>CM066330.1:146135778-147335778 GCA_033807585.1 Hydrophis major
GCTGCTTTATTTCTAAGTTGCTCTAGACTATAGATTAAATTGCCAAATGTCTGGTTCTTTTAGTACTCTATTTTCAACAGCAGAATGTAAACCAGAATTATATATAAAACAGACTGGAAAAAATCTAGGCTTTTAATATAACTGTTCAATTGCATCTCTCCCCTGCAAATTAAAAAAAAAAAAAAAGAACAGCAGAGACCATTTTGGCATTCAATATGAAAAACATAGATGTTTTTGTAACTATCAACAATTTTCTTATCACAGTGCCTCAAAATTCTGTAAATTTGGAATATTCATGGCCAATGTGAGCCCCGTTGAGTTTAAAGTGTTTGTTCATTTAATTTGCAAATACTCATACATCCGTCCTCATCATGTCTGTATATGTATGTATTCATGCATATAATACTGTAAAAAATATTCTCCTGGTGACTACATAGTCATATCTATGTCATTTCCTAAGAAACAATACGTACTCTCACCACCACTGTCTTCTTTTCAGATGCTTTCTGGGTGTCTGGTGTTTCTCCATTCAAGTTCAAACCCTGTCTAATTTTGCTTAGTTTCTAATCCCTGGTCAGGTGTATCATAAACATGCTAATTTTAGAATTTCAGTGTTTTGCTCCTGAGCAGATAAATCTGAGCTGGAATCTGAGTTCTGGAATCTCACAGCAAATCAGACCATCTGAGCTCATTATTTCTATAGTAACTTCAAGTGGCTCCTCAGGTTTCAGACAGATGTTGATGCTTGAAAATGTTGAGCTGGAACTTGGGAACATCTGTATATTAATTATGCAGTCTGCCACTGAACTGCAACGGTGGTGGGGTTCAAAAAATTTTATTACCAGTTCTAGGAGCTTCCTTTCGGTGATACAGCTGCGATCTCGGGGCTCTGAGATCTCAGCCGATATTTTCGCCCCTGGTCGGTCCCAATAGACCTAAACCGTCCTGTAGAGAGGGTGATTGTGAAGGGCATAGTCCCAGGATCCCAGGGATATCACAAAATCCCTGGTTTGATCTGGGAGAAGTCCTTTTGCTGGAGGCGGAGAGGCAGCCTCCATAGCTGCTGAAGTTGGGACAGCTCCGGAAAGGAAGTGAAAGTGTGTTGGCTGAAACTTCTTTTTTGTTGTAAATTCACTGAGATTTGAAAGGGCACCCTGAACAGAGAAGAAACCTGTGAGATTTTTTTTTTTGACAAAAACTGTATGAGCGGCGTTTTTTAAAATGATGTCAAATTGAGGCTTGGATTTTTTTTTTCTTACTTTTTTTTCTTGGGACTTTAGTGTGACTTTGTAGGTAACCGGACTGAATTTTCTCTTACATATATTTTTATGCTCCTTTTGATTTTTTAATTTTCTTTTAGGATAGAGGCTCCCTTTGGCTATTTTTTCTTTTTATAATTTTTTTTTTCTGGCTGGGGGGGGGAAGAGTATTAAGAAACTTTGTAACACTGCCAACTAGAGGCTTGAAAATATTTTATTTGAATTGGAGAGAACTGTAAGAAGACTCCTTCTCAAGGACATTTCAATGTGATAAGATAGAGGGAGAGCACAGCAAAATATTATTACAGGTGTTCTCCTGGACTCTTATCAATATTTTAACACTTGAGGCTTGGCTTTGAAGCTAGTGGAAGAGAGAGTCATAATAAGAGCCTTGGACAACTAAATAAAGTGCAGTGTGCTTTCTTATTATTTTTTTTTTTTTTTACTTGTGATACTCCTACTCACCAGCCTTTTTGTAAATTTTAATTCTAGTCATATTCTCATTTTTGCTTTTTATTTCAAAGGGAAAGTCTCAGAGCTTTTTCTTTATTTTTCTTTTTTTCTCCTTATCTTTACTGGGATCCTTTTGCTTTTTCTATTCAAGTTTTTGGACCACTCTGTTTTTTCTTTTTGATTATTGAGACTTCCCAATTGGATTAAAGTGTGAAGAACCTGAAGGAATTTCTTCTTCTTTTCTTTATTTTTGTTCTTTTTTTTCTTAATCAATATTATTATTTTTGGGGGGTTTTTTCTTTCTATTTTTCATTTTTTATGGTGGACTACTTCGTAATTGGATTAGGGTCTAGAAGAACCTGAAGATTTTTCTTCTTTTTTTTCTCCTTTTTCTTCTTTGGTTTTGGGCTTTTTACTATTGGATTTTTCCATTTTGGATTATTACTGGCTATTCTACCAGTTGGATTAAAAGCTAAAAAGAATTTGAAGCTTTTGAAGCATTAAAATGAGCAGGAAACCAATATCATCTGGCGTTTCTACTTCGACCTCTGCCTCCCCACCAGCTGGAGGACAACGTTTAATTCAGACAATGTTGAAGCAAGATAAAGAGCAAGAAAAAGTGACTTTACAGATGATTATGCAAGGAATTCAAGATCTCCAGATAAAAACAGACACTATTGAACAAAGAATAGAGAAGACTGATGAAAAAGTGGAAAATATTAAACAAATGATGGGAAGTATGAGGAGAGATTCCAAAAAATTGAGGAAAAAGGGAAACAGAGAGGAGAAGATTGGAAATATTGACAATAGATTAACAGTGGTTGAACAAGATAAAAGTGGGATGTTGAGGTGGGAGATGGAAAGGTCAGAATTTTATCTCAGATTTCAAAATATAGAAGAAGAAAAAGGACAAAATTTGGCTGCAACAATGATAGAAATTTTGGCAGATGCTTTGGAAATTACAGAGGAAAAGATGATGGATGGAGTAGATGAGGTATATCGAGTTTATACAAGATATGCGATGAGAAATAAATTACCAAGGGAAGTCCATATTAGATTTACCAAAAAATCTATTAAAACACAAATACTGCAAGTGGTAAGAGAGAAGACATTGAAATACAAAGGCAAAGAGATAGTGGTTTTAAAACAAATACCCAGAAGAGTGAGAGAGATGAGAAGAGAATATCGATTTCTGACCAAAACGCTATTGGAAAATGAAGTGAATTATAGATGGCTGATTCCAGAAGGATTAATGTTTACGTGGCAAGAGCAGAGACATAGAATTGATTCAATTGAGAAAGCAGAACTTTTCCATGCAGAATTTTTTGGAAGGAGAGAAGAGGAGGCAGAGAAAGAGGTCTCATTAATTGAGTTTCAAGAGGAACAACTGGAGACTGAAAAAGAGAAAGGAGCAGTAGGGGGACAGATGGATAGCAAAGAGCAGCATGAAGTGAGATCCACGAGAGCGGTTAGACCTAAATATAAAGCATAATCATGGAAGAAAAAAACCTGATTACAATGAATATAAATGGACTCAATTCAGCTGTTAAAAGAAGGAAAACCTTTCATAAATTAGAGAAATTAAAATTTGATATAATTTGTCTACAAGAAGTTCATATTAAAAACCAACATGAACAATTGTTAATACGGCCAAAGTTAGGGAAAATATTTACTTCTTTGACTCAATGTAAGAAAAGAGGAGTGATTCTATACATTAAAGAGGTTATCCCAGCAAAACTGATCTATACGGATGAAGACAGAAGAGTATTAATGGTGGAAATAATGGACAATAATATTAAAATACTCTTGATTGCAATTTATGCTCCGAATGATAAACAAGAAGAGTTTTATAAAAAACTACACATGAAAATAATTGGACTGGACTATGTTAATATAATTATGATGGGAGACTTTAATGGAATTGTGGACAATAAATTGGATTACATAGCAACAACTACAAAGCAAAATAGAAAGACTCTCCCTAAATCTTTTTTTAAAATGACAGACAAATTAACTTTAAAAGATATTTGGAGAGAAAGAAATGTTAAAGCTAAACAATATACTTTTTATTCAAATAAACATTTATCATGGTCCAGATTAGATATGATTTGGATCTCAACAGAATTAATATCTAATATTCAAGAAATAAATATTGAAACAAGTACTTGGGCAGGTCACAGCCCAATGACAATTAAATGGAAGGGACAAAAAAAAAGATCGAGATGGACATTAAACAATACTATCTTAAAGGAAAAAGATTTTATACAACGGATGGAGAAGGAATTGGCTTTTTTCTTTAGAGAAAATAAAAAAGAAGATACTTCAACGCAGAATGTTTGGGATACAATGAAGGCATATGCTAGAGGTTTGATAATAGATTATACAAGAAAAAAGAATATTAGGAAAAGGCAAGCTTCTAAGGCCTTGGAAGATGAGCATAAAAGACTTGAAAAAGAATTACAGAAAATGCCACAGAAAAAAGATATTAAATTGAAGCTGGATGTAATTAAACATAAAATGGAATTAATAGAGAAAGAAGAATTGGCACAGAAAATTAGAAACTCTAAACAGAATTACTTTGAAGATGCAAATAAACCAGGTAGATGGCTAGCATATAAATTGAGAAAGGAGAAAGAATCAAGAAAAATATTGAAGTTAATAGATGACCAAGGTCAAGTTTGTTATGGCAATAAGGAGAAAAAGGAAATTATTCGAGATTTCTATAGGCAACTACATAAACAAGAGAATATTGATGAGGAAAAAGTCAAACAGTATCTTCAGAATGCTAACTTATCAAAGATACCTAAAGAGACTGAAGAAATGCTAGAAAGCAATATAACAATGATGGAATTAAATGAAGCACTTAAGAAACAAAATAATGGGAAAACACCAGGTCCAGATGGGCTCCTGGCAGAATTCTATAAAACATTTCAAGAATCATTGAGCATCCCATTGTTAGAAGTTATGAATGAAGTTATGTTAAAGAAGATGATACCCAAAACATGGTCAGAGGCTTATATTACACTTATTCCAAAAGAAGAGGCTGACCCACTGCAAATTAAGAACTATAGACCTATTTCTTTATTAAATGCAGACAATAAAATTTTTGCTTCAATTTTAGCAGAAAGACTTAAAATATATTTTAATAATTTTATTCACCCAGATCAAAATGGATTTCTGCCAAAGAGACAAATCAGAGACAACATGAGAGTAATCTTGGATACTTTGGAATACTATGAGGCTCATCCTGAAAAGCAAATGGCTTTGATATTCCTAGATGCTCAAAAGGCATTTGATAACGTGAACTGGAGATTTATGTTATTACTATTGGAACAGATGGGTTTTGCCAGAAAATTTATTCAAGCAATAGAAGCCATATACCATAAACAGACAGCAAAGGTAATGATGGAGGGAGAACTTACAGACTTGATTAATATAAGAAAAGGCGCAAGACAAGGATGTTCTCTATCTTCTTTGCTATTTGTGTTGACTTTGGAAGTGTTGAATAGAAGTATTAGGGATGATAAAAGCATAAAAGGAATGAAAATTAAAAAGGAAGAATTCAAACTACAAGCTTTTGCTGATGACTTAGCTTTTATTCTGGAAGATTCGCTAGAAACAGCTCCAAAGTTATTGGAAAAGGTAGAGACATATGGTGAGGTGGCTGGTTTGAAAATAAATAAAAATAAAACAAAGATTTTGACAAAGAACATGCTACTGAGACAAAGAGAAGAACTGGCAGACCTGTTGAAAATCCAAGTCACAAATAAGGTTAAGTATCTGGGGATATATTTGACAGCAAGATGTAGCACATTAAAAGAGAATAATTATATTAAACTTAAACAACAGATAGCTACAGACTTGAAAAAATGGGAAAACTTGCAATTGTCATTAATAGGGAGAATTTCAACAATTAAGATGAATATTTTACCTGGAATTTTATTTTTGTTTCAAACAATCCCAGTTTGGCTTGAAATGACTATTTTGAAGATTTAAATAAAATTATGTTGAAGTTTATATGGCAAGGTAAGAAAGCGAGAATAAAGCTAAAGCTTTTGCAAGATGCTAGAATTCGAGGAGGTTTTGGCCTGCCCAATTGGGAATTGTACTATCAAGCTGCAAGTTTGATGTGGGTCAAGGAATGGATAACACTAAGAAAGACTAGATTGTTGACACTAGAAGGTCATGATTTGCTGTTGGGTTGGCATGCTTTTTTATGGTATAAGGGAACTAAAACACAGGGTTACTTTAAAAGACATTATATACGGGAGTCTTTGTGGTTAAACTGGGAGAAGATAAAAAGACAATGTTATTTGAAAATTCCAGTTTGGTTATTGAATATTGAAGCATTTTCCTATCCTATAATTTATAAGAAGGAACAAACAGTTAGATATGGGGAACTCTTGGATGAAAAGGGTGAACTTAAATCGATTCAAAATTTAGAGGAACAAGGTATAAAGATAAATTGGTTTTCATATGCACAAATACATTCAAGGTATGATGAAGATTCTAAAATGGAGGGATTCTATGATAAACAGACTGATCTAGATAAGATTTTGATGGGTACTGATGAGAAGGTGATTAAAAAATTATTTGGTTATTTACTGGGAATTAAATAACCAGTTTGGGGGAAGAATTTTGGATATGGGATTGATTTAGAGAAATGCAAAAATTGTGGTTTCAAAATTACAAAATGACAATGTCAACAGCATATAAAGAAAATTTGTATAAGATGTTTTACAGGTGGCACTTTCCCCCCGACAAAAATAGCAAAAATGTTTAAGAACAAATCTGCAAAATACTGAAAATGTCATCAGATACCTGGCTCATATTACCATATGTGGTGGACCTGTGAGGACGCTAAAAAATATTGGACTAAAATTCACATGTGGTTGGAAAAAAATGACAAAGAAACGTATAGATTTGAAACCGGAGTTCTTTTTATTGGGAATCTTACCAGATACATACAGTAAAGAATTGAAATGTCTGATTGTAAATGTATTAACAGCGGCTAGGATTGTATTTGCTAAAAATTGGAAGAGTGAGAAAATACCATCAGAGGAAGAAATTATTAAGAATATTGGAATGTGCTGAGATGAGTAGATTGACATTTGAAATTAGAGAGCAAGAGGATAAACAATTTTATGAAATTTGGGGTCTTTTTATCAATGGCTAGATGACAAAATACGATAATAGAATATTTAGAATGTTAGACAGCAAGGAATATCTTATTTTTTCTTTCGCCTTTGTTATTTGACATTATATTTATAAAATGTTTTTAGGATAGATTTGGTATGATTATATGATTTGTTATAGAATAAACTATTTAAGGTATTGTTAGTTCAAAAAGCATGAATGATTAAAAGTATAGTCAAATGATTTTTTAATAGCGATATTAGGATATATAAGTTTGGACTGACAATATGAGTTGTTATGTAACATAACTGTTATTGAGACTACAAAACGAATGCACAAAACTGATGAACCAACCGACACACTGTATGTACATAAGAGAGTTGAAGTTTTAATGTTTTGTTTGTCTTGTTTGTTTGTAGAAAATCAATAAAAAAAATTTCAAAAATTTTTTTTACTACCAGTTCTGTGGGTGTGGCTTGGTAGGCATGGCTTGATGGGCACGGCAGGGGAAGGATACTGCAAAATCCCCATTCCCTCCCCACCCCACTGACTTGATTTCCAGTTCTGTTCTCCTGTGCAGGGAAACAAAAGAAGACCCAGCTGATCAGCTGGGACTCAGGAGGCAGAGAAGAGATGGGGGTGGGGCGAGTCAGAGGTGGTATTCCGAACTACTCAAAATTTCTGCTTCTCCAGAACTGATTAGAACCTGCTGAATACTACCTCTGAACTGCAACCTTTCCTTACATTCAAAAGCAAAGGCATTCAGGTAGTCCTCAGTTTACAACCATTCATTTAGTGACCTTCTGAAGTTACAACAGTACTGAAAAAAGTGACTTACAACCATTGCACATCCCGAACTTTGATTTTGGGTTTTACTGATTAGATAGGTTTGTTGTTATAGGAATGGCGGGTTTATACTATTATGGAAAAGTAAAAAGTTGAGGTTTGATGCTATTGTCTTATTCTACTGAACCAAAGGGAATCAGAAATCCATGCCTTTTCTTTCTTTTTTCCCCTTTCCCTACATATTTCCCTTTCCTTCTCTTTCCCTAGTTTTCCTATTTTTTTTCTTTTGTATTTCATATTATAAATTATTTTTTTTAAAAAAACCTTTGCACATCTCCAGAGTCATGTAATCAACATTCAGATGCTTGGCAGCCAGTTCACATTTACAATGGTTGCAGCAGCATGCCAGGGTCACATGATCACTATTTGCAATCTTTTTAGCAGGCTTTCAGCAACGTCAATAAGGGAAAGCTGGATTCACTTAATAGCTGTATGATTTACCCAACAACTGCAGTATTTTCCTTAATAATAACCATGACTCTAACCATCTTGCTGAGCAATGAAAATTCTGGTTTCATTTGTGGTCATAAATTGAGGATTGCCTATAAAGCATTATTCTATAGAAGGACTATACTGGGGTGTATCAAACGGTATTAAGTGGGATTGGTTCCTATAAGCTTTCCTTCATTGTATGCCAGAATACGAATGTTGAAGATCCAAGTGAGACTTATTCAGAGCCAATACATATATTTTTACATTTTCTTCATTTGTCCCAGAGGCAATAAAGTGCTTATTGTGTTCCGGGATAGTAGAAGGTTTTTTTTAAAACTTTTCTTATGTGCAAGCTGTTTAAAAGAAACAAACAAACCTTACTGATACTTCATATATTAACTCTGTCTTAGAAAATATATTTTATTGCATTAGCATGTTTGATTACTTCTCGTAATTGAGAAGCGTGTTACTTAATTTAAAAGATGGAAAGGAAATGTACTGACTCTACAAATAAGTTCCTGGAGCTGTTTTCTATCAGACATATTTTCAAACACACCAAATAATATGCAGCTTCCTTCATTACTGTCTTGCGAGGAAGTCATTTGCACCCAGAAAAATGAATATAAAATGGATAAATAATGTTTCCTTCCTAACACAGAGATACTTCTTGGCTCTTTCGTGCAGCTTCTTATAGGCCAGATGCAAGAAAATTGATAAAACAGTTCCTGAATGAGTTTACTTTACTGGAGACAGAGATCCCCACTAACTTATATGAATCTTAAGAATATGAGCAGGTGGGGAGCATTAAACCGCCAATATAGACATGACCAGATAAACTGAAACTACTTATTTGTAAGTCACTATGTATGGCTGGTTTTGCATTGACATCAAGTCCCTGACTGTAGCATATGACTGTCAGCTTGCTTACAGGTTGTCCTTTAAGCAGATGGCTGGATGGTGAAGCATTTGTTTAGCACAGGGGTGTCAAGCTGGTGGCCCATGGGCCAGATGTGTCACGGACAGGCCATGCCCACCCCAGCTCCACGAAGGAAAAAAAATGTAACGTGATGCCCAAATTTGTCACCCATGGTTTAGCACATCCATGGCTAACTACAGGTGGAGAGAGAGTCATTTGAGAGTCATGAATTTAGTTTATCCTGCAAGAAAAGATACAGCACCAATCTCAGCATCTGCAGTTAAAAAAGATACCAGAAAACAAGAGCGATCTTAATGTAAACCTCTGTTATATTGAAAGGAAAGAAAGCAAGAGTCAGCATACAAGACAGAAATTCTGGTAGCTGTGTTAAACTCATGAACTCTAGGATGGAATTTAGTACAGATTAAGAAGAATAGATTTAGTGCTGGCTAAAGAGCGGTTAATTACACAGAGGGGCAAAGGTCTTTGAAAACAGCAGCTGGCTGTCATGGAGAGCATTCCTAGAATGGAAAAACGAGGGACGCCTTTCTTTTATTCTCATTGCATCTTAAAACTCCCAAGATGTCTCCATGCCTTTAAGAAGTCATAACTGTTGGGTGGGAGATCCAGCCCCTCTATTGTTTCCTGTATTGGTGCTAAACAAAACCATGGCATCTCTTTTTCATCCATCTGAGCCACTAACTACAGATTCTGACTCTTCCCTTAAAGTTGGATCCCCACCTGTGCAAGATTACTGAATAATTCCTGATTCTTTCTAGGAAGATCTATCAGAATCCTCCTCATCAATGTGAAATATCACATTTAATGTAATCTGAACTGGACAGCAATGCTTTTTGTTTCCATTTAAATAGACTGGATGTCTCCACAATGGCCTCCACCTTTTCCCCTCCAATGTCTTTAGTCCCTTCTATCCTTTTGTATATATTGCAGTTGGGCCTGAAGTCATAGAGAGCTGGATTATGACAAAGTGTTATATGCAAAAGATCAAAAGCTGAACAAAACTGGAAGAGTATGGGAACCAATAATTACACTAGTTGAGATAAAGCCTCCATTACTCCTTTTCTGCCTTCCTAAGTTTGAGGGTGTAGCTATTCCATTATCAAAGAAGAGCTCAAAATCAAAAGGCAATTATTCTATATTGCTGCAGTTTCTTAGACACTGGTATTAATGACTTCAGACAAAGCCAAGGGTTAGCAGCAAGCAGAAGCAAAGCTAAGGGATCACTTTTCTTCTTAAAGCTCCAGCTGAGGATAAAGCACTAGGTTTCTTTTAACATTTTGCCCACAAGTATCATTTTCATCATACACAGAATAATGAAATTATTGATATATATTATATTGCTTTGTAATTTGAAGATATTTATGCCAAGAAACTGAATATGTCAAATAAACAAACCAATTCCTTTTTGTTCTTTTTGCAGGCATTCACTGTGAAGATGACATCAATGAATGTCACATGAGTCCTTGTCAGAATGGAGGGACCTGTGAAAATTCTTTTGGGAGTTATATCTGCCATTGTCTCACTGGAGAGAAAGATGGGATATTTTATGGTGGTCAGAACTGTACAGAAATCCTCTTCGGCTGTGTTCAACATATATGTCAGAATGGGGGATTATGCATTCCTCATTTAAGAAATGGACAACACAGATTTAACTGCATATGTTCAGCTGGCTACACAGGAGTACACTGTGAAACCACAACAACATTGTCTTTTCAGGGAAATGGGTATCTTCGGGTAAACAGTGTTGCAGCCTCCTCCAAGGACTATTTTTATAACATAAACCTCAGTTTTTTGACTGTTCAGCCAACAACTTTGATATTTTACCGAGGGGACAAAGACACATTCGTGAAGCTGGAGCTACAGAGTGGCTGTTTATACTTATCCATGCAAGTCAACAATCAACTGAAGGCCTTTTTACATATAGCCTATAATGTCAATGATGGTGAATGGCATTCAGTGGAAGTCATCATAGCCAGAGCAGTAACACTGAAGTTACACAAGAGCTCTTGCACAGAATCATGTCTTAGTCAGACTGCTGCCATAGTAGATAGCAGGGAGGAAGTGATTGCTTTTCAAAACGTATTTTTGGGTGGCTTGCCGGTAGGGAACAATGGCTCTCTACTAAATATCGACAATACGCATTCTGCACCTTCATTTGTAGGCTGCCTTCAGGATGTAGAAGTGGATTTCAGCATTATTATCCCAGAGAACTTATCATTGGACACATTTTTAAACATCAAATCAGACTGTGTTAAAAAAGATTGGTGTGAGTACCAACCTTGTCAAAACAAGGGCCGTTGCAACAATTTATGGCTGAACTATCAATGTGATTGCTACCGGCCTTATGCTGGACCAAACTGTACTACAGGTAAGTACATTATCTCAAAACTATGATTTTTCATTATAATTGAAATTGTATTATCAGCCAGGATTTTTCTGTATGTTCTGTAGAAGTCTAGGTCCAACTAAGGGATCTCCTGGACCCAATTTGAACAGTCAACATTTCTACCAGAAAAGATCAGGGGTTCTGTTTTAAACTAATAATTTCCATAGCCTGAGAAAGTTTGCCAACCTATGTTGTAAGCCTGCTATAGAGAGACTTGCAGAGTAACATGGTAATTGAAAATGCCTTAGCTAAAGGGATGGTAGCATAGAATTTCCACTATATTTGTATTAATATAACCCACAGAGTAATACAGGCATGGATTATATTAATACAAATTAATATACTGCCTCTTTTTTACATCTATCTTGGCCATATGGATACATCTACCTTGAATTCACCAGCAATTAGCCACAATCAATTCAGGATATTTGTCTATGATATGTACATTAATGAATAGAAATGGAAAGCTACTGTTTTACTACTTTGTGGATTTTTTACACCTGTAACCTAATATACTGAGTCAAATTTGTTGTGTAACTGAGGAAAGGCTACCAAAAACCACATGAGACCCATATACCTCAGATTTTCTCAAAGATATGAAATCTGCTGTCTCAGATGTACATGCATACTTGGTTCAAATATGTTTTCACTTTAGAAGTCATTTTCATTTATTCTGTGGAATACCTTTAACTTTATGTATTAATTTTTATTAATTTTTTATTGTGCCCATTTCATTGATTACAATGTCTCTGGGCAGCTTACAATATAATAGAAAATATTATTATTATTATTATTATTATTATTATTATTATTATTATTATTAATAATAATAATAATAATAATAATAATAATAATAATAATAATAATAATAATAATAATAATAATAATAATAATAATAATACAAGGCAATTAAAATTAGGAGAGTTAAATAGAAAAACCTAAAAACCAAAATGATGGGCAGCCTGAGGGTGTAGATCAGCAAAGCTGGCTTAGGAACTCTGTGAGTTGAAGTCCACAAGTCTTAAAATTGCCAAGGTTGGACACCCCTGGTGTAGATCTTCCCTGTCAGCCACCCCCAACATAGTATATCCCTATTGGCTTCAGACCAAGCAGCAGAGACAAATTTTCAGGCTCTTCTAGAAGGCCATAAGTGTGGGGACGGGCCTCACCTCTCGGGGAAAATAGTCCAGAAAGAGAGGCCCAAGGAAGAAAAAAGTATTCTCTTGGACCACACCAGCCAAAATTCTTTGGCAGATGGGATCTGAAATAAGTCTTTTTTGCTGGAACAAATGGGGCAGACTATTCCCATGAAAGGGACACTGCAGAATCACATTTTTAAAAAATTCTGGAGGAATCAGAAGCTGTCTGCAACTCAATAAAGCAACTTTGTCTTCTTCAGCAACTATCCTCCATAAGTGCTATACAATCTTGAAGAAAGATGCCGTTGGTTAAATTACTTGATTTATTTATTTATTGGTTCTGCAGGCCTCCTCAATCACCAGTTGCAACCCTAGACAGCAATTAATTTACTTTAATTAACAACTAAAGTAAAGCAAGAAGTCAAAAGAAAAACCAACAATAACCAAAACTGTATAATTTATTAAAGCTCATATCTGAAAACTGCATGACAAAATTATACAGACATCCTTCAAAAGCACCCCCCAAAAAATTCCTTACCTATTTGGAAAAGTCAGTTTTTCAACCGTCTACAAAAACACAGTAGAGTTAGAACTATGTAGATTTCAGGGAGAATAATGTTACTGTGAGCGTGTGTTGCCACAAAAAAGGCCTATTTATATAGCTTTGCCAGATGAAACTGACATACCAAGAGGCCTTGGATGCAGCCAATCTTGACAGATTTTACCAGAGAAGAAATAATCAAAGAAGCATAGTCTTATAAGCATCTAGATCAGTGATGGGATTCAATTTTTTTTTTTACTGGTTCTGTAGGTGTGGCTTGGTGGGCATGGCAGGGGAAGGTTACTGTAAAATCTCCCGTCAGAAGTGGTATTTGCCAGTTCTCCGAACTACTCAAAATTTTGGCTACTGGTTCTCCAGAACTGTCAGAACTTGCTGAATACCCACCTCTGATCCAGATCCTAAAGTGACAATCAACATCTTGAAGTGCACCTAGAACCAAACCACCAACCAGTGTAAATTGCAGTAATAATGGTGTTACATGAATGACCTAAGAAAAATCCATAAATGATTCTCACTCGACTGCATTTTGGATCAGCTTTAGCTTCTGAGTGGTCTTCAAGAATAGTTTTATATCGAGTTGTCTGATGCATGAATGACCATTGGCACAAAAGATGACCAGACATCACCCACAAGTGTAATCAGTGTCATGATGATAGTTTACCCAAATCTAAAGATGAACTGGAAAGGATCCAGATAACCTTCCAGAACCATACAGAATTGTAATTTAACTCCAAAAAGACAAGGTTAGATACAGGTCAAACATTATCCAATGCTGCTGGATCCAGAGATGGTTTCCAGAGTAGGGAATGTACCAAAGCAGGCAGGACCATCTCTGGTTGCAGATAAGTGCCATATGTCCAAAGTATTTTTTGTTTTTAACTCCAAACTGCTGTATATTCCTGATAAATGAAATCCCTCTGCTAGAGGTACCCTAATCTTAATTTCTCATAGACACATATATTGGTACTCCAAATGATAGCCAAAGTAACTGATAACAAGCTAATTCCCAACCAAATTTCTGTAGTTCTCAGATTCAAAGGCAAGGATACAAAATTAAATAAAAGCAGCTACTCAGACAAGAAAATTATAACTTGATGTATGCCTCTTTACCTGAGAGTAAATCCTAATAAAGTGCATAGCAATCCCTATTTAGCAGACATATGTCCATATGTCCAATTTGTGCATTCTTCTCAAATATGTATCTGCCTTGGTTTGAGCTGCCTCCAGAATTTGCTTTCAAATGTATTCATGCCAAAAAGTGGAGCTAAAATATTCTTACAAAAAAGGGCTGATGTCTCACCCACCGCTGGCAGGAAAAGTAAGAAGCTAGAATATCCACAACAAATGTCATTATAGAGCTTTGTTTCAATTCCCCACTTCTTGTAGATATGGCACAATTGTGCTGAATTTAGTATTTGATAGAATTAGAGGGATTCATGTGAGCTTTTGTGCTGTAAAATTGTTTGCTGGGTACTTTGATTTGGAAAACGTACTCCTCAAAATGCATTCCTATATTTTTAAAATACTATATTTTCTGTGCTGTACTTCATGGTCCACACCTACATATCCCATCCACCCCCAGTTGTTCCCATTGGAAAATGACATTGCAGGAGCCATAATTATAGATGACAGGTTTGAAGTTTGGCAGTAATTTATCCAAAGGTTTGAAAAGCAACTTTGGAAAAGAGAACTACATCTGGTAAATATGTTTGCTTCTTTATGAAACAAAATTAAAACCATCCGTCTTTCAAGAGGAATTTTTGCTTCCAGTAGAGCTGTTGTGAATGATTAGAACCTATTTGAGATGTCTTTTCTTTCTGGGCACAATATTCTTCTCAATTTGCAGCATCCAACATTTTCAGAATGCACATATACGCTCACAGAAGGAAAGGAAATTAGGAAGCAATCTCGTTCTTTTATTCACTCAAATCAATATTAATGGGATACTTTCCTAATCATCTTGAAATCTGGTTCAAAAAGAATCCTGATTTCTAGAAAAATAAGAAAAAATATAGAAAGCTTTTTTCTTGAAAGTATGTTTAAAATCCCCAGGTATCTCAAATCTTATTTTGCAATTTTACCTCATATTTTATTATTTCGCAACAGAGGCCAGATGACAATGATAAAATAGGACAAAAATGAAATAAAATGAAATAAAAATGAAATAAAAGATTATAATTAATGATTTTTTTATTTTAAAATTTAAATTTAAAAATTTTAGACTAATGATTGTGAAAAATGTGTGAGATATAGCTACTGATGGAAAGAGATAAGTCAAAATTTGTTTACAATACTTTGGTTTTGACTTTCTTTAAGGATCAAACTGCATGGGACACTAAAACTCCATAATCATAATGCATTTCTTGATTTAGTTTTTCCTTGGATAGAGTGAAAATACTGGATATCAGTATGGGAAGACCTCGCTTAAACTGCAATTTTTGATAGGGAGCTGCCCAGAATTGGCTGGAAGATGGGTGGCTATATAAATGTTTTAAGCAAATAAAATAAATACAATTTTCAATAGTAATTAACGCACTGCAGTTGGAGCTGCCAGTTCACTTTTCATAAATAGGACAAAATACTTGAAAAGGAGATTTGGTCACAGATTTCCATCTTTGCTAAACTACTGGATTTCAAACATTTATATTAGGAGCCAAGGGCTAATCCTAAGCAGACAGACAGAATCCCTGGGGTGGAAAAACATGTATTCCATTACTGTGATTATTTTTCTGTTGGAAGGCCAGTTTTAAGTGGCACTAAGAGAGGGAGATAATTGAAGTTAGGGTGATTCTGCTGCAACCCAGTCTATTAACCTGGTGGGAGAGTATATTATTTGGACTCAAATTTAATCAAGAAAAGTTGGCAAGCAGTAAACAAGTGCTGAGCAACCTTTTCACTGCACCCTGAACAAGCAAGACCCAACCACTGATTTATTTGGATCAGCCTCCAGACACGATGGCTCAAGAGGTAAATTTTGACCAAGATTTATGCTAAATTACAGATCATATTCAACATTTCTCTTGAAGCAGAGTAATTGAAAACTGCATGTGTGTCTGGCTACCTTTTTGAAAATTCCCCTTGCTTCCTCTCTTTGTAAGGTGGTGGCTCTTCCTGTCGCTTGCTGGTTTTGCTGCATTGTAAGCTTTCACCCTTCAGCAAGAAAAATGACTTTTCCCGTAACAGAGGAAGAAAGAGATTGACCGGGTGGGGGGAAAAGGACACGGACTTTTATAGTTAAAAACACCCATCTCAATCTGGGGAAAGTTTATGCATGTGAGTTTAACAAACACATACAGAAAGAAATGGAAGGTACTTTCATTACCAAATTTAAAATATGTTTACATTTGGTTTTTAAATGAACTTTTTTCTCCAGGCTCTAGGATTTACTTGCTCCTCTGAAATAAACTGAAATAGCTAGGTAGCCTTTGAGAGTTGCAAAAAGGACTTTCACAGTGACTGCTCTCCTGTTTTCATGGGTTTTAGGCGCTTTCATTAGCTTTCATTAGACTAAACGCTGCAGGCAAACATAAATAAATAAAAAAATGGCCTGCGGATATCTCAGCCCCACTATTTTTGGTGCCGTGCATATGAAAGAAGAGTCTGGGAATGGTGTTTGTGAGGCATTCCTTTTATGGATTGATTTTGATTTTAAATAGCTTAATGCTGTTAATGCTCCTTGATCTATGAAAGATGTGTGTGTTGCAGAACTTAGTTCTAATTAGCCTTCAATATTTTGTAGCTGTGAGCAATGATACCCATGAGAATATAGTGAATGTGTGTTTCTTGCAGTTGGGAAACAAAATTGGGTAACACTTTAACAATTCTCACTCTCATTCAGGTATTATTTCTTCTTTTTGTAGAACCCAATTCTCACTACACTTCAACCTTCTCTAAACCACATGTTTTAAAAATTTTTTTGGATAATTTGCTCTGAATGATACATTACTGGGATGGGACAAGTGTCCCTAAAGTCTAGGCCTATGTCATATCAAATTGTATATGAATTATGGCAACTCTAAGTTATAGAGTAGGAAAAAAGGTAAGAAAAGAAGGAAGTAGACTAGCCTCAATTGTTGCTCCAACTAAATTTGTGGGTCTTTCAAAGTGATCCATTTCTAGTTGTGTTGTTAAAATAGAAGTGTACCTATGGGACCACATGCTCATTCTGACCCAACAACAGAAGGACAAAGCCTATGATTCAGCCATGAGTGACATTAAGAGACTTTGGCATTCCTCCATAATATCTATTTCTGTCACAAAATCATAGATATAAATAAAAAGTCCTTCTGGGCCAAGACTGTCCTGCATTGTGAAACTGTCAACCTACTTTTCCTTAGAAAATCAGTTCTAATGGGATTCAAGGTACCTGGTTGGAAAATAGTTGCATTTCCCTCAGGACTTTGTGGCTTGAACCAAATTCCCATTATTCTGAGGTTGATCATCAAAGCTTTCTTCAAACATATGTGGCTATAGGGAAGTACAGTACTAACTCCTGTAATTGACAAATGGTATGAAGCCATTACACTGGTGAACAGAGTGGAATTGTCTGTTTATTTTATTTCAAGTTTCAGCTTTTCATCTTAGAGACTGATTTTGGGGACACTCAGCTGGAGAACATCCACTTGGGTCATTCCTCATTTTCCCTTTTTCCTCTTTGGGTTTCAAAGAAAGATCATTGAGAAAGTCAAAGGAGAATGCTGGCTCTGAGATATCTAACTGAAAATGAGGTGGTTGAACCGTAATGAAATGAGTTACCACATTCATTGGTGATCAAAAACTATTTTAACTGAAGACCAAAGCTGATTTTTCTGCTATGAACTGTGCCAAACTGATTGATATTTAGTTGGGCCAACAATTGAGGGTAGTCCATTTCCTTTTCTCCAACCTGATTGAGTAATTTCAGCTCTTGGTCAGGACTATAAAAACATAAGCATGCACATAAGCACTCCATTTTTTTCAATTTTAAATAATTTGTTAGCCTATTCTTATGTTTATCTATTTATTATCTATTCCACATCTGATAAAAAAAATCTTGTTGGATGTTACTTGCTATATTATTTGATGAAACTTCACAATCACTGTCATTCACACTTGATAAAAGATAGTTTACACAAAATTCATCCAGCCTTCCAGTATATTTCATTAGGAAGTCCAGCAAATAACATGGCTATCTTTCTACAAAACACAGAATTCTTTGGGTTGCACAGCATTAAAGCTTATTATATGGTATCTTGCAAAAAATTTTCTTTAAATACCACTGTATACACTGTATTTCTTCCAAAGTGTTAAGTCCTGGGCATGGGTGCAAGAAACGGAGATGAGACATCAAACGGTGACTTCAACTCTTTATTTAACAGGAAAGAACAGAGCAAAATACCTGGGCAGCAGCAGCTCTTTTATAGAGCTGGCTGCCGCCAAACAACCAATGAACTGAGTCTACCGCTTTCACAAGCATCCAATCAGGGGGTCCCATTAACAGCCAATCAGACTGGCCAAAAATGACCAATCACGATTCACTATCTTCGGACCAATGAGAAGTGCAGGATTACAAGCCTGCTGCAAGACGAAGCTGTTGAGGGTTGTATTGCTGTGTTGTCTTAGTCCATAACACCTCTCCCCCCTTGGTTCCGTCTGAGGGGTGGGATGATGTATTCTCGCAAGTAGGCAGGTCGCTTCACCTGTCTGCTCGACCTGCGCTGTTCCACCGGGTTCTGCCCTGGTTCTGGTTCTGGTGGGCTGCTAGCTGGGTTGGATGGCAAAGATTGTGGTCCCGGGCTGCTTTCCCTGCTTACGTCAGTGCTGTCTTCCGGGTTCCCTGGATCCGCTTCCATCGCGGTGCTTTCACGTGGCGAGGCTGCTCCCTGGCTCGGTTCTCCTTCGGATGGTGAATATCCCCTGTTTGGTTGTGCAGGCTGTTGGGTTTCGATTATCATTTCTTCTTCGTCCTCCTCAACGTTCCTTCCCCCCCCCAGCTAGCGGTTCCGGTGCTAATCTGGAACGGAGCTGGTCTATGTGGCATTTCCACATCTTACCGTCTGCCATTTGTAGGCGACAGGATCGGGGTCCTGTAAGTTGTGTTATTGTCACAGGGGCCCACAATGGGTCACCTGAGAAGTTTTTTACAAACACAAGGTCCCCTTCCTGGAATGCCCGATACTTGCTGCTGGATCCCGGGGATTGTTCCGGCGTGTAGTTTGGGTGGAGGCGATCGAGATGCGAGCAGAGTTTCCGGCCCATGAGGAGTTCAGCTGGGTTTTTGTTCATGGTGCTGTTTGGGGTTATGTGTTGGAGAAGAAGCATTCGGTTTATTTTGTCGTCAATGTCGCCGTGGTCCATTTTGTGCAGGGTCTGTTTTATAAATTGAACTATTCACTCAGCTCTACCATTGGCCTCAGGGTGAGCTGGTGATGTTAAAGCATGGCGGATGCCCCGATCTGCCAGGTATTGTTCGAATGGCAGGGCAGTGAATTGGGGGCCATTATCTGAGACGAGGACATCGGGAAGTCCGTGGGTAGCGAATAGTTTATTCAGCTTTTTAGTGACTGCGTCTGTGGTGGTGCTTTTCATCTTGTGGACTTCAAGCCAGTTTGAATAGGCATCCACTGTTAGGAGAAAAGTGTGTCCTCTTGTGGGTCCCGCAAAAGCAATGTGGATACGGGACCAAGGACCTCGAGGCATTTCCCACTGAGTTGGGGGAGTCTTTGGAGGAGCGGAGCGAGTCTCCTGGCATTTACTACATTTTGCTACCCAGGTCTCTATTTGTTTATTTAAACCAGGCCACCATGCATAACTCCTGGCCAATGCCTTCATCCGCACGATGCCTGGATGTCCATCA
Organism: Hydrophis major; assembly: GCA_033807585.1. Lineage (NCBI taxonomy): Eukaryota > Metazoa > Chordata > Lepidosauria > Squamata > Elapidae > Hydrophis > Hydrophis major. The sequence goes on from CM066330.1 coordinate 146,155,764, forward strand.
TGCAGAATTTTCAATACCCTATATTGCAATTTCTCCGGGACTATGACTCTGTCTCCCCACACTATGCAGCCTTTCTGGGAGAATAGTTCTGTTTGATGATGCCTAAATGGCTTGAATGTATCATTGGTTGCACTATCCGGCCAGCCCCATTCTACCCAGCTGAGGACTCGTGCCAAAACAGGGTCCTTTTTTGTCTCTAAGGCTATGTGTTTAGTGGCGGCGATTTGAGGGTTTCAATTTGTAATACGGTTACGGTTGGAGCAGGGTCCTCTATAATGTCTGGTAGTGGAGAGTGGCTCAAAGCGTCAGCGTGAGGAATGGTTTTTCCTGGGCGATGTTGCAATCGGTAATCGTAGGCGGCTAAAAATTCTGACCAACGTGTCATTCTTGGTGATAAGATATGGGGAGTTGGTTTGTTTCCCACCAAAATACCAAGTAGCGGCTTGTGGTCTGTAATTATGGTAAAGGGTCTCCCATATACATATTCATGGAAACGCTTAATTGCGGATACAATAGCGAGGGCCTCTTTATCAAGTTGACTACAGTTCCTTTCGGTTTTAGACAAAGTTCTCGAAAAGAACGCAAGGGGTGCCTCATTTCCATTTGGTAGGACATGGCTTAAGATGGCTCCTACTCCAAATGGTGAGGCATCACAGGTAACCGTCAAAGGTAGAGTCTCATTGTATTGCATTAATACAGCATCGGAGGTTAAAAGGTCTTTTATCTCTTTGAACACTTTCTCTTCACGCCATCCCCAAACACAGGAAGCCTTTTTATTGAGGAGTCTATGTAGGGGCTCAGCTACGGTTGCCTTCTGGGACAAGAAAATGTTATAAAAGTTAATGAGTCCCAGGAAGGCTTGGAGGTCTGTCTTATTCCTAGGTCTCGGGGCATTTTTGATTGCGGTTAGTTTTTTTTCAGTGGGGTGGATTCCCTGTCTGTCGAGAAGGTATCCCAGGAACTCCACTCTCTCCGTACAAAGTTGACACTTGTCTCTTTTTACTTTCAGACCAGCGTATTTGAATTTCTGCAGGACTTTTCTGAGTCGTACTAATAACTCCTTAGTGGGGGCAGCTATTAGGACATCGTCAAAATAAGGCACAATGCCTTTTATGCCTTGTAATAGTCTCTCCATTAAACTTTGGAAAATGCCCGGCGCCACGCTTACTCTGAATTGGAGTCTATTGCACTTAAAAGCGCCTCTATGTGTTACTATTGTCTGGGTTTCTGCAGTTGCTGTGTCTACAGGGAGTTGCTGGTATGCCTGAGCTAAGTCCAATTTCGCAAATATTTTTCCGCCACCCAGGGAATGAAGAAGGTGTTGAACCACCGGTACTGGATAAGCGCTCTGTTGAAGAGCATGATTTAGGATGGCCCGGTAATCCCCGCAAATTCTTAACGAACCATCTGGCTTCATCAGGGTTTCCCAGCAGGCGTGGTCAATCGGTTCCAATACGCCCTGGGCTATCAGTTTATCTAGCTGCTCGTTGATCTTCGGTTTTAAGGCAAATGGTACTCCACGAGGCTTAAGTTGAATGGGAGCTACATCGGGGTTGAGATTAAATGATATAGGGGTCCCCTTGTACTTGCCTAATGTTCCTGTGAACATGTCCTGGAATTCCCGGATGAGAGCCTCTTCCCAGTCATCGCTTCTGGTTTGGTGTATGCCGGCTAGTTCAATCCCTAGTGGGGCAAACCACTGTAATCCTAACAAGCTGGGTTGGTCACGGACAACAGTCAGGGGAAGCGTTGCTGTGCGGTCCTTAAAAGATACTTGGACGTTGCTGGAACCGATAACTGGGATTCTGTTTCCCTGGTAGTCTTTCAGGATGATTCGTTGCATCTGAGGTCCTGGCGGCAAATGGCAGGGATCAGCTGTTTGAGGGTTTTCCAGGATACCATCGATAGGGATGATCCCGAATCGACTTCCATCACGCACGGTTGATTCTCAATAGTAACCCTTACGCAGATCTTTCTTGCATCGAACGATCAAGTGTGGCCGATGATAATGGTTTGGTGGGCCTCTTCTCGTCTTGTTGTAGAGGCAGGTGCTTGGTTTCTGGAGTAGTAGTGGTTGTTCCATTGGTGGTTCAGATGGTCCCGGTTCTCAGGAGGTTTGCTTATCTCCCGACGGGGTTGTTCTCCCTTCGGTTGGGACTGGACTCTGGTCTGCTTCTGCAGACCTTCGCGATGTGGCCTTTTTTCCCGCAGTTACAGCAGAGTGAGTTGAGGAATTTGCAGTCCGATCGCGGGTGGTTTGCCCCGCAACCAGCACATTGGCGCGGACGTCTCTGGTTCCTTTGCTCTCATTCCGGGCGGAGCTGGTGGAACTCCTCTTCATCACTGTCTGAGGATGACTTGAGGTCTTCGTGGTGGGTAGTAGTAGCGTGCTTCTCAGTGGTGAGTGGGGTCTCATTGGCGAAACGGTGCGTTCGCTCGGTGCATTTGAGCAGCTGACTTCCTGGTTGCTTCTGCGGCAGTAGCGTCGGCGATGACATCTGTAAGGCTGATGTCGCCTTTCGCCATCAGTTTACTCTGCACGTGTGGTGCATTTAAGACCAGAACTATGCGGTCTCTCAGGGCTTCCTCTAAGTTTGCAAAACCACAAAGGCCTCCTAGGTTCTGGAGGTCAGCTACGAAATTACCAATGCTCTCATCCTTCCGTTGGTCCCTCTGGTAAAATTCATGTCTTCGTATCAGTGTAGGTACTGCAGGTGCGTAATGGGCCTGGAGGATTGGAGCGAGGATATCCCAATCCATGGTCTTCACTTCCCCCGGTTTTGCCAGTGCTTTAGTCATTTTGAAAACGGCGGGGCCGCAATGAGTCAGGAACACCGCTCGTTTCTTGCCAGGCGTAGCATCTTTTAAGTTATTGGTTTCCAGGAACATCTGGAAGTGATCTATATACGAGTCCCAGTCTTCGGTTGCTGGGTCGAATGCAGCGGGTGGTAAGGCGCCATTGGTCATCTTGCCATTTGTTGCGTGCACTCTTTCACCACGTGCTCTGTCTTGTTCAATGCGTTCTTAGTCAGCTCTATCGTTTCCGTATCCCACCTTCATTGCCAGTGTTAAGTCCTGGGCATGGGCGCAAGGAACAGAGATGAGACATCGAACGGTGACTTCAACTCTTTATTTAACAGGAAAGAACAGAGCAAAATACCTGGGCAGCAGCAGCTCTTTTATAGAGCTGGCTGCCGTCAAACAACCAATGAACTGAGTCTACCGCTTTCACAAGCGTCCAATCAGGGGGTCCCGTTAACAGCCAATCAGACTGGCCAAAAATGACCAATCATGATTTGCTATCTTCGGACCAATGAGAAGTGCAGGATTACAAGCCTGCTGCAAGACGAAGCTGTTGAGGGTTGTATTGCTGTGTTGTCTTAGTCCATAACACAAAGTATCTTGATGATTTAAAAATAAGGATGTAATTTCCTAAGTAAAATTGGTTTTGAAGTAATTTGATGTACTTGCCAGTCCATATCACTGACATATTTTTTCTTGGTCATTGACCGGATTTTACCTATCACATTAAAACAAGGAAATCTGACAAGAGCCAATAGCAATAAAGTTGCCTTTCTAATGAACATTTTAAGCTGGATTGAAATATATCTGATAAGTACCAGGGGTGCTAAATCAGGGGAAAAATTAGCATCACTTATCAGTGAAAACTACTCAGTGACTGTTCAGTATTCCAATTGTCACTCAGCCATTTCATGTAATCCATTTATCAACCCCAATCTGATTTTCCATTCCTCTATTTCCATGCAATATAACATATATCATATTAGTAGAACAGTTCTTGCTGTTATGATGTTCAGGGGAACTTGTTAACTAATCAGGATGATTTTATCAATAAATTATTAGAAACATGTATTTAATAGAAACATAGGTTTAGAGTATTAAAAAAAGAGTATGCCCCAGACTCCACTCATTCCAACCTGCTTGTCTTCTTCTCCTCCTTAGTCCATCCTTGTTTCGAAAAGTTGGCTCCACGTGGCCAGATTTATGTTGAATCAAGAGACATTGTATTTTAAATCAAATTTAGCAAGTCTACATACCAACCAATTCAACAGGTCATTACTCTACAATCAGGTTCAGAAGCTCATTTTTATTTTACCACTAAAAGTATAATTAGTGTCAAATTTTAAGTTTAAATTCAGGGTATTGCTGATCTATGATATGTTAATACTCAAATAGCATATTTTATATTCAAAGAGGTTATTACTTTCTCTCTTTTTCTCATGTGAAAGAAAGAATACATTCCAGGAAGATTTGGTCATGAGGAAACCACTGGGTATGCTGCTTTTTCCATAGAAGAAAGTCATGAAAATGTCACAATATCAATGTTTGTGCGAACACGCAAGCCTTTTGGCTTCTTATTGGGTCTAGAAAGAAACACATCCCTATTTCTCAAGGTCTGGCTAGAAGATGGGAAACTTGCAATGTCAGGTCCACACTCCAACAAATTCTTAAGTATGCAGATTATGAACGATGGAAATTTCTATTTCATTTCTTTAAAAATGGGGCCAAATACGATGGACTTGTTCCAATCATCAAAAAAGTTGGGCTCTGTTTCTACATCCTTAAGAAAAATACACAGAAGGGATGTTCTCTACATTGGTGGATTACCAGACAAGCAAGAAACCATTTTAAATGGTGGCTTTTTCAAAGGCTGCATTCAAGATTTAAGACTTGGCAACCACCCACTTGAATTTTACCCACTCACTGCTTCACTGAATTCTGTCAGCAGCAAAAGCGCCCTGATCAATGTAGTTGCAGGATGCATTGGAGAGGACCTCTGCAAGGTAAGGAATTGTTTTTTAAAGATTCTATTCCCATGATTAAAAAGAATTTCCCTTTGACTTGGTAGGGTTCCTAAGCAACGTGTGACAGTAGGTGTCATGCCCTTGTTGGAGTCTGATTCTGAGGGTGAGATTGAGCAGCTGACAGGGAGTGGGAGTGTGGATCCAGTGGCTGTGGAAGAAATGGGGGAAGGGCACAGTCTGGCTGGGCATTCAGAGGAAGACCCAGGACCATCCCCTCTTCATCCTAGGGCATGCAGGGAGGAATGGAGAAAGGAGCAATGTGGCTTATGGGAGAGGAAAGGGCCCTGATCCCCTTCATGGGGTGCAGCTGGGAAGACTGTTTAAAAGGGCAAACTGCACATGGCAAAGTTGCTGGAAGCAAAGCGTGCATTATCTTTGTCGAGGCTTATCTGGGTTTTGGCGTCCTCCCAACTGTGGGTGCTGTGTTATCTTCAGCGTGGTTTGTGTTGGTTTTTTTTAATTTCTAATTATCTTTACTTTGGATTCGGACTGCATTTCTTCCCTTCATAGTCTGTTTTTGAAAGAGTTTTATCTCCAGCCGAGGATAACTGGACATTGGGGGCTAAGTTGGAGGCATTAAAGGGAATTTATCTACTTTGGTGACTTTGTTATTTTTGTGCCACACCTCGGGTCATTATAGTAGGAATATCTCAAGGCTGTCTGTGAAAGCGGTGGGTAAGATCAGATTTTGCCAAATTTTTTTGCAGTTTGTGGGCAATGATACTACAAAGTGTCTAGTAGACTGGAAGGGCAGCTCTTAAATCTCTCAGTAATGGCAACCAGTAGGCAAAGCTGCTGTTCATTAAGAGCAACTTGAACTCATTGTAGTTCCCAAACCAAAATATTCTCATAATTACTTTAAAACCACCCTTTACAGAACAAGCTAATCATGGGGCATGTTACAGGCATTTAGATCTGGCATCAAGATTCATAAAATGTTAAACAAGAAGTGAATGTTGTATTGCTGAAGAAATATAAAAGTAGCCAAAAATGGATTAGACGTATCAAAAAACCTCACAACTTTTAACACTTTATAAAACATGACATCCTAAAAAAAAACTATTATCCATGAATTATATGCAAGGGAATGTACAGGCTTATGGAATATATTATGTTGTGGATTCTGCGTTTATGCAATGTATGTTTCACATTAAGTAGCTATTCATTTAAATCTCAAACATTTAGGGATATTTTGATGATTTCTTTATAAGCTTGCCTGATTTTCTCCTCAAGAGTTTGCCCTGTTTTCAACTTTTAAATTAAACCACTATTTTTCAGGAAAAGATGACATTCCTTCTTCATTTTCACTTCTCCTTGCCATTTGAAGCCTTCCAGAGGAATAACAACTGAACTCACAGCATGCCTAACCCTTGTCTAAGCCACTATCTTTCTGTGCTTCTCTATTACATGGTTTCTGCTGCTTTCAAATGCTATAGTGCTCACCAATACTTTGTGCTTTCTCATTATTATTTTTCTTCCCCTCACAAGTACCAGCTGAGGAGACTTCAATTTAAGGGTTTTACAGTAATTCAGAAGCAGATCTGGTCCCTATTTATAGACATTTTTGCTTCTCCTACCATTCCAGGCTCAAGCAAGATGCAGCCATAGTTTATACTATGGGGGAAAGCATGTGGTTGTAAAAAAATGCTGACAAGCTATTATTTCTCTTCACAACTTAAAAGAAGCATTTTAACACAATAGGAATGGCATTCGGATCCCTTAACAGTAACTATTAAGAATTTGTTTCTTTTTCTTTTTTATGGAAATCAGACAAATGGAGCTGAATATATGGTGTAAAAAAAGAATGGCAACTTATTTTATTTTTATATACAATGGTGGAAAGGATTTGTGTTGCTCCAGGACCTGCAAGAGTTCAGGGAATTGGGAGACTGATTAAATTTTACTTTTCCAGTATTCGGCTGGAAGATGAGCACAGATTGCTTCCTAGTGCTCCTAGTGGGTTCTTAGTATTTCTAGGCTTGCAGAAGTAGCTACAATTCTCAATTTCTTCAAATTATGAGAGAAATAGTAGGTCTGGGAATACTCTGAATGTGTGAATGGAGTCCTTTGACAAGCATACCATTTGTAATTTTGGTTCTATGAGGGCTTACATACATGTGCTACTTCTTGTCAGAACCATTAAGTGGTGAACAGAAGCCAGCTCAAGGCAAAAGTAATAAAACATATATTTTTTAAAAAGTAGATAGGATCTACTTTTCATTCATACTTCACAATTTTATAGCCTGACAGTTACTTTGACTTGAGAAGTCCTAAGTTATTTTCCCCTTCAACCTGGTCTCTTTGCTTTCCTCCATCCTTTACATCCATTTAATTATGCATCCGCGCACACAAGCAGGCATTCAGTTGAAACTTGTTCTTTTGTACAGCTGAATGAACAAGGAAGTTAATAAAATTGTATAAAAATACAAATAAATCAAATAAAAGCAAGACTTTAAAATTACACATATTCAAACATCTTGCTCTTGTTTTACTAGTTTTCTATTTGCCTTCTCTTCAATTTGTCGGCAGTTCAAAGACAAAACAAAATCCCCCGAAGAAGAAGCATTTCTACAATTAGGTTGAAAAAAAAAATAGCTGGTTAGAGCTGTTTTCTATACAATTGACTGCCTTTATAATAGGCAAAACTGTTATTATGCCCTTACCAGTATTGTCTGTGTTGACATGGGATACTACTTTTTTTTCATTTGAAAACAGTAATAATAAAACCATCCACGGGGGTGGAGACCTTTGTGTTGTGGGAAGTAGCAAGAGAAAAGTTAATATCTATTTTCCTCCCTCCATTCTCTTTGCTTTTTGGTCTAATCACCTCTCCCTCCCCTGAATTATTAGCTCAGAGCAGGAAAAGAAATGCAGGCCCAAAAATGTTACTTATGCTGCCCACAACAACTCCCAAATGGGTCTCCTAGCAGCCTTAGGATCAAATTTAGATCTAGAGAAAGTAGTACAGAAGATTGAACTTCCTCTCTCACAGTACCACTATTCTCATAAAAACTGGAGCTTCCCCTCCCCCCTCGTGGTTGTTTGAAAGGCAGAGAAGTTGAAAGCCTTGATCTCAGATTTCTTGCTTCCTCTCTATTTCCCAGTTGAGGGTGAAATCAGAGGTCTTCACTAACTCTGCTACCTAAGATACTTTAGCTGGTCAGGTCAGGAAATTAACTGAGAATTTTTTGACATTCGAAGCAAATATTTTGCCAATGGATTAAAGCCACCACTTTTTTTATTGGGTTTGCTTGCTTTGCAAACAGATAAATAGGCCAGGGTGGCTGCCGGCTCCACTCTAATCATTGTGTAAAAGAAATGGATAACATATGGCCTGCAAAATGTGGGATGGAAAATTTTCTTGTCCATCGGCCATCCTGATGATAAAGTTACTCAACATCTGGAAGGCCAGACCTGATGCATCCCTGATTAAATATATATATGAAAAATAAAACAAGACTAACTGCCACTAGTGGCATTGAGTGGAAGCCAGGAAGAAAGGCAGATTCTTTCTTCCCCAGGGCTCTTTTCAATTGATTGGGAAAACAGAAAACTTTGCTCACTTTTCTTTCCCATTTTTTTCCTTTTTAGTCCGCTCCATGCCAGAACGGTGGTGTTTGCTATTCAATCTGGGATGACTTCACTTGTACTTGTCCACCAAATATGGCTGGGAAAGCTTGTGAAGAAGTGAAATGGTGTGACCTCAGTCCTTGCCCTCCTGAAGCCCAGTGTCTGCCGGTGTATCAAGGATTTGAATGCAAGTATTTCAGCTTCCTCCATTATTTGTATTCCCTTTTGCACATTAAGGTAACAGAGCAACAGCTTTTTTTTTTCTGCCATCCTTTCAGGGTAAATGGGTGATCTCCTTTTTTTGCTATGTTTGGTTTTACCATATGTCTGAAATGTTATTGGGTTTCCTGCTATAGCAGGGGATTGGTCTAGAAAATCCCCAAGGCCTCTCACAACTATGTTATTCTGTTATTTTGGTTGCCTAAGTATTGGCAACCAATGATTCCAACTGAAGGGAGCAGGACCTGTCATGACAAATGCTCTGTCCTAAACATTGGTCAAAAAAATAAATCAATACACCAAATACAAGCTAGGCGGATATGACCTTGTTGATGACTCTCACTCTGTCAAGGGCCTTGGAGTTCTTATATCGAATGACCTAAGCGCCAAAGCTCACTGCAACAGCATTGCCAAAAAGGCACTAAGAGTTGTAAATTTAATTTTACGAAACTTCTCCTCTGGTAATACTGATTTGCAAACTAGGGCATTCAAAACCTTTGCTAGACCAATATTTGAATTCAGCTCTGCTGTCTGGAATCCGCACTGTATATCAGATATAAATACAATTGAGCGAGTCCAGAAGTATTTTACCATTCCTCTGTTTGCAACAGAATACCCTACAGCACTAGACTTAGAGAATACAATAGAGAATCAATTTCGGGTTGCTCAAATTCTCCTTGTTTTAGTAGTATAATTTAGGACATACTGTTATTGTGTTAAATGATCAGGAACCAGACATCCCTGCTGGTACAAATCTGAAATGATCTAGAGGCATGTCTATCTACTTTATGTGTGTTCTATATTTTGAAGAAGGAGTAAAGATGGGGAGAGAATGGAATGATTAATTTTGCAGAGGTTTTTTTTTTCTCATAAATTGCCAAATATCTTTAATGCCACTAAGATTTGAAGCCCATAAAATCATCTACCATCAGGACAGAATAAGAATACATGACACTGCTAAGCAGAATGACCAAGGGCAACTCTCTTTTCTCAGAAAGCCACAAATTTTCAACTATCTAATTATATCACTCTACTTGCATCATTAAGAGGGGGGAAAGTGGAAGGGAAATGCTTAGCTAACAGAATGTTGCCTTTTGACTGTTCAGAGTCTATTCAAGGTAGTACTAATATATATGGGCAGATAAAACTGGTTGAATATTTATGGAGTAGCAAAGGGATCCAGAAAAATCCAATTCTTTGTTGTGATGTTGTGATTTATCTACAGTTTTGCAACCTAGATCATTTAGCTGGCACTAAGATAGTTCTAAAAACAGCACAGTGCTAATTCAGTACCACTGTCCTTTGAGGATACAGTGAGATCAGGTTAAACCTTTATACTGACCCCAAATGTCCTCTTCTCTTCTGGAAAATTATTTCAGACATGCATTTTCATGCTAATTAATTGCAGATTTCTTAAAGTTTTAACAAATTTTTCAGCGCTATGGTCACACCAATCATTACAAAGTCACCAATCACTACAAATTAAGGGACTAATAAGTATCAATTATCAATATTTTAGACAATAGGGAGCAAATAATCAATTCTCTAATTCTTAACATTCACATAAGTATGCTTTTTTTTTTTTAAATCACTAAGCACTTTTGGTTTTATGCAACGTGGATTCTCCCACAAATATATAGAGATGATAGCACTAGCCTTATGCAGTAACTTGATTTCTCCCATCTCTGCTCAGGTATCTCCAATGCCATTTTTAATGGCAGAAGCAGTGCCATCTTTTATAGAAGCAATGGGAAGATCAAGAGAGACCTCACTAATATAACCTTTGGTTTTCGGACTCAAGACTCAGATGTCATACTACTTTATGCCGAGAAGGAGCCAGAATTCTTCTCTATCAGTATTCAGGATACCAAATTGTTGTTTCAGCTGCAGAGTGGTAATACTTTTTTTACATTGAACCTGGCTAGTTTCCTATCTGTGAATGATGGGAAGTGGCACAAGGTCACCTACTCTATGACAGAGCCACTCTCTCACTCATCAAGATGGCGTATTGATATAAATGATGAGAGAGACCATGCAATGAGTACTGTTGCCACTGGAAACCTTAACTTCCTAAGAGAAGGCACAGATATTTATCTGGCTGACAAAGCTTTTGATAAAAAAGATGGACTGAGAGGGTGCATGAGCACTGTGGAGATTGGTGGAATTCATCTCTCTTACTTTGACAATACTAAAAAGCCACAAGAAGAGCAATTTCTCAAGATCTCTGCCAATTCTGTTGTCACTGGATGCCTTAAGCTGGATGCCTGCCACTCAAATCCTTGCTTGAATGGCGGGCTATGTGAAGATTTTTACAGCTATTTTCACTGCACATGTGCCAAAGGATGGACTGGATCTCGGTGTGAATTCAGTGTTGATGAATGCTCCTCAAACCCTTGTCTCCATGGAAATTGCAGTGATGGGATATCAGCTTACAAGTGTGTATGCGATCCTGGATACAGAGGAACGAGGTGTGAAGAAGACATAGATGACTGTTTTGGACATCTCTGTGGAAATGGCGCCACGTGTGTAGATGGTATTAATGGCTATTCATGCCTCTGCACTGGGAATTTCACTGGAAGATTTTGCAGGTACGGTAACAAAGCGATGATAAAGATAATAATCCACTAGGAGTAGTTAGAGATCCAGTTTGATGTGGCGGTTAAGGCATGACATCAGGAACTGGGAAATTGCTCTAGTCTTGTTCTTAAGACACAAAACCAGCTTGGTAATTTTGAGCCAGTTACTCTCTCTCAGCCCTAGGAAGGAGGCAAGTGCAGGGACCTATTCAGGCAGTATCTAAGAGTCAGTACTTACTTAAAGAAAGGAAGGTGTGGCAAAGAAGGTTTTTAACATACAAAGTGGAGTGGCTTGTAACTTTTCCCCTCTTTCTACATTTCACATGCCCTTAATAACTGCAGTTCATTTGCCATGGGAAAGTAGCCAAAAATGGGGAGAGGAGGAAAGAAATAAGTATCCACATTGAGACCCCAGAACTCAAAATAGCCCCCACCCTCAAAAGGTTTTTCATTGACAAACAAATAACTATTGAGACTTAATGTTACATTTAATGCACTATCTAAAATGCAAACAGCTATTTAAAACTTTTCCAAAAATATATTTCTGACCTATTTAGTTTCCTTTTCTTTGTTTAGTGATTTAGACTTGTTTGTGCTATTAGGGTTTTGTGTAAATTATACAAATTATTTTGTGTCTCCCCCCCCCCCCACCATTTTTTACCAATATCCTCATTTAAAAGAATAATCTTAAACAAATATATCACAAAAAATGGGTGATGGGGGTTTTGTGGAATTTTTTCCTGGCAGAATTTTTCCTCCTCTTGTGAGAATATATATGCAAGAGGCTCATAACCCAACATTTGGGAAGTATAGGTATCTGGAAGTACAGTCTTTGGATTATGTAGCAGAAACAATAAGGAAAAATTAGTATTTTGGAATTCAGGGAAGGTTAAAAGAAATTTTAAAACAGAAATTTTTTGCCCTTCATAGACCTGGTTAGTTGTTAGATGAGAGACCATTAAAGAATTCTAGAGCTTTAGATTAGGCTGAGAAATTGGACTAGGAAGAATGTAGTGGTACACCATTTTACACCGACCTCCCCCCCCCCCCCAAAAAAAAGCACTATACCTCTCTGCTCTTCATTTTAAGCAACCCATTTTTCTCAGTCTTCCATGGAAACCTAAAAAGAAGATAGATTAATTTAAGTGAGACACGTCCTAAAAATAGCCACTCACTTTATTTGGGTTAGTCCTTCTTCCAACTCACCTTTCCCACTGGTCTATGACAATTCGCCACAGCCAACTTGCCATGGCCAACTCACTGCAGGACAACTAGCCACAGCCAATTCCCCGCAGGACAAGAGTTACACTAATATCAAAGAAATAGTGGAATAGAATCTTTGAGAAAGGATGTAAAAGAAGAGACAGAATGAAATGTGAATGGCCAAAATTAAAATATTTGTATTTACTTTAATTAATTAAATAAAATTGTTAAATTGTCCCACAGTGTGTTGTATCACAGCAAGTTGATCATGATGAGTTGGCTGTGGTGAGTTATCCCATTCAATCTCCCACTCTAGAAAAGGAGTGTCCAAGACCCCAAGAGGTCTCCTATTTATATATTTGGTATCTGATTACTTGGAAGTAATCACCTCTATTTAGTTTTATATAAATCCAAGAGAAGACTCGGTAGATTTCATATCAGGGTTTTAATATATTAAAAATAGATATACTTTGAAAGAATATTGGAATATTATCGCAGACTTGTTTTTCCCCCCACTATAGACACATACGAATGCCTTCAACACTGTGTGGGAATGAGAACAGAAATATCACCTGTTACAATTATGGCAACTGTACTGAGTTTGAAGGACGCTTAGAGTGCATGTGCCTCGCAGGCTTTGCAGGGTTACAGTAAGACCTTTTGATGTGTCATAACTGATTTGGGAATGAATGTATAATTTTTTCATGCAACTGCATAATGCCATGTATTAGCTGTTATTATAACAATATAATTCAACAAACACTGGGCTTGGCAAAAATATTAGGTTGGTTTACTACAGTAATATATCATCAATTGCAGAAGCAGTGAAAAAAACAAAATAGAATCCACGTAAATGTGTTGTGAAGGAGTCACTCCAACATGAAAGTTTCACATTAAAAAGCTATTTTGTATAAGGTGGGATCATTTTTAAAAAAAAATAAAATAAAAGTGCTGGCACGAAGAAACTTAGTTCATGATTGAACTAAGATTGTGTCAGTTACAAAATGCTATAACTTCAAAAAGGTTGGAAGATATTGTGATCAAGCCCATCTCCAGGAAGCATTAGTCTCATTTAAGGAAACTATTAATCTTGAACTCCAAAGAAGATCAATGTTAACCCACTTTCTGCCTTGAGATGTTTTATACTTTGATACTCATAATACCCAGCATGGACCTTGATGACTTGAGATAACAGGAGGTGAAGTCCTTTAAATCTTGAAGAAATCAGGTTGAGGAAACATGGCTTAAGCCATTTCAGAGCCCTTGAAAACAGAAAGCCAAATTTCTTTCCCTTTGCTTTCTCTTAGAACAGTTGGTCTAAATACTAATCTAATGTTTGTTTTGCAGATGTGAAGTGGACATCAATGAATGCAACTCTAATCCATGCCTCAATGGGGGCCTTTGCCAGAACCAGTTCAACAAATTTTACTGTATCTGTGATGTGAATTATGCTGGTGATCGCTGTGAGATAGATGTAAGCGACATCTCCTTTTTTGTCTCTCTCTTGTTGTGGCAGAATCTTTTTCAACTACTTTCTTACCTCATTCTGCGCATGGATGATGACCCAGCTGTGGAATGGGGTGAACCAGATGATTAGCAGCGAAATTCCTCCAGTGTTATTTTAAAGCCATCAAAACACAGCAGAAGATATCTTGCCCAAAGTGAAAGTAAAAATAATAACAAATCCAAAACTTCTAACCATGTTTTGCAATATTTCAGATAGATGTAAAGTCTGTCATTGCAATGATTTGGAGTTGTTATTGCAATGGTAAACACAAAGACTGTGAGACAGATTTGTGATTCTTGATACTTTTAAAGTGATAGAGAAGGAAGGAAAAGGTTCCAAAAACAGATCTCCATTTTCACTTGCTGATAATGTCTTCTAGTTCGGATTTGTTCAGTAGTCTGGCTTTTATCCTGTCTCCTCCCTTAGTGTTGTAAGATGCAAAAACAAACATCTTTGACTTTAAAACAGGGGTTGCAGCCTACAGCTTCAGAGTTATATAGAGTGCCCCCAATGCATTGAGGATTGTATCTGGAGCCCTTCCAAATGTTGCTGCCAAACTGTAATTTTAATGATAGAAAGGGAAAATTGTGTCAGAATTAGGGAAATTAATTTTGATTTCTGTTTACTGCATTAAATCCAATTTAAGTTAGCTTTGTTTTCTTTTACATTTTGCAGTTTGAGCATCAAGAGGCTATTTATTCCCTTCTTTTTTTTTTTTTTAATGTGATCATTTTCTTCCAGTACTTGGAAATCACCAACTTGTATTTCTGACTTTTAAAATGTTATCACTGATCTTAAATGTCTTAATTTGTGCACATGTGTGCATGCATATAATATCTGATTGGATGGAAGTACGCTTCTATATGAGTTCAAATATATTGTACACATGCATTCTTTAATTAGAATCCCTTTGTTTCAGTATTCTTAAAACCACTTTATCTTTCTGCAATCCAGACATTTGTTAGAGTGATGTCATTGAGAACAGATAGTTTTGTTTTGTTTTTTCCATTTTTCTTTATTTCTTTGGGCTGTATACACTACTGTTATTCTGCGTAGGTATGCTTTAGTGGTATCCCATAAATTCTGTAATGTTGTGTATTGATTCTTATTCTCTTTGATGAATAGTTCCATTTCTTTTTTAATCAGTTGGATATACTGTTTTTCTTTCAAAATCTCTGTGTTTAATGTCTATCTTCTTTTTTTCTTTTCTTTTGGCCTTTCCAAATTATTTTCAAAGGATTGTGATCTGCCCATGTATTAGACATAATCTCTATTGGATTTATATGATTTCCTATTTTCCGGTTCATCCACACCAATTACATTTTAAATTACACACTGAACTCAGACCATAATGAAATCAATTATGGATGCTCCTGTGAAGTTAAAGCACTCACTTCAGAAAATTGCTGTTCCAGATTGACCTAGTAATGGCGTCACTTTAGGTTCAGATGATTTATGAATAAACAGTTACTTTGTCTTTCTAAGATTTAATATGAGCCTGGCCCACCCACTTCCTGTATTGCTGCTTCAAAGTTGGGCTTGGAGTAATAGCATTGACTTACATAGCTTCATAGTGTTTTACAGCCCTCTCTACTCAGTTTACAGAATCAGTATATTGCCCCTAACAATCTGGGTCCTCATTTTACTGACCTCAGAAGGATGGAAGGCTGAGTCAGTCTTGAGCTATTCAGATCCAACTCCTGGAGTGAGCTGTGATTTGCCTGCAGTACTGCATTCTAAACACTGCACCAGTGTTTGTACTTGTACTGAGGTACAGCCCTTATTTATGACTGTAGGTGTCCTTTCATCTCCATGGATGGATGGATGGATGGATGGATGGATGGATGGATGGATGGAGAAATGGATGGATGGTATCTAACATTACCATCTTAATTGGAAAGTGAATTGATGACATAGAATGAATGCAGAATGAATGAACTTAATATTCAGTTCATTAACCATGTGCTATAAAGGAAAAAAAAACAATGTATGGCTACCTGTATTTTAAAAGGGGCTTTTATTCTGATACAGAATAGTCTGAATAAATATGTTTTATTTGTTTCATACTGAAAATAGCTGTAGCACTGTGTTGAGTGACATAAAAGAAGAAATATTTCACTAATATTATATTATGGTGGACAGTTCTGATTGCTGTACATAACCTTTTTGTGTATTTTGTCAAAACAGAAAAAAAAGAAAAAGAAAATATCTAAGCAACACTAATGATCTTCCAATAATAAATTACTTCAAAGGTTTGGAATATGGGAAAACTATAGAATTTGTAAGAATGATTGCTCTCAAAGATATCATTTACAATATGAAAATGAAAATGAAAAATTCTGTAGAATAAACAAGACATCATGTATATATTCCCCTCCTCAAAATGTATTTTGAGATTGTGGGATCAGATACTAGGGTGTAAATATATATTTAGAATGTATCATTAAAATCACTAACAGCAAAAATCACTTCATATTTGTTTATTTGATCTTAAAATTTAGATATCACCTCATTCTCAGAGTGACTCTGAGGGGTTTTCAGCTAAATGCAAAAAAAAACATATATTTTTTTTAAATCTTATTCCCTATATACATGCCGCTAAACCCATTAATTCCTGCAGTCATGGAAATGACTCCTCCTAACACCTTGCTAATCAAGTCCATCCTCCAAGTTCATAAATTTGTACATCTGTGTCCTTTTACCACATTCTGTCTGTATTAGCATCTCTGTCTTTGTGCAAATAATAAACCTTCTACTTTTGTCATGCTGCCTCGATCTTTCTCATTTGTGTCTCTCTCTCTGTGCTATTCTCATTGTCTTTGAGTATGTCATGATTTATAAAGGTTTATGCACACTTCAGATCCATGCTACTTCAAAAGCTGAAGCAAGGCTGTTTCCAAACTGCATTACACCTGAACCCTGAGGTGTGTGATTACTTAAACAGCTCTGGAGACAAGTGTCTTTCACTAAAGACTACAGCTGGGAGGATCAACCCTCCCTCGGACAGAATACCTTCTTTTCCAATTTCAGAATACATTTGGTGCCTGCTATTTTGATTTCACCAAATGTCAACTGAAATATTTATGCACATACACATATTATTTCTCTCTCCCTCTCCCTCCCTCCCTCCTTCTCTCCCTCCCTCTTTCTCTCCTTCTCCCTTCCCCCCTCTCTCTCCGGCATGGAATTTGTTTGTTTGCATTTAAAATTCTCTCTCTGGTGCCCACACACTTCTTTTCTGAATCAGCAACTGTCTTACAACTCTCAGTCATTAGAGTAGAATAAACAGTAGAATATAATAGTCCTTAACTAGAGCCATATAAATCATCAAGGCATGAAGCCTGCATACTGTTTCTTTAGTCTGAAAATGTAGCACCTAAGGTCCAGATGAAAAGCCTATAGGTTCTCCTTCAGACTTACCTTTTTCTAGTATGCCATAACCAAATCCAGATCTGGATATCTCCAGGGTTAGTATTGGTGCATTATTTTTTTTAAAAATTGACAGCTGTATATTACAGAGTTACACTTTTCTTAATAATGTTGAAACCATGAATAAGCATGGAAAATTTTAGTAATGGTGAATTCAAAACTGAAAAATACCCCTTTGCAGAATATGACACTGGAATTTTCCTATTGGAGGGGCCTTAATGTATTCATTAATTGCAATTGGTAGTTAGACGTATACATCCTAATGGCACTGAAATTACAATAATAAATGCCTACCACTTCATAAATAATTTATTCTATAGTTGTTTCTATGCAGTTATTCTTGACTAATTATCGTACTGATGAAAAAGGTGTCAAACCCTGAATAACAACCTTTCCTTCCATTGGCATATCTTTTTCCTTCATCTTGCATGTTCATTTTTGATCTTACTGCCATTCTTATATGTGCTCATTTTGTGAAAGCAAAACACATTAATAATAATCTTATTAAAATAAGAAAGAACTAGCAAATGTACTTTGGCCTTAGCTCAGCAATATAATGTTAACTTGAGGGATTTTAAATCAGCTCCAATTCAAATTACTCACCAATTCAAATTATGACCTTTGTATAAATACATTTCTTATTTGTTCATTGTACTCCTGGACCGCACTTCAGATTTTACTAGTGAAAGGTAATATAAAGGCTACATTGAATGAAGTTTGCCCACAGATGACTTCACAGGCATATTCATGCAATACAGAAATATATTCTTTCAGAATCTTTTTTCTACTTCTCAGATTAACCAACAACCCTGTACTTTCCCCCTCCAAATACTAACCAGGACTGATTCTGCTTAGCTTCTGCTTAGCGTTTGAGCCTAATAAGATCACACAGGTATTCCCACTTGGTGGGACAACAACTGTTAGATTTAGTGGATTGCTGTGGCAAAGAACTAATGTTGTGAGAAGGATTAAACTGTAATTATAAATACTGGTGGTTGCTTTATATTAGAGTATATTCATATGGTGTCCAAATTGTAATGAAGACCTTGTTCTTATCCTTCATTATTCATATCACAATGATTCAAAAGAATCTCTTTTATGGAAGTATTCAGTTAGTTACAAATACTGAAATGGTGTTTATTTTTCTTCATTGAAAAAAAAAAAAGTCCACTTCAAACTTACTTCATACTGTACTAATCTATTTTTCATTTATATACTCTGAAAACAGAGGTAGCTTCTCAAAAGGAGTTTAATGGTAATCTAATACTACAGTTTTGCAAGTTGTCTTAGAGCCAGTTTGGTCTAGTGGTACCAGGCTAGAAAGCAAGAGACCATGAGTTCAGGTCCGTGAGTTCAAGCCCTGATGACAATGGGCCAATTCTCTCTCATCCCAACTCACCTCACAGGGTTGTAGGAGGAAGTGTGTTGGATATATTCACCCCATTGAGTTGTTTGTAAAAGCAAGTAAAAACAGGATATAAATAAACAACTCCATAAATAAGAATGGCTTCCAGTAGAGTTCTGGGTACAATTGAAGGTGCTAATTATTACCTATAAAATCCTGTAAGGGACAGGGAAAAGTTACTTGTGGGATCACCTGTTGATAATTATTTTCACCCATCCCATCAGTTTCTTCAGAGTACACATGTTCTGGGTCACTTCCATTGAACAATACTACCTTCTGGACCCCTTTATCTCTTCTCTGTGGCAGATTCCATAGAGATTGAACAGCATCTCCTTGAAAATACATATGGCCCTCACCCTGTTAACCTTTCATCAGAGGCTGAAGACCCAGCTATTTCCCCAGGCATTTAAGTCAGAAGGTTACGTGAGCTCTCTACTATTGATGTGGTTTTTAAGATTGTTTTATCTTTGGCTTGCATGCTGTGGATCATGTTTTTATCCTTGCATGCAAGAATACAGTCAGTATTATGAGATGGATGGATGGCCATACATCATTTAAATCCATCAATCAATAATTCAACTTCTGGAGATCTACCTACATATGAGGAAGGACCTATAGTTCAACAGAAGTGTAGATCCTTGGTTCACATCTTTAATATATTCTGCCTTAGATGGCAGTTGAGACTTCTTCCTAAGATAGGCAGTTTTTCAGGAAATACAGTATCTTTAGAAAACAAGGCAATTAAAGCCTGCCAGAATCTGAGTCCTGGCTCGGAATGAAAACTGTAGGTAACAAATTAGTCCCTTAAAATAGAACATGGTTCTGTTCATTAGCATATTTGATATTAATGTATGCTGAAATCTAATTTATATACACCAGTCGTGTTTTCATTTAGTGACCACTTTGTTTAACGACCAAATTGCCAGTCCCAATTGTGGTCAGTAAATGAGAACTACTTCTAATGTGATCCACTTGTAATTGTCAGAAGGTATTGTTTCTTCTTTTATCGTTGCTGTCTGTCCATCAGCACTGTTTGGTTTCTAAGTACTGCACATCTATACATATATCAGTATATAGCACATGAAAAGAAGCATATACTCCCTCCCAAAATTTACCAAACTCTTCCATCGATACTATTTTTTTTTTCACTCAGTAAAAGCTTCTATTTTAAAAATTGGGTGTCCTTCAGATTTTCAATCACTACACAATTGCATAGGTATAAATAACCAAACAATTTTTATATTTTAAAATATTCACAGTTGCTTTTAGAAGAAGAAGAAAGAAAGAAAGAAACCTGAAATGGCTTTTTGTATTTTCATGCAAATGCAGCACTATATTTCTATTTTTGTGGCATATCCTCCTGCTATAAATACAGATGATAAAGCTAAAACATTCCTCCATAGCTATAACAGATGCATTGATGGTGCACTTGATGGTGTTAAAAGCATAACAGATGTTGTGGTTATATTCATTAACTATACCTCCATGTCTATCTATCTGTCTGTTTTTCTAAATGCTGGGTGCTCACCTTGTTTGCTTCTTCTGGGTAGTGGTGCAGAGTTGCCCTGAAAGAGATGTCAAAGAAATGGACAATGGCCCTGATCTGTAGTGATAGTATGCTAAATATAACCTGGAGACAACACTAAATAAAAAATGAAATGAAATGTTCTAAGAAGGAATTCTGGCAATTAGTGACTGAGGTTTAATAAAATTAGTGACTGAGGTTTAATAAAATTTTATAAACTCACTAATGCTAAGAAAGCATGCTTTCAGATTGTTGGGTCCTCCTGGCAGAACCATTCAACTGTGGTTCATCTTGTTTCTCTTTTTAATAATAATAATAAAATAATAATAATAATAATAATAATAATAATAATAATAATAATAATAATAATAATAATAAAATAATGTTTCCTCAAAACTGCCTCTTCTTTTTTTCTACAAGCTTAGTTCAAAACACTTTCTGTTTGCAATAGATTCACAAGTACTAAGAACAAGTGCTATGTTAAATATTACAAAAAGCAAAAATCTGTGGGAGGATATCAGTGTAGTAAATGAAGTTTTGTTTTATTATTTTGTTAACCATCATATTTAATTTGGATGGCTAGTGTCTCCGAGGTGTCTTGTTTGTACTTCTGTCAAACCGGTTGTTTACTTTCTTTGAAAAGCAAAACAAACACAAAATAAAAAAGCAGAGATTAAAAGGAAGCACAAAGTGCCTGTGACACCCCACCCCCCTTGTTCTGTTGAGAAGTAGAAAAATGAAAACACACCACTAGTTAAAAAGAAGCACAGTTCTATTGGTTAGGGGGCAATTACAGATAATGAGATGGATGGATGGGAATAGATCATTTCAAATTTCTCAGCATATTTTAGGTGAAATCTTCTCCCTTGGGTTTCATCTTGTTCTTCTCCCCATTGCATCCCACCACATCACACAACATTCCCAGTTGAATAAGAACTTCAGGCACCAGGAGAATTCATGGGGATCTTCTGAGCTTTATTTACATTATAAGCAATATTCAAATAGGAGCAAAGGAGGTTGGGGCTACAGTATATGTGTTTCTTTTAAATCTATAATAAAATCTATGTAGTATTGCTATATTACTTTTATCCTTCTCATCTGTTTCACTGCCTTCTCTATTAGTATAATTATTATGATTATTATCATTTGTTATTATGATTATTATTACTTTGTTGTTTTGCATGTACACTGAGAGCTTATGCACTGGAGACAAATCCCTTGTGTGTCTAGTCACACTTGGCCAATAAACCTATTCTATGCTATGCAATGCTATACCATGCCATGCCATGCGATGCTGTGAACTTGATCTCAGATTGGAACTAAAAATGGGAATTATAGCAATTTTTCATATACAGTGTCTGATATTTTATTTATTTACTTATTTTCACTTTTTTTGCCTATCTCCCTCAGATATATCAGCAGCATGTGAAGGAATTAATATATATGCTTTTCTTATGTTTGAAAATAGTTAATTGTGCTTTAAATTCTCTCCTAGAAAACAGATTTGGGATGTATCATGGATATGAGCTAATCAGAGTTTTGATGTGAACCAAACTGACTTTGACTGTATTTTAAATTGGTCTGATTTATGAACAGGTTATGGTAGAGATCTAGATACTCTAAATTAAATATTATGGCAAACTTGCCATTTTATTTTATTTAGTATGGCTACAACGTTTCTCTTATAAATTGGTCTTTATTTTTACCTCTACTAAAGTCATTTTAGCTGCTAGAACTAGCTGAAATTTAGAAGCATTTCTGCCAACTCTGATGAAGTAAGCTGCAGATCATGCAAACTTATGCCTTTTAATAAAATGTACTGTTAGAAAAAAATGCTACTAGATTCCTGATTTTTTAATTTAATAATTGGTGCTTTAATAAAGTTTTAAGCATTTGTTACTTTTTAAATATAGAAATAAATTATACGTTAAGACATATTCCTATGTGATGAAAGCTATTAAATTTCAGACAACTACAAAAGTAATAATTTTTTTAAAGATCCAGAAGTCCCCTATTGTCTGTAAAGAATGAATATTTTAGTGCCACCTTCATTACAGTTGTAAATTTGCAGCATATTAAATTTAGGTGCTTTTGTTCTACATTTAAAATACTATTATGTGACTTCCAGTGATGAAGTGAGGGTGAACAGAGGAGTAGAAGACCATCTCCTGTCCTTCTAAATCCTTTTTGCTGTTTGGCGCGACCCCTCAGGGTGCACGGTTTCCGTAGAGAACCGTGCTGGTGTCGGGAGACTCAGGCTGTGGTGAGAGGGGAGGGCAACCCCTCATCGCAATGAAAAGAAACCCTGCAGAGGCTATCCAGCAAGAGATTGCCAGCTTGTAATGGTGATCCCATAGTCCAAACTGTCACCCACGAAAGGAAGAGAGTGAGTGACAGCCTGTGGCAGCTAAAGAAGAGGTTTGTGCGGAGATCCTGTGACAGTGTTCGATTATTGATTAGTGAAGAGATTTGTTGAGAAGCAACAAGCTGATCAGAGCCTGGAAAGAAGCAGCAAAGAAGAGAGGACATGAAAGTGTCTGAAAGTGAAAGGGCTCGAAAGGAGGAAGTGAAGATCAGCAGTAGCGACCTAGAGGAGAAGGAGGCTCGGATCGGAGAGGTTTGCTATATTGTTGCCAGTTGGAAAAAAAAGTTTGTCTCATGGAGGTTTGGGGTGCTTTTGGATTATTTTTTGCTTGGAAGGATTGGGCTGGCTACTTTTGAGACCGGGAGAAGACTTGAACCTTTGAACTAGATTAAAGACTTGTGGTTATAGACAATATCAATAACTGATTTAAGTCTCTCTGGACTGGGGATTGCTGGCTGGGGGAGTACTTTAGTGGAGAATTTTGGAAAAATTATTTGCTTGAAACCCAAGACAGAAGGAGGAGTGTGTACTGCTGTGTGTGTTGAGATATTAGGAAGCCATAAACGTTACTCAGCAATTCTTTTTTTTTCTTTTTTTTTGCCTGAATGCGAGGAAGTGAAATCATCTAGCTTCAGAGACAGAGAGCTCTCCCCTTTCTTTAATTTTGGATATATGGATCAACTATTCTATATTTTATTATCCTCTACCTATGTATTGACTGAAGAAGGAGAGACATTTGATGAGTGTAATTGTGAGGTACTCTGTCGGACCTAGCTGATTTATCAGCAT
Organism: Hydrophis major; assembly: GCA_033807585.1. NCBI lineage: Eukaryota > Metazoa > Chordata > Lepidosauria > Squamata > Elapidae > Hydrophis > Hydrophis major. The sequence continues at coordinate 146,179,178 of CM066330.1, forward strand.
CTTGTTAAGTAACATTGATATTGATAACAATAATCATTTAATATTTATATTTACTACATTTATAGTTATAACTGATTAACTACATATTAATATTTGAATATATCTTGCTTATTACTTTAAATAATCAATTGACTTTTTGAGGTTAATCAATTTCTAAAATTTTCTATGTGCATTGATGAAGTCTTTATAATACTATAATATAATATTGTCTCATAATATATATAGATATATATCTTTATACATATGTGGAACAGTATAGAATATACAATAGACAAGATTTGTATATAATTAGAGAGATAGGAGAAGGTATCTATCATTACTATTACTTGGATTTCATAATATTGAGAAATAAGCATAGATTTTACATATGCATATATCTAATTTAGAACATTAATTTGAGATTATATTGGATAGTATTTGCATTTACAAGTTTGTTGGATATATTAAAGAATTTAGGAAATTAAGAGATAGATAGACAAATTAGTTAATTAGTTTATCAGTCAATTTAGTTTATTAGTTAATTTTATGATATATTATTTAATAGTAAATGCTAATCTGGGACAATGTAATCAATATAATACAAAAACAGAAACAAATTTTAGGAGAAATGACTTCCATAACTACTACAACGTTCAAAGCTGGAAAGAAGATGACATTAACAACTCCAATGGCAATACCCTCACCAACGTCACAGAAGACAATTGAGGAATCATTAACCTTGGAGAAACAGCCTTCTATTACAAATACCAATATCCATTTGACACTGCTTACTCTACAAGATTCTATGTCAAAGCTACAAGAAATAATGCTCAAAAATCATACAGAGATAAGAGCAGATATAAATGAACTAAAAGAAGAGATGGGGAAATTAAAAGCAGAAATGAAAGTAGATATTTCTAAAGTAGATGAAAAAATTGGAACATTACGGCAAGCATTGGAGAAAAATGAACTGATAATAAAAGAAGTAGAGAAAAGGACAGAACAAACTGAAAAAAAAATGGAAAGAGTGGATGAACACTTAAAGACTGTGAGTAAGGAAATGGAAGATTCCCTGGAGTATTTAGAAATGGACAAGGCTGCAACATATCTAAGATTCCAAAATATAGTGGAATCAAAAGAAGAAGACTTAGATCAGGTGATGGAGGAAATCTTGGTAGAGGTACTGGAAAGAGACAAAGATAAGATTTTGAAAGAGTTGGGTGAAGTCTATAGAGTAAATACTAATTATGCAAGATGACACAAATGCCCAAGAGAAGTGCATGTACGTTTTGCAATAAGAAAGGTCCGGGACATTATATATATAATATTGAGAGATGAAACAATCAAGTATAAGGACAAAGAAATCTCAGTTCTTAAACAAATCCCAAGAAGGGTTAGACAAGCAAGACGAGATTACAAATCCCTGGTGGCCCAATTAAATCGAACAGGTATTTTGTTTAAATGGCTTGTCCCAGAAGGGATGTTAATTACTTGGAGGGAAAGAAAAATTAAAGTAGATTCTTTCAAAAAAGCCCAAGATTTCTATGAAAGACTGGTAGGCTCTGAAGAGCAGACCAGCAAAGACAAATTAGAACCAGAATCCCAAGAAGACCAAGAGCATCAAAAGAAGAGACAGAAGACCCCAGAAAACTTGAAAAACGACCAGCAACAACAAGAAGAAAAAGAAGAAAGCAAGGCACAGTATCAACCACAAGTAGAACTTGGAGTAACTACAAAGCAAAGAGCGAGAAATAATGAGACTTAAACTTTCAAGAAGAATAAGACCAATCAAAAATAAAGAAGAAAAAATAAGAAGAAAAATCATCCAGTAGCAACAAGAAAGAGAAGATTTTAGATTAACAAACATAACATAAAGAGAAAAAAGTGCGATTAGGAGATAAAGAAATAGATACAACTAGAACTATGGAAAAAGAAGTGAAACTCTTATCCATTAATATAAATGGCTTAAACTCAAAAATAAAAAGACAAAGGATTCTGGCAAAGTTGATAAAACAAAATGCAGATATTGTTTGTTTACAGGAAACACACATTTTAAAAATACAGGAAAAATATTTAGTCTGCTCCAAATTAGGGACAGTGTTTATGGCTTCTGCAGACAATGAAAAAAAGAATGGAATAGCAGTTTACATTAAAGAAGAGATAAAAGCAACATTAATATTTGCAGACCCCAAAGGAAGAGTTCTGGCAATAGAAATACAGATAAATTCAAAAAAAAATCCTATTGGCGGTAATTTATGCCCCTAATGCCAATCAAAAAGAATTCTATAAGGCTTTATATGCCAAAATCATCGAACTGGAAAGGAAAAATATTTGTATTATAGGGGATATTAATGCTGTAGCAGATCATCAAAAAGATTATAATGGGGGGTGAATAAGAAGGGAAGGAAAAAAAAGAAGAGAGAATTACCTAAAATTTGTGAAGAAATGATTAAAGAATTAAATTTAATAGATGTATGGAGAAAATTAAATCCAGATAAGAAACAATTCACTTTCTACTCAAATCCCCACCACTCATGGTCACACATTGATAAGGCATGGATAAGTGGAGATTGAGTAGAAGATGTGACAGAAGCAGAAATTATACTGAACTCTTGGGCAGATCACAACCCTCTTAGAATCAATTGGAAAGATAAGAAAAAATCAAGGAGAAGGTGGACTTTAGATTCTCAACTATTAAAGGATGAGGAATTTATAAAGAAACTTAAGGAAGAATTAACTTTCTATTTTAAAGAAAACAATAACCTAGATACAACTATCCAAAATTTATGGGATGCTATGAAAGCCGTTATACGGGGAATTATAATATCTTAACACTGCACAAAAAAAATAAAGAAAAACATGCTCAATATAACAATTTATACCAAACAATTAAGAAACTAGAATCCGAATTACAGGATGCCCCACAAAACATTAAAATACAAGAACAATTGATTCTCTATAAACATAAACTCAATTTAATGGAACAGGAAGAATTGATTAGAAACTTGAAAGCAACCAAGCAAATATATTTTGAACAAGCAAATAAGCCTGGCAGATGCCTCTTTTATAAGCTTAAAAAAGAGAAAGAACCATCTACCAACTACAAGATGAAAGTGGAAATTATCAACATACAATAGAGAAGAAAAAAGAGATTGCATATAAATATTTTGAGAATCTGTATAAGAAAGAGAGAGTAGATGAAGATCAGATAAGGGAATATCTAAGAGAAAAAAGAATTCAAGAAATTAACGATGAGATGAAATAATTTTTGACAAAGGACATATCTATGACAGAATTAAAACAAGCAATTAGATCCCAGAAAAGTAATAAAACCCCAGGCCCTGATGGCTTCCCAGCAGAATTTTATAGAGCAATAGAAGATCAAGTGGGACCAATAATGGTGGATTTATAAAATGAGATATTATTATCTGCTAAAATGCCAGACATGTGGAGAGAATCATTAATTTCACTAATCCTGAAGGGGGATTCAGATGCCAGAATGATACAAAACTATAAACCAATTTCTTTGTTGAATGTAGATTATAAAATATTTACTACTATTATTGCTACTAGATTAAAGAAAATTCTGAACAATTACATACATCCAGACCAAAACAGATTTCTTCCAAATAGACAAATTAGGAACAATTTCAGAATAACAATGGATAGTTTGGAATATTATGAAGCCCATCCAGGGAAACAGGTAGCTCTTGTTTTTTTGAATGCTCAAAAGGCTTTCGACAATCTTAATTGGCAATTTATGATTCAGCAAATTTATGATATGAATTTCGGCACCAAATTTGAGAATATTATAACAGCAATTTATTCAGTACAAAAAGCAAATATCATAATAAATGGAGAGAATACCCAAACTATAAATATAGAAAAAAGAGTCCAACAAGGTTGTCTGTTGTCCCCTCTGCTCTTCATATTATCATTAGAAATACTATTAGAAAGAGTGAGACAAAATCCTGAAATAAAAGGATTGAAAATTAAAAATGAAGAATATAAACTGCAAGCTTTTGCAGAAGATATGGCCTTTATTATGGAAGATCCAATAGAAAAAGGACAAATATTAATTAAGGAACAAGAAAGATATGGAGCGGTGGCAGGATTGAAAATTAATAGACAGGAAACAAAACTTCTAGTAAAAAACTTAACAGATCTACAAATAACAAAATTAGAAAGGGTGCTCGGGCTCCAAACAACAAGAAAAATTAAATATTTGGGAATATGGCTGACAGCACACTATAAGGCGATAAAGGGGAATAATTATAATAAGCTATTACAACAAACAAAAAAAGATTTGGAATTATGGACAAAAATGCAACTGTCATTATTAAGAAAAATAGCAGCCATAAAAATGTCTATATTACCAAAATTTCTTTATTTCAAACTATTCCAGTTAAATTAGAAAAGACCTTTTTCAATAATCTTAATAGAATGACAGCAAAATTTATCTGGCAGGGTAAAAAAAACCCAGAATAAAAATGAAATTACTACAAGATATGAAGAGCAGAAGAGGCTTTGGATTGCCAAATTGGGAATTATATTATAGTGCAGCAACATTAGTTTGGCTTAAAGATTGGATTAATTTAAAGAACAAAAGAATATTAGCTATAGAAGGTCATGATCTTCAGAGGGGATGGCATGCCTTTCTTTGGGACATAGGACCTCCTAAACAAAAATATTTCCACAGACATCTGATTAGAGATTCATTGATATACATTGGATCAAGGTTAAAAAGAAACACTACATAAAAATCCCAATTTGGCTATCTATAATGGAAGCAACGATCCACCCAAATAATTTAGACCTGAACAAAATGTTAAAATATAAAGACTTATTGGATACAAATGAAAATTTAAAAACAATACAGGAGCTCCAAGAACAAGGGCTACGAGTAGACAGGTGGGCTTATCTTCAAATACAAAGTTGATATAAAAAGGATGTAAAGGAGTATGGAATATACTCGAAACCTCAACAATTAGACAAAAATTTATTAGGCCCAGATAAAAAAAAATTACCAAAATTTATAAGTATCTCCTAGAAGTAGAATTAGAAGAAGTAGTGAAAGGATGCATGATCGCATGGGGTCAAAATATTGGTCATAACATAAAATTATCAGAGTGGAAGACTGTATGGAATAGAAACCACAAATTAACAAAATCAGTAACATACAAAGAAAATGCATATAAAATGTTCTATAGGTGGCACTTAACCCCTTCGAGATTAACGAAAATGTACCCTAAAATGAGTTCCATATGTTGGAAATGTAAAAAAAAAAAAAAAAGAGGGAACATATTATCATATGTGGTGGTCTTGCCCAGAGGCTCAAAAATACTGGATCAAAATTCAATTGGCTACAGGAAATCATCAATGAAATCAGACCTCTTCCTATTGGCGATCTTCAAAGAAAATACATAAAGAGTACAAAATACTTATTATTACACATATTGACTACTTCCAGGATCGCCTTTGCCCAATGTTGGAAACAGCCATATACACCTGTAGAGGAACTGGTTATACAAAAAGTTATGAATTGTGCTGAAATTGATAAATTAACACTGAGTTTAAAAGATAAGGAATCTTCAATATTTTATAAGGTATGGGAACAATGGTATAACTGGAAAGATCGGAGACAGACTAAGGATAAGTAATTATTAAATATAGAATATAGATAAAATAAGAATATAATTATGCACAAATTAATACTGTGTTTCTCATATAGTAAGGCTGGGTCTTACTTTTTTTTGAGCCCCGAAAATATGGCTAGGCCGTCTTTTTAGGGGTGACTTAATTCCCCCCTTGCATCTTTGGGTGGGCGGGCAGCGACGGCTTGGATGTTGACCTCGGCATTGGTGGGGCACTTCGTATCAGGGTCAACACAGGCAGCACCATATCCGGGTATGCAACAAAAGTATTTCCTAACGGCAAGCCCCCCCACCATTCCCCTCCATTTCGCATGTTTTAATATAGGCCTTAATTTGGGGGGAGGGACTTAATTTCATGCCTATAAAACATGCTGGGATTTCCTATTGGGGGAGGCCGTATTGTTGGAGAAACAGGGTATTTGTAAATATCGCACAAATGATTGTTACACGATAAATGATTGTTACACGATAAATATCGCACAAATGATTGTTACACAAACAGCTGTTATTATATGTTTTTAATGTTTTTAATGTAATAAAATTCAATAAAGTTTATTTTAAAAAAATAAAATAAAATACTATTGTGCGGAAGTTTGAACATTTAAATTTAAAAATAAAAAATAAAATTCCAAAGCAACATTAGGTTATGGATTACAATATTAGGCAAAAGATTATTGGAGCAAGAGAAATTTTAATGTTTTTTAAATTTAAAATTATAAAAAAATGACATCCATTTCTGTTTATCATTTTTGTCACTGAGTAGCATATATATATTTGGAGGGGGGAGCTGTCCTTTGTTAAATACTTTTTCCTAATGCAACTATTTTTAAGTAAAAATTTTAAGTAAATATTCCCTTGCAGATACTTCTTGGAAGCAAATTTTCTTGACATTGTGATTTTGGACAAGAAAGAGCTACATACTAATAGACTTCTCTGTGTTGTTCTCTATGTCACTCACTGAATCCATTCTGAGGGATCTTACAAATCTACTGTCAGGTTTCCAAATGATGAAATCCATTTAAAAAGAAAAGAGCGAAGTCCATCTTCCAAAACAAATTCTTTTATTCAGGAAAGCATCAAATTGGCAAAGTCCATGGTAATTCCAGATCTGACACAACCCGCAATTACCCCACAATATAAGAAGGTAGAAACAACACCCAAAAGTCACATTCTCCAATAGAAGTAATTCAACATTGCTTGATGTCATAAATCTCCACTTCAAGGGACCTGAACACGATCAGCTCATTTTCCCACAGGAAGAAGAATCACCGAGCCTAGAGAACTCTCCCTATCTCCACTCCTCCCCCCTTAGGAATGTGGCAAGCCCAAAACCCTTCCCCCATGACTGCCAAAGAGAAAGTAAGGAAAAGAATACATACTAAGCCTAACTAAAATGGCTACACATTATGTCAATTTCGGGCTTGACATCTACTTTCAGATACATTTGTAAAAGTTTAATTTACATCCCTAGTCACAGCTCTTTTTCCTTTCCTTTCCTTTTCTTTCTTTCCCTTTCTTTCCTTTCCCTCCCCTCCCCTCTTTTACTTTCCTCTTCTTTGTTTTGACTCCTAGTGACTGCATGAGCTGCAGTTTTCTTAGTAAGTTTTTTTCAGAAATGATTTGTCATTGCCTCCTTCCTAGACTGAGATAGAGTGACTGCCTTAAGGTCACCCAGCTGGCTTTGTGCCTAAGGCAGGATTAAAACTCACAGTGTCTCAGGTTCTAGCCTGATGCCTTAATTATGATACCATACTAAAACAGTAGAGTCACAATTCCATTTCATAAACATCCCCAAAACTGTTCATTTTGTGTTCATGTGAGAAAGACCTACCAAGAAATAAGGAATAGGAAAACATGCAACATTTGTTTCTCCAAAGAACTGTGAATAGTACAACAGTAATGCAACAGTACATGCAAGAACCTCATATTTCGAAAGAGGTGAGCAATCCCACTTCAGATAGATACCACATGTCTCTTCCTTTTTTTCTGCAGCCTTCGCAAGAATGCCCCAATGGTCAATATTTGGTTCTAGTATAGGCTATTTGTATATTGGCGTGAAATCATGTAGAATAAGTGAATTAAGCCTCTATTAATTTTAATTAACCTATGACACATTTAATAACATCACTGCCCTCCCACATTATGAAATAATTAGAATTAAAATAAGCACAGTTCCCAACATCTCAAAGGATTTGTTACTTGACCATTCTTTTCCCCTTCAATAATTATTTGCATATGGAAGATACAGGGTGTTTAGACCAGCATGCTGGATAATTAGTGGAGAAGCTCAGATGCGTCTGTTGCCCCGTCTTTCAGATCCTATCAGCTTTTTAAAAAGAAAATATTCACAGCAATAATGTTCACAGAAGCTTGCTAAACAAGCTACAGTTATTTATATGACAATAAACAATGAGATAGCAGGGAGTCACATGTTGGACACAAGACCAATAGCACACTACCTTCTGCTATATTTACTTGGAAGCAGAAAATGGTTGCACTATAAGTGTTGCAGCTATGTACAGTAGATGAGTGATTGACTTGATATCCAGCTGTGACAGCATGAAACCTTTTAAGTATTTTGCTAATCACAGATTCATGATAACAGGAGAGGCGGGTTCAATGTTATTTGCTAATTCCTGGCACTAACTGGTTAGGACAGTTTTCTCTGAAATCTGTTCAACAAATCTGTGCCACAGATATGATTGAGGGAATATCTTGAAACTGAAGGTATTTGCACACACATTGATTGTTCAACAAGAGAGGCAGATGCTGATGGAGTTTGCAATATTATGTGCTGATTAAATGGCATTGAGAGAAAAAAGCTTAAAGTGCATGCTCAAAAAAATGTGAATGCTGATGTCATTAATTTTGTAAATTTCTATATGATTTTTTAATGCTATGTGAAAGAAAATAATTTTAATCTTGGACATTCCTTGTCCAGCCTTGTACCTTCATCACTTCCTCAGATGCAATGGTTGAAATATAGTTTTCCAATCCAGGAATTACAGAGTGGAGATTTTCACAGTTGCTATTTATTGATGGAATGACTTTCAGGTACTACTCTATGAGACAAGGAATTTATTGTTTCATCTGGTATTATACAGAAGTAATTTCCCCAATTCAGTAATTGTTGAATTGAGATATAGTACTGGTAGGAAAAAAGAGAAAGAGGACAATACAACAGTATAGAATCTGGGCACCGGGTTTAGATATATGTTGGTTTAATTAATTAAATATCTGTTTAATATCATCATAAAGAAAGGCATACCGATTTTTACAATTATACAAAGCATGAATGTGAAAGAAAAAAATGGTCCCAAACATTCCATTATCCATTGATAATGATGATTCCATTGATTTAAATTTGACAATTTTGCTAACTTAACATAAATGATACTCTCAGTAGCTAAAAGAAAGACTATAATGCACCAAATAACCACCATGAAACACTTTTCATAGGTCATTTCCCATTCATCATTAAATCAATCTAAAAACTGTCCTCATTACTGCTATGGCAGCACAATAGTTAGATGATTTTAGAAGATGTTGTAAAATGCTAGAGGGAAATTTTCACAGTACTTTAGCAACTTTTATGAAATGAAAACCAGAAAATGCCACCGCAAATTTATGTAGGACATTCATTCATTTAAATTAACAACCAAAAGCCACCTTTTAATTACTGAGAAGGTGCAAATCACTATATTTCTGAACTTCAAGAAAGCTCCGTGCTGAAAAGGATTTCATGTTAACAACATGGCCCTGTTCCCTTTTAAATTGTGTATTAAATGTCAAACTAAGAGTGAGACACACATAGATGCACATATCCAAACATTTAAAACTACTATCAGTGAAAAAAACAGGAAAAAAGATACTTCCAGTACAAAAGCTTGTTTTCTCTGATTTATTCAGCACAGCAATCAAAGTGATCTTTAAAAATGCCTTTACCTAGAAGTCAGTCTCCAAACTGCTTTCAATTCTTCTGGAAAGCAGGTAGCAGACTAAGACAATAAAGCATTATCAGTGTCTCTTCCAGTGTTTTTGCCTCATTGGTACTTCCAGTAGTAACTGCTAATCAGCTACCATTCACACAAACATATGTAACAAGTTTTGACTTGCTATTAAGATTAACATGATCTAGCGACAGAGAACACAATTTCAAAATATTTATTGTAATTTGAAAAATGAGTAATACTTTGCAATGGTGCTTTCAAATAGCACTTATTTTTTTTAATTAAACCTATTAAATAAATCAGTACTATTAATTTTCTTCCCCTGATTTCCCTTGATGGGGGTGTACAGGAGTTAAAGAAGAGGGAAAAATGACTTCACAACCTTCCTGTAATGTAAAATCAAAACCAAAAAAATAAATAAGGAACCCATAATCCTTTGTTATAATGGAGTTTGAACTTGCTACCTCCTAGTTCTTAGTGCTAACTGCAATTGTGCTCCATCTACAACTCTCTGTTGGCATATTCTAAAGTTCAGTTTAAGTTGTGACTTTCATACCGTGAATGGCTATTCTAGTTTGTATACAGAATAATTTATGTACTATTACTGTTCCAAACTAAGCAAACTCGTTAGCTTACAATTCTAATAGTTTTCCTTCCATGACAGGCTCGTAAATCTGCACTTCTGATTGGCCCGCTGATAGCGGATCGTGATTGGTCAGTTTTGGCTGATCTGATTGGCTGATAGCGGGTCGCCGCTGATTGGACACTCCCAGCATGGCAAACTCAAATCATTGGGTGTTGTGACAGCAGCCAGCTCTATAAAAGGAGCTGCTGCTGCCCTAGTATTTTCGCTCTGTTCTGAAGTCACTAATAAAGAGTTGGAGTCATTATTCGATGCCTCATCTCCGTTCTTTGCACCCACTCTCCCAGATCTAACACTGGCGACGAGGATGGGATGCGGAGACGATAGAGCTGATTGAACACTCATCGAATGCTAACAGAGCACGTGGCTGAGAGCGCACCAAAAGCAACAGAATGACCAGTGGTGCCATACCACCCGTTCCATTTGATCCAGCTAACAAAGACTGGGACTCGTATATGGACAGGTTTCAGATGTTCCTGGAGACGAACAACCTGAAAGATGCTACGCCTGGCAAGAAACGAGCTGTATTCCTGACCCATTAAAGACGGGCCCGCCGTCTTTAAGATGGCAAAGGCACTTGCTAAACCAGCTGAAGTCAAGATGATGGACTGGGACAACCTCGCCCCAATCCTCCGGGCCCATTATGCCCCAGTGGTGCCAATACTCATCAGGAGACACGAGTTTTACCAGAGGGACCAACAGGAAAGCGAGAGTGTTGGCGACTTCATCGCGGACCTCAGAAACCTGGGAGGACTCTGTGGCTTCGCAAACCTCGAAGAAGCCATGAGAGATCGAATTGTTCTGGGTCTAAAAGACCACACAACCCAGAGCAAGATTATGGCGAAGGGGAACATCGGCCTCGCAGATGTCATCGCCGATGCTACCACAGCAGAAGCAACCATGAAGTCAATGGCTCGAATGTGCCGAGCGAACGGACCGCACTGCCAACTCACCAGTGACACTACGTCCCTTTCTGAGAGGCACACAACGACCACCCACCATGAAGACCTCGAATCCTCATCAGAAAGCGAGGAAGAGGAGATCAACAGACTCAGGTCAGAACTTGATCAGCGAGATCAACAGACTCGTAAGCCCTCGTATCAGTGTACTGAATGTGGGGGAAACCACCTACGATCAGACTGCAAATTCCTAGACACCCTCTGCCGTTCCTGTGGAAAGAGGGGCCACATTGCAAAGATCTGTAGAAGCAAGCGAGGGTCCAGCCCAAACTGAAGAGAAAATAATTTCAGGCAGACAACAGGCACCTCACCAATAAATTGGGACCACCCAAGCAACCAATGGAACCACTACTACAGAAATCGAGCACCAGCCACTTCTACCAGACGAGAAGAGGCGTACCAAACCATCACCATCGGCCACGCGTCATCCCTTGATGCACAAAAAATCTGAGTAAAGGTCACCATTGAGAATCGACCATGCGTTATGGAAGTCGACTCCGGGTCTTCCCTATCAATGGTCTCCTGGAAAACCCTCAAACAGCTGATCCCTGACATCCGTCGCCAGGACCTCTGCACTTAGAGAATTATATTAAAGGACTACCAAGGAAATAGGATACCAGTCGCCGGTTCCAGCCACGTCCAAGTCTCCTTCAAAGACTGCACCGCAACCCTACCTCTTACTGTCATCGATAAAGATCGACCCAGCTTACTAGCCTTGCAGTGGTTTGCACCACTAGGAATCGAACTGGCGGGCATCAACCAGATGGAAAGCGATGACTGGGAAGCAGCCCCCATCCAGGAATTCCAGGAAGTTTTCACCGAGAAGCTAGGCAAGTACAAGGGATCCCCCATATCATTTAATCTCTGCCCAGATATTGCACCCATTCTCCTTAAGCCTCGCCAAGTGCCCTTTGCACTCAAACCAAAGATTGATGAACAATTGGACAAATTAATAGCCCAGGGCATGTTGGAACCGATTGACCACGCCCTATGGGAGACCCCAATTGTAACCCCCATAAAGCCTGACAGATTTGTGGGGATTACAAGGCCACCCTAAACCACACACTTCAGCAGAGCGCTTACCCCATGCCTGTGGTCCAACACCTCCTTCACTCCCTTGGGGGTGGAAAAATATTCGCAAAATTGGACCTAGCCCAGGTGTACCAGCAGCTGCCCGTAGATGCAGAGACCGCAGAAGCCCAAACTATAGTCATGAACAGAGGTGCATTTAAATATAATAGACTCCAATTCGGAGTGAGCGTAGCACCAGGCATCTTCCAAAGTCTGATGGAGAGATTGCTACAAGGCATAAAAGGAGTCGTGCCATATTTCGATGATGTCTTGATAGCCGCCCCCACTAGAAGTCTACTAGAACAGCGACTAAGAATGGTCCTCCAAAAATTTAAAGACGCTGGCCTGAAGGTCAAGAAGGACAAGTGCCAATTATGTACTGAGAGGGTTGAATTCCTTGGTTACCTTCTTGACAAACAGGGAATTCACCCTACTGAAAAAAAAATAGCTGCAATAAAAAGCACCCCGAGACTTAGAAACAAAACAGATCTCCAAGCCTTCCTGGGACTCATTAACTTTTATAACATCTTCCTACCCCAGAAGGCGACTGTTGCTGAACCCCTGCATAGGCTCCTCGACAAGAAGGCTTCCTGGGTCTGGGGACATCGAGAAGAGCGAGCCTTTCAGCAAGTCAAAGACCTTTTAACATCAGATGCTGTATTGATACAATATAACGAGACTTTACCTTTAACTGTCACCTGTGACGCCTCACCATTTGGAGTAGGAGCCATCCTGAGCCACATCCTACCAAATGGTACCGAGGCGACCATTGCATTTTTTTCCAGAACTTTATCTAAAACTGAGAGGAACTATAGCCAACTTGATAAAGAGGCTCTCGCTATTGTGTCTGCGGTCAAACGATTCCATGGGTATGTATATGGAAGATCCTTTTCTATAATCACCGATCACAAACCATTACTTGGCATCTTGGCGGGGGATAAACCAACTCCCCACATCTTATTGCCAAGAATGACACGCTGGTCAGAGTTTCTAGCCGTATACGATTACCAACTACAACTCCGACCGGGGAAAGCCATTCCCCACACTGACGCCTTGAGCTGCTCTCCACTACCAGAAGTCCAAGACGACCCAGCTCCAACTCTAGCTACACTACAAATCGAGACACTTCCTTCACCACCACTGACTGCACAAGACATCGCATCCGAAACAAGGAAGGACCCTTGTTTGGCACGAGTCCTCAGCTGGGTGGACAGAGGTTGGCCTGTCAACGAACCCAATGACACCTTCAAGCCTTTCAAACACAGGCAGACAGAACTTTCCTCCCAAAAAGGATGTGTTTTATGGGGAGACAGAGTCGTCATCCCAGGAAGACAACAGCATAAGGTCCTAAAACTATTGCATGATGGACATCCGGGCATCGTGCGAAAGAAGCACGAAGCTACGCTTAGTGGCCAGGTATAGATAAGCAAATAGAAACCTGGGAGGCCACCTGCAACAAGTGCAAGGAAACACGCTCAGCTTCACCAGAAGCACCACCAACTGAATGGGAAGCGCCCCGAGGTCCCTGGTCCCGTATCCACATCGATTTTGTGGGACCCACCAAGGGATATACATTTCTCATAATAGTGGATGCCTATTCCAACTGGCTTGAAGTCCACAAAATGAAGAGCACCACCACAGAGGCTATGGTTAAAAAACTAAACAAACTATTTGCTACACACGGCTTGCCGGATGTCTTGATTTCAGATAATGGCCCACAATTCACCGCCTTGGCATTTAAACAGTACCTAGCAGACCAGGGGATATGCCATGCCTTAACATCGCCAGCTTACCCTGTGGCCAACGGTAGGGCTGAACGAATGGTCTAGTTCATAAAGAAAACCTTACACAAGATGGAACAAGGGAATATCCATGACAAGATGACTAGGATGCTTCTCCTTCAACATATTACTCCAAACAGCACCACAAACAAAACCCCAGCTGAACTCCTGATGGGCAGGAAACTTCAATCATATCTTGACCTCCTACACCCTGCCTACACGCCGGAAAAACCCCTGGGTTCCAGTAGCAAGTATCGCACATTCAAGGTAGGCGACCCGGTTTTTGCAAACAACTTTACCGGTCCCATTGTGGGTCCCTGCTACCATAACTCAACTTATGGGTCCCCGTTCCTACCGTTTACAAACTGCTGATTGGAGACTGTGGAAGCGCCACATCGACTGGCACCTACCCCCTTCACAAGCCCTGAACTCCAAACCAGGGGGGGAAGGGAAATCGAGGGGGGGCGGAAATGAACTAGTACCCGACCCAGTACTCAAAACCCAGCAATCAGCGTGACCAAAACTGGAATATTCACCTCTTGAAGAAGAGCCGGGGCAGATGGTCATCTCTCCACAAAGCAGCCCGGCGGCATCAGCAAACCCAGAAAATCCAGATAACAGCCTTGACGGGAGTAGAGATGACAACCCCGAGTCACCCAACGGAGAAGTCAGATCACCATTACCACTGAGTTCAACGAACAGCCCACCGGAACCAGAGTCTGGGCAAAGACTGGTGGAACAATGTAGATCAGGTAGATAGGTGAGACGACCTGCCTACCTGCAAGCATACATCACCCCACCCTTGAGACGGAACCTGGGGGGAGGGGTGTTCCGAACTAAGCAAACTAGTTAGCTTACAATTCTAATAGTTTTCCTTCCATGACAGGCTCGTAAACCTGCACTTCTGATTGGCCTGCTGATAGCGGATCGTGATTGGTTGGTTTCGGCTGATCTGATTGGTTGATAGCGGTTCACCACTGATTGGACGCTTCCAGCGCGGCAAACTCAAATCATTGGGTGTTGTGATAGCAGCCAGCTCTATAAAAGGAGCTGCTGCTGCCCTAGTATTTTTGCTCTGTTCTGAAGTCACTAATAAAGAGTTGGAGTTACTATTCGATGCCTCATCTCCGTTCCTTGCGCCCACTCTCCCAGATCTAACCATTACATTTATATTCTGTCGTGTCCATCGGCAAGGAGACCAGGAGGAGGTGACTAGGTTTCAGCTCTTTATTTGGTCCCCAGAACTGATCTGGCTCCAAGGGAAAAACAGCGGCTTTTTATTCTCAAGCCGCGGCGGCTGCGGCCAATGGCACCACTTTGAATCTCCCGCGATTCGTTTCCACCAATCGCGGGAGATTCTCAGCGGGCCAATCAGCACAGCTCGCTAAACCAATCAGATCGCCCCACACCTTGGCCAATCAAAGCGCGGGGTTTCAAGAATGCAAATGAGCATACAGAACACCCCTCCCCTCTTGGTTTGGTCCTACTTAACGAAGTCCCGTAAGTAGGCGGGGCTCCGCACTTGCCTACTGGACCTGCGCAGGTCAGTGGTTGGTTGGCTCCCAGCCGTTCGGTCGGGTTCTCTGTGTCTCTCAGCCTCGTCGATGGAACAGCCTGGTATTCCTTGCTGGGCCGCTCGTCGCAGCTCCCTCCTGGTCTACCCGGGCTAGTTGAGCTGTGGTTTTCGCTGCTCCCGCCTGGTCTTTCTGGACTGGTCAAGCTGGCTTGGCTGCTTCTCCCTGATGAGGTTCCGAGCTGGCTGCTTGCTGGTGAGTATGTCTGGTTCCTTTCTTCTGGGTTTTGGTTCCCGGGGTATTCCCTCCCCTCTTGGCTTGTGTTAAGGGGATTGTTTATGTCTGGTTGCGTGTCGGTTGTGTTTCTCATGGCTGTTCTCGATTTTATTTGATCGATGTGGCATTTCCACGCTCGTCCGTCAGTTGTTTTTAGCCGGTACGAGCGGGGACCTGTCAGTTGGGTTATGGTTGCTGGTACCCATAGTGGGTCTCTGGTTAGGTTTTTTGTGTAGACGGTGTCGCCTGGTGCAAAGGATCGGTGCTTGCTGGAGGAGTTTGGGGTTTTTTCCGGGTTGTATGTGGGGTGCAATCTATCGAGTGGGGACCTTATTTTCCTCCCCATTAGTAGCTCTGCCGGGCTTTTGTTTGTTGTCGTGTTCGGGGTTATATGTTGTATAAAAAGCATTTTATTTATTTTGTCTTGGATTTCCCCATGTTCAATTTTCTGGATGGTTTTTTTCGTAAATTGAACCATCCATTCTGCCCTTTCGTTCACCGCCGGATGCGCTGGAGCTGTCAGTGCGTGTCGTATGCCCCGTTCCACTAGGAATTTTTCAAATTTCAGTGAGGTGAATTGGGGCCCGCAGTGTGTCAGGAAAACGGCTCATTTTTTTGGCCCGGTGGCATCCTCCATGTCGCTGCATTTGAGGAATATGTGGAATCTGTCCTTGTAGGATTCCCAGTCCTCGCTAGCGGGATTAAAGAGCGCAGGCGGAGCGATGCTGGCCATCTCGTCGGTCTTGCTTCCATTGGACACGTGCTCGATGGGTTTCAGACTCGGGATCCCACCTTCGTCGCCAGTGTCATGTCCGTCGGCAAGGAGACCAGGAGGCGGTGACTAGGTTTCAGCTCTTTATTTGGTCCCCGGAACTGATCTGGCTCCGAGGGAAAAACAACGGCTTTTTATTCTCAAACCGCGGTGGCCGCGGCCAATGGCACTGCTTTGAATCTCCCGCGATTCATTTCCACAATCGCGGGAGATTCTCAACGGGCCAATCAGCGCGGCTCACTAAACCAATCAGATCGCCCCGCACTTTGGCCAATCAAAGCGCGGGGTTTCAAGAATGCAAATGAGCGTACAGAACATATTCCTTTAAGGATGAGGAGGGGGGAATCATGTAATATTAATAAATATTAACAAAGCTGTGAAAGATTTAGAAAAATATTCTGCATTAAAACATATAGTCATTTGCAAATGAAAATCTAACATACAGGGAAGATAGGTGACGGTGGCCAGATTAACAGAAAATGGGAAGGCACTGTGAAGATTAGCAGATGTGAGGTGGGGAAACTGTTGGGCTTGGGAGTTAAGAAGACTGAGACTAGGTGAGCTGATGGAAGGGAGGTGCATCTGGACAATATGTTTACTTTTATCCATTATGCAAGTGGATGGACAGATTGAAAGGACATCCAGGTGGAGAGGAAGGGATATCTTCTTTTAAAAAATCAAAAGGGAGGCATCAGTTTGAAAAGTTTAGGAAGCCTTATTTGCAAAGCAAGGGCCATGCCACTTTTTGAACTAAGTAAAAAAAGATGGTATGGCCAGAAGTTTGTGGGGAGATTAAAATTACATTAAATTGTAATAATTAAGTAAAGTCTTAACAGACAGTACACTTACAGCAATTCACATCTCTCATCTCCAACAATTGCCAGGTTTAATTTAAAGATTATGAGAAGGAGAGGCATTTGCTGCATTTGGTCAATGAACACCTCCTGCATGAAGAGGCCCTTTCTGATTCCCTTCGGGACTCAGTCCGTGTACCTTGAGCCAAAAGTTATTTTATTTTTCTTTCAGTGTCAGCATCAGGACAAGACAATATAATAGGATAGACAGCTCTTAAGGAAAGCATTGGTTATTCGGTGACTTAGAATATTTTTTTTTTTTAAACAAATTTTATTAATTTTAAAGACAAACAACACATCATTAACCATTAAGTACATAAAACCTCTTAACATTATAAATTTTTACAAGTCGGATAAAACATTATTTTTACACAACATAATTCTAATTTATCCCATTTCCATATGGACATAAATATCTTTCAACAAATTTCTCATTATTTCTCTTTACTCTTATTCAATTTCATTTCTTTTCTATATTTATCCATTTTATAGTCATCATATTCATTTCTTTCTGACTTGTTTACAATTATTCTCATCTAACATTCCTCCAAGGTTTTATTAATTCTTTTTTTTAAAAAAAAAAACACAATACACAAACATAAACAAAACTAAAAGATCTTTTCTAAAGGTTGTCTGATCCCGGGTTAAAACTCTTCACACAGACACAAATTCAAACATCATATTCACCCCATATATCCTTCCATATCTTATTATCATTTTCTTTTTATATATATATATATATATATATATATATATATATATATATATATATATATATAAACCATTTTTATCAATTTTATAAAAACAATGCACAAGGAATCAAGGCATAACAGCTTATAAATTCTTTTCTAGGAAAAAATAATAATAAAAAATCAATAGAGCATAACAATTCCAAATTATAGTATCAATACTTTATCTATTTAACTTCATATCTTATCCCTACTTCTCCTTTTCATCCAAATTATTTCTTGTTAATTAAAATTTTATTGCCTTTTATCAATATACAAAATCCAAAAAAAAAAAAACCATAACAAAACCTTTATATATCCTTCCATATCTTATTACCATTTTCAATAACATTCTTTGTCTGTTCTATTTCCAACTATCCATTCATCTTTTTTCTTTTACTATACTTCTCCTATACACCAATTGGAGTAACGTCTATAACTCATTACCCTAACTTAAAAGTACTTCGTATAACAAATTTTTCTTGGGATTCTGTTTAAAAGACTCTAAAATTACATAATGAATTTTATACTCTAAATACACATATAAAAACACAAACTTATATACCCTCCAGAATCCCTCTTTTATCCTAAATTAAATTCACCCATTGTCTCTAAATAAACGTTTTTTCTTTAGATCTTGCTTCCCCCCATTAAGGCTTCTCCTCCCCCCCTTTCTCTCTTGCTTATTCTTCTCCTTGCCCTTTTTACCCCTTTGTTTTTTCTCCTCGCTTTTCTTACTCCTTTTCCTTTGCTTTCTAACCTTGCCTCCACCTTTTCGCTCATTTTTCTCTTTTTTGGTTGTTTTTATAATTCTTAAAATCCCCTTTTTCTTATCCTTTTTCTCCTCCTCTCCGGAAGGGACCCATTGTTCATCAAAGATGGCTTCTTCTTCCTCTTCTTCCTTGTCCCAGTCCTTCTGTTGCGTAATCAACTTTTCATAAGTACATAACGCCATTTCTAAGAATTGAAACAAAGCGCCCAAAGTATCTTCCTTTTTATATTTTTGATATTCAGTCTTTAGTTCATCCACAAACGATGCCATTATGAAAAGAGAAACTTTTCCCAAAACAACCACAAGTATTTTTAATCAAAAACAATTCAAAAAAAGTTCCAAAAGTTAATACTTTTCTTCCTTCTTCTCTTTCTCTTTCTGGGGTTAATGTTTAATCAAAGAGGTCCAATTACCATATATCTTTCTTTGGGATTCTAGGCAATCTCCTCCTTTTTCAGCTTCTGCTCCAATTTTTTTTCCTCTCCCTTCCCACTTGCAATGTCAATTTTAAATAATCAGAAATCCATACCTCCAACAAGGGTTTTCCAATTTCTCAAATTTTTCAATGTCCAAGAATCCTTTTGTCCCTTAGCTTCAACTCTCAAAACAATTCACTTTCAATGTCCAATATATCCAAACATTTCTGCTGTTTCCATGGGGTGGGAGAGTGAAGAAAAAACAAAAGTTCCCTTTAACAGCTTCTCCGCCGCTTTCGCTCTTCTTAGGGATACAATGTATCCTCCAGCAATTCAAACAGCTCAGTTCCAGGCAATTTAAAGGCTGTTACTTGACCCGGCTCAGATAAAACTTTCACTCTTCACGTTTCCTCCAGCGCAATCTTACCCGGTTGCTGGCTTCTTCGTGGCGGCCATTGCTGACCACCGCTCCACCGCCTTGGGAAAAAGGGGTTTTTCTGGAGAAGGGGGGGTCTGCGACACCCCCACCTCCCTGCCCGACTCCCCTCTCTCTTCAGCTGTCCCTACAGGGCAGCCATATCCCCCTGACCCATCTGGATCGGGGGTACCTCGACGGCTAGCATAGCAGGAATCGCGAGCTGTCGCGAATTCCTGCTGCCCCGAAGCCACGCGAAACCGGAAACCCGGTGACTTAGAATATTTTGAATATTTCACAATATCCATTAGAAATCTATCTGAATCCACAGTCCTAAAAGTGCTCTATTGCAGCACTGGCAAAGTAATATAATTTTCCCTCACCCTTTCCCTATCACCACAACACACATACCCCATTTCATTCTCACAACAAACCTGTGAGGTAGACTAGGCAGAGAACTAATGTCTAGATCCAAATTTGGTGATTTTAAGACTTGTGGACTTCAGCTCCCAGAATTACCCAGCCAGCTGAGGGGTGTGCATAAGCAGACAATCGTGCCTATCGTCCTTGTCCTATTGTCCCCTATTATTAGTTCCTATTTCTTATACAGAATTTAAACTTATGTTTATTCTCATTTCTATTGTATTGTAAGCTTTTGACAAAATAAATAAATAAATAAATTCTGGGAGTTGGACATCCACAAGTTGACAAGTGGTCAAGTTTAGAGATCCTTGGTCTAGATTCAGTTCACCTTCTGAACTTCCCATTTAGTGGACTATAGTTAATTTTATCAGTTTTTAAATTCAAAGTTGTATCAGTGGGGGAGGGGGAACCACTTCTTACATACGAGGCTGGGAAATGATGGAAAAATGATATGTAATATTGTATCAATTGTTATTTATTTATATTGCATTTATTCTCCAAAGAACCAGATTACTACAACCTTCAACTAAGAAAGAGTAAATTATCAAAATGCTGAATGAGTTTTGGTTTTAAGTATGAATAGGCACATGCTGTCGAAGGAGTTTTATATGAGCAAACCTTCTTTAGTTTTTTTTTTTTTTAAAAATTCACAAGCCTTATCTGAGCAGGAATCTACAAGTTTGCTTCAGATTTCTCCAGTCATTCTTTGAAAAAAAAAAAAGGGGGGGGGGGGGGCTGTCCCTAAATCCCTATAGCTTTTATTCAAGATTTCAGAGCTCTTTCGGCTTCCCTCCAAATTCCTCTGATGTTTTGCCTGAGGCAGAGCCCTTAAATTCATTTCTCATTTTGTCTGAGGTGAAAATGTGGGGGTCCCTGCTTAACATTCAATCCACATATTCCCAGTTAATCAAATGAGGGACAAAGGTTGCTCAAGAAATGTGAAAAAGAGGCACTGCCTTGTTGATAAAGGCAGGAAAGAGTTCTCAATTCCCAAATACAAATGAATCCAGGGGCCTAACTGATCCCAAAAGGCCTAACAGACTCCTTGAATATGAATAGGATAGGATTAGGATAGGATAGGATTAGGATAGGATAGGATTAGGATAGAATAGGATAGCCAGAATAAATATTTTGTTCTTGTGCCTAACATTCCAGAGAGTTCCTCTGATAATCATTTTATTTTGTTCCTAAATGTAATGGTAAGAGGAAAGAGACTGCAAAAGTGACAGCAAGAGAATTTCAGACTTGCAAGATTCATAGCTTTACAATAAAAGGTCATGTTTCCCATCTGGTGTACACCATCTGGTGTACCTTGTAAGGCTATCAGTCCTACAAGTCTGAAAGTACAATTGTCCCATTATTGACTTTACAGCCCAAGAACTTAGAGAAAGTACCTTCTGAGCTTCTTGCTCTGCCCAGTATACAGGTGCAGGCTATGCCATCTCTTATGTGACTATTTCTTAGACAACATTTCTTCACTCCATCTCCCAAGGTCTTTCCCATATATACCATTATACTAAAAGATATGTTTGAATAATTATATTTGTGTACAGCCTACGGTCATCCACTAAATGTTTAAACCCTGCTGCTTGTGCCATATTCTAATCATTTGTTCCTGACATCTACAGTAATGTCAGAATGCTCCTATACCACATATTATAAACAAAGAGGGAGATAGTTGAAGTGCTTGCTGTAGAAACAATTTTGATCTAGAGCTAATATTGTTTTCTAAACAGCTGCCTCAAAGAAACTGCTAAAAATTTCCATACACTTAAAAGGCAGATTAAATCCTGCAATGAAGAAGAAAGTGAATTTAAATTTTACTTTAAAACAAAGCAAACCCTGCAATTAAGAATCCAAGCTAAAATAAGTTGAAATTTAAAGCAGTGAGGAAATTAACATAAATAATAAATGGCTCATCCTAGAAAAGGGTTATAAATATACAGGCAATTTACATATACCACCAACATGTACCCCAATATCCTCTTTTGCTACCTTTCAAGTCCCATAATATATTTCTTTCTTTATAAAGATTGTTTAGATAAATGCACAAATAAATGGGAAGTGGCCATCTTATAAGGTAGACCAGGCTAAGAAACCAATGTCACATGGGTCATGCAGGACTGGTATTATTGTAATAGCCATAACAACAGAATCTTGCAAGTGAAAATTTGAGTTATCTTTCTCTCACTTTAAGTGTCAACTAGGGGAGGGTCTGTCTAAGATGTTTACTCAAAACTAGTTTAATTGGAATGAGTTCAAGCCTTGGTTATCTTTCCATTACCTCAGTAGCAACTCTTCATCCGTGTTCTGTCCTCATTTACATACTCGAAATCCCCGCGCTTTGATTGGCCAAAGCGCGGGGCTTTCTCATTGGTCAGGCGAGCCGCGCCGATTGGCTCGTTAAGAGTCTCCCGCGATTGGCTCATTCAAAGTGCGGGAGACTCGAAACGCTGCCATTGGCTGCGGCCGCCGCGGCGAAAGGAATAAAAGCCGCGGGCTTTTTTCCTTTCGCCGGTTCGGTTCCAATCTTTGAAATAAAGAGCATTGCAATGAAGTCACCGACTCCTGGCGTCATTTTGCAGACACGACACTGGCGACGAAGGTGGGATCCAGACCCTGAACCGAACCCCGTGTCCGACGGAAGCCAGACATAGCACCGAGATGGCGAAAATCGCACCGCCCGCCCCCTTCAACCCCGCCACCGAGGACTGGGAATCGTTCTCCGACCGTTTCCGCATGTACCTCGAGTGCACTGGCATGAAGGACGCCTCGGGCCCGCTAAAACGCGCCGTCTTCCTCACCCATTGCGGAACCGAAGTTTTCCAGATGGCCAAAGCATTGGCCAAGCCCGCCGACGCAACCGCCATGGATTGGGACGTCCTCGAACCTATCCTTCGGCGACATTACGCTCCCGAGGTCCCCATCCTGATCCGGCGCAACGAATTCTACCGGCGGGACCAGAGACCGGGTGAGAAATTGAGCGACTTCGTCGCCGAGCTGCAGCGCCTAGGGGGGCTCTGCGAATTTGATAATCTAAACAACCTCCTGAGAGACCGATTCGTGCTCGGTCTGTGGGACCCCGTGCTCCAGAGCCGACTGATGGCTAAGGGCAACATCAATTTAGCAGACGCCCTCACCGCAGCCGCAGCCGCAGAAGCAACCCGTACTTCCGCCGATAGCATGCGCAAACCTGACACGAAGGACCGCGGCGGAAACAACAACCCGGCAAGGTCGGCCGAACGGAAGACCGAAACAACCACACACCACGGCGATTTCCATTCTGCATCCAGCACGTCCGAAGACGAAGAAGACATACATCGACTTCAGACAGGGCGCGACCAACGGAACCGGAGAAGTCGTAGGTCGAGGACCAACTGTGCCGGTTGCGGCGGCGACCACCCCAGGTCGGAATGCCGGTTTTTTGATTCCATCTGCCGGCATTGTGACAAAAAAGGGCACATCGCCCGGGTTTGCCACCAGAAGAAAAACCGCAGCCCACCTCGATGGGACCAAAACGACCGGAGAAGGGAAAGCTCACTGCCCCGGCCCAGAGATCGCCACTCGGACAGCCGATGGGACCGGACCGGACGATCCTCGAGAGGCGGCGACAACCGGCGGAGAGAGGAGACCCACCAGACGGTAACCATCGGCCACGCCATCTCCGACGGCGCCCGAAAAGTCCACGTCGAGGTTCACATCGAGGGCCAGCCGTGCAAAATGGAGGTAGACTCCGGGTCCTACCTCTCCATGATTGCATGGCACGAGATAAAACGGTTGGTGCCTACCCTCCAAAGGAGGAACATAGACGCCCAAAGACTTATTGTAAAAGACTACCAGGGAAACCGCGTCCCGGTAGTGGGCACCAAAAACTTTAACGTGACATATAAGGGGCGCACCGAACAACTCCCCCTCACGATCGTCGATTGCGACCGCCCAAGCCTGCTGGGACTACAATGGTTCGCCCCGCTTGACATCACTCTCACGGGAGTCAACCACGTCACCGACGACGGTTGGGAACAGCGACTAGCCCAGGAGTTCCGAGAAGTCTTCGACGGAAGCCTGGGCAAGTACCAGGGGCCCCTTATCTCGTTCGACCTAGACCCTAGCGTTCCCCCCAAACGACTGAAACCTAGGCGGGTGCCATTCGCCCTAAAACCTAAAATAGACGAGCAAATTGACAAGCTCGTCAAACAGGGGGTATTGCAGCCCATAGACCATGCCCGGTGGGAGACCCCCATAGTCACCCCGGTCAAGCCAGACGGGTCGGTGAGGATCTGTGGGGACTATAAGGCCACCCTAAATGGCGCGCTGCAACAAAGCGCCTACCCCGTCCCAATAGTGCAACATCTACTGCACTCACTGGGAGGGGGCAAAGTCTTTGCCAAGCTCGATCTCGCCCAGGCATACCAACAGTTGCCGGTCGACGAGCAAACGGCGGAAGCCCAGACCATCGTTACCCACTGGGGGGCCTTCAAGTGCAACCGACTCCAATTCGGAGTCAGCGTGGCACCAGGCATCTTTCAGAGCCTGATGGAGAGGTTGTTGCAGGGCATCAAGGGGGTGGTACCCTATTTCAATGACGTTCTAGTGTCGGCGCCCAAAGAAGCCGAACTAGAAAGCCGACTAAGAGAGGTCCTAACTAAATTTAAAGTAACGGGACTTAAAGTAAAAAGGGAGAAATGCCAACTGTGCACGGAACGAGTAGAATTCTTGGGCTACCTCCTAGACCGGCACGGCATTCACCCCACAAGTAAAAAAGTCAAGGCCATCAAAGAGGCCCCCACCCCAAAATCAAAAACTGAACTACAAGCATTCTTGGGGTTACTGAACTTTTATAATGTTTTCCTACCCCAAAAGGCGATGGCGGCGGAGCCTTTGCATAGGCTCCTGGATAAGACGGCAACCTGGACATGGGGGAAACGGGAGCAAACCGCCTTCCAAAAAACTAAAGACCTCCTCACCTCCGACGCCGTCCTCGTACAATTCAACGAAACCCTGCCCCTGGCCGTCACTTGCGACGCATTACCTTTCGGCGTCGGCGCTGTCCTCAGCCATACCCTTCCTGACAGAAAAGAAGCACCCATCGCGTTCTTTTCGAGGACCCTGACCAAACCAGAGCGGAACTATAGCCAACTGGACAAAGAGGCTCTGGCTATAGTTGCCACCATTAAACGGTTCCACGAATATCTCTACAGCCGCCCCTTCACCATTATAACGGACCATAAGCCGTTGCTGGGCATCCTAGCAGGAAACCGGGCCACCCCGAACATTCTGTCTCCCCGAATGACAAGGTGGTCCGAGTTCCTGGCGGCCTACAGCTACGAACTCATACACAGACCGGGTAAGACGATTTCGCATGCGGACGGTTTAAGCCGCTCGCCGTTACCGGAATCCGTCCCTGACCCAGCACCAACGACGACCACCCTCAGCATCGAGACCTTACCCAACCTACCCATAACGGCGTCAGACATTGCCCGGGAAACTAATAAAGACAGGCGTCTGGCGCGGGTTTTGCATTGGGTGGAAAAAGGGTGGCCGGAAAAAGACAACGACGAGTCCGTCAAGACATTTTGGAACCGCCGAACCGAACTCTCGTTGCTTAAGGGGTGCATCTTATGGGGTGACAGGGTGGTCATTCCGGACAGACTACAGGGGAAGGTTTTGGAAATATTGCACGAGGGGCACCCTGGCATCGTAAGAACTAAAGCCCTGGCCAGAAGTTACGCTTGGTGGCCAGGGATGGACAAGCAGATAGAGGCCTGGGTAGCTAGGTGCCAGCGATGCCAGGAGACTAGGCCCAGCCCACCCACAGCGCCCATCCTGGAGTGGGAAACACCAAGGGGGCCCTGGTCCAGAATCCATTTAGACTTTGCCGGACCCACGAATGGACATACCTTCCTCATAACAGTTGACGCTTACTCCAACTGGTTGGAGGTAAGCGACATGAAGACAACAACCACGGAGGCCGTGATCAAAGAACTTTGCAAACTCTTTGCAACACACGGCCTCCCAGACGTCGTCGTCTCCGACAACGGGCCCCAGTTTACCTCCCTAGACTTCGAGAAGTTCCTGGCGGAAAAGGGCATCCGCCACGCACTAATAGCACCGGCGCATCCGGCGGCGAATGGTAGGGCGGAACGGATGGTCCAATTTACCAAAAAAAACCATCCGGAAAATGGACCACGGGGAGATCCAAGAAAAAATCAACAGACTCCTCTTTATACAACACATAACCCCGAACACCACTACCAACAAGAGCCCAGCTGAATTGCTAATGGGTAGAAAGCTGAGGTCCCCACTCGACAGGTTACACCCTACATATAACCCGGAGCGGCCCCCAGATTCAAGCACGAAATACCGAACGTTCGCACCCGGGGACCTCGTATATGCGAAAAACCTGACGGGGGACCCCCTATGGATCCCAGCCGTCATCACCCAAGTTACAGGCCCACGCTCGTACCGGCTACAAACATCAGACGGACGAGCGTGGAAACGACACATCGACCAACTCAGGTCTAGGACAGCAAACGAACCCACCTCCCAAAACGCAAACCAAGGGGGGAGGGAATACCCGGGTAACCAAGCGCAAGAAAAAATAAACCAGCAGTACTTACCAAGACGCAGCCATCGCGACCCCTCGCCGGAAAAGAACAGCCAAGCCAGCTCGACCGACCCGGAAAGACCGAGCGGGAGCGGTGAAACCCGTAGCTCAACCAACCCGGATGGCCCAGGTGGGAGCCACGGAGAAGGAACCGGCCCGATCAACCAGCCAGTTCGCACAGAAGCAAGAGCAACCAAAAACCCGACTGCACCAGCCGGGATCCCGCTTACGACTGAGTTGCGCAGGTCAAGTAGGACTAGACGGAGCCCCGCCTACCTACGTGACTACGCAACGTAAGGACTGAACCAAGGGGGGAGGGGTGTTCTGTCCTCATTTACATACTCGAAATCCCTGCGCTTTGATTGGCCAAAGCGCGGGGCTTTCTCATTGGTCAGGCGAGCCGCGCTGATTGGCTCGTTAAGAGTCTCCCGCGATTGGCTCGTTCAAAGCGCGGGAGACTCGAAACGTTGCCATTGGCCGCGGCCGCCGCGGCGAAAGGAATAAAAGCCGCGGGCTTTTTTCCTTTCGCCGGTTCGGTTCCAATCTTTGAAATAAAGAGCATTGCAATGAAGTCACCGACTCCTGGCATCATTTTGCGGACACGACAATCCGGTCCTCCAAGGCCATTCCTTGGGTTGAGATGGCAGGGGAATTTCCATGCTAAGACACATGCACAAACCCATTTCACTCAGTCATGTAGAAATAGTGAAGAGTATAGGGACCGCCATGCATTTCCCCACACAAACATCTACACAAATCCATGGCACTTCTGGTAAAAGTATAAGAAAGTATCCTATAAGCCTTGGTTTATTTGGCTTTCGTATTTTGTATTTTAGTATTTATTTAGTATTTATTTGATTTGTCAATTGCTTACAAGATACAGGTATTATAATAAATATAGTTTTGAATACATGAGAGAGATACTTAAGAAAACCGCATACATTTTTCTGAAACATTCATAATAATGTGGGGTGGAAGTTTGAAACTCATCCCTTTTAGAAACCAAGAAATGATTTTTTTTTCAGATATATGAAAAAGAGTTTAGGATTCCACAACGCTGGGTACAGAATCTCACAGCTTCAACACTCCACCATTTTTCATATAATATTGTGCAGCAGATGATGGGGAAAGCTTTTCCCAGGGACCCAAGAGATCTGCTATCAATCAGAGTAGAAAATACAGAATTAGAAGGAATGTCGGGTGGAATTAAAGTAGTTTTGTATGTTTCCATCACATTAGAATTCTTTACTTCTTTAAAAACAATTCCCATTTATGCGCTAGAGGTTCAAAATGTGGCCTCCAACTCACTTGTAGGGTGAACCTCAACATGCTGGCTGAATTATCCTTTTGAGTAACTCTCAACGCTTATTTATTGAATTATTTATTTATGGTATGATATGGTATGGTATGACACGGTATATCATTCATGGACTAGCATATTTACATTTCATTTAGATTAATAAAACACGATAAAGTATAAATGTCAAAAAGATCCATGTTCAAATACCAATGTCTAGGGCTAGGCCATCCAATCATTGAAGCATCGTTTATATTAAACAAATCAGATACTAGACCTCAGCTGGTCACAGTGCAAGCCCTTCCTGGACATAGTTGTTGTTTTTTACCTTGAGGGTTTGAGTTCAAGTTATCATTTGGGGGGGGGGGCTTGTTTGCAGGGGCCATATCACAACATTTCCATACAGAATGGTGAAGGTTAAAATGGTATAGGTTCTCCTGTTGGATTCTATTCTAACAAAATTTCTAATCTACTGTTTGATGTGGGACCCTGCAATCACACTCAGCAGAGAATACTATGACCAGTATTATACAGGGAGATGTCACGTGAGATGCAAAGCCTATTCAGGATTGTCCATTGCTGATGTGGTAGTTCAAAGCCTGGCACTTTTTTTTTGTGGGGTCATTTATATGTATTCCTATGTTTGGATGTTCAGTGACCCATCTGACTTTCCACTGGGAACTGATGTTAAAGTTGTTGGCAACTTTACATCCCTCATATCTAAGAATGGAGGACTTGAAACTGGGGACGACTCCCAGAAATGAATTTAGAAAGATGCTCAGCTAAGATCATATAGCGAGGGATTCAGTAACTTACAGTCCTAAAATGTCTGATGGGCAAAAAAATTGGGGAAAAAAACCTGCTATACACCATTGCCCAGCTATATGTAGCAGGAAAAGAAGGAAGGAAGGAAGGAAGGAAAGAGAAAGAAGGAAGCAAATAAATTCCAGAAATAGAGTGAAATTAAACACTTTTCCCAAAACATTTAAGGAATTACGGTGGAAGAATACCCTATTATTTCTCATCTGTGATGAGAACATTATCTAATAAAAGTGAGATTGTGTGGAAAATACCATTTTTCCATACAATACAATATATTCCATTATCCTTAAAGAGATTCATGGAGCCAATTTTATACGGATTCACTATTATTGATTTATTTGGTATTTGTCTTGTGACACTGTGATTCTGGGGAAATGGATACTAGATTACTGTCTTTCCTACAGATACTGAGCCCAAACATTTTTGCTCAAAACAATCTTTAAGAATCAATATCAGAAATACAAGATTTCTTAATCTTCAGGAAGTGGCTTTTGAAAGCTTTCGTCTGGTTTTTTTTTTTTTTTTAAGCCCTCCTGAGTTCTTTTGTTTTTAAATATTTTTGGAGTTATGCCCCAAGCATATAATCTGTTTTTGACAATTCAATTGTCACTAGTATTCCAAATCAAAAGCACCAAAACAAAATCGGAATTGACAATCAAAATTCTCCCAGGGTGATGCTGTCCAGCATGTCAGTTTTCCCATGGTACTTCTAGTTACATTTGTGCTTCTTGATATAGATAGGGAAAATATCTTAATAACTTTCATAGCTCTTTAAATTCAAGTGTCCCTTAACAATTAATTAATGTCACCTGGAAAATATTTGATGCTAATGGTTCTACTATACTGATGCCATGAAGATTTCCTGACACTGTATAAAATATTGTATTGTTGAATATAATACAACTTTCTCCATTCTAATATTTAGTATTGTTTATATTTTATTTATTTTTATTATAAAAGTTTCTAGGCTGCTTGAATCGTGCTGTTCTAAGAAGCTTACAAAAATATATAAAATATACATTGCAATAATTTAAAAATTATCAGCATTATTTAATAACCACAATAATAACTTTAACATAAATACAATATCTAACATAATCACAATATCATTATGGAAACTTTAATTGTTTACCATATTTGACATTATAAAGGCTGAAGCTGATAACCAATGGCTGATGTCTTTGCAGAGGTTTAATTTTAACACCTCAGGACAGTGTTAAGTTTTAAAAAAGATTCAAATAATAAATTAATTATTCTTGCATGCTGTTGCCTTTATGAAGAAAGAAAAATAAAACTAAGCAACAACAGGGTGTCATTTATTATTAATAGAACTGTATGTGGGCTTTGCTGTACTAATAAAATGAACTAGAGAAACTCCTGCATTTATAAAGTTCTGTTTGGCATAACCTTTGAATCTTAGTTGACTGATTGATTGACTGCTTGATTGAGGACCATAAAGTTGATGTTGATTTTTTTAAAAAAAAAACTTTTATTAAGCCTTTTTATTTTTAAATAGAGAGAAAAGAAATAGACAATGAGAGGAAAGAAGGAAAAAGTAATGCAAGTGAAATGATTAAGCAGGAAATTTACAAGGATCACAATTTCAATAGTTCATTAATCTAATTAAGTATTGTTTTTGAAGATTTCAGGTTGTTCTTAAAATTTACAAACTATAGAATAGCACAGTCAGCACAGTACAATTCATAAAGTAAAATTAAATACTGTCACTGGGGTGCTCACATTGCAGCATTGGTCAAAAGGGCCCAGCAGAATTTATACTACCTGAGATTTCTCAGGAAACAACAACTGAATGAAAAACTGCTGGTGATCTTCTACCACTGCACCATAGAGAATATTTTAACTTACTGCACCTGTGTATGTTTTGCCAGTTACACAGTGACAGATAAGATAGCGCTCCAGAGGGTTAACATCATAGATCAGAGGATGGTTGGTTGCCTTCTCCCCTCTTTGGAAGAGCTTTATAGCTCCTGCTACCTTAAAAAAATTCAAAACATTCTTAAAGATCCATCTCATCCTGGGCACTCCTTTTTTTTTTTTTGAACTATTACCATCTGGCAGACAGTACAGAAAAATAAAAACAAGGACAAATAGGCTGAAAAAACAGCTTCTATCTAGGATAGTGCAATATTAATGCAATATCAAGGGTTTTCAATTCAATTGTATAGAATGCGAAGGATGTGTGTTTGTGTTTTATTTTTATAGTTATAATGTACATTGAAAATGGCATTTAATTTCATTGTACGAGGTGCAATGACAATAAACTAAACTAACTAACAAAGGTGTTGCAGAGCTATTCTGACTTAATTGAACTTATAGGCCTAGAATTTAATGAAATTAATATGTAGAACCAGCAGTTTGGCAGTTCGAATCTCACCAGGCTTAAGGTTGACTCAGTCTTTCATCCTTCTGACATGGGTAAAATGAGGACCCAAATTGTTGGGGGCAATATACTGACTCTGTAAACCACTTAGAGAGGGATATACAGCATTGTAAAGTGGTATATAAGTCTAAGCACTATTGCTATATCATATATTTTAATTTGTATATTATCTGTGCTTTTCCTCCAGTTTTGGTATCATGATCATCCTCTTCCAATACAGTCCCCATCCCCAAATGTGAGTGCAGAATTTAGATTGAATCAAATAAAGAATATACAGACTGGTCTTGCTCATTTGTCAATCTAGGCCAGTTGGTTTCAACAAATTTAACCTGATCTTTGTCCTGTGCAAAGGTTTCCCATTTAACAACTGAATGCTCTGGGATTCTCATTTTCCTCTCATTCTCATTCCATGACTTGAAAATGGTTAATATAATTAAACGCCTTTCTATAATCAATGGAGCACATACTGACTTATTTTCGGTGTTCTTTGGCTTTCTCAATTACCCAATGTGCATCAACAATAATTCATGTTGTTGCTCTGTTATTCTGGACATCTCTTGTTTTTTTTTTTAAGTGCTGTTTTAACTTTGAATGGTCACTAAATGAACTTTGTAAATTGAGGAATAACTGTAGTTTACTATTTTTACAATACAGCAAATTGTCATTAAAGGGACTGTCTCCAGCATCTTCCAATATAGCCACTGTGAAATATAAGTGCTTGTTTTCTTTAGCAGGGCAGCTGGAATTAATCTTCAGACCTTGGGAACTCTGCTGGGCCTATATACTCTTATCCTTATATCCCAGCATTCCCCACTCATTCCTTCCAAGAACTTTTCTCTTCCCCATTCATCCCCCTTAATAATGAAATAGCATAGCAAGATTTGAAACCACTTTCGAGATTCAAAGCTCAAAACTATTTTCTGATGAATGAGCAGTTTCGCCTTAATAAAATTAATAATACAAACAGTCTGTAGTTTTAGATTATCACAAGAATGTTTTTCTTTTTTATATGCCGTCTTGCAATATACCTTCTCCCAAAGATTTTAATTGGTATTGAGCAAAATATTTTTTTTTCTGTAGTTTTAAATCAGCTTTCAATTTGATGGGAGGAATTTTATCCCCACCACCAGAATAAGCAAATTTCACTGACTTAGTTGTGATGGCTAATTCTTGCACCTTTGATACAAGATCATTGAAGAATGAATGTGAATGCCCTGTATCTCTGTAGTGATTTGCAAGCAACTTGGCGGTTTGAACTCCCATTCATCCTGCAGTGAAGATACAATTGATATGGGTTTTGTTTTTTTTTAACCACGATAGCTCCGAAGTATAAGAAGATGGGGAGTCAACCCTATGGCTGCAACATGATGAAAAATTAGATAACATGAGAAAAAACAAGCAGCAAGTATAATTGTCAGGAAATTAGACAAATTTTAATCTGGATCTTCTATATTGTTGTTGTTATTCTTAAATTAATTCCTCAGCAAATATATTGAGAGTTTGCTGTATATACAAAGATAACCAGCTAGATTTTCTCCCTATGGGGAGAAGAATCCTGAAATGTACTCATGTGTGTAAGCCAGTTATTTCTGTGATCAAATTGTATTTATTGTTTTTCTGCTTCAATGGCATCATATTGTTCCTTCTTTCCATTCTTCCAGCTGACAGATGACCTATCCTTCAATATATTCACCTCCATTGGCACAATGACCTTGGCCTTGTTACTGATCTTTCTTCTGGTAGTAATAATTTCCATCATAACTGCCAATAAACGTGCCACCCAAGGGACTTACAGCCCTAGTCGCCAAGAGAAGGAGGGATCCCGAGTTGAAATGTGGAACATGGTGCAACCTCCGCCCTTGGAAAGGCTGATTTAACTGAAATTAATAATGATTTTCTCAATCGATAACATAAAACAAAAAGATGATTTTGGATACCACGGTAGAAGCCTTTAAGACTACAAGGATTTCTGCCATTAAACTCAGAAACCTTGTTTATTAATCAAAGGAGGATTCAAGATTGCCTGAGACTTTTCAGCTTTGCTTTTCTGGTGGTAGCCGATTGCAAATTCAATGCCTGTGGAAGGAGGATAATTTTTTAAAAAGCCAAATTATCCCTCTGTCCTTGCATGGACAAGAAAGTACTTTGACATGCAAGATTTCATTCTAGAAAGCATTCATGATAGAAGTGGCTGGATGCCATATCTCATTTTATGGAAATTGTTATTCATTGCATTGAACATTATACTTACACTACAATCAACTTTCAACTGGAATGGTTCCTGGGATCTGTGTTAAGTGCCTGCATTTCAGATGTGACTGAAAGCCACTTGTTTGGGTCTCTTTCTCTTCTGGCCATCATTGCAGAAGAATGTTGTCACATAATGTTCCATGTCCTTCACATACTTCTATACAGTCTTTAGAAGTAGAAATGTTTATCTGCAGTACATCAACTTAAATTCTTTAAGTAGGAATTAAGTCAACATTATGGGGAAAAGCTCTTCTTGCAGCAAAATAAAACTTTGAAACCATTTTTCTCTTTGATGTGTTTTTGTCATCTTAAAGACTTGTAGATGCATAGATGCATAGCTATATGCAACTACCAGCATTTTCAAACTGAACAGAGATAAATTTAATTGGCTATCATAAGAACTAAGAGTACAAGGCAGTGTGCAGATCTATGTATGTGTGATGCATGGCTGTGCATATGCATGTAAATCACAGAGCTCTTCAAGCTATTTATTTTTAGTGTACAAAATTAAGCAAGTTTTTATTCTCCCAAAACATACTCTTGTCTTTTTTTAAAAAAATAAAAAAAATTACAATGGGATTTTATTTTATTTTTTTTGCCTTTTAGGATTAGTCCAAAATTTTGTTAATTTATTACATCATTTAAATTCGGGGGAAACAGTAGGACTTTGCTTCATTGTAGTTATTTTCATTCAGATTTTATTAGGAAATAATTTGGGCTCTTGCAAATTCAGCAATTCAGCAATGTTTCAGCAATTCATCTGATGTTATCAAA
Source organism: Hydrophis major (assembly GCA_033807585.1). Lineage (NCBI taxonomy): Eukaryota > Metazoa > Chordata > Lepidosauria > Squamata > Elapidae > Hydrophis > Hydrophis major. The sequence goes on from CM066330.1 coordinate 146,213,533, forward strand.
TTGCAACAAAATTGACAGGTCCTAAATCTCAAATTGTCTTTTAAACTACAATACATTTACCTGAAATTCTATTTAGTTCTCATGCTCTTGGGAGTTGGTATTTAGAGCCCCACATTTTCTCTTCCTCAATATATAACTGGTCTTTCAATTGTTGCCTGTAATTTCCTATAACTTTAACAACCATTGGCATGTTTTACTGTGAAATGCAGACTAGTTGGGTCCCATTAAAATCCCATTTTTGTCTATTTTTTACAGGGCCAATTGTTTTTGTTTTTATTTATTCTTTTTTATTGTTATTCTTTATTCTTTTTTATTGTTAAAAGTCAAGGTAACTAGTTGAACAAAATACACTTCTAGGTCTAAGGTTTATGCATAAAATAAATGGACCTGTTGACCCCTACATGTAGCTAAAACTGCCACACATCCAATAGAATTGGGGAAAAAACATGCTTGTTTTGCTACAGCGCACTTCAGAAACCTTTCCTGTATCCTATGAGTCACTGAATGTTAAGAAACTACCATGCATTCATGTGAGAATTAGTCCTGAATTCATTGACTGTCTCAGGAGGACATGGATAATTTACAGACTAAAGAAACACCAGCCCTTTTAGGTAGACCAGACCATGAAATCAACTCCACAAGTATCTAAAAATACTTTTATTAAGATTGGTTGTAATAACAGAATGTTGAACGTTTGATTCAACTGTATCTTCTCCCCTTTCTTATAGTTTAATGAATTAGGGAGTATCTGGTTGAGCCACTTCCAAACAATTTATTGTTACGGATTTAAAACTGTGTCTATCCCTTTGGCCTAAGCAACAGCTCCTTCATATCTCCATCAAAGGCATTTTCCTTACTCCCTGCAAGAAAAACTTGTGCCTGTACATGCCAATGCCTGTATTTTTAAAGGCATAGAATCTAAGCTCATTGGTGGATTTCATGCAAAATTTATAAGAAAACCAACAGCCCCTGGGAATTTAAAGCTTTAAAGACTCTGCTTCTGGCATTTTCTCTCTCCACCCCACCCCACTCCATCCAGTCCAACTTCCCATGCTCATATGATGAAAAACCACAGTTGAGTCTCCTTAGCTTTCCTTGCATACCAGGAAATCCACATCATAACTGGAAGCACTACTATGGTTTTTATGTATGTGAGAAGATTTGAGGGTGGGGGTATTCTTGTCACATTCAATCCAAATTCAAATCCAAATTCCAGGGTTTGATAGTAGTATTTTTCCTGTTATGATCATGATGATGATAAAAACACAGGGAATCCAAAGTGGAAAATTCTTCTGTCAGGTCCTTAGAAGTTGTGCTTGAAACCTGGCAACAGCAGAACGTGTATTGGGTTAGGATTACATACAAGGTTGAGGAACAGCCTCAAAATCGTAATATTTAGTTATGCATCCATACTTTTAGAAATATACTAAAAGTATGGATGCATAAATCTATAGGTTTATTGCTGTTACATTATTGTTGTTGTTGCTATTTTTTGTGCTACTGTTTGAATGCTGTAAATTACTGTGGGTGTATTTCACCAAAGAATTTAAATTGGGAGGGTTGAATGTGAAATTCACCCAAACTGAAAGTGTTTAAATTCTTTGGTTGTATTGTCCTGGGTTTTAGATGTTTTATAGCCATTTTACAATGTAGTTAATTCTCATTAACGCAGAAGCAATGAATTAGAGAAGGGTTTTGTCTGAAAGTTACAATTTTTTAGATGCAGCTCTGAAAAGTTTGCTTCTGACTAATGAAGGATTCTGGTATTTGACAGACTTTAATAAGCCTGTTATTATATATTTGGCATCTTGATTCCTTTGTGAATATTTCTATTGAGAATCACAATAGATCATTTTAAAAAAATAAGACATGTTTTAGCAGTATACTTCAATAAAAAAATAGATAGTACATCTAGTGGAGGAAAGGACTGCACAAGGTTGACAACACCTCTGATCTTGGCAAGAGGAACTTGAAAGGCATTTCTATCTTTATAGTATTTACACATTTCCATCATTTTTATCTGCACACATGCATATACAGTATAAAAGCTGGAGATGAGGATGCTTCCCATTGTAACTGTCAGACTAGAACTATGATTAAATGGAGGTGATTTATCTTTCTCTCAGAAGACTGCTCAATGATCAGAACTGCTAACCTGGATTTGGCAGCTTGGATGGGGCTTCTTAAGGTTGGCAGCTAGCTACTCCTGTCATTTGTTTCGTGAGTAGCTATTGTTTGAATTCTATGCCAGCCAGATTGTATGCCATGCCCACTTCATGTCAAATTCCATTTATATGAGTTACATCTTCTGGATCTTGCTTAAACTAGGCTACATCCACAGACATACCATTCTCCCATTGACAAGACCGAAAGTGATGAAATTAACTTTCAACATTTCATAATCTCATGTTCTTTAACACACATCACAGATATCTTTAAAGGTTCAGGAACACATAGGAGTTGGCTCTTCAGTGAAAGCACTGAAAGGTTTTCATTGTAGAGAAGTGATTTGCTAGAAACCTTTTTTCTTATTCCTCAACTATAAATAAGCAACTGTGTATTTAGAAACCATATTTTTATTCTGAGCGGAAGTTCCAGAGTCAAGGCATTCTTAATATGTTTTCTATTCTTCCGCTTGACATGATTAGTAAAATGTGCACAACTGCAAGCTCATTTTGATTTCTATATATTGAGAAATACATTAAATACCACAGAACAATGTTCCTGGTTTCAAGCCTGTTGACTTTTGTGTCTAGAGTTCCAAGCAATATGAAAGTAAACAACTGTATTTCACCATTGTTGAAATTAGCTATTTTTTTATTTGTTTTGTAGTACACTAGTGGGGCACTTTGTGGCAGTGTGAAGTCCATCAAAAATTTTGTATTAACATTAGCCCAAAGGGCCAACTTAAATTGCAGAGGTGCTACGAATAAAAAAAAATTCAAGTTCCAGTTTTTATCTTCCAAGAGCAGCATTTTATATTTTTTCAGAACCAGGATCCATTCCCAATACCAATTTATAACATGGCTGATTGTTATCTAGTAATTTTACTTTCACATGTCCATTTGAAAGCTGCTTTATAGCTGATCAAATCATTGTTCTAATTTCAATTTTGTTTACACTGATGGGAAATAGCTCTCCTGGATTTGAGGGAGGAATCTTTTTCAATCTTTCTTGAATTGAGATTTAACTTCTTGCATGCACAACCTGTCTGCTAAGTTCAAAAGATGTGTCTTTCTTCATCTTCTTTTTTTTTTTAAGAGTCAGGAAGCCTGGTTCCTATCCATCCTGCAGAGACAGTATCATTGGCAAGAGATATTTTTGAAGAGCAAGTAAAGAATATAAAAAAAGGTTCCTATTCATAAAGTAGTGGGCATAGCACATGACAAAACACTAATTTACAAGAATGTCATCGGCCTGCCAGAATCCTCCCTGCAATTGCTCTAGGAACTTTGTGGACTCAAAGGCATTGATGAAATTCATTGCTAGAGGCTGATGCTTTGCTTTATAAAAGGTGACTTTTTGGAATATATTGGACATGTTGAATTTCTCCTTTTTTTCAAAACTTGTTTAGCTGTAAAAAAAAAAAAATCTGTCCCTTTTTGTGATTGGCTACACTATACTTCATTTTCTTTTTGCAACATTTTTATTTCTCGATATATAACTGGTGCAACTTGGCTTAACCATACTGGTTTCATGAATAATACAATTCTAGTCCCTTTTCAAATAGTTCTATATTGGTAGAAGAGAAGTAGAAACACATTCTGGGGCAAATCATCCTGGATTTTGTGGCTTAGTTTGTAACATTCATAACATAACTTTAAAAAGGATTTCTGCAATTCTGAGAAATTTCTTAATAATAACCAGGCACTGAACGATTTGCTCTGTTCAGATATATTTTTTCTGCATTCTCTTCTTGAAGACAAATGGTCATAAATATATCATTGTGTTGCATTAATGAAATTATATACACAGTGTAACGTAAATAAAGTACACTCTTGAACCACAACTATTGCAATACAGGGAATGTGGTATGTAACACTAAATTCATCACAGTGCTTATCTACTACTTGCAATCAGGAGTAGAATACACAGTGCTTCAATTAACTCAAGTAAATCAATTCAAAGTAGTTCTTGATCAATGTTTAGCCATGGAAAGAAAATATACAAGAAATATACAAAAGTTTACCAAATAAACAATCCAAATGTAAGGGTAACATGTACTGAAACAAGCAATCATTTATCACAACCAGAGATGTCATACCTTGGATCATAAATAATATACATATTGATCATTCATTGCCATCTGGTATCAATTGTAAAAAGCAGCTATTTATTTGCATGGTGAACTAACAATGGGACAGAAAGGATCAGCAATTACAAGTACATTAACAGAAATCTCATTTTGTTGTGTATTTATAATGTAATGTGGGCAATACAGGTATTACTAGCTATAAGTGTCTGAAGTCTACTAGATAACTGGCAATATTTTAAATTTGTATTATAACACAATAATAGGATGTCTCTATTCAACTTCAATTGACTAAAAACTATTTGCCCACTAACAATGTACTGAATGTCTTTTTATTATACAACTGTTATGAGATGCTACACACAATTTAACACAATTTTGAAAAAAAAACTAGAAATATACTAGAGTGAAAAGCAATCTCAAAGACCTACTGAGAAAGCAACAGTGCTTCTAATTGTCAAAACAGATACATGCACATACATAAAGGAAAAATATTGCACAAAATTCAACACTTTACTTTAATCCAGCACTTTCCCACATCCTAGTTGATGCTTTACTTTAGACGAAGGCAGAGCCAAGAGAAGCCATTTAAAAAGGATCAGTGTTTCAGTCTGAAAGTTTATATTAACTTCTCTCTCTTCTCCCCTCCCATTAATACTGATTCTATATATTCATGCCTTGCTACATATGGCACAGTAAATAGCACGACCCATATTCCACTAAGCCTGCCCCAATGTCAGCAACAAATACTTAAGGGCTTTTTCCTGAAACATTATTTCAGATCTTTGAGAAAAACAAACTATTATTTTGAATTCTTATTGCTCAATATTTATGGAGATTCTCAGCCATCCAGGTCATGGTTGTCCCAAAAGTGCTTTTTCAAAAGGCAACTGTATTTTGTTTTTCCCAAAACAAAGTCCAGTTACCTTTTGAAAAAGGACTTTTGGGTTTATTGCTCAGAATTTTTGTGATACTGGAGATAAAAGAGGCCCTTAGGACATTTACTTAGTTGGATCCCTTGAACAGAAGCAACACCACTATAAGATAAAAGGAGAGAATTATCAGCAGCAGACACAAAGTGTGGTTAAAAATGGTTGGATGGCACCAAACACATTCAACTCTTGGGAACACAATCTAGCAAGATTATGTCTTGCATGAAGCTACTTGAAATAAGTGGGGAGGAGAGAATAACTACACAACTTGACTCTTATTCCCAGATTGAAAGAGTTATGAGATCTTGGGCAGAAGGAAGCACCAATGGAATTTTCTTTCATAGCCAGCCATCTTTTTAAATTTGTGTAAGGCATGAAAATGTCAGCCTTTGTTTGCTTGAAGAGGAAAATAAATGGCTCCAAAAAACACCAAATTATATTAAAATGAAGAGGAAAAAGTGCTAAAACAAGAAGTCTAAGATTGTTTACCTTCCTTCAGGTGTGAGTTTAAGGAGCTTGGCAGTGACATGTTTCTTTGAATTCAGCATAGGGTTTAATATTGTCTAGGAAGTGAGAGCTTTAAAATTGTTTTTTTTTTTTCCTACACCTATCAAAGTCAACCAATATCTAGTTTGTGAATTAAAGTCTGATCTAGCCCTCCTCAAGCCTGTGTCCTCCAGATATAAGGGAATAAAACTCTTGACCATCCCCAGCCATCATGGGGCAGTTGTCTCGATGCATGCTGTAAACCTTACATTTCCTATAGTAACAAATTAGGACAGTCACACATCTTATTCCTTTTCTCCTTGAATAATACCAAGGATTGGCAGAAAGGCACTCTGAAATGGTGCTGCAAAACCCCAATATGAAAAAAATGGTAATGTCTTCAGAAGAATGTACAGGGGCAAGAATGCTGCACTCATCTGAGGTTTGGTAATTTTGTTAAGTTTGACTTTAAAAAGAAGTTTTTAAGGTTTGTATGCCTCTTGTTGAAAGGCTGACTTCAAATTACATTCTATCAGAGCAAATGAGTTCCACGTTAACAGTGGCATCTATAGTGTTGTTATATTGAAGCAAAGATGCATAAGAAAAAAAGTTCCCAATGACATACTTCTCTAATTTTTTAGCTAAGTAGGAGCCTGTACTCACTTATGAAATGAGTACTAATATTAGGAGCAATTACAGAAATGGACATACACTTCACACCCAACTGGCAACTAGCATTACTATTTTTCATTCCCTGCTCAATACAGTCTACAATATATACTAGTAAACTATGGGCACAATGAATAAAAGGGGATACTTGTTTTGTTTTATATAATTTATCTAATGCAACTTAAGTATAATAATTTAAGCACTGCTAAAGCAATGTTAACAGATCTTTTGATAGATTTACCTAGTCTAGCTATGAAAATTAAGATGCTCATCAGTGCAAGCCATCTATTCAATCAATTGGAAAATCACTGTTGACATCTTTGAGAGCAAAGTTAGCTAGTACTGACAGCTTTTGATAATCTAACTCACAACAATCAAAAAGTAGTAATATCACTTTTTGAAATGCTAGGAAAATATTTAAAAAGTCAGTTAAAAAAAATCTACAGCCTTTTTCACTATTTTACTATTCATCAAAGTGGGTCTCATTGCAACACATTACTCCATGTAATTCTCTGTTCACAGAAGTACCTGAACAAATATCGTTCTAGTTTAAGTAATTTTAATTTCTGCAATGTAGCAAAAGCCAATGGGGGCACAGGATAAGTATCTGAGGGTTTGGAATGTGATTTTAAAAAAAGCAATCTCTCATCCATTAGATGCATAAGCAACTCTGAACTAAATTAGATGATTTTTTTCAAAATATTTTTTCCATTCTTGGAAAAAGACCTTGGTTAAAGAAAGCTATTGGTGCACTTATTCTATATGCGGTCTGGACCTTTTGATTTGGGGATAGGATAAATAGATTTCCCTTTTGCATATCTGATAAAATCCATGGTGGGCATAAATAAACTAACAGTGATTTTATATCATCTACTAAAAGTAAATTTGAATAGCTAACTAATCACCTGTGTGACTAAACAATACATTATTTGTTCTAAATACGAATAAGCCATCAATTGCCCTCCAGATGTTTTGAACTACAACCTCCTTTGTCTTTTCTACTAGCCATGCCGGTTGGTCTGATAGGAGTAAAGTCCTAGACATCTTGAGAACACTAGGTTGTCCATTTGCATTCTAGACAGAGTAATGGTATTGAATAAATAAGCTAAATTTCAGTAAAATAATCCAATATTTTATAGAAAGAATCATGTGATCAATAGAAATAATTTCTGGGATTCCTGAGAAATATTTTTAAAAATGTTTTTTTTTTTTAAAAACTTACCATATTAAAAACAGTAATTTAAATTTCCCCAAAACAGTGAATATAAAATAGGTAAAATATAGGGGAACTGTAATATTTCTGTCACTATAGAAATATTACTTATCTGGCCTATACAGAGAATTTTTTCGACAATAACTGGTGGAAAACAGAGGAGTTGCTAGCTGAAAGTTTTAGAAACTCTGATCCTTTGGACATACTTTGTTCTTTTGTTAATAATAAAAAGCGTTGGCAAGTGTCGCAGCACACATTTTTAAGGCACAATTGTTACCCTTGAAAAAAATTACAACAATAATAAAATCTGGCATAGGTGTAAGTTCAAGGACCAAAGAAAGTTACATTTCAAAAAGTTCATCAAGAAGACTCATTAATACATACTTTACCATGAGAGAATTCCATATAGATGGAATCCCAAATCACATTAGCTAACCATGAAAGTCACTGAAAACTGTTGAACTTTACTAGATAAAGCTTTTTCACTCTCCCCCCACCTCAACATAATCTTGTTGTGTAAGATTCACAGAGATATTCATGCAGGATTTAACCTTTTTTTAAAAAAAAGGAGAAAAAGCACTTTATAATTGCTGTGGAAAGTTTGCATATGCATAGTTTTCCTTCTTTTTGAAAATGAAACTTGTGTAATGGACAGTGAAACATGTTTTGGATAAACCTTAGACTTGAAGAACGAACGAATTGTACAGTACAATAGAGAAAGAACCTTGCATTGTAGAAAATAGGTGCTGGGGGGAAAAAAAGAACTGTTTCTACATTCAATTGATCTTTCTATAGCAGGAGCCTTCACTACCGGGCCGCGGCCCACACACAGCTCCACTTGTGTGAGTGGTGGGCACATGTGCAGGCAGGAAGTTCCATTTGCATGTGTGGTATGTGCACAAAGCTCCATTTGGATGAGTGACAGGTGCTCACACGCAACTACCACTTGTATAAATGGAACTGTGGGCACTTGCATGCACACCTGCTCCTCACACAGAACCATTTTCTCTCTCCCACCGCTGGACCACCAAGCTTCAAAGGTTGGGGACCGCTATTCTATAGGGCTTAAAAGTCTGTCAGCTGTTTTATACATATATCTAGACACCAAGTCTGACAATTTTCAAAATATTTGATCTAGTGATAAATTTGAAGGAGCTTTTAAACATTGATATATGCATAGTAGATGACTGATTTTTGAACAAAGTCTTTAGAAGACTATTTTAAAAACCTGTCAGTGATTGGTAGGGAGATTGTAATAGATGCAGCTCATCCTCTTCACAAATTGAACCTAAATGCTAGAAGTTTTGGTGGCTCTTTGACTCATTTGCCTACAACCACAAAGGAGTTGTACCATGAGTCCAATATAGTTCTCTTTTTACTGCAACTGTTCCTTTGTTGTTTAAAAAAGTATAGAATTTAGTTAAGCAGCACACTTAACAACAACCCAATGGCTTTTAAAAAGTTTCAAAGTTATCTGTGCATGATTTCAAAGATCTCCAGAAGAACAGATTATTTTCAATTAAAAATATTACATCTTTCAAAGGTTCATACCATTAAAATTCCAACTGTGGTCAAAATATGTATTTCAAGAAAACCAAAATGTAAAACATATTCAGTGAATAAGTTCTGAAAGCAGTTGTAAACTTTTCACTGCATTTCATATTTCAATACACACACACACACACAAACGCACACACACACACACACACACACAGAGTACCATTTTTCAGAGTCTGGAAGACAGGGGCATCGTCTGCTAAAAATTAAAAACAAAACATTTTATAATAAATCCCAAGCAATCATTATCAACTGGTGTTACTTTAAGTGGCACAAACACATATTAGAATTCTCATCTTACTGATAGGTAGTACTTGGCAATGTCAGCACATTTTAAAAAGTTCTCATAAGTTTACTAAAATCACTGCATAAACAATATTACACTGGTGATCCTCTGTAAACTTAGGAGTACTATTGTTTGGTAAATGGTCTGCATTTCTTTTTACACAAGCACATTTGCTGCGATGAAATAATGGTGGCTTGTTTTCCAAATATTTACAGTTCAACTTTTAAGGTATTTAAATATGCCCTTTTCAGTTTAAGGCCTTTAGATCACATATTAAGTTTCAGAATAGTCAGTCATGCTACATTTCTTGGGTTCTGTTATAGGATAAATGTGTCTGTCTGATACATTTCTTTTTGCATATAGAGAAAGGAAATGATTAAAAACTGTTTCATGCCACAGACCAGCTATGGCTTAAATGTGAAATCAAGCTAGTACCATGATTCTAGAATGCTTTAGTTAAGATGGCCCGTTATCTGAACTCAGTATTGCATATACTGACTGGCAGTGACTTTCAGGCATGGCAGCTGGAAATACAACTGGAAATATCCAGGATGAAGCTGTAATTGACTGTATGCTAAACAAGTTCTGTAAACACATTTTCTTCTTAGCCTTTATAAATAACTTAATAACATACCTAATACTCCTTCCTCCTCTTATTGCCCCACAACAACAACCTTGTGAGGTAGGTTGGGCTGAAAGAGAGAATGACTGGTTCAAAGTCCCCCAGCTGGCTTTCATGGCTAAGGTGGGACTAGTCTCCTGGTTTCTAGGCTGGTGCATTAACCACACACTGGTTAACCAAACTGGTTCTTTTATACAGCTCCATCCCAAATGCAAGCTTATATTGTGAACTGAAGTGGAGCAAATATATTCAAAGGAGATAGGCTCAAAATAAAAGAATAAAAACACACAAAAAAAGGCCAACTAAAACAGATTAAAAAACCTGAAGATCTCTTATTTCCTTTATTATGATATCCTGAGTTGTTTTCCTTTAGTCATTTACCACACACGTAATCTCTCAATAAATAAATATTCCTTACGTTTTATTCCCACTGCTGTTGGAAAACCCATCCCCTGAAATGTTTAAACTTTGATTGAAAGCAGAAGTCAGTTTACATAATGACACCACTTCTTGAAGAAGCCCACCCTCTTCAAGAATTTCATTTCCATCTTGGGTTTCTCTCTCCCACGGAACGAGGAACGATGGATTTGGGCTCAAGCTTGGTGACTTCTCATCTGCAGAGGTCCTGCTTAGTGTTTCATTCCACTTACTCTTCAGTTGCAAAGTTTGCAGAGAATGTTCCTGCATAGTTTCTTGGGGTGAATCTGGAGATCTTAGATGATTATTAGGTGAGGTCAAGTCATCAGCACTGGAGGTAAGGTTAGGGTTTTCTTTACTTAGCACAAAAACAGATTCTCTATAACTGCTAGAAGGAAGACATTTCCTGGGTGACTGAGGAAGCTTCTTTTCAGTGAGGATGTCCTCCTGTCGCTGATTCCAAGTAGCCAGGTCAGATGTCCAACCACTACAGAGTAGGGCAAGATTGCTCTCACTTGGAGTGTTGGATTTATTCTGAAAGAAAAAAGAGAATGTGTAGCCTAACAGAATTCTTCCCCTTAGTGGCTCTAAATAACAAATTCACTGTATTTTTAATCAGAAAAAATAGCATAGAAAAATTACACTAAATTTTAAAACATCTTAATTAACTTGCCCATTTTTATTCAACTGAATGAATCAATAATAAATTATGTAAAATTTCTTTCCTTACAGAACAATTTTCCAAATTTTGACTTCTACTTCTATCCCCACAAAATTTGAGTTAATCCAAGTTAGTTTCAGGAGTTAATTGAGTTAGTTTCAGGATGTAAAGATATTCTAGGTGATAAAAAAACTGAAATGAAGACAACTCTTAATGTTGTAAAATTTAGAAGTTCTTTTTATCCTTAATCACAATATTTGGGTCCGGTTAGATCTTAGAGATCAGAGCGGAAAGAAAACTACTCAATCAGGAATAAATGATCAGCTTCTAATTGACAAGATGATTTTGGAAAACTTTAAGAGAAGGAAGACCAATTTGGATAGATTACAAGAAGGCATTCAACTCCCTGCCACATGAATTGGAGGGAAATGAAAGGTACAGAAATGTGAAAGTTTGACAGAAAGAAATATATGCCTAGAAATAAGAGGAGTCAGTAGAATAATCAGAAACATTGTGCAAAGATTAATGGCACAATGGAAGGAGACAATTGCTATTCAATGGGAATGGATTGGGAGAGATTAATAACATGAAAGGAATCTTTCAAGGAGACTCACTATCACCACTACTGTTTGTCATTGATTGCTCTGAACAATTCAGGCCTTGGCTATCAAACATGAAAAACATCTGCCAAGCTATCCGACCTCCTTTACACAAGCACTCTGAAGCTATATGGAGAAATACCATCTGAAACGGAATCGTTGCTCAACATTGTCCAAATATACAGTCCAGACACTGTGATGAGTGTGAACCAAGCAATTGTGCCATCTTACGTACATAGTTACTTATAACAGAAAAAAAAAACCAACAAAAAAAAAACACTGAAAATCAAATGAATCAATATGCCCTATGGACATAACATCAAGAGTGGATGAACATCTGGGGAGAAGGCGGAGCTTCGTTCCGGCGATACAGCTGCGATCTCAGGGCTCTGAGATCGTAGCCGATATTTTCGCCCCTGGTCGGTCCTAACGGACCTAAACCGTCCCGTAGAGACGGTGATCGTGAAGGGCATTGTTCCAGGATCCCAGAGATATCGCAAAATCTCTGGTTTGATCCGGAAGAAGCCCTTTTGGTGGCGGCGGAGAGGCAGCCTCCATAGCTGCTGAAGTCGGGACAGCTCCGGAAAGAAAGTGATTGGAGTGAAGTGTGTCGGCTGGGTGAGAAAAACTCTTTTGTGCTGTAAATTCGCTAAGGTTGGAAAGTTCATCCGATATAAAGAAGAAAGCTGTGAGATTTTTTTTTGACTGAAATTGTTTTGAGCGGCGTTTTTTAAAGTGATGTCAAATTGAGGCTTGGTTTTTTTTTTTTTTCTTTTCTTTATACTTTTTGGGAAAGATTTTACTGTGACTTTGTAGGTAACCGGATTGAATTTTCTCTTATATATATTTTTATGCTCCCTTTGATTTTATGCTCCCTTTGATTTTTTAACTTTCTTTAGGATAGTGGCTCCCTTTGGCTATTTTTTCTTTTTTTTCTGTATATATTATTACTTTTTTCTGGCGGGCGGGGAGAAAGAGCATTAAGAAACTTTGTAACACTGCCAACTAGAGGCTTGAAAGTATCTTTATGTGAATTGGAGAGAATTGCAAAAAGACCTCATCTCAAGGACTTTTTAACGTGATAAGATAGAGGGAGAGCACAGCAAAATATTATTGCAGGTGCTTTCCTGGACTGTTATCAACAACACTTGAGGTTTGGCTTTGAAGCGGCTGGAGAAGAGAGTAATAACAAGAGCCTTGGATAAATAACAAAGTGCAGTGTGTTTTCTTATATATACCCCATTCGCTAGCCTTTTTCTAAATTTTAATTTTAGTAATATTTTTATTTTTGCCTTTTATTTTAAAGGGAAAGCCTCAGAGTTTTTTTTTTTTTCTTCTTTATTTTTCTTTTCTTTTTTATTGGGACTTTTTTGCTTTTCATATTTATGTTTTTGGACTACTTTGTTGTTGAGGTTGTTTTTTTTTCTTTTTTTTTGGATTATTGAGATTTTTTAATTGGATTAAGGTGTGAAGAATCTGAAGGAACTTTTTTTTTTTTCTCTTTTTGCTTTTTCTTTTTTCCTTTTTCTTTTGCTCTTAATCAATATTATTATTTTTGGATTTGTTTGTTTTTTCCTTTCTATTTTTTCCTTTTTTATGGTGGACTATCTCGTAATTGGATTAGGGTCTAGAAGAACCTGAAGATCTTTCTTCTTCCTTTTTTTCTGTTTCTTCTTTGGTTTCGTGTTTTTTACTATTGGAGTTCTCCATTTTGGATTATAATTGGCTGCTCTATCAGTTGGATTAAAAGTCAAGAAGAATTTGAAGTTTTGGAAACATTGAAATGAGCAGGAAACCAATACCATCTGGCATTTCTGCTTCTACCTCTGCTTCCCCACCAGCTGGAGGTCAACGTTTAATTCAGACAATGTTGAAGCAAGATAAGGAACAAGAAAAAATAACTTTACAGTTACAGATGATTATGCAAGGAATCCAAGATCTCAAGACAAAATCAGATATCATTGAACAAAGAACAGGAAATATTGAACAAAGAACAGAAAATATTGAACAAAGAATAGAAAATATTGAACAAAGAGCAGAAAATATTGAACAAAGAGCAGAAAATATTGAACAAAGAATAGAGAAGACTGATGAAAAAGTGGAAAATATTAAACAAATGATGGTTAAGTATGAGGAGAGATTCCAAAAAATTGAGGAAGAAGGAAAACAAAGAGAGAAGAAGATTGGAAATATTGACAGCAGATTAACAGCGGTTGAACAAGAAAAAGGTGGGATGTTGAGGTGGGAGATGGAAAGGTCAGAATTTTACCTCAGATTTCAAAATATAGAAGAGGAAAAAGGAGAAAATTTGGCAGCGGTAATGATAGAAATTTTGGCAGATGCTTTGGAAATTACAGAGGAAAAGATGATGGATGGAATAGATGAGATATATCGAGTCTATACAAGATATGCGATGAGAAATAAATTACCCAAGGAAGTCCATATTAGATTTACCAAAAAATCCATTAAAACGCAAATATTACAAGTAGCAAGAGAGAAAACACTGAAATACAAGGGTAAAGAGGTTGTGGTTTTAAAACAAATACCCAGAAGAGTGAGAGAGATGAGAAGAGAATATCGATTTCTGACCAAAATACTATTGGAAAACGAAGTGAATTATAGATGGCTGATTCCAGAAGGACTAGTGTTTGGGTGGCAAGAGCAGAGATATAGAATTGATTCAATTGAGAAAGCAGAACTTTTTCATGCAGAGTTCTTTGGAGGAAGAAGAGAGGAAGCAGAGAAAGAGGCTTTATCAATTGAGTTTCAAGATGAACAACTGGAGACTGAAAAAGAGAAAGGAGCAGCAGGGGGACAGATGGATAATAAAGAACAGCGTGAAGTGAGATCCACGAGAGCTCTTAGACCTAAATATAAAGCATAATCATGGAGGAAAAAAAACTGATTACAATGAATATAAACGGACTTAATTCAGCTGTTAAAAGAAGGAAAACTTTTCATAAATTAGAGAAATTAAAATTTGATATAATTTGTTTACAAGAAGTTCACATTAAAAAACAACATGAACAATTGTTATTACAGCCAAAATTAGGGAAAATATTTACCTCTTTGACTCAATGTAAGAAAAGAGGTGTGGTTTTATACATTAAAGAGGCTATTCCAGCAAAATTGATTTACACGGATGAAGATGGAAGAGTATTAATGGTAGAAATAATGGACAATAATATAAAAATACTCTTGATTGCAATTTATGCTCCGAATGATAAACAAGAAGAGTTTTATAAAAAGCTGCACATGAAAATAATTGGACTGGACTATGTTAATATAATTATGATGGGAGATTTTAATGGAATTTTGGACAATAAACTGGACTATATAGCAACAACAACAAAGCAAAATAGAAAGGCTCTCCCAAGGTCCTTTTTTAAAATGACAGATGAATTAACTTTAAAAGATATTTGGAGAGAAAGAAATGTTAAAGCTAAACAATATACTTTTTATTCAAATAGACATTTATCATGGTCCAGATTAGATATGATTTGGATCTCAACAGAACTAATATCTAATATTAAAGAAACAAATATTGAAACAAGTACCTGGGCAGATCATAGCCCAATGACAATTAAATGGAAGGGACAAAAAAAAAGATCGAGATGGACATTAAATAATACTATTTTAAAGGAGAAAGATTTTACACAATGGATGGAGAAGGAATTGGCTTTTTTCTTCAGAGAAAATAAAAAAGAAGATACTTCAACGCAAAATGTGTGGGACACAATGAAGGCATATGCTAGAGGTTTGATAATAGATTATACAAGAAAAAAGAATATTAGGAAAAGGCAAGCTTCTAAGGCCTTGGAAGATGAGTATAAAATTCTTGAAAAAGAATTACAGAAAATGTCACAGAAAAAGGATATTAAATTGAAGCTGGATGTAATCAAACATAAAATGGAATTAATAGAGAAAGAAGAACTGGCACAGAAAATTAGAAACTCTAAACAGAATTATTTTGAAGATGCAAATAAACCAGGTAGATGGCTAGCATATAAATTGAGAAAAGAGAAGGAATCAAGAAAAATATTGAAGTTAATAGATGAACAAGGCCAAGTTTGTTATGGGAATAAGGAGAAAAAAGAAATTATTCGAGATTTTTATGGGCAATTATATAAACAGGAGAATATTGATGAAGAAAAAGTTAAACAGTATTTACAGGAAGCTAAGTTATAAAAGATACCTAAAGAGACTGAAGAAATGCTAGAAAGCAATATAACAATGATGGAACTAAATGAAGCATTTAAGAGACAAAATAATGGGAAAGCTCCGGGTCCAGATGGGCTTCCAGTAGAATTTTATAAAACATTTCAAGAATTATTGAGCATCCCATTGTTAGAAGTTATGAATGAAGTTATGTTAAAAAAGATGATACCTAAAACATGGTCAGAGGCTTATATTACACTCATACCAAAGGAAGAGACTGACCCATTGCAAATTAAGAATTATAGACCTATTTCTTTATTGAATGCAGACTATAAAATCTTTGCTTCAATCTTAGCAGAAAGACTTAAAAAATATTTAAATAATTTTATTCACTCAGATCAAAATGGATTTCTGCCAAAGAGACAAATTAGAGACAATATGAGAGTAATCTTGGACACTTTGGAATACTATGAGGCTCATCCTGAAAAGCAAATGGCTTTGATATTCCTAGATGCTCAAAAAGCATTTGACAACGTGAACTGGAGATTTATGTTATTATTATTGGAGCAGATGGGTTTCGCTAAAAAATTTATTCAAGCAATAGAAGCTATATATAATAAACAGACAGCAAGGGTAATGATGGAGGGGGAACTTACAGATTTTATTAATATAAGGAAAGGCACAAGACAAGGATGCCCCCTATCTCCTTTGCTATTTGTGTTGACCTTGGAAGTGTTGAATAGAAATATTAGGGATGATAAAAGCATAAAAGGAATGAAAATTAAGAAGGAAGAATTTAAGCTACAAGCTTTTGCTGATGACTTAGCTTTTATTTTGGAAGATCCGCTAGAAACAGCTCCAAAGTTACTGGAAAGGATAGAGGCATGTGGAGAGGTGGCTGGTTTGAAAATAAATAAAGACAAAACAAAGATTTTGACAAAGAATATGCTATTGAGACAGAGAGAAGAATTGGCAGATCTTTTGAAAATTCAAGTTACAAATAAGGTTAAGTATTTGGGGATATATTTGACAACAAGATGTAGCACATTAAAGGAGAATAATTATATTAAACTTAAACAACAGATAACTACAGATTTGAAGAAGTGGGAAAACTTGCAATTGTCATTAATAGGGAGAATTTCAACAATTAAGATGAATATCTTACCTAGAATTTTATTTTTGTTTCAAACAATACCAATTAGGCTTGGAAAAGACTATTTTGAAGATTTAAATAAAATTATGTTGAAGTTTATATGGCAAGGTAAAAAAGCGAGAATAAAGCTAAAGCTTTTGCAAGATGCTAGAATTAGAGGAGGTTTTGGTCTGCCTAATTGGGAATTGTATTATCAAGCTGCAAGTTTGATGTGGGTCAAAGAATGGATAACATTAAGGAAACATAGGTTGTTGACATTAGAAGGGCATGACTTGCTGTTGGGTTGGCATGCTTTTTTATGGTATAAGGGAACTAAAACACAGGGTTATTTTAGAAGACATTATGTACGGGAGTCTTTGTGGTTAAATTGGGAGAAGATAAAAAGAGAATGTTATTTGAAAATTCCAGTTTGGTTATCGACCATTGAAGCATTTTCCTATCCTATAATCTACAAGAAGGAACAAACAGTTAGATATGGGGAACTTTTGGATGAAAAGGGTGAACTTAAATCGATCCAAAACTTAGAGGAACAAGGTATAAGGATGAATTGGTTTTCATATGCACAAATACATTCAAGGTATGATGAAGATTCTAAAACGGAGGGATTTTATGATAAACAGACTGATTTAGATAAGATCTTGATGGGTACTGATGAGAAGGTGATTAAAAAACTATATAGTTATTTACTGGGAATGAAATTAGAGGAAGAACAAGTCAAAGAAACTATGATTGTTTGGGGGAAGAATTTTGGATATGGATTGATTTAGAGAAATGGCAGAAATTGTGGTCTCAAAATTATAAAATGACAATGTCAACAGCATATAAAGAAAACTTGTATAAGATGTTTTACAGGTGGCACTTTCCTCCGACAAGAATAGCAAGAATGTTTAAGAACAAATCTGAAAAATGCTGGAAATGTCATCAGATACCCGGCTCGTATTACCATATGTGGTGGACTTGTGAGGATGCTAGAAAATATTGGACTATAATTCGCATGTGGTTGGAAAAAATGACAAAGAAACATATAGATTTGAAACCAGAGATCTTCTTATTGGGAATTTTACCTGATATATATAGTAAAGATTTGAAATACCTGATTGTAAATGTATTAACAGCGGCCAGGATTGTATTTGCTAAAAATGGGAAGAATGAGAAAATACCATTACAGGAAGAAATTATTAAGAAAATATTGGAATGTGCTGAGATGAGCAGATTGACATTTGAAATTAGAGAGCAAGAGGATAAACAATTTTACGAAATTTGGGATCTTTTTTATAAATGGCTAGATGATAAAATACGATAATAGAATATTTAGAATGCTAGATAGTAAGGAATATCTTTATTTTGTTATTATTTTGCTATTTGCTATTATATTTATAAAGGATTTTTTAGGATTGATTTGATATGACTAGATGATTTGTTATAGAGTAAACTGGTTTAAAGTATTGTTAGCTCATTAAGCATGAATGATTAAAAATATAGTCAAAAACTTCTTTTTTTAGTGATATTAGGATATATAAGTTTGGATTGACAATATGAGTTGTTATATAACATAATTGTAATTGAGACTACAGAATGAATGCACAAAAATGATGAACCAACTGACACACTGGATGTACATATAAGAGTTGATGTTTTTATGTTTTGTTTGTCTTGTTTGTTTGTAGAAAATTAATAAAAACTTTTTCAAAAAAAAAAAAAAAAGAGTGGATGAACATCAGTATAAATACCTGGGAATCCATCAAGCTGAAAAGATCAAGTACACTGAAGTCAAGAAGATGATTAGTAGTGAATACATTAGAAGAGTGATGAAGAACCTAAAAGTCCAAGCTCAGTGGTGAAAATACCATCAAGGAGATTAATATCTGGACAATTCCAGTTACTAGATATGCAGCTAGAACAATGCTTCAGGCTGAACTAGAAGCAAGCTGGGCAGCAAACAAAATCAATCAATCAATCAGAAAAACAGTGACAATGAATCATAGCCCTTCAACCATGCAGTGATGTTGACAAACTGTATTTTTCAAGGAACATATATGGATATGAAATGTTGCAAGTACACAGACAGTTGAAAAAGAAAAAAGGACACTGGAGGAATTTCTGAAGGACTTAGTAAAGAAGCACTGAAGCTAGTATACCATGAAGACTTACCGAATACCAAAGAAACTAAACTGGCCTATAAGAAAGACCAAATGAAGAAAAGAGATATGGGAAGGCAAAGTATTACATGATCAATACCTAAAAACACTAGCAGGCAAAACAGATAATAAGATCTGTCAATGGCTAAAAAAAGGAGTGTTGAAGAAAGAGACAGAGGGACTAACTCTGGCAGCAAAAAACCAAGCCTTAAGAACAAATGCATACAAAGCCAGAATTCAGAAATCCCCATCAGAAACCAAATGTCGCCTTGGCAAAGAAGCTGAAGAAACAGTGAACCAGTAAGCTGGTAAACTGTAACAAGAAGATTGCACAGACTGACTATAAACAACAGCATGACAAAGTAGCAGTAACGGTATAATGGAACATCGGCAAAAAAATACCACCTGTTTGCAAGCAAGAACTGGTGGGATCACCAAACAAAAAAAATAATAGAAAATGGAGAAGCTAAAGTGCTCTAGAACTTTAGAATTCAAACAGACAAGCATCTGCCACAAACACTCCAGACATAAGAATTATTGTTAAGAAAGAAGAAAAAAAGTCTGGATAGTGGATAATTGACAGTCTGGTGGAGTCATTTCTTCACAAACAAACAAATCTCCACACCGCAAGCCAAGCAAACACCTGGGCACAAACAGACCCCTCCCGATACCTCCAGCCCAAACACACCCCAGCCAGCCACCCAGATGAAATCTAGCTTCCTAATAAACGATAGCTGGACATTCACCCAAAGCCAAGCTGCACTAAAAGCCTGCAATACACCAAACACAATGTTGCCAGCCAATCAAGACAAAAAAATGCTACAAAACAGACAGAAGATATTAGAAACACCAATCAAGCAGAACACAGCAAACTCCAAGACCAAGAAACACAGATCAAGACTCTCAACCAATCAGGATGAAGAAAAAACCATTCTAACAAAGCACGAGGCCAGCACCAAATTTAAAACAGAAACGGCTGCAAAGCCTGACACACAGATGAACCCAATACAGAAGCCTGATGATGGCAGATGAGATTCTGCTAAAATGTCGCTACAACTTTAAAGGCACAACTATAATGACGTGGGAAAATACCTGAACAAAGCTGAATACCATAACCACACACACAGACATATTGACCTGTTGATCAACAACTCTAACAACTGGCTTATAAAGGGTTAGAGAGCAGAAGGGGTCAAAAAAATCTGAAAGGTATACCAGCCATAAAAGCCAATGTTACAAAGAAGTTATTTCAGATTTAAGATGGAGGCAAGATAAAGCAACTAACCTTTGATTTGTAGTCAATGTTATCCATCGATCGAAAAAAGTCCAAGCTTTTTGCTCCTGAGAGCTTCCCTTGATCAGAACTATGTGTACTCAGTGTATCCAAAATCTCTCCCAGCAGATCCATTTCTCCAGGAGGAACAGACATTTTGGATAATTCCCCAGAGTCGTCACTGTCATACAAATAGTAAGACGTTTCCTCACTGTCTTCCGATGACAATCTAAAGAAAAATATCAAGTCTTTTCACTACCGTGGTATTTTATGACCATGACAATGAATTTAAATGTTGGTGAAGCTTTAGCTGACAGTTTCTACAAAGATCGATTTTTTTGGGGGGGGAGGGCCGGTGGGGGGGGGAAAGCCTCATAGCCCTTGCATTTGTTCTGAAAAAAAACATAATTATTTAGCTTTGTGACTTTGGACAGCAGCAGTCAGAAATAACAACTTGTGAAATTCTCATTTCCAGTAAGCTAGAAGGAGGGGTGGAGGGAGATAAATTAGGCCCATTTTTGTCCTCAGGTTGGGATGGAAAACAAGGAAATGCTGCAGGGAGATGTTTTTTAAATGCATACCCGTAATGCATTGTGACAATGCCTTAGTGTATAGGCTTTTTGTGAGTGAAAATCTCACTTCAGAAAACACAGCTCAAGAATGAGCTCTTTCAAAACCTTGCATTTGCAAGTGCTGTTTGTCGGAATTTTCAACTCCATGTGGATGGGATTGATTTCAGTATGATCTATTTTTCATTATTATTTCCTAAGCTTTTGATGGCTGAAATGTACTTAGGTTAAATGTTCCGAATTTAAGAACTGGGAGGCCTACTACATTATTATCGAATATAGTTTTAATTTTAATAGGTTAGCCAGACTTGAAAGGTACGTGGCCTTTGTTTCTTTTTGAACTGCTGCTGTTACTTTATAATTCATAATTTGAAAAAAAGCCAAACAGTAGCCTTGCAGAGGCACTACGGGTTGGGAATTGGTACCGAATATTGCCTTGAGAGCAATATTCTGACTCTGCTGAGTCAATATTCAGGTGTAAATATATATATAGCCGTATGTTTCAACCTGGATGCCCTTCCAGATGTGTGGACTTCACTTCCCAAAGAGGTATGACCACTATTAACAAGCTGGATTTCAAATCCACACATCTGGAGAGAGCCAAACTGAGGCTGGTATAGGTGATTGCATCTAAGTATACTTGGTGCAGACATGCAGGAGGAACAGCAGAAGTAGCACTAATCAGGAAATCATATTTTGATGCAGTGGAAAGCCTTCTTTCAGTATATTGTTGCATTCAGGGATACACACACACACACACACACAATTATAGCAAGTTTTTTTCCCCAAACAATATGCCCTTGGATACAGGTTTTGAATTGCTGGTTGACAGAGTGCCTGTACATTATTTCTTCCTGTATACATCATATTGTTCCACTTTATCTTTCAGTCCACCAGTTACTTTCTATACCTTCTATCCCAGCTGAAAGTTAATCAACACTTTCAATACAGGCAGTCCCTGGCTCACAACCATTTACTTAATGACCGATCAAAGTTACAATGGTACTGAAAAAAGTGACTTCTAAACTGCCATCACACAATCATCACAGCATTTCCATGGTCATGGTCACATGATCAGAATTTGGGTGTTTAGCAACCAGAATGCATTTATGGTGGTTGCGGTATCCCAAAGTTATGTGATCACCACTTGCTACCTTCCTCCTTTGCTTCTGGCAAGCAAAGTCAATGGAGAAAGCCAGGTTTGCTTAACAACCCCATGATTTACTTAACAACTGCAATAATTTGCTTAACAATCCTG
Organism: Hydrophis major; assembly: GCA_033807585.1. Classification (NCBI taxonomy): domain Eukaryota; kingdom Metazoa; phylum Chordata; class Lepidosauria; order Squamata; family Elapidae; genus Hydrophis; species Hydrophis major. Next base: position 146,235,776 of record CM066330.1, read on the forward strand.
GCAATGAAATAAAATAAAATCCTGGTCATAAAATTAGATACAACTCTCACTTAACAACCACCTTGCTTAACAATGGAAATTTTGTTCCCAGTTGTGGTCGTTAGTAAAGGACAACCTATATTTTATTTATGCTCTCCCTTTTTACAACAAGCAGCATCACAACTAAGTCTGTTTTTCCCTTTCTCTTATTTGTTCTGTTTTTTCCATAATTAAAGGCCCTGCTCAGGATTCTTCTGTTTACCTTGCCTCTGAGTGGCATTCAAAATCAATCCAAGGTTTCCTACCAACTGTGCAATATCTGCTTTGTTGGGTTTTTAGAGTTTTCCCTAAGGTTTTACCAATTGGTCCTGGATGTATAACTCTGTCAATAAACCACAGCTCAAATCACACCTAAATTAACTTACTTGCTTCCTGGGTCTAGCTCATCATCAGCATCTTCATCCAAGGCAGAGTCATTATTTTGCATATTGCTTGAAAAATGCCCAAAGCGTGTCTGAAAAGGGAAACATTCGTTTTAGTTTTGGAGAGGTTGGGATTCATGGTCCATCTTCACACAGCCTGCCAAGATCCTGACTGCACTCTTCCCAAGCAAGACTGCCCAGTAGTTCTAATCAACTGACAGAAGCTGTTAACCGTATGCTTCTAGCAGATTTACTATCAAACTAAGGTTAGATTCATTCACATGACAACTCTTCCAACTATGAAAAAGAGTACACAAAATATATTCAAAATTCCATATTAAACGGAATGTAGACATGCAGGGTCAGAAAATGAAAGGCTATTGATCATGATGTACACTGTGACCAATGACTGCAAGTAGGCATGGAACACTCTAATTCAGGGCTGTCAAACTCCCGGCCTGTGAGCAGGATGCGTCACGCACTGGCCACGCCCACACCCATTTTAGAGAAGGGGGAAAAGTCCTGACACATCTTGTGATGCTGCCGTGACAAAATGAGTTTGACATCCCTGCTCTACTTGAACTTTCCTAAATTGGAATTATATCCACATCATTTCCTCCCAATGCCCTCCTTCCCTAAGGGATAAAAATTCTTATCTTGAAAAAGAAAGTGAAGGAAGAAAGGAGGGAGGGAGGGAGGGAGATACAGCAAGAAAATAACAAAACTTTTTTGAGTTAAATATTTTAAATGGCTTCCAAAATATTCAGACAATTAAGAATTGAACTTTCACATTTTTAAAATTGAATATTTAAAGCAGCCAAAGCGATACTTTTTAAGTAAAAGTTGATTGACTATAGGTAGTCCTTGACTTACAACAATTGAGCCAAAATTTCTGTTGCTGAGCAAGACAGTTGTAAAGTGAGTTTTGCCCCATTTTACGACCTCTCTTGTGATAATTAAGTGAATCATTGTACCTGTTAAGTTAGTAAAGTGGTTAAGTGAATGTGGCTCTCCCATTGACTTTGCTGATCATCAGGTTGCAAAAGGTGATGACATGACAAGACACTGCAACCATCATAAATACATGCCAATTACCAAATGTCCTAATTTTGATCACGAGCCCCCCATGTTGCAATGGTCATGTGTGAAAAACAATCATAAGTCATTTTTTCAATGCTGCTGTAACTTCAAAAATGAAGTTTTCAATCAAAAGACTACTATATTCAAATCATTTATAAAAATGAAATCTTATAGCAATCACCCACAAGATATGTATTTTGACAAGACAATGTATTTTTTAAATTCAGACTTGTTCCAACACTAACGTATGTATATGTAAACACATACTTCAGTGGAAGTACCAAGCTCTAAAAAATTCCAATCTTTACTTATTAAAACTATTTTCCTTTTTTTCCATATCAGTGCTCAAGATGATAAATGCATCATGAATTCTTATTAACTTATTCTGCTCCTGATGATTCTATCTCTTAAAGTTACCTAAGATATGTTGGCAGTATTTCTTTAAATAAAGTATCACTGTGATATTTAGGACAATAGGATACTGTCTCATGGGATTATTGTTAAAGAATGAATTCTGAAAACAATAAATACTTAATGTGTAAATAAGGCAGAATGGGAAAGCACTGATAATTGTATAATCCAGTTCACGGTGACTAAATTCCATCAGGGGTACAATTTTCTTCTTTTCTTAAAAAATATCCACAGAAAATTGTGATGGGCCAATGCTCACTGCGGTAATTCATACAGGATAGAAGATATTTCCAAAGAAAGCAACATTTGCAAGAACTTCCCCCATTGTAATTGTAGATATTGTGGCAGCATCATTCATTCTGTTTTCTTTTATAAATCCCGGTAAGCTGGCATGTTACACTTTATTTTGTGTTGGGCAGACCTCCCTTTGAGTAATGGTCCATATCTGGCAGAACATTTTAAGAAATATTCAAATAAACAGGGATAGGTTCATAAAAGTCCTATGAAATAAGGTTGAAGAAACTGTTTATTCTTGAGAAAAGTAGACACTGAGTCAGGACACGATTGTATTTTTTGTTTATCCAAAATTATTTAACATCAGTATGGGATACAGAGTAATGGATGTAAGTTGAAAAAAGGCACATTCTGATTGAAAAACAAATGCTAATGGTAAAAGTAGTAAAACGGTATAATCGATTAGTCAGACAGGCAATGGATTCACTTCTATTCGATGTTTTCTATCAAGAGGCAGCTGACCATGTCAGAGTATATTCATGAACTGGAATAAAGCTTGGTAACAAGGTCAGCCAATGAATAGGCATAGCAACTAAGTCAGCCAATGAGGACTACTTTGGAAACTGAAACTAGAAGTAGCCTAGGCATGGTTTTATATTAAGCTTTGCAGCTCAGAAGCTATGTTGAACTCTGTCTATTGAAAATGAAACTGTTTCTTTCCTCTGCTGTGTATAATGCTTGCCTGCTGAACTAAAGTGAAACTGATGTCTGTTTCTGAGCTGCTCGTGTGCTACTAAAATTACTTGCAATCTACAACTGGTTTGTAAAATCTACTTATTATGTTTATAAAGACATTAAATGAAGCATCAGCCATCTGTGTTTATTTTTCTGGTGCTGAATTAAAGCTCCAAAACTCTGAATAGACCATCTGTCATGGAAGTTGTAATTTGGATTCCTGCATTCGGCCAGACATTGGAGTGGATGGCCTAAATTGCACCTTCCAACTTTGTTTCCATGCTTTAGCTCAGGTATTCAAGCACCAGCTTACAACTCCTTTGCTTCCTAAATTCCAGTTATTCCTCAGAATTATTGTTTGTGGGATGAATGGGCAGGTCCCCAGAACTTCTAAAACATCTTGTAAAAATATTGCACACTTTCTTCTGGTGTCCAGGGTGAAAACTGACCAAGTTTAAAGGAAGAAATTAAAAACACATGGAAACAAACTAAGGTGCTTTTCAGTACTAATGAAAGTGAAAATGAAATCAAAGACAAATGTTCTGGCTAAGATCAATTTTCAGTATGCAGAGGCCGAGGCTGAGATGTGGGCAAGAGAGATGATTTCTGTCACTTATCATCAGTGATATAATAGACAGTATGCAATAGATATCAGTTACAGATAATCTGCACCTCAAATTTTAAAGGTTATTTTGTTATAAAATGATAAGAAATGGGGAAGGGGGAAGACACTCCAAAAAAAAAGAAGCAAAGCTTAATAAATGCCAAAAGGAGAGACATTGAATGCACACCTGCAAAATTTGCTAGAGTTATTTATAGTAACATTTTATTGATGTTCCCGGCTATTTGCAGATATTCAGCCTTTTAATTTTTGTCCTTACTTCATTTTCAAATGTGTCCATTTCTCCCCTGCCAATTTTGGGAAAGGAAAGGGGAGAGCGGAAGAGAAATGGACTTCTGTTTCCTTCTTGATTAGTATTCTAATAATAACCAGACCTCTTTGCTTAAGCAAGAATGGAAAATACAGCATTTGCTTCAAGAACTAGAAATGTTTTATCAAGGTCTTCATTTCCTTGATGCTTGGCAAATGGATGCCACAAATTGATTTTTCCACTATAAATAGGTAACTATGGTTTTTTTTAACATGATTGCCATGTTATTACAATTATCACATCTTTATGTAGAAAAGGAAGACAATTGCTGAATTCAGTTCCTTAAAAAAATGTCAGTATCCAAATCAGTTACAATTTCTGAAAGAGTAATAAAATATTCTTCTTTTGGACACACTTAAAGGATAGGATTGTTTTGATTGTTAATTTTAATAGTGACATTGTTAGTCATAAATGCAATCCTAGATGACATGGAACAAAAACTGATAGGTTGTTTGAAAATTTGCAACTGCCAAAGAAGATTTTTTTTGTAATGTGAAAGTATGAATTGATCCTAGGACTAATTTTAGGGTGGTTTTTTTTTTTTTTAGCATATTCATTCTGTGTTCCCATTAGTATAGTATTAGGTTCAGATTATTCAAGTTGTATCTAATACTATGGAGAAAAGATTAAGGCTGCACTTTGCTGGTTTCATCTCTAGGATAAAATGGTGTGTTTATAAGTATTGGACTGTTCCTACAGAATCAGAGTGATTTATCTTTTGATTTATAAACAAATAAGTTTCTAAAGTTGTCTAAAATGAAATGAAATCTTCTGAAAATTTTATTTTTATGAGAAAAAGCAGAAATTAACATTAGTGGACTTAATTCATAAAAGTGGAAAATAATTGACATATTCCTTATACTGAACTACAAAAATTTTTGGGAAAGTAGATTGGGTTGATTATATTGTAAGCAGATCCAATTAAATCAATAAAGCCTATGTCTATTACCGTTAATTTGTATCACAATTCCTCCCAGAAAAGTGGACTGGAGAAAATAAACAGATATAACAAGGATACACAAACTTCTGATTTATTGTAGGTAAGACAACTTTATATAAGACTTCTAGCAGCTACTATGTTTAAAACAAATATGGATTCTAATTATATTGTAACTCACATTCAAATTGTGTTTCTTTCTCCCAGTCACTATATTTGAAAGAATGTAAGTGATGTTTTTTAAAGACTACAACGGACCATTTGTATCTGTTCCTTCTTTTGGTAATGTCAAGATGCAGACTCAAGTTATTTCTTTTACGTGTATGAGAAATGATTCCCGCACCCATCACATTATTTTATCTATTCTAAATATAACTAATGGTAGGTCCAACTCATTGCCAACTGATATTTTTAAAAAAAACATAAATGACAAAATTTAGATAATTTTATGCAAGATTCTTTGGAATTTGATCTTTTTTTAAAAAAAAAATCAGCATGTTGAATTGTTCTACATTTGTGTGTGTGTGTGTGTGTGTGTGTGTATTCAACTGCTACTTCCCACCTCTACCTCATCTTTGAAAAAATCTTATCAGTAGCTGCGCTTGTTATCCCTTTAACTGTCTTCAAACTCTTTTATAGAAATCATGCTAATAAGATTCTGTTGCAAAATACAGATATGCACATAAAATGGAAATAAAGATGGCACGTATAAGCCCTCAAACAGGAATAACATAAGGAACATGGAAGGAACAACCTCTTCCAAACTGCTGCAGAAAAACCCAGGCTCTCATCTCATGTGATGTCATTGTACTATTGTTCCCCTTTTGGCTATCGAATGGTGGCCTGCCCTTAGTTTAAATCAAGGGTGTCAAACTCAATTTCATTGAGGGCTCCATCAGGGTTATGTTTGACCTCAGGGGGGCTAGAGGGCATGGCCAACTTGACATCACTCATGTTTGGGGTGCCTGTGATGACCCAAGCACTCTGCCAGAGAAAACGGGCTCACAGGCTCCGTTTTTGGCTGTGACAGCTTCCTGCAACCCTCTTCCAATGAAAACGGAGCTTGGGAGGGTCGCACATGGCCTTCCCAAGCTCCAGTTTTGATGGCAGAGGCACTGTGGGCCGTACCCCGTAGGCTGGATCCAGCCTCAGGACTTGAGTTTGACACCCCTGGTTTAAATAGAGAAAGTACATCTATGCTCTTGTAACTCACTTTTTGCTACCATCTCCCTTAAGAGTTTCAAATCTTACTTGGTAATACTAATAAGTAATAATAATAAATAGAGCAATAAAATATTTCATATTATTAAAAAAAGAAATTAAAAATATGTAAATGGTCAGGAAGAACACTATTATTTATTGATCAATACGGGGTTCTTACATTCCAATGTCCAGGAACCAGTGAATCTCACTCAATTGCACTCAGCTAAAAGGATGTTGTTTCACAAAAAATAACCCCTTCCTTTCCCTATGTTTGAAGATATGGTTTGCATCAACTGGGGAAACAAATACTTTGAAAAACATCAATGTTGGAAAGCCAAGAATGAAATAAACATCTCCAGATTATAAACAGGGAAAGCAACTGTTGAAAAACTATTATAAGCTTTTAAAAAAATATTGTTTTGCTTTTTACTTGCTTTTCTATAGATACAGGACTGTGTATGTATGAAGAATTATTTTACATGCTCCCTGAAAAGTCATTTATACCACTAGAGGGCAGTCTCGTAATTTTGTGCAGCCTACACTTTCTATTTTTAATTAAAAGATATGCAGGCTGCAGTATAGATGGATCATAATTGACAAGGAAAGACAAAAGATTGTCTCTTCAAACAAAAACTAACAGAGCCAAGCACATCTATGGATTATGTATTCTTTTGTCTAAAACAATGTGCTAATTGACTGAATTTACCTTTTTTATGAGAAATCTTAAGCTAAAACAGACTACCAAACTGTCGATTCAATACTGCTCACTGTTACTCTGCATGACATCTGTCACACACAATATTCTATTCACATTACTTAAATTGCTAGATAGAGCTCAATGGTGCTCTAGCATTATGTAGAATGTCCTGCAAAAGGCAAAAACAGAGGAAAAAGGAATGCCCGGGTGCCTGAACTTCAATACGATTCCACGTGCTCTGCCGAATCTCATTCTCAGGTATTTTTTCATTTCAAAAAAAATAATGATGTTCAATTTTGCTTTGAATCTGTTGCATGCAACCTTCAATTCACAACAGAGCTGAATGTTGCCAAGACCGAACCCTATTTGTTCAGTTCATTCCATCTTGACAGATAGAACAGGACACAACCTATACTGTATCTCTGAGATTGGAAATGGTGGGGGTGGATAAAGCACAAAGGGGGTTCTCTTCTGTAGGGGACAGCCTGCTTTCAGGAAACAGTCAACCTGTCAGCCTGCAGGAGACTCACAACCACAGTGAGACAGCAGCCACAGTGAACACAGGGTTGCCAAGGCAAGTGGTTTGTATTGGTTCAAAGACATTCCATAATTTGATTATGCATACGATTAATTCAAAAGTAGCACTAGAAAATGTTCATTCAGAGCAGATCTATGGGAAAAAATCAGTAGTAAAGCAACATACACAAGTACTTCAATCATATTTTTGGTTGGCTTCTATACTACAAAGTGGATTTGCTAAGAATATTTCGTGTTTATTTTAAGTTCATTACATAGCTTTATGACCATTCCTGAAGTTATGTTTCAGCAACAAATTATATTGCCTATACAATATAACATCTTTGTGAAAAATAATTCACTTTCAATTAATTTCTGAATAAAACCCTGTATTTTGTACAAAGTATTTTTTTTTAAAAAAATAAGACACTTACAAGTAACTGTACACCTTGAGTTACAAACCATACATATACATCATACATTTCACAAAAAACAAGGAAGCACAGCTAATTCTTCATTATAACATATGTTCCTAGCAGTGTTACACAGGATGTTACCAAATGTGTGACAAAGACTTATAAGCCAATATCTTTTCAAAACATGAAAGGCTTCTTTAAAATGGGTTGAAAATAATGTTCAGGATAATTAGCACATCCTCAAACCTTTGTTCTACCTGAAATATTTACTTGAAAGCAATGCTATGGAAACAGGCCTGCATTTTAAAAGATGCATGATGCATCTATGGATACTCAAGAAAACCATCCCAAGCTGAAACAAACTTTTTACAATCTAAGGCATTTTTTACAGGCTGCATTAAAAAAGAAAGGTAAAAATTAAAAGGAAGAAAGTGGGAGAAAACTGTTGACATGTAAAAAACGCTGTCATTTCCTTTTTTTAAAAAGTATTCTGTTCAATCCAAGTTAAGGCGAAGGGGAGAGGGATTACTATTTAACCATGAAGGGATGAAAGGGTTAACTGTAAAATATACTTCAAGATTTTAATAAGGATTAATAATAAAAAGCCTCAGCCTGCCGCTTTCATTAGATTTTGTTGTGGTGGCTTTTCCCTTGCTTAGGGCAATCCATCTGTTAATTTTGACTTGCAATGCAGTTAAGCTCTTCCTTCTTATTTTCCCTCTCCCGCCTCTGCACACCCACAACCAAACAGACTAGAATAGCTATGAGGAGGCTGGCACATGTCTTACAGAAATAGAACAATTCTTTTCAGAATTTCTTAGGTGAAGATCAGTTGTGCTGTCATAGTGTGGGATCTCTTCCCTGTTGCACGCAGAAGCAATCTGGTGTACATACAATGGAGAAGTTAGTACAATGAAAGCCTTGGCATTATAGTTATTTATGCCTATTTTATGTGCATGTGTAAAATCTATGCATATTTTAATGCACTGATTTTTGAGCTCTAGCGTTGAAATGGAGGGGGGGAGCAATTGATCTTGGCTGTGACAGAGATTAGTAAATATTCATTGTTAACAACTGATCTGCACTCTGACCAATGCCAATATTCTCACTGGGCCAAACTAGCCTTGTTTTCAATAAAAGCACCGAAGTACCCTCTCCCTTGAGCCCTGTTAGACTGACGCTGCAGTTGGAACTGTCATCTTCACACAAAAGCAAAGGGGCTGGGCTTTACAAATGCAAAGCCTAATTGGGAGATCTCCATGTCTGTACCCTTGACATTTATTTAAACCTCATCAAAAAAATAGGAAATAACCAAACTAATTAGCAGACTGGCATAAAAACTATTATTTGTTGGGGTAGAAAGCATATTCATATTCAGCTCTAGAAAAATGACAATATTACTAATGACAATGTCAAAAACAGTGTTAATACGATCTTCCAGCAGGAAGATGAGTTTGATTTTTATGCACTGTTTTATAAGGGCAACATATCGGCCCTAAATTACTAATATATTTTTTATTTGAACAAATATAAAGGGAGAAATACTGTGCCTTAAAATCCAATTGCAGAGCCAGGACTACATAGAAAAATGTACAGTATGTACTTTTATAGAATCTATATGGGTAAACATTTTGCAGTACAACTATTATAATGTGGCTGAATAGAATTCTACATTAGGAAAAGTGACACAAATACATTAATTAGTAATTGATATATGCAATAGAATAAGCAGATCATTTAATTAGCTACTGGAGATTTCCAGATTTCCTTTTTTTGATACAAAATTCATATCAAGGAGTTCAAGCTCACCAATGTTATTTGAAATCTATTAGCACAGCTCATTACTTTAACAGTACAATCTACTGATCATTAGCCAGTCACTAAAATCTGAGTGGTTTTTATATAGGATCTAGCATATACTGCTCTAATCTATAAATTGCTCACAATCTACCCATGTCAACCTATCTTATTCTGGAACATTTTGCTCTCATTAGTAATGTAGCATGCACAGGTTCTATTATTAAACAATTAAAAGTGCCGGAAACAGACTGGAAAATAGAAAAATAAGTTTTCTTAGATATAGGGACATACAAAAATAAATCCATGTGAAAATCCAAATTAAATCTAGAAATTGTTCCTTATGTCTATAGAAGATAGCTGTATATTTAAAATATACAACTTGCCATTTCCATTTATACAACATAGTGAACTTGTGTTAGAAAATGGCATGCTAGTTGTCACAATGCTTAAAAGTGTTAACTATATATCTGTACTCTTTACATGTATTATTTGCTTTCACGGTTTTCAATATTTTACATATTTATAGAACTTTGATTTCTGAAAAACATGATATATTGTATTTTTACTGACACCAAGAAAACTACAGATGCAGCAGTTTTCCACTAAGGATTATTTTTTAACAGTAGATATAACCAACTTGCTTAGTTAAAATTCTAATATATCTACATTTGAGTTGATTGTTTTTGGATTAAGAATTTGATAGGAAGCTATACCTGCTCTACTTGGCATTGAACATATGAAAATCCCACAGGAATTTTGATATATATATATGAATATATATATATATATATATGAATTCTTATATATATATATATATGAATTCTCTGTGTGTGTGTGTGTATGTATATGTATGTATGTATGCATGTATGTATATGTATGTATGTATATACATACATACATACATATATGCATTGTCTGTCTAGCTGTCTATATTTCGCAGGCAATCCAAAATTCATCAATTATCAAAAATCAAATGGTCAAATTTTTCATGTTCATATCTCTCAAAGTGAAGGATACTCTTTCAGCACTTAGATTACACTAAAATAAGTTTTGTCAACATTTATATCTAAATGCAGTATTTACCAAAAGTTAGAAATTCATGGTAATGTTGTATAAGAATTGCCATTAATCTAGATTCTTTCTGCAAATGGTATAACAAGCTGAATGAATCTTTTGAGACAAGCCTTCCATGTCCGAGGCAAATACAATTCTAGCCTTTACAGAGGAAACACTTCTTTAAAAGCATACCGTATTTAAATAAATTAGATTTTCATTGCAGTTTCTTTTATTTATTTATTTAAATTTACATGCTACCCAACTCTGAAAGCCAACTCCATTATTAAACAATTTATTCATAAGGTGAAGTGCCAGTTTGGATACATCTGAGATAGGTTGGATACTAATGACTGTGTAGTGGCACTGTGTGTATGAGTGTCTATTAAACAACCTTTTGAGGACCACTGGGCACATTTGCAATTTTGAGAACAGTTCTCAATGGCTACAAAAGACTAGGCTATTTATTTTTAAATGCATTAACAGAAGAAAACATATAAACGATGTTTTATAACATCTCTGTTACTTTTGTCTACTTACTGAGCTGGTAGACAAATTTTAAAATTAACTAGCCATTGTTTTTATTTTCTAGCCCTGTCTATTTAACTCATATGAGACCCAGATACATTCATATAAATAAAAATAATGCTAAAACATGCTTTGCTTTGGAGAAAGCAATGTTCCCATTGTATGTTTTATAAGCAGGGATCAGGGAACAAGGATAGAGGGTTCACAATGCTTATTACTGCTGTATATTCCTCATCTTGATTAACAAATACCTTGTGTTTGTTAACAACATCCAAAGGGAGAACATTTTTAATTACCTGTGCAAGTCGCCTTTTTTCTGTGTTCTCTCTTGAAGAATTATGAAAGGTACAGAATGGAGCGTATTGTGAAAAACCTGAGCTACAAATTCCATAGCCATCTTCTCTTTCCTACAGAGAAAATTGAGACTGAAAAACGTTTGTAACTACATATTTCTATATCTAGTTAAACACACACACACCCTTAAAAATTTGGTCACCTAAAAGATTTAAATGCTGGAGTAACAACTACCATATAATTTTTAAATATGATGAGGCTATCAAGTAAAGCAAAATTCCTTTCATACATTTGAGCCTTGATACCTGAGGAGAAAGTGAAATAGGTCTCAAACTACTTGATTTAAAAATGAATATTGGAGATAAACATATCTGAATATGTGGAGACTTGATATGATGCCTCTCATACTTTTAAATCATGCTCTTGGAAGGCTTAGGGTACTAAAATAATGCCACTATTTACTGAACCAATGAAACCTAAATAGACAACTATTCCTGTTGAAATTATATTTCTCTGGTAAAAGTCACTTGCCTTAAATTCTCAGCGAGAAGCAAAGGCTTCAATTGTGACATCAAAGTAATCAGCTTTATGAAAACATACATCCTGTTAATAGATCTTTGAAGACTTCTGTTTTTTTCATGATAAATATGCAAACAATAAAGAGATTATTCAAGTAGATGCACAGAATGACAGAGTTGCCAGAGGGCTTGTTATAAAAAATTCATTGTTGAACAAAGGGCTAAGCATATTTCAAAAGTCATTAAAAACACAAATCTTGTGGGATTCATAAGGTATATACTTCAAACTGAGGAAAGAAACAAGGTAAGAAAGTACAAATTTTGCCACAAACCTTGTGTTTCAACTTACTCTTCACCTCTTTTATTCCCTGTTTTGCATGATTTTTTGCCTGGGGGAAAGAAGAGGAAGGGAAAAAAGCTAAGTGTATCTGCAAAGCAAGGATTTGATATTGCCCTAGATGAAGTAAAATAGAATTCAAAATTAAAATGTTTGCATTATGTGGTATAACAAAAAGAAATCACTTTGTTAATTTCATACAGATTGCTAACAAGGTTTGCATTAGGTGTGCATTAATTGTTGACACTCTTTAAAATGGTATTTCTTTAATATAACATTTTTATGAAATGGTGTACCTATAGAAATAAACTCTTAGTCTGGCTACAGGTTGAACAGGAAGAAAGCTCAAGCAATAATATTCCAATCTAGCTCTTTTTATTTGCAGAGCCATGTCAAAGTGTTGTGTTCTTCATAGTTACTATTATTAGATTTGCACTAAAGTTTTATGCCACCTCTTCACATCAGCCTGAATAAAAATGACAATTATAGTTCGCTTTTTAAAACAGGTGAAATAATCATTCTAGAGGCAAAATAATGGTAAAGAAGTGTGACTTTTCTTTCAGGGGCAATTTTAACTTTAAAGAGGAAGAAATAATATTTCAATTTACTTTATTATTCAACTTCAAATTCTTGCAACTCATTCTTCAAACAACTGCAATAGTTGGCTATTTTTCTATCCAAACTAAAAGCCAAATTAAAGATAATGAAACTATTGTTGCTATTCCCAACATATCCGTTACTTACGAGATTATAAAATGGTCTTTATATTTGAGAACTACTCTCCTTATGATAAATCTAATTTAGGATGAACTATAGAGGAAAAACAATCAGCAGCCAATGACTCACACATGTATTTTAGCCCCATCGTATTGTTCTCATTAAGCCCCTGCAACTCCCCAAATTCCCCCAAACTGTGCAATGCTAAGCTGTTTTCTCTGCTAAGTCATATTTCTTGTGGCATGTAAAGGCAAAAAAATGGGCAGGGGAATGGAATAAATATTGGTTATTTTTAAAATGTTTGCATGCTGTGCAAATAATCATATCCTCTAACTGCACACTCAGCTATAAAAGGTCTTTAAACTTCATTGTTTTCAGCAAACTAATTTACATTTCAACAGTATAGTATACACAGATTGAATGTCTCCCAATAGAAAGCATTAAGTTTTCTCCAGCAAATGCATATTACATATGCAGATGTTGCTTCACTTCAGTGTTCTGTGACAAGTATATATAAATGTATGGTATGTATATATGTTTAGTTGGAGTGTGCACAAGGCACCCTCCATCACTAATTGACTAGGTGAGAATATTATGATAATCATCATACTTGATTTTCCATTGGACAGAAGCCATTATTTTATCTATTCACATTTCTGCAAGGTCATGACAGGTCTCCAAGATGGAAACTGGAAACTAAGATGTCCTTTATTAAACCAGTGAAATGCTCAGAAGATGATACCAAAGGGACAGTACATAGGCATTTTTTCCAGCATTCTCTTTAAAAATTTAAGTCAGCAATGAATATAGGAATAGATTCATTGTTACAAGATTATAATGTTCAAAATAAAACAGAAAAACACCCAGTGGTGAGAAAAGAGAGCAATTACCATTCCATTAGAGAATATATAGAGAATGTATAAGTTATAAATGAACACATGAATTCACAGTACTTTTAATGTATTTACCTGAAATATGGGTTCAGTGTGATTTTGAACGATGTAAATTTAAAAATTCTCTTTTGAAAATGAAAGTAAGGAACTGATTCATTTATTCATGATTGAAGCTCAAAGGGAAAGAAGCAATTTTCAGACATCTCCCTGGTTTTGGTTCTCAGTGTTTTTTCCACCCATAGCACCTTCCCAACATTGAGATAATTGTCATGTATCAAGGAAACAGGTTGTAGTCAGATGTACTGATTAAAATGTTGGAACAGCATCAGAGAGACTAAGGTTTAAATTCACCAATCGGATAGCTCTTCAGGGTTAAGTATCCAGATTATACCCATCTGGAACAATCTCAGGGATGAAGTTGGATGTTACCACAGTATGCCCAAGATAATATAAAGTCTCTGTATAATGTTTAGATTCACCATACTCTGATTCAAATTCAGAATAGTGTGGTCCATTAACTGGACCTTAAAAATGTTACTAAATCAAATTGCTAGTGCATATCTTAGGCAATATATACAAGAAATCTCAATTATTTGTTAATGTTCACAAATTCACACTGATCCATCATTCAACAAATACTCTCATTCAGTGTGATCCATTAAATTATTGGTCATTGGTCTACAATTTGTTGACTTGCTGGACAATCCTTTGAAATCATTATTGGCATAATAAAATTCTTAATTTTAAAATGTTTCTTGCAAATCATGAACTCTATACTGGATTGTTTGCAAATCAAATTCCCTTTCATTAAACTCAAATCAATATTCCAAACCTTGGCCTGACAAACTCTTAAGCCTTAGCCAAGGCCATGGCAATTTCAGTTTACCAAAATACCCAATTCTGTAATGATTCTTTCTTCTGAGAAACATTTATTCATAAAAGAATACAAAAGGAGTATTTGAAAGAGAAAAAACAAAAGTCACTAAATTAGCCTAGGTTCCAACAAGCAGTAACAAATACAGTTAACCATCTGTTCTGGTGTCTTGTCTCTTACTTGTCAGTTAAATCCAGCTTTAGTGTCAACAACATAATCTTCCTAAGGACCAAATATTTTATAATTTAATGAGAGTCCATTTGGTGGTAACTTTCATAGGCCTCAATTATCTGATCCACTCCTGAATGACCCTCAATTTTATAAACATAAATTCAAAAATTAATTTCTTATTTGGTAAATCCTAAGGTAAAGAGAATTATTGAAAATAATTTCTAACTGATAGGCATCTGCATTATTTTATCCACTATTAACAACTTACTATTAGCTCCCAAGAGGTGGGTGAACTCTGTCACTCCCAATATATATAAGAAAGATGATAGGCACAATCCTATCAACAGTTAGTCAGCCTTTTGACAGTAATTGGCAATTGTTATGTTGAATTTTTCTATTATAAACTTTGGATGAACCTGGAAAACATCTTGCCCCCAAAGTAGGCAGGTTTCAGCCCTCATGAAAGCATCCTTATGTTGCTTTGATTGAGACTCTGTTTCTCATTGGAGTCTTTAGAAGAAATCATAATAGCCATTGACTACCAACTTTTCAGGCTGATAATTTTTATATTAAAATACTATCACATAAATTAGTGGCAATTACAATGACCTATCCACATTTTCCCTTTTTAAAAGAGATAAACAGGGATCTATTCTTGTATCTTTAATTTCTATATTAATGACACCATTATGACCCTTTCTAAACAGAAAATTCATTCTACAACTCTAGCTATTTTATCTATTTCTATTTGTCTTTAGATGATATAACTGCTTTATCTGTAACTTTAGTGGGCCCTGGCAGTTGCCAAATTCCTTTACTGATTTACTGCTCTAGGGGATTTCTTGAAATTAATTTTTAATTGTTTTTGTTTAATTATTTAAAAAATAAATAAAACTATTTAGAGAAATGAAACTATTTAGAAACTTCTTTGGAATGTACTTTAAAGTTTCTGATCAGGTGGAGAATTTAAAAAAGACCAGTTTACCAGGTAAAGGACTTGAAAAATCTAGGCATCCATTTTCTACCTTCCACCTGCTGCAGTAAACAACTGAGTTCTATGTAGTTGCCCAGAAAGCCTCCAATGTGACCCTTAAAATGTGTGAGCCATCAAAGCAATAATTGTATCTTAGCAGCAATTAAATTAAATGGATCTAAAGGGCTTGGTAACCAGCTGTGATGCCCAGCTATGTGTCTGTTAAGGGTGCTTTGCCTTTGGAAGCTATCCAGTTTATTTATTAATTTTATTTTTAGGAGCTAAATTTTGGGTTTTTGCTCAACATCAAATCTTTGGACTCAACTTCCCCTTGAACCACTACTTATGAGTCAGATGTCTTAAGTTTAAAAAAAGCCTATAAAATGCTTCTCTTTTCAAAATGGCTTTAAACCAGAATTTGATACTGGCAAAAATTATGGTAGTGCTGGATGTTTTGAGATAATTTTAATTGTTAAAATATTATTATTTTAGTTTTATTGTATTGTTATTTTCTGTAGTTTTCTTTGCAAGAAGCTCGAGTATAAACACCAAATAAAAATACTACTACTATTTCTATTACTACTACTGCTGCTGTCTGCTGCAACAACTCCTAAGCAGAAGAGGGGAGAATCTTAGCACAAAGAACTGGACAACTGAAGGAGTTTCACCTCTAGATTCAGTCACTGTATGGGTGGTTCTGCAAACAAGCATATGACATAATGAATAGATTGACATCACTCTCACTAAACTTCATGTGTCTGATTTTGGCTTTCAGTGACTTAAACTCTTCATTGAGGATTGTTATGGTTATAATAATTGTTATGGTTATAAATTCATGTTATGTGTAAACTAGGCTACTATAAATTGTTCAAATTATGGTTAAAGCAAACAACATATTAGTGTAATGTAGAGTTAGCAAATATTCTGTAGCATCTTGGAAAAAAAGTGAATAAAGGTAGTCTTCAACTTACAACCATTCATTTAGTGACCATTTGAAGTTACAATAGGCACTGAAAAAAGCGACTCATAACCATTTTCACACTTATGACCATTGCAGTATCCTCATGGTCACATGTTCAAAATTTGGATACTTGGTAACTTGCATTTATAATGGTTGCAACCTTTTGTGATCTTCTGATAAGCAATAGGAAAGCCCAATTCACTTAACAACCTTGTTACGAACTTAACTGCAATGATTCACTTAACAATTGGGACAAGATCATAAAATGAGGCAAAACTCACTTACTGTCTTGCTTAGCAATGGAAATATAGGGCTCAATTGGGGTTGTAAGTTGAGGACCGATGAATTATGTGCATACTTCTTAAAAAAGCTCTCCTCTGCCATAGCGGAACCTTTAAGCATTATATATGTGATATCATTCAGAACCAGTTCCTTACCAAACCTATGGTCCTTTGCTACAGTCATCCCTATCTTCAAAAAAGGTGACCCCAGCCTGGTTGAAAACTGCAGACCAATCTCACTGTTTTGTATCACGTGCAAAGACATGGGATCAATCATTAACCCTCCACTTAGAGTCAAACAACCTACCCTCCAAAAAACAATTTGGTTTCAGGAAAAAATTGCCTGCAATCTTCAAATCCTACACTGCAAAAACATATGGATTCTCTACTTAACCAGGGTAAAGCTAAAGACGCAATTTACATACACTTCTGCAAAGCCTTTGATTCAGTGGTACATGACAAACTACTGTTAAAACTAAACTCTTACGGCATTTTCGGATCCCTTCATAAGTGGATTACTGTGTTCCTGTCAACAGGCAACAAATAGTAAAAATAGGGAGTGCTATACCAAACCCTGCTCCAGTTAACAGCATATCCCCCAAGGCAGTGTTCTAGGACCCACACTCTTTATATAAATGCCTGTGCAATCAAATTATAAGCAACTGCATTCTCTTTGTGGATGACGTAAAACTATTCAACACCACCAACAATGCTACTGTCCTTCAAAGCGACCTTGATTATGTGTCTGAATGGTCAAACAATTGGCAACTCCAAATCTCGACCAACAAATGCTCTGTCCTATACATTGGTAAAAAAAAATCAGTATACCAAATACAAACTAGGAGGATACGACCTCATTGATGATCCTCACTCTGTCAAGGACCTTGGAGTTCTCATATCAAATGACCTAAGCGCCAGAGCTCACTGTAACAGCATTGCCAAAAAGGCACTAAGAGTTGGAAATCTAATCTTACGAAACTTCTCTGGAAATATTGAATTACTGACTAGAGCATACAAAACAATACTTGAATACAGCTCATCATCTGGAATCTGCACTGTATATCGGACATTAATACAATTGAGAGAGTCTGGAAGTATTTCACGAGAAGAGTACTAAACTCCTCTGCTCGCAACAGAATACCTTATATCACCAGGCTTGAGATTTTGGGCTTGGACAACCTTGAACTACACTGCCTACAGCTGGATTTAAGCATAGCACACAAAATTATCTGCTATAATGTCCTACCAGTCAATGACTACTTCAACTTCAACCACAACAACAAGAGCACACAACAGATACAAACTCAATGTAAACCGCTTCAAACTTGATTGCAAAAAGTACGACTTCAGCAACAGAGTGGTCAATGCCTAGAATGCACTACCTGACTCTGTTGTTAATCCTCTAACCCCCCACTCCTTTAACCTCAAACTATCTACTATTGACCTCATCCCATTCCTAAGAGGTCTGTAAGGGGCGTGCATAAGTGCACCATTGTGCCTACTGTCCCTGTTCTATTGTATTTATTCGTACCTATTTCCTGTATTCTTACTCATGTTTATACTTATACCTATTATGTAAGCGATTGACAAATCAAATAAATAAAATAAATGAAAATCTGCAAAAATGCAGCAGGAAAAGAATAGCTCTTACATATTGGTATGCTGTTTTCACAGCTGGAGTAGCTTTGTTCACTGCTGTGTTGATCAAGGCTCCTCCTTTCTGAAATACAATATACATATACACACATAAACACAGAGATTCTGATGTACGGAAAAAACAGTTTAATTCCAAATTTAAATAACATACTTAGTTTCTAAAGGAAAATCTACACCTCTGGTTAATTTAAATTACAACTCTTAGCATGACCCTGAATATGCCACTTTGAAGATTTCTACAGCTGCCTTTCGTCTAGGTTTGTCTACTACCACCCAGAGTTTACAATACATCATTTCTATGGCTGACACATTTATCAGTATACTCTAATGTACTCATGTAGGGCACAATCCACCAGGAAATTGTCTTTCATAATGTTCTGATTGTATAAATGGGTACTTTGTATGAGAGATTTGCACTGGTCTGCATGTATACACTTGTATATATTGCACAAATTCTGAGCGATCTTTCTGCATGTTTTTAAATAAGATTAGATTCACATGGTAACACTTTTTGCACTGCAAGATTTACTCCAGTCTCCTGACATGCTGTCATACCTTCACAGTATGCATCCACTGATGGTATGTTCTTAAATTTCCTTTAAAAATATAAATTAAAGGGAAACAAAGATTAGAACCATTTTTGCTATACTTTTATGCATAATCTTCACTGTCCATTAAATTCACATTTACAATGAATAGAGTTTTACAGCTCTTATCTTCAAAGAACATCAGATTATATTATTTTCTCTGACAAAATCTATTGCTGATATGAACAGAATTTTAAAATTTAGAATTAGAATCAGAATCAGAGCTGGAAGGAACTTTGGAGGTCTTCTAGTCCAGCCCCTGCTCAAATAGGAGATCCTATACAATTCCTATACAAGTGATTGTCCAGTCTCTTCCTAAGAACCTCCAGTGATGAAGCACTCGCAGCACCTGAAGGTTATTTAGGGATTGAAAAAATACATATATGCACAAATATATATGTATTATATCAGGGTATTGTATAATACTACACTTTCTACAGTCTTACAGTTGAAGAATATTTTGCAAGAGGGGAGAAGAGCAAATCAATGTGTGTTCAATAGTATTACACTAATAAATTATTCATAATGGTCAGGGGAAATTAGCACTGCTATTCATTTTGCATGCAAATAAATTTAAAATTTAGCAAAACAAGTGGGTTTAGTTTTAAAACCATTATTCATTTTAAAATAGTATGAGAAATGATAGTTGCTATAAATTCCTAGCCAATGGCTTCTTTTAGTACTTTGATTTGTTCCATTACACTGAAAAGCTAGTCTGGGTGCTGAATTCTTACCTTTAAAGCCTTTCGTACCTCAAGACTTGGGTATCTGAAGGACAACCAACGCTATCTGTTTCCCAATAAGACCTGGTACAGGGGGCTCCCTTTTCAGGGATTGGCATCAAAGGTGGTATTCAGAAGGTTCTGGCCAGTTCTGGAGAACTGGTAGCAGAAATTTTGAGTAGTTTGGAGAAGCAGCAAATGCCACCATTTCTAATGGGAGATTTTACAGTATCCTTCCCCTGCCACGCCCACCAAGCCACCCACATAGAACCATTAGTTAAAAAAATTGAATCCTACCACTGATTGGCATCTTCAAGAATCATAAAACTGAAGAGGACTTCCAGTTTGAGCTTCTTCAGCGACAGACCGAAACCTCGTCTCTGCGAGGCTTCGATCCGTGCTTGCCGCTGGAGCACCCCGAGCCGGCTGGTTTCGGGGCTAAGCCACCCCGTAGAGGTGGTGAAGAGGGGGGAGACTGCCAGCAGGGTTGAGGAGAGCCGCATCTCTCCTCTCCAGCTGGCCATTACTCCCTTTCCCGAAGGCGACTGCAGCAGTGGTCAGAAATGGCCACCACAAAGAAGAACTCGACCGGAAAAGAATGTGCAGAGGAAGATAAGAAGAGAAAGTTTTGGTTGACTGGGTCAAACAGCAAAAGCAACAAATAAGGTACCCTGGAATTGAAACTGTTAAAAAACAATAACATTGTTCCCTAAGAAGATTTTTAAGCTGCGAAGGAGAGACAAAAGGGAAAAGATTTGGTTTTCTTCTTTTCCTATACTGACAGCTAAGAGACTTAAGGAAGAAATTGGACATCAACAGGCATTTAATGCTGAAAATAAAAAGTCAAAGGGATAATAAAGATTTCTGGATAATTAAAAGCTTTTGAAAACAGGAAAGGAGAGAGGAAGAATAAAAGGGCAGGATCTGGTAGGGAAGACACTGCCTGGAATTAAAAAAGAACTTACAGCAAAATCTCAACAAGACTTCCAAAAGATTTTAACTGAAATATCGCAACAAAAACCCCAGGAAGAGAAAGTTGAAAAAGAAATAAGAAGATATAACTCGGGACTATCTGGATTACTTGATGATTTTTGGATTCTTGGTTATTGTTTTGAATGACTAAAATCAATCGGGTGGTTGTTTAAAACTTTTTAAAATGGCTCCATTCTTAGAAGAACTGAAAATGGAACTTAAAAAGTACAAAGAAGATGCACAAGAAGGGAGAGGTTCTTTTGGCTTTGTATTTCAGTTTTTAGAAATGGAGATTTGGAATTATGAGAAACAACAAGAAATGCCTGCAGAACAAGAAGACTGAGACAAAGAAGAAGCCATCTTTAATCAACAAGTAATCTTAGATGGGGGGGAAAAAGGAAAGGAGAGAAAGAGAATGGAATGTTTAAGATTGGGAAAAACAACTCCCCCCCCCCCAAAAAAGAGTGAAAAATAAGTATAAAATCAGAAAGCAACAGAAGAGGGAAATGCAGAAGAGAGAATTAGAACTAGAGAGATAAGGGGGTAAAAAGGTGAGGGAGAAGATGAGAGGGAAGAAAGAAAGGAAAAGAAGTTATAAAGGACAGAAGCAAAATATAGAGAAACAGGGTCTATTTAGAGATAATGGTGAAAACTTAATGGAAAAAGGGATTCTGCAAAGGTACATAAGATAGTATGGTTATATTAAAAGCAGAAATAATTTTAGAAAATATGAAACAATGTATGATTAAAATGTCTGATAAATTATCGTAATTCAGTGGAATGCTTGTCAATAAACAAATGTAACAAAAGGTATATTTAATGATTTATAAAACATATGTGAAGAGAAATAAGGGAAAAATTATTTATGGAGATTACATGTGTTTTTAAGGAAGTATGATATTTAATTGAAAAGAAGTGGCAAAGATGTTATGGTTTTAATGATTATTAATGATAGAACTGAACTGGAATGGAATGAGGGTTTATAATTACATATATTTACAATCTTTCTTTTCTTTTTTAAAAGAATATAGTGTGTATTATAAGAATGTACCAAGCAGAATTTGATTGGAAGTTATCTATTATGTATTATATTGAAGGTCATAAACTTAAGGTATATATTGAAGTTTAAATAAGAGTTGAATGGATGTAATTAAAAGATATAAAGGTGTCATACTCCAATTAGTAACTACAGGAGAAAATTTGTTTAATGAGAAAAGATAATATGAAATTGAAACAGAACAGACAAGAGTATAAATATAATGATTTGAACTGAGATGAGATAATCAAAATAAAATTGAGAAAATTAAAAGAGGGGAAAACATAAATGTAAAATAGTATAAGATATGGAATAGAATACAAAAAAGAGCATGAAATTGAGTTTTGTGTCTGTATAAAGAAGTTCAACCCGGGACCATGCTATTTTCAAAAAAGATGTTTTACTTGTATTTTGTGTGTGAAAACACAAATAAAACTTTATTAAAGAAAAAGAATCATAAAACTGATGTTCTCAATGACTACCCACTTTTATGGAACAGATGTCCCCTGGAAATTTAAACAAACTCTTCCTGATTGGTTTTTAGGAAAGCCATTAAAAGTTGGCTATTCTAGCAGGTCCTGGAGGTGGAAACATTTTAATATTCCTTCTGGCTTTGGAGGAATTATCCAATTTATATTGCTGGTATTGATAAAAGTACCCTAATCCTAACATTGTTCATCCAACAGCGAATATCATGATGTGTATGTATATGGATGCATGGATGTGTACTCAAATCAATATTGACAAGCTCCTGCATGTTTTCTAGGTAATATTTTTGGAAATGATTAGCTATTTCTTTCGCCCTAAGGTTGAGAGTGATTAGCCCGAAGTCTTCCAGCTGACTTTGTACCTAAAGTGAAGTTAGAACTCAAGTCTCTGTTTCTAGCCTGGCGCCTTAATCATTGTAGAAAACTGGCTCTTATGTACAATTACTAAAGCATTTTCATTTAAAACTTCAGATACTTGCATAAAAACTGAACATGTAATTTTGAGAAAAGGAAGATGAACAAGTAAGTCTGAAGAGTCTTTCTGCCTTTTAATTAATTTTTAATTAACCATTATATTCAGTTCTATCAATTTGCCCTAATAATGTTTATGATAACCTATGAAGCTGAAGTTATAAACCTTCACAGGAACACATATCGAACACACAGAAGTACAATTAAAGAGATATAAAATTTTTAAAACACTTAATTCAATAAAGAGATTTTAAATCAAGCCTCAATTGTGGTTTTTGGTATTAAAAGAATTGGCATTAATTCTCTTAACACATCAGGCATATAGGTAAAATGTTATTACAATCACAGACTAATTTCACTGCTCATCCATAAGAATAGTGAGTATTTTATTCATTATTATTTTTTCATTCTAACTACTCAAGTATCACATTAGTTGCTTTAACATCTAAAATGTCAATCAAGATTTTTTTAAAAATGTTTTGGGATATTTAGCAACATGGAATCTGAATAGTATTTCTATTTCAATTATTTAATCAAAAAATACCCACGGGCAGCTATTACATTTGCAGTCGTGTTTGGGGGTTTTCTTCATGTGTGCAAAATGGAGAATAGTAAAGTTCTGTCAGAATAGGGAAAGTTTTAAAAATAAGAGCCTTGTTATTACCCTAGAGTGAAAATTTGGTGTAACTGAATTACAATATATAAATGAGGCCATAGCAACATTAAAATTAGGATGAGATGTTGGTATGCTTGAATTTCTGGTAGACTTTTTTTAAAAAATTGCTTTCTATAAGTACTCTGTGACTTTGTATTAACCATACATTTAAATTACAAATATATTCTTTTTATCCTTTACTGAAACAATTCATATTTAAAATATATAAAAAATTCATTGCCTATTTCTTTTGAGCTGGAACCAATTACCATATTTTCTATGGAAATATTACTTCAAATAATGCAAATTTGAATAATGTCACCATTTCATGGGATTCATTAGTTGTCCTAATCAAAACCTACCTGCAGTCAAGAAGTAAAAAAGTGTTTATCTACCTCCACTTCCTGATGAGATTTCTTCTTCAAACATATCGGAGAATCCTTTTCCTGCATTTAGCTTTGCAAGTCGACCTTCAATAAACTGCAATAAAGTATGTATCAAAGTTGTAATAAACTGTTAAGAAAAGTGTATAAAATGTAATTTTACTAGCTTCTCTACAAAGTGCTAGAAATTTAGAGAGGTCACATCTACTTCCATTTCATTACAAAATTACCTGTCCATCTACCCTTCACTATTACTTTTATTCTTTGTAGATTTTAAAGCTGAATTTGGGAAGAGGGAACGATGATTTGAAGCTTAATACTTGTAGTAGTTTTTGAATCAGAATTCACAAAATAAGGGGTTTTTTTTGGCAGGGAGGGAGAATCACAATCACCATGAAAATATAACAGAATGATTCCATAGCAAAATATTTTTGACACTGATTGCATTTTAATTAATCTCAAATTGGAATATAACATTTATTATCTTCATATGTTAAAGGCATGATACTCAAATATTTTCCCTTCAAACTGGTATCTAATTTGCTTTAACTCCTATGTCTATATTTATTTTAAAGTGTGGGACACATTTTAAAATGTTAAAGTATATTAAGAAAAAAAATGTCCACCTATGGGATATATGAGCCTAATCTGATTGCAGTATGATAATCTTAAACAAGGAAACAGCAATTATATGGTGCCATATTTGATGTATTTACATTCTAAATATATTTTGAAAAAGCAAATCATATTAAAGAAATTCAAATTTATCAGCTTGAAATCAATGTCTAAAATCTCTATTTTCCCGTTAAACCACTGAATTATTCTAAATTCACTGTTTGAATTTCTCCAACGAACATACAATTCTAGCCTACTTAATATTGGTTAGAAAGAAAACTACTTTCTTTAAATAACTCCTAACTTTCATACTATGGTTATATATCAATTCATAAAGCTCTCTTAAATCTTAGTTGCTAGATACAAGCAGTGTAATTATAACAACGAATTGCGCTTGAAACTTTCTTAAGTGTTAACAAACTACATACTTTCAATGAAAAGGATAGCAGAGTAAAAATAACTTCTTTCACCCACTCAGTACTTTTTACAAAGCAAAAACTTTAATGTCCTTATTACTAAGATTAGAAGAATTCCATGCATGTATGGAATGCAAAAGTGGAGGAAATGCACAAATGCCATTTTATACTGTCCAAAACAGTCAAAGAAGTTAATGTTTTTCATTTGTATCAACCATATTCTACAGAAATTTAATTCAAACACTTTTTTTTAAGGAAAGTCTCTAATTACACTGATATAAATCCAGTTCATACATTTTGTACAATTTGTTGCCTGAGAATTTATATAGTAGATGGCAGCTTTTTTGGCCTGACAGATATATTTAGAACCTTGTGAGCATAAAGGACTAATACAATGGGCACAACTAATCCCCAAACAGAAGGAACTGGGGAGATTGTTTTATTTTTTAATCTCCTCTATACTTCCTAAAGGTTCATTCGTCAGAAGACTTAACCTTCTACACATGGTGCTGGATTACAGTCACCCATCATTTTTTTATTTCACTGAAACTTGGTCTTAAAACAGTCTTTTAAAAAATTAAAATTTCATGGGACAGAGAGACATAAGGATATGGAGGGAAGTGTTCATAGGAACTTCATAACATTTAGCTATAATTTCTATAAAATTATCTTAATTTATTTAATGAGGAAAGCAGAACTATGACCTGATAAATTGATATTCAAATAAGAATATTACATTAAGTAACAGTAATGCTTTATATTAAGACTACACCTAGAAAATTGCATCCAATTCTGTGATCATGATACAAAAAATGTTGAAATCCTAGAAAGAGTGTAGAGAAGAGCAACAAAGATGATAAGGGGTCTGGAGGCTAAACCATATGATGAATTATTAAGGGAATTAAGTATGTTTAGTCTAACAAAAAGGACTACGGGTGATAGCTATCTTCCAATGCTTTTTTTCTACAGAAAAAAAGGGGGTCAATTTATTATCTAAAGCACCTAAGAGCATTTCCTCTGGTTAAAAAGCCAGAACCTTTGGGGTGGGGAGTGGTAAAGAGTGGAAGATCATTAAAGAGAGATCCAATCTAGAACTAAGGACTAATTTCCTGACAGTGAGACAAATTTATCCATGGACCGTTTTGCCTACAGAACATTGGAAATTTTCAAGAAGACCCTGAACACCATTTGTCTGGAATGGTGTACAATCTCCTGCCCAACTAGAAGTCCTTCAAGTTTTATTATTCTATGTTCTAAGATAAGGATTAGCTCATAATATAGAATAAATATATAAGTTATATAACAAATATACAAATACTGGATTTTATAGACCTTCACTTTTATAAAATGTTTATGAAGTCCTATCTATTTATATGCACTGAAAAAGTAAATGTTTACTAAATGATGAAGGGTCCAAAAATTATTTTTAATCCCTCCCATTTACTGAGAGGACAAGAATACAAGATCTATGTGCATGTCTTTCCTCTCACAATAAAATTCTTTTTTCACTTTATAATTAATCACTATAAAATTAAAACCAATGGTTACTGCTAATAATTTTAAACAATGATTTCAATTAACAGAAGTTAACATTTATCATAGTTTGCCAATTTAAATCTCACCCAAAAAAGTTAGTGCTAAAAAAAAAAAAGGATGTTAGAAAAAAAAGGAAGTGTCTAATTCTCCATCCACCAACATCTCTGAACCTGGCTATACATAATCTGAAAAGAATCATGACACGTTGTCAAAACTCCCAAATTATTGACAATAAGAATCTGAGTATAATTCTCAATGCAATAACAATGTATTGTAAAAACTCTCCATCTGCATTACATTTTCAAAAACCTAAAAACAATCTTTCTCAACCCTCCAAAAGTACGGGCATTTTTAGGGTACTTGAGAGGTAATACTTCTTTACCAGGATTAGGTAGCCAAAATATGAGATAAACAAAGAAATTGTTTGACTGATTGCACATTTTCCAACATGAATACCAAATCGCTGCTAACTGAAATGGTACACAGGAGCCAATAAAAATTAATTATTTGGCTGACTGTCATATGCTATCACAGATTATCCAAACAGGCCTGTCAGTGAAAATCTGATGCTTGTCAATGGATAGACTGATGACATGAAACAAACTGTTCCAAGAATACATTTTGAAGAGGACTAGATAAAGGCAGACTCAGCAGTAGCAGCGAAAGACTTGCTATCACTGATTATTTCCTCTTCTTCTTAGCTAACATTCTTCTCCCTCCACCCGCCCCTCAGCCTTAACCTGGCCTTTTTCCAAATGGGATGGTTCATGGTCAGACCGCGGTAAGGGATCACTGGATTATTTCACAGCAAGAATGAGATAAAGCACCTTTAACCACCACTGTGCAGAAAACATTCTTTGAGCCACAAAGCATTATTTATCCAGGGAGAGTTAAGAAATCATTCTTTGCTCTCATACGAAGCACATGATTTATGAATGTAAGATAACAGAGTGTTAAGCATGAACTGAAAGGAGATATTTGTTTTGGATCTAATCTTATACACACAAAATGTTAATACAAATTGGAAATTCATGAAAAATTAATAGATGCATCATTAATTGTATTTGGTGGATTTGTCAGATTTCACCAGGAAGAATGACAAACTAAATGAACAATAGTCTTGCCCCATCCCCCTATTTTTTTCTTCACCTTAAGTAATATATATTTTGTACATCTGCTTCAACATTTTACCAACTTACTGGGTATTATATACAAAACACAAATATGTCCTATTAGCAATTCAGAGCATTGTCTAAATAATAAAGGAGTTATTAATAATAAAATAAATGTATGTTTTAAATCAGGTCATATTTTAGTTTTAACCAGACTGGAACTGCTTTGATTATTTTATCTTGAACAATACAGTAGCACAGGGGCTTATAAAAATTGAATAGAGATGCAAAAACTTGGTCAGTGTTCTGCTCTTAACAGTATATACTGGGAAAGGATTTCATCCATTTTTCATACACACATCATGTTTTCTATTTCAAATCAGATAAAGCAGTTTTCTTTCCTTCCAGAAAAAAAACATTTTCTATTCTTAGACTTAGCAGTATGCAGCCATGCACATAAGTATTATTATACCATCAGCAACTTCAGTAAAAGACATTTCCCAAAGTTTAAATAGTTAACCTTTTTCTTAGGTTATTAAATTATATATTCCTTATTAATGGCATTAAGTGAAAGAGATTGATCAGCTTAGTTTTGTAATCCAAAATAGCTATTATTAAAAGTATATACGTTTAAGGCCTTAGAGAAATTATATACATATATATGGTGAGTCATTCAAAAATGGCTGAAACTAGTGAAATACATATTTGTGTGCAATACTTCATTTCAATTATCAACCAATTCTATTTGAGGCTTTTTATATTCAACTAACTGGTCTAAGTGGACATCACCAATGCTGTGTGTATGTTAGAAATGTTAAGAAATCTATGGTGTAATATGTAGTGTGTACTTTTTACACACTGCTTTTGCTTCCTGTTTATATGGTTACAAAGATGTTACTTTCCAAAACAAGCGTTTCAGAATTACAATGCAAATGTCTGCCCTGCTGCTGTTTCACATATACCATCCATCCATCTGTCTCTCTCTTTGAACTTTTTTCTGTTTAAAAAAACAGTATTTACCACTGAACCTAAAGCAACACTTTAAATTCAAATCTCTTATGATTCAAGTAACCTTGAAAAGTGCCTAATTACAAACAGGTCTTGGATCAGATGCAGCTGGGATGTGGAAGAGAAAGAGGAGGAATTATATAAAATACTAAAGGGACATAAAATAGTTTCAAAACATATTTCTTTCCCTATTGCAGAATAATACTATTTCTATTATTTCTTATTAGAAACTGTACTTTTCACTTCTACTGCCATAAATCTCTATACCAACCATTAAATTCCAAGAACAAACACTTTTTTAAAAATGAAAGTTACCTAGCATCTTGTGAATTTCACTTATCTGTTTTGCACTATATCTTCAAAGAGAGTCAGAAGATTAATTAAATATGGTGTATGCCCTCCCCACCTCAAAAAGGTTCTGGTTGTTTTAATCAAAAGAAATGTTTTCTATTTTGTGCTGGAGCTTGGACTGCAGTGTTTATCCAATGCTTAGAATAAGCTTTTAGGACTGTTCCTATTTGTATCATTTTGTTCTCTCTTCATCCAACAATGATTTCTAACTGGCTAGCAGAGAAACTAATCTTCTGGCATCAATCAATGGCATGCAGCAGCAAATACCTACAATTGAAGTAGCCCTTCTAAATCCTGTTTATATCAAGACAGTTCAAAACTAAGAATTTTTTTCTCAATTCCAGACACACAATTTGAGTTCTAGCTTTTGAGATTCATCAGACAAAATAGTTCCGAAAACACTGCACTTTCACCCTTTCCTTTCCTCTGTTACAACTACAAGGATGAGATAAGAAAGCACCTACTTCTAAAGAATAAAGGTTCCTCATAACATCTGAACTAGAGACAGATTAAGTTGTTTAAAAATGTTTGAAAATCACCCATGATCATAAGGTATGACCTGATTCTGGATTGTCTGAACAAACAGAAATTCCCCTCAATATGATACATCAGAGTATTAAAAAAGCTTCCACCTTTCCCTTCTGTGCAATGGGAAAGTAGAGACATGCATAATTTAAAAGAGATGTCCCTCTGGGCAATTAATTTCAAACTAAGATTTAGCTGTAACATCTGAAAAAAACAACTGGAAATATGCCTGAATGGTATGGTCCTACTAAATTTTCAATTCAGTTCAAACCTTTATTGTCAGAGTACACCATGTGTACAATGAGATTGTCTGAATCTCCCTTCGTGCACCCCCCCCCCCAACACAATACAACTCACAGTGAAGACAAAAAAATCCCTAACCCAGTGAATCTTACTGACAAACACAATCCTATTGCACCATGTGAACTTATTGCACATTGCTTCGGTCCCCTCAAGTCACTCGTACTACGTTGTTACAAGGTTATTTTCCATTCAGGAATCTGACAGCCCACAGATAAAAACTATTCTTCAGCTGTTTGTGCAGCTGCCTATGCTTCTATATCTCCTTCCTGATGGTAGGAGAATGAAGAAATGCTGACCAGGGTGTGAGTCGTCCCTGAGGATTTTCCTCATTCTTCTAAGCCAATGTGCCCTAGTGGTGTCTAGTGGTATCAGGGAACAGCCCACGATGTTTTGCACTGTGCTTACCACCCTCTGTAGTAACTTTCTATCCATTGCAGCATACCACACTGTAATGGAATGAGGACGCTTTCTATTATGGACCGAAAGAGGTCATCAGTTGTTGTTCCACTCAGTTTTTTCACAAGACCCTGAGGAAATGGAGTCTCTGTTGTGCCTTTCTGGCCACCTGGATCGTGTTGATTTTCCAGGTGAGATTTTCGCTGAGGTAGACTCCCAGGAATTTAAAGGAGGAAACTCTTTCCACACAGCCCCCCTTGAAGTAAAGTGAGGCAGGTTCCTCTCTCTTCTTCCTGAGGTTTAACACCATCTCCTTTGTCTTGCTGATGTTCAGGTGCAGGTTGTTTTGTAAGCACCAGGTGGATAATTTTTTAACCTCTATATGCTGTTTCATCTATATGCTGTTTCATCTCCACCTGTAATAAGACCCAATATGGTGGTGTCATCTGTGAACTTAATGATCACAGTAGATGAGTCAGATGATACACAATCATGTGTGTACAGTGAGTACAGGTAGGGACTGAGCACACAGTGCTAAGCTTCAGGAAGGTGAATATGACAGACCCAGCTCTCACTGTTTGTGGCTGGTCCCTCAGAAAGTCCTTGATCTATTGTTTTATCAATGATTGGATAAAAAGGCATGGTAATGTAATAGACTAGATAATTTTGTGATAGAAATTTAATAGATTGATATAAAACATAGTATAGACATATATAACCACTGGTTGAAAGTATAACATAAATTTTAAGATAAAACTTGGAACATCTCGTATAAAATGATGGAATAAATAGTTTAGTCATGAATGATTAATAACTGATAAATATATAAGCATAGTTCGACAATGTGAAAACTGATATAAATTTTGAGTAAATTACTACAAAAGGATAGCAAAAAAGATTTGCAACCAACTGACACACTGTATGTATATAAAATGGAAGATGGTTTTATGTTTTTATGTTTTGTATGTGTATGTTTGTTTTTAAAAATAAAAATTCTTTATAAAAAAAGAAAAAGAAAGTTTTTGATCCAGTCCCAGATGTAAGAGGGAAAATCCAAGTCAGTCAGGTTTTCAATAAGGATGTTCAGTAGAATGGTATTGAAGGCCAAGCTATAGTCAATGAAAAGCATCCTGCAATAGTTTCTGGGTTTCTCCATATGGCTCGCCACAGATGTAAAGCAGAAGCTATGGCATCGTCTGTTGATCTATTTCCCCTATAGGCAAACTGATATTTACCAAAGTTCAGTGGGAGGCATGTCCTCAAGTGTTGGAGAGCCAATCTCTGGAAGCATTTCATCATTACAGAGGTTAATGCAATAGATCTGTAGTTATTTAGGCAGTTAATTGCTATTTTCTTTGGGAGTGGGACAAATCATGCTTTCAAGCATGATGGAATGCAGGCCATTTGCATGGAGGTGTTAAAAGCATTCAATTTTAAAGAAAGTCAAAGTCAACTCTATGAGATAAAATACTGTTTTTAATTTAATTATTTTATTTTATTTTATTTTATTTTATTTTATTTTATTTTATTTTATTTTATTTTATTTTATTTTATTTTATTTTATTTTATTTTATTTTATTTTATTTTATTTTATTTTATTTTATTTTATTTTATTTTATTTTATTTTATTTTATTTTATTTTATTTTATTTTATTTTATTTTATTTTATTTTATTTTATTTTATTTTATTTTATTTTATTTTATTTTATTTTATTTTATTTTATTTTATTTTATTTTATTTTATTTTATTTTATTTTATTTTATTTTATTTTATTTTATTTTATTTTATTTTATTTTATTTTATTTTATTTTATTTTATTTTATTTTATTTTATTTTATTTTATTTTATTTTATTTTATTTTATTTTATTTTATTTTATTTTATTTTATTTTATTTTATTTTATTTTATTTTATTTTATTTTATTTTATTTTATTTTATTTTATTTATTTCTTTAACAGCAATGTGCTCATCCATAAGATAGCCTCTTCAATAATGCCAAAATATTATCCATGACAAGTATGAGCATCAAGGAGCTGGGAGCAGACTCCTTCTTCTGTTCTGCACATATGTTTGCATCATACCATCTCACACAGCAAATTTCCTAGTCCTGAAGAGAGTAGTTTAAGAGAGGATTTGGAAGCTAGCAGACATTTGAAAATTGGCTCATTTTTATTAGTGATTGTTAGGAATAACAAGGTTATCTAATGTAGTTTGGGTAAAATAATATATATAAACTATGATAGTGAATTTAAGTGTGTGTCACTTTAAACTGCAAAGCGTGTAATTTTGGGTGCGGTTGTAAAACCGCCATAAGAGGGGGCAAGAAAACTTGATTGATTACTGGCTTACTGGATTGCTTGCTGACTATGATGGATTGATGGTTTGTTAACTGCGTGTTCCCTGCTGCTGAAGGAAGAAAGGAGATTTGATTTCTTCATATCTCTACTGCGAGAAGATATATTACCGGACTGATATTTGTAAGTTTACTGACCTCTTTTTCGACACTGGACTTTGCAACTGAATAATCCCTGGATGGACTGAATTAGTGAATGATATATGGACTGTTTTGACTATGCTAAAATTCTTACTGGAATAAACTATTTAATAAACTATTTATTTAAGCACAGCGTATCTGTTTTACTGAGTGTAAGCTACAAAAACGTTTATCTCACATATTTGCCTGACTGCCTGACTGCCGTGCAGATTCTGCTAGGGTGTATCCCTAACAGTGATAATCAAATTAAATGTACATATTTATCCAAGACTTTTTATATATAGCAATAGCACTTAGACTTATATACCACTTTATAGTGCTTTACAGCCCCCTCAAAACAGTTTACAGAGTCAGCATACTGCCCCCAACAATTTGAGTCCTCATTTTACCCACCTCAGAAGGATGGAAGCCTGAGTCAACCTTGAGCCTGCTGGGATTTGATCTGTCAAATTGCAATAGGAGTAGCTTGCAGGACTGTATATAAATAGCTATTCATTGAATAAGGGCTTAAATTTGTATCTGTATCAGAACCATTTATTAATACTTTCCCTTTTACCTGCCAGATCTGTTCTAGAGGATTAGAAAATCTGCCAAGACAGATTTTGGATGCTCACAGGAGGGTAGCGATGATTCCAAATAGAAATACAGTTACATATATTGGAAAAAACCCAAGACCCTTTAATTGAAGCAGGTTTATTTCTTATTATCTCAAAGAGTTGTCACTAGAAAGAACCTTTTGGAATTATAATAGAAATGTACAAGAATTTATCCTAGCTATATTCTAGTTTCTCCTCAGATCATAAAAATCTTTCAGTATTCCAGTCAAAATTCAGAAACTGCTACTGATGATTGTTGTAGCATTTATCTGTCCCTGAATATGCATATACTACATGCATTGGAATAATATTAGATCAAAATCTCAGAAATACCTGTTTAAAAAGTTGGAGATTCACTGCAGTTTCCAGAAAATATTTAATAGAACTGGAACGATGCTTGATAAAGCTTTCCTCACAGAAAATGATAGGTTCTCCCTAAATTTGAAAAAGATAAGAAATATACATTTTTATAAACAGTTCTATTTAACATTTCATTGCAATACACCAATTATTTTGCATATAGCAGTATTTGTAATCAATATCCTGGTAAATGTAACTTATTTTTCATACTAAAAATAAATTCCCTACGATGCATAGACAGAATACAACTATGTTTTAAATGTAAGGAAAACCAAATGCCCAAAATAAATTATTTTGTAAAATCTAAATTTTTAAAATGTCATGCCTAAAGTATGCTCAGAAAAAAAAACCAGACAATCAATAGCTAATCATAGGCACAAAACAGATTAGAAATAATTAACATCCATTTTAATTATTCAAAAAAATTTCTGTTACTTTAATTAAAATTCCATCTTTTCTGCAAGTGAAGGACCTTGTTTTTATGGTTTGGGAAATATATCAGAAATACTGAAAACTAAAGAAATAAAATAAAAGGACATTTTCATAGCCACAAGAGTTGCCTTATGTGATCCAATGGGTCTCTACTAAGCGTTTTTTCCTTGTGATTCTGTAATAAAATATAGTATGCCCAATAATCCAGAATGGATTATTCAAATTTTGATTATGCAAATTAGCAATGGATTTTTCATGAAGCCCTCATGTCTGTTTAATTCTCTGATGGATGCATTCACATTTAGCTAATTTAATTATTCAGAAACATTGAATATTCCCCAAATAATTTATTTATAATTTATAATACTATAGTAAATACTTTCAAAAGAATCCAGTTAAGATTTATTTATTTTTAAGTCACAAAGTTAAAGAAAACTGTGTATCATTCATGGGTTAAAAATGGGATTAAATAAGGCTAAATGTTTTAGTTGGATGCCCAAATGCCAGAAAGAAACCACACCGCAATAAGAATAGAAGCAAAGCTTAAAGGTTTGTTCAAAATGAATTTCTAACACTACAAATGTAAAATTATATATTTGAAGTCCTTCCCATCAAGACTTTAAGTTACTACCACTGCTATAATAATTTGAATAAAAACAATCAGAATACTCTTGTACCAGTCAACCTGAAACAAATTCATGACAATCCTCTATTCAGTTTCAGTAAGACTAGAATTAAAAACTGAGTCTTCCTCTTTGTGCTTATGTATTAAAAATAATATTCTTTCATTCCAAACTATTAAACGTCAAGGATAATTCTGAATACTTTAGGGTTTTATGTATCTATCACCTTCTGCAGTAAATATGTATTGATTATAGATTGTTAATAGCTGAAGTATATTGCTACAGTACAAATGATTTGCTCCAATTCATGAAACTTTCTGGAACTAAAAGGAAAGACAGGAGTATTTCATGCCTATAATGTTTATACAACCCCTGAAATTTCAAACATAAAGTAAGAACTACCTCAGACTCTGGTGGATTGGATGGGAAATTAATAGATAACATTAATAATTTTAAGAAAGAAGCTTCTTTGAACTACTTTGAAACAGGCTGCTTACTAGTACATACCTAGTACCTCCTATAAATCGTATTAACCTTCCATCATTGGGAACTATATTACTTTAATTTCCCAGAAACTCAAGTAATTCACTGACTCTACATGAAGATCTGTTTGAGAGGAGGGAGACTAAAACCAGCTGTAACTTAAATATTTAAAAGTAACTTCAAGTTGTTACATGTTAGGCACTTGCATAAGATCCTATATTTAAAGACTACTGTTCTCCTTTCTTGTGTTCCAGAGACATCTCCAAGAAAAAAGCCAAGATTATATACAAACATTTACATGCTACTAATATAATGGCAATTTGTCATACTGTAACCATCAAATCATTTCTCAATGCACTTTCCCCAAACACATTGGACTTGTTACATATATTGACTTTTAGTCTACATTAGTCTTAAATTTTTTGGCGCTACAGTACATGAAAAAGAAGAAATGCTATTATATGGGGGTCTTCCACACTGTGTCCTTCCTACTCCTTGGTGGATATTTTCTTAATTCTTGAGCCTCATGCTAAGATGCAAATACCTAAAAGAAGATTATTTGTACAAAACTTGCTAAGGATCAGTGTCCATACAAAACTTGCTAAGGATCAGAAATCGGATTAGGATTAGCTATTTCATAATCAAGTTGACCTTTTATGGTCTGCTTGGATTACTGATAACAACAAATCATTTTGATTTGATCTGCAGCTTTTGGAATCAGAAATGCAATCAGAAGTAAATACAAGAGAGAGGGAAACAATTGGGTCTTTGGATACCTTACATTGCCAGGGATAGGAATTCAATAGATCACAACTCATTCCCTGCCTCTTAACACTCAGATCCTTTTTGCATTTGTGAACCAGCAAAATTGCACGGGCCTTGAAACTATTGTATCATCTTGGGATATTGCTACGTAACACCTACACTTAGAAATAGATTTGGGGATTCACCTCCTTTGGAAAAGAAAAGATCCAATTATGGTGTTTCTGACACATAACATAATCACCTCCTGTAACTGCCTGTTTTATGTCGATAATCTTTTTCAGAAAAATGACCAACAAATGACCAACTACTCTATTAGTTTTTCAATGTAATCACATCAAGCCAATTCAAAAATTTAAAGTTTACCTTTGCAAAGAGTTAATTCCTTTTCCTCTAACATGTCTAACATCTCAAATACAGAACTAAAAGTCATTTGAAATTACTTGAGCAAGGGAAGTTGCAGAGCTCTTGAAGGCACATCTTATTTTATCCCCAGTTATTGTTAGACAGCAACTTCAATCCAAGAAGATACCCCAAAACATCCAGTGGAGGGGGCTCCAATTATCTTAGCCCAAGGCCTGGGAAAACAAAGCTTCATGGTTCTTTAGAACACCAACATTATTCCCAACATACTCTCAAAATATATTTCTGATCAAGGTCTATTAGGGATTCTGCACTGAAGAGCTGACTGCTAGTATTTTTAATATCAGATTGATTTTTTCCTTTTTGACCAGACAATATATCTGTCCGCTTGATAACAGTTATTACAGAACTCTGTACATCCCCATCTCCTTTTCATGGGCTAGTGGGCACAGCAGGACACATTCCTTTTAAGCTTCATCCACATTTTAAATTAGCTGCTTAATATAATTGTAAATAACTTTTGACACACGAGCTCAGAATAAATCATTATCATGAGCATAAAATAAGCTAAATTCTATAATTATTCTAAAAACAAATGCAAAGCTGGCTCAGTAAATATCTTGGCTTTAAAAAGATAACATTGTGTATTATGGTTCTTTTCGTTCACAATTAGAACATGGTTTACAATAAATTGTTTATTAATTAGGTTACTTAGGAGTTTTGGTCTTTGACTAACATAGTCAAACTGTTGCAACTGGTATTCTTTAAGGACGTTTCACAAAAGTTGAATTTAAGTGGAATGCAATAAGATATTTAAAGGCCATTTTACACTATCACGGACAGTACAAACTGTGCTCACTGGCCAGAGTTCCATTAAAAGCAAAAGTTTAAAATATACAAAATAAAAGGAATTTAAAAAATATAATTACAGCAAATTTTACAAATTATAAAACAGAATTTGCCCATATTCAAAGAAACACAGTCATATTAGTCAACTTATAATAGCTGTATTTAGAATGGATTTGAATGACCTTGCAATTTACTTAAACTATAAAACATACTAAGAGTCTTTATGGACAATGCAGCAAAACATTTTCAATTTGTTCTTTTGCTACAAGGATAACTTTTAACAGAAATTTAATTCCAGGATAATGAAAACCTCTGTCTGACTAGGAAGATTTTCTGCCAGTCACAGAAGATAGGGAAGGAAAAGAGGTGTTCTCTGAGAATCTTCCAGTAAGTTGGAAAATATATATCACACTTCTCATTTTTAAAGTCTCTGCTTTAATGAGTTATTCCAATCCTATTCATGACAGTCCTAATCTTTAGGTTAAAGTTAGTGGACGAAAAATGATGGCAAAAGTATGTCCACATTTATTATGTACAAAACTTATCAAGAAAACAAGAGCAGTTAAAACCTAGTTGCTTATGTGAAATATTTTGGGAAGGGAAAAATTATGTGCGATAAATATGTAATTCTTCATGATAAAGCAGGAAGAAGAAAAATACTGTAATACACTAAACAAATCACCTTTCTCAAAAACCATATCATTAAAAGATTGTAAAGAATATAAACAACTAACTTGATTTATACTTCACTTTAAAAAATCTGGCAGCATTTCAGAAACCTAGCCAAGAGAAAGATAAAGCCATACAAAAGATACTGGAACCTCTGCAAGGGTGAAAACCACCCACCACTTAACTCGGAAAAAAAATAACAAGAGTTTTGTTTAAATAATACTAAGGCTTGGCAATTATAGTTTGAAAAATTGGAGAAATTTCAAAGCCAAAAAGAGTACCATCTTCTTTCAGTTGTTTAATGTCCTATAGTATATAATCCAAGGATATGATGCAAGAAGGAATAATCTAAATCTTTAGATTAAGAGAAACTGGGTTAAGGAAATCTTAAAGAGACTTTAGAAACTTTAACAACCAAACTCAAAAGGCTGTAAGTTTTGCAAGGTGGGTAAAAGGTTACATACATTGGAAATATATTTGTAATATACGTAATTAACATACTTTTAAAATACAATCATGTTTGTGTAGAGGGAATGGGACAACTTGCCACAGCCAACTCGCTGTGATCAACTCGCCATGGCCAACTTGCCATGGGATAATTCACTGCAGGACAATTTAACAATTCTATTTAATTATTTAAAATAAATAAAATAATATTTTAATTTTTGCCATTCACATTTCATTCTGTCCCTACTTTTTGCATCCTTTCTTTAATTATTCTATTCCACCATTTCTTTGATATTACTGTAATTTTTGTCCTATGTTGAATTATGAAGTAACAATGTCATCACACAGTCAACTTCAAAAGCACCATTTTACTGAAAGATAGTACAGTAAATGAAGATAATTCGGTGGTAAATATATAAATTTCAGGACAGCTTATATTTATTGAACTAAAAGAGCCTTTAATCGCTGTATTTATGTATAATTTTAAAGAATGATTCATATTTGTACTGTGCATGTGCATGTAAATATAATTATTTACCCACTTAATTAAAAAACTAAATCAGTTGCTGTGTGAATAAAATAAAAAAATATAAAAATTATAAAAAAATAAAAAATAACCAAGAGCTGGGAGCTAAATAAGTGAATTATATACAGTATATTAGGAAGAATTCTGGCTTATTCATTGACATAATTCTGACTACATGAACTTCATTACTGCAACCTGAGAACCAAAATCTGGTATCACTTTTCAAGTGATTTATCCACTGATATTAGAAGTGAGACAAATGAAGAGCAAATTAAGCATTTTGTGTTTTTAGAGTCAGTTTGGTTTAGTGATTAAGACACTAAACTAGAAACTGGGACACCATGAGTTCTACTCTGGCCTTAGGTATGAAAACCTGGTGGGTGACACTCACTCTCAGAGAGGGTTATCGTGGGGGAAATAGGAGGAGGACCATTTATAAATGAGTCAAGTTGGCCAACATAGCTAATACTCCTAAGTCATTTACTTAAGTCATTTATAAAAATAATAAAGGCATGATATAATTAAAATTAAATAAATGTCTTCTTCATCTGATCACTGTATATTGCTTTCCAAAAATAACATGGCTCAACATGAGAGTTTTCTAACTGCAGTGAGATAGATAAAATTCAAATGTGCAAACATTCTTTAGAATTAGAAAATAGATCCCTGAATGATAAATGATAGCTTACAGGTTTGTATCTTAGTGCATCTCTGTAGGAACCAAACAAGGCCACCTGAGCTCTGAGGAACGCCCTGGATACTCCATTACCAGTAGCTGTGGACTGCTTCTTCAGTTGATTTTTCAAGGCCGAGACCTGCATTGACAAAGAAGAACAGTTAATTTAACACTTCAGAAATTGGTAAAGAGAGGTACAAACCTAATCAGCAGGCAAGCTCTGGTTTCTGCAGGTCAGCCAAAAAAATCATGTTCTTCCTTGAGAGCTTATCTTTTTAACTGCAAAGTACACCTGCTGATCTGTTAATTGAAATGAAAGCAGGGGAGGCTGGTAAGTGCTAATGCAAATTGGTTTATGCTCTCTTTTTTTTCCCAAGGCCTCTTGACATAAATAAGCTTTAATTATTTTACAGTAAGTGGTTTATGAGATTCTTTTTCTGTAGATTTCTTGCCACCATCATACTACTTATTTGGATGTCTCAGATAAAGATGAATAGATATTGTTCAATAGAGTTACAACAACTTTCTTTAGTTTTCAAATTTACCTTATCTCTTGAGTGTAACCCCATTTATTCTGTGCTACCAAACTTAGAACCATGTGTTTTTTCTCCTGCCAGAAGAGATTTCACTAATGCTGTAGTTTATCATGAGCCAGAAATGATTCAACTAAATGGTAATGACAATGCTTTTATAAAATCACCATACTGCAGCTTATGAGTTGTATCTATCTCTAAACCAGCTCAGGGTCAGAACTAATGTTATATAGCCTAAATTAAGATAGTATACGCAAGAATGTATGTTATAAATAAGTGTCTGTAGTATATTTAAAAACAATCTGTTTTTCAAAGGGTTTATCAGAAAGCTGGGAAAAGAAGAAAGGACGCAATGGGAGGTCAGGATGGATAAAGTGAAAGTTGAAACACTGAATTGGAAAGTTTAGGTGAAGTATGAATGGAAGAGAGACTAACATTTGCATGTGAATGAATATGTACATATCCATATGCTTTTATACTTAATATGGCTCTTGAGCCCACGTGTGCATTCCTTTTGCGTATATTTTTTCAGCCAGTTAGCATATAACACAATAAGTTCTATACAGATACACATGGAATTCATATGAGGTTCTTGCTCAATAGTGTTTGGATAAAAAAAAAAACTATGAGAACTAAAGAAGAGCTCTACAACTGCAGAAAGTATTCTGCCAATAATTCTCAGAACGGGAGCACTTTTGGCTTTACAGAAGAATTGTATTAGAGTTAATAATGAATTAATGATTCTTATTTTGCAGACAAGTTCACAGGTTGCAAATATCACTGAGTGCAGCTTATGCAAAATCTCAGCTAGCATTGTATTTATCTATGAAAATCAAAAGGCATTACTAAAACAAATGTGTTTTTTTTTTAAATCTACAACAGTGAATATTCTTTTTTCTTCAGATAAGCAGCCATGATTATTCTTGACAATGATTATTGTAATTGAAGCATCAATCTAATTAACAATGCAACTCTGAATAATGCTAATGAGAGCTGAACATGGCATCGGAAAAAAAGCTAACTCTACAGGTGATAAACTTTCACAGTGGTTACATTTTCCAATGTAAAGTCACATTTAGTGTGATATGATCAAAGACAAAGACCCCCATTGGGTCAAATTATAACTATAGTTTTGGAAAAGAATTACTGAGTTATTATGTTCATAATATATGCAGAAAGGCCTTTACAGTATTGGTCCTCTCCCTATAGTTGTGATCCTTTCCATTTATATTTGAGCACCATGGATTCAGATAAAAGTTTAGAGTCTGATTCATTTAGACCATGAAGAGCCTATTCCAATATTCACAGAAGTTTAACCATACCCATCCAAAAAATAATAATAATCCCGATTTTTAAAAAATATATATTAAATTAGAAGTTTGTGAAGTAATTAATCCATTCGATATATTAATAACATATATATACAGTTATGTACCATATAGAGTTTTTTAAAGGAGGAAGCAAGGTATCAAAGCAACAGCAAGTGTACATAATGGAGAGGAAACTGGTGTAAATTTTAGAAAATCAGTTACCTGTTTCTATAAGGTAATTATTGGAACAAGCAAATAATAATAATCTTAAGCATTTTTAAGGCATAAGCTTCACTGAATTCAACAGGTCTTCCCTCCAATAAAAAAAATGGATCATAGTGCAAACGAACACTATTCGTTATCTGCTGTTTTTTCCTCAGATTAACAATGTTTTAAATTAAACTCAAGGATGACTAATGCATAACAGAGGTGTGAAAATCATTTTGTTTAAACATAAGAGAGTTTTATAGTATTGAAAAGATACTGCACATACTAACTCTAAGATCGCATCAATTGTATTGGGTTCTCGTTGCTCTTTGTCTTGTAGCATAAGGAAAAAGTACACTATTCTGACAAAGTGATGCTGATGAACTGGAAAAAATGCAGAGGCCAGGGTCATTAACTTTTGGAATCAGTAAGAGAACTAGGAGATACTGCCCCGGACAGTGGTGGGATTCAAAAACTATTGCTACCAGTTCTTTGGGTGTGGCTTGGTGGGCATGGCTTGGTAGGCGTGGCAGGGGAAGGATATTATAAAATCTCCATTCCCAACCTATTCCAGGGGAAGGATACTGCAAAATCCCCTCCCCACCCCACTAACCTGCTTTGCAGCTCCGTCCTCCTGTGCAGGGCAACAAAAGAA
Source organism: Hydrophis major (assembly GCA_033807585.1). NCBI lineage: Eukaryota > Metazoa > Chordata > Lepidosauria > Squamata > Elapidae > Hydrophis > Hydrophis major. The sequence continues at coordinate 146,277,956 of CM066330.1, forward strand.
GACCCAGCCGATCAGCTGGGACTTCGGAGGCAGAGAATAGATAGGGGTGGGGTCAGTCAGAGGTGGTATTTGCCAGTTCTCTGAACTATTCAAAATTTCCACTACCGGTTCTTCAGAACTGGTCAGAACCTATTGAATACCACCTCTGGCCCTGGATAGTCAAAAGGGAATGCATGCGAGTGTGTACACACTCACATAAAACAATATTGGAACTTGTCAAATCTGACATAGTAAAAAGTTAAAGCACTAAATCTGTAACTAATTTACTGTGAAATTGATCTTCAGTCCCCCAATATTAGGAATTCTGCTATTTAATAATTTTACATACCTCATGTATTTTCAGGTACAGTTCAATTTAAAAGGAGGGCAGAAAGATATAGTTAAAACACAAAGTAGAGAGCAGTACAATGGTACTTCATGATCAACTTTTTCTGTTCATTAGCTCAACCATGGTCACAGCTTTATAGCAAGAAGCATTATGCGGGCCTGTAAACATTTAAATTAATATAAATTAAATGACCTCTGTGATCATATTAAGAATGCAACTGCTGATGATGTAAAGCTATTCAACATCACAGACAATACTACTACCCTCCAAAAAAGACCTTAACTATGTATCAGAATGGTCAATCAAATGGCAACTTCAAATCTCAACAAATAAATGCTCTGTCTTACATAGTGGCAAAAAAAAATAATCAGAAAATAAAATACAAGCTAAATAATCAAGATCTTGTTGAGGATCCAAACTTTGTCAAGGACCTTGAAGTATTCATCTCTAATGATCTAAGTGCTAGAGCCCACTGTAACTACATAGCCAAAAAGGCATTAAGAGTTGTTAATCTAATCCTATGTAGCTTCTTCTCTGGTAATATCACACTACTAACTAGAACATACAAAACATTTGCTAGACCTATACTTGAATACAGCTCATCAGTCTGGAACCCATATTATGTATCTGATATTAACACAATTGAAAAAGTCCAGAAATATTTTACAAGAAGAGTTCTCCGCTCCTCTACTCATTGCAGAATACCTTATGCCACCAAATTCTAGACCTAGAAAACCTATGCAGCCTCCAGTCTGATCTAAATATAGTATATAAAATCATACATTGCAATGTCCTACCTGTCAATGAATACTTCAGTTTCAACCATAACAATACAAGAGCAAACAGTAGATACAAACTCAAGGTTAATCGCACCAAACTTGATTGCAGAAAATACAACTTCAGCAACAGAGTGGTCAATGTTTGGAATACTCTACATGACTCCGTGGTTTCTTCCCCAAAAACTTTAACCTTAGAATGTCTACAATTGACCTCACCCACTTCCTAAGAGGCTTGTAGGAGGCGTGCATAAGCGCACCAATCATGCCTACCATCCCTGTCCTATTGTTGTTTTTTTTACTTTTCTTATAAGTATCTATCTCATGTATTCAAAACTATGTTTATTCTTATACATGTATCTTGTAAGCGATTGACAAATCAAATAAATACTAAATACTAAAAATACAAGGAGGATCTGTTGTCATAATAGAGTCCCAACTCCACACTATGCCTAGAAAAGGGACTTTCAGTGGCTAAACCTGTTGAATGCTAATGTTAATGAAAGAAAAGTGTTTGGATTTTCAGAAAATTAATAAAATGATCATTCTGATATAATAAAAGAATGTACATCCATATCTATAAGAAAATGAATATTTATTTGTGCATTTTAAATAACTGCTGTTAAATAATATGAGGTTCATAAACAGGTAGTCTGTGACTTACAACCATTCATTCATTGACTGTCCAAAATTACAATGGCAATGAAAAAAAAGACATGACAAGTTCTCACATTTATGACTGTTGCAGTGTCCTTGTGGTCATGTGATCAAAATTCAAATACTTGTTGAGTAGCATGCATTTATGATAGTTGCACTGTCCTGAGATCATGTGATCACCATTTGAGATCTTCCCAGCTGACTTCTGACAAGCAAATGGTCAATGGGTGAAGCAGATTTGCTTAATGACCACATGATTCCCTTATGAACTGCAAAGATTTGCTTAAATATGGTCAAAAAGGTCATAAAATGGGACATGACTCACTTAATAACTGCCTTGCTTAGTAACAGAATTGTTGGGCTCAATTCTAGTTTTAATTCAAGGATTACCTGTAATCATCTTACGAAACACATCCCTTTTAAATGAGGTGTTAGACACTAAAACATTAATTAATTACAATTATAATTAATTAATATACATAGGCACATACATTTTGGAGCAATTTAAATAATTCAAATTATTAAATAATTCAGAGAACATTTTGAAAAATTATACTCTTTTTTTTTTTAACAATACCAATATATTCTACTGCCTGTCTCTCCTCTTCCTTTTGGTAACTACTGATTAGCATATTTTACTCTGAACTATGAGCTACTTGTTTGAAATTAATATATATCTACTTCCACTTACTTAACAGTACTAGAATGTCAACAACCTGGTCACTGGGGCAGAAGTGCAGCTTATCCAGCAGCAGCATGACTTTGAAATACATTCAACAATGATCAAAGTTCAAGAATACAGAAGTAATGTTCCAAAGGGTCTGAAGAATCCATTACTCTAGTTCTGGATGAATTGTTCTAATTATAATTTAATTTCAGTTAAAAATATCACTTTTAACACTTTTTTGTTTTTGCTTTTGCTTTTCTATTCTAAAATCTATATTGTAGTTGTGCAATCTAGATAGCTGAAGAACATTTCTTCCTATGCTTCCCTTTCCCAAACTACAAGGTGATTTGAGATTTTCTGCAAAGAGTCTTTTGAGGATCACTATGATACATGAATTATTAATTCCAGAAGCTGCTTTTTGATTTAAGAAATTCTCTCTCCAGAAAGGGTTTGTCAAAAAAGTTTACTTACAGAGAAAGAGTCTGGTTTTTCCTTTTTAAAAGATTTTATGAATTAGACTGACCTGAATTTAATGAGAATTTCATGCTCATTAGCTTTTACTCTAATTATCTTTTTATGATGGGATGTAAATTATAAGTCTGTTTGAAAGTTAATTATAATAAAAATATCACAAGGCATTATATGTAATATTCTATGAGATACTTTTAGACTTCTAGCCACGGTGAATGAAACTTTAAATAACATTTAATAAATAACTGCAATCTGAAACCAACAATCTTCAGTCTCTTTTTTTCAGAAGACTTCTTTTCTTCTATCTACTAGCACCTTAGAAATTGTAACTACATTTTAAGATTTTTTAAATTCTGCTTTCAGGACAGTATTGTTTGACAAGATTGTCATCTGCTATTCTGTTTAAAGATACAATTAAGATGTGAAGAATGAAATTAGGATAATCATGTTAGCTTCAACTTTTTAAAGAGTTCTGTCATTAGTGAGATGTGCCAGCCTTCTCAGCTGAATTTCTACAGAACCCCACAATATCATGAGTCTCTAGTGGTTCTGCAAGAGATCATGATTTATTTATTTTATTTTTTGGGGGGGGGGAGGGGAATCTTCATTTTTTGAATTGTAAATTTTTTGTATTTTTTGCATTTTTTTATTCAGGGGTCTCTTGAGACCTCCAGAGGGGGGGAAAATGCACAAAGACTACCCTAGATATTCCAAATGTGATTTGGAAAATAGTTATTAATATAAATTTTGTTTGGAAAATTCATCTGCTAAAACGCTTGTGGTGCCAATATGTTGAAACATATAACACTATATTCCATTCAATATCTGTCCATATATAGCCTCAACTTCAAGTGATAGTAAGTATCTTAAAGTTATTCAGGACCTGGTTATCTGAATCATATAACTGGCATCACAGAATCCATACTTGCAAGAACGCAGTGGCTTCCATCAGTGGCCTCATACCTTAAACTCTCTTTCAAATGTAGTATCTATGATGTAATGTGGATTCTGTTTTAGACCTAATGTTATTAAATGTAAGCCTGATTTATAAAGAAAAACATAATGAGGATAATAACTAAATAGAGCAAAACATTTATTAAAGAAAATTAACTTTTATGAAAAAAATGGGCACAAAAAGAAAAAGGTCAACTGAGAAACATACGTATTAAAAGACAGGTGGGATGACTGCACAGAAGAACTGTACCCTTCAAAAATCCTAAAATCAACGATACATATGAAGATAAACTAAACCAGATACCATAGACCAGGGGTCCCCAAATTCTGGGCCGTGGCCCACGACCAGGTCGTGGCCTATTTGCAAACAGCCCACATGAGCACCAGGTTGGTGTGCACACATGAACATGCAGCTCAACTTGCGCAAGTTGAGCTGTGAATGTGCGGGTGTGCTGGCCCAATGCCCATGCAACCCAGTTCTCCTCTCCCTCCCCCAGCCGGGCGACCAAGCTGCAAAGGTTGGGGACCGCTGTGCTAGACAGTGAAATAACCCTGGAAAGTACTGCAACAACAAAATGCTGAAGTTAAATTGTGAGAGTTCTGTTTAAAAGCTTATAAGATGATGACAAACTTTTACTGGAATTAATATTGAAAAATTGTAACAATTCCCAAGAATTGGAAAAGATTAATTTATATTCTAATACAGGTCTGTCAAACTGGCAGCCTGCAGGCTGAATGCATCACATGCAGGCCACACCCATCCCAGCTCCACAAAGGCAAAAAACATCACTATACATCACAATATGTCACATGACGTGATCGAGTTTTATACCCGTGTTCTTATATCACAAAGAGTAGCACACAGGAATTCTTACGCAGAAGAATAGCTGCACTTACCTTACATCTAACGGGAAAATAATCTAGGTTTTGCAATCAAGATCCAACAATATGTGAAATAAGAATTGCCATCAGTACAAGCTGAATTCAGGCAAAGTCAAAGTCAATCAAAGCCATATTGCTAATATCTAATGGAAGTTAGCACAGGAATACCAAACTGATGTTTATTTTTAATTTGACTTTTGATGTCCAAACTATAATAAATTGTTAATAGTCTTTAAAGTACTCCCTATTAAAAAATATGCATGATGCCCAGGAATCAATAGAGTTTAATATGAAGCACCTTAATTATGTTAAAAACTTGGAAAAGAAAGTGTGGAAGTTATATATATTGGCACCAAATATTTAATTTACATGTCGAAGATATCTTAGAGTTGCTGGAATAGAAGAAATAGAAACAGAATTTAAAATCACTGGGAGAAATAATTAATAAAAATAAGTTGGAAACACCACTTGGATGGCTGAAAACAATGATGAATGTAAAAGAATAAAAAAGCCAGATGGTTAAGTTTTCGTAAACTACAACGACATTCAACAATCTAGGATTATGTTAATATAAAACCAATCCAAAGCAGGTAAGCAAGTGAAGATACTGAAATAGTAAGAAACTTTATTTTCCTGGGCTTAAATATTGTAGGATAACAATTGTGGTAATGAAATAAAGACTATCTGCAACTTGAGAGAAGGATTATGACAAAATATTGAAGTGCAGAATACACAATATTCTAAGCTGTAATATATGCCTGATAAAACTGAATCATCACGAAATGGAATGAAGAAAAAATAATGCCCATGAAATATAGTGTAGTTAAAACACTTCTGAAAATAATTTGAACTACAAGGATACCAGGTAAAGTGAACCAGATTGCTCACTGAAAACACTAATAATGAAACACAAAATGCCAAGGACAGAATCATTGGAGAAGACTTTGATGTTTGGAAAAAATGAAAACAACTGCAAAAGAGATTGACAGAAGGCAGGGTAGTAGATACTATTATTGATGGCACAAGATAAACAATAAGAGTTCAAAAAAGCAGTTACTGGCAAAGAATCTTGGTGATTCATTCTGGCAATGAAGATTTGAAACTGACTGCAGTACCAACAAAGCTGCTTTTTAAATTTGGTTTCTGGAATGTATCATTTAAATTTTGTAAAATATACTGTGCAAATTGCTATGCCCTGAAAGATAAAATGTAGATAAAACATCAAGCAGGGAAAAAGGAGATAGAAAAGAAACTGAAAAATGGGGACAAGTGGAGGAGTTGCTAGCACAGAAATATTATATATATAACATAGTATTAATATATTTAACAACTGTAATAAATATAACTTCATTTCCTTAGTTAATTAAATCTTATAGAAGAATGATTGTTAATTCCAATCAATTAAAAACCTTTCTCTTTTCTGTGACAACACAAAATTGTTTGGAATATCAGTACAACTCAACTAACAAATGTATTCTTAAATTAAATAATTTCAATATTACCCTTATAATGCACTAAATAACTTTAAAAATATTTTTCTAGTATAGTATATAACCATAATAAGACCACAATGATACTTAAATAGTGACTATCAGACAGCACTGGCAAGAAATGTCAGGAAACTTCCAAATATATCCACACCTTTTTACCCCTGCTTAAATGTGTATTTTAAGACTCTGTATACAGCTTGCTTATTAAATAGAAAAAAAGTCTTTTGACCTTGGATATTTCAACATCCATCATCTATTTATCTAGAAACAAGTAATTGTGTTTATCATGGAATACCAAACTTGAAAAAAAAATTTGGAAATACAGATATGATAACCAAAGAAAATAACTATTATGAAAACATGGGCTTATTATGTCCAAAGGATGTTTGGACTAACTGTTCTTCACGGGATTACATTTTTTCAAAAGGAGAAGAAGTTCATTTATGGACTCTGCCTTGCTCCTTAAGAAAGAAATGGCATCAATAATCAAAATTGCCTAATAATATTTGTCTAAAAGGAAATCATCCCTCCCAATACCGCAGAATTAGCCATCATTATTTATTATTATTTACTTATTTATTATTATTTAATTACGATATCTTATGGAAAAGATAATTGAAGATGGTAGATATGTTTGGAATGCTGAAAACCTGTTGCTCAAATAGAATGTCTTCCCTTGGTATGCACCATCCTCTCCGATTCATCATTTCTTTATTTTTAATCAAATGGGAAATCAGCATCTATAACAATACATCCAGCAACAGGTACAACTTCCTCTGCTCCTCAGCAAAAAATTTCTCTTAAGTCATAGCATGTTTATAAATGAAAATTGTTTGTGTGTGGAGAGGAGAGATTTGCAATGTAATGCTTATTTCATAAATGTGTCATAGAAATGTTTCCCAGAAATGGGGAAAAGAAAGAGAAGCCTGAGGTGCTGGAAGAGGTGGTGGGAATAAAAAGAGAGGAATGTTATGATTGGCCAAACTTGCCACAGCATTATATGATGAGACAATATATTCTCCTGATGTGCCCAATACCCCAAACAATAATCCCATTTTGTCATTCTTCCTTCCTCATCTGGGACAACCACTTCTAGCCATGGAAAACTCAGGTAAAACAAAACACCAGTTGCAGATCTTGCATCTTAAATCTTTACTAAAGTGGAATCTGCCAGATTGCTGAGTTTTCTCTGCAATATGGCCTATTATATCAATATCATTTAGTCAGCACACCATGATAACAAAGAATTTTGAGTTACAATTATAACACATCTAGAGGGTATCAGGCTTAGGTGGCTAATTTAAGATAAAATTTTAACCCAAGGGGAATTTTATCTGACCGCTTTCCTGATATCTACCAGAAATTCCAATCTGACATATAAGGAAAGAAAAACTCAATGACTAAATTAAACCAAAACCCTGTTTCTAAGGGAGCCACTATTTATGTAAGGGAGGCAGCTAGGTCTCTGAAGCAAAAGATAAATCTACAGTGAAATGATGAATTATAAAAGCTAGATATCCCTGGAAGAAGACAGGAAAAGAGAAATAGAAACAAAGTGTTTTTAAAAAGCCTTGTGTTTATTTATTTTTCCAATTTTGAACATCTTAGGAGTAACAAAACTGCTACTGGAATGGTAGTATTATTAACTATCAATAAATCTAAACTATTATGTGTAAATATCAGAATCAGCCTTTAGGATTAACAACACACACTACATAATGAAACACATGAAGGATCCACATGAAATAAAACAGACAGGTAGTTCAGGACAAGTGTGACCACTGACCTTTGAATACCCCCTAGTCAATCTAATAAGCCTAATATATTTTCCATGTATAGAAAGGCATTAAAGCCTGTAAGTGTAAGTGAAATGTTTTGGTGAATGAGCTGAAAAGTCTTGCTAATTTTTAGATAATTATATGAAACTTACATAAAAATATATATTAATTATATTAAAATTAAATTAAATAATAATGTTTTTCAGATTTCAACTAACTTTTTTTGCAATGTTTTTTAAAAAAGCATTCTCAATTAATGAGATGTTGTAACATGAATGAATCACAATTTTACAAATCCTGAACTTGTAAATACGGTACAATAGGAATAAGAATCATGTAAGATTTTAAGTCTTTCAGGTTATAAAAAGCTGAGCCAGAAAAAGTATTCAGGAATTTAGGAACAATTTTGAATTCATGTTTTGATTCCTAAAATAAATGTAAAGGTTTATTTATATGCTCATTTTTTATATGTCCCCATTAACACACTACTTTATCTTTTTTAACACTTTCATATATAAAACCTATATTTAATATATAAAACATTTTAATGTCTTTGAGAGAAATGGGAGGTTCAGAAATATATAAATAAATAAATAAATAAATCACAGTAGATTATATACCACAGATGTAAGACATTAGATGCAATGTATATAGGGAAAGGAACCTTATTTTATATGCAAAAATTCACATATTTTCATGTATTATATAATAATAACATAAGTATTTTTATTTGATAGCCTTTCTCAAACCTGTTTATTGTTTAATATTATTAAAACCACCAACCGCCAAATACAGACAATATTGGTATATGTACATAGTACAGTATCAACTTTTCTTGGTCTATAAACTCACAAAATTGCAGAGAAGATAAGCACCCCACTTTCAGTCTATGCTTATATGTGGTTTTCATTAACAATTGAGAACTACAGAAGGGTGCATTTAGCATGGAAGCAATCAGGACCGATAAACAACTGGTACAAGAAGTAAACTATAGTATGTATTACCAGAAGGGAAAAATAAAACTTTTTAGAGTATACAAATAATATAATGTTTTATGTTAATATTTTACATGGAATGTTCATTTTTGTAAAGGGTAAATGCTAATTAAAATAAGATGTTTGTGGGATTTCATATAGAGTGAAATGATAAACAGATCAGTATGTTTTCACTAACAACTTACTCCAATTCAGTGATGTTTTCTTTTCATGCATATGATTCTATCCCACCAAAATTAATATATGAGCTTATTTGTAGATAAAAATGTCTAGAAATCTTTGAATTGACATTCTATTCAGTCCAATTTTCCTTAGCAAACATATTAAAAATATATTTTCTACTAATATATTTAGAAAATCTGTTAAATCATATTGTCTTTTAGAAAAATAAGACAGAAGAATCCAAAATAGAAAAGCAGGCACCCCAGGTCATCTTTAGTAGATGTATGCAAAAATGTGTCCCTTTTCATACATTGGGTGCATAAAAATAGAGAAATCTCTTTTGTACTCAGTACTCTATGTGCTTGGAAACTACCCAACTATAGCACTATGAATTTATATGGGATATACATAAATGATCACTTCTTCTTAGTGCAAGATCAAATATATATTCCCATCAATAACCACATATTTTGAGATTTAAATTTATTCTGGTATTAACTTTAAGATGTTAATTTATTTAAAGTAGTTTTAAAAATGAATAATGCAATCAGCTATTACCCACGTTTGTTAGTTCCTTTTCAAAAGCAAAGTAGTAAAACATTAATCTGAATATTATGCTTTTGTTTTAAATAACATATAAAAATAAATGTCCTGATATGATGAAAGAACGTATGTATTAAAAATATTATAACTAGGAATAAGTGCTGTTTTATTGTCTTGAATGGTCTATACAAGTATATATATGAATGCACATGTATGTATGATCACATGTGTGTGTGTGTGTGTATGTGTGTGTGTATTTCATTTGAGAAATAATATCGTATTATTTCAGTCTCGCTTTGAACGATCTGTTATCAGTTTCTACTGAATTCTGTCTTTAAAATGAGCAAATTGTGGTAGGGAAAAAGCTATTTTTCAGAACCGTGTTGCAAAAGTCCAAAAGAAAGTAAAATGCTATTTTTGGGGTGTCTATATAATATGAACTGTAGAATATATCCTATTATACGCATCCAGAAAAGGGGGGGGGGGGAAATCATCAGATAAAAGACCAAGTATAACTGCTACAATTTATCTGCCTTTACAGTCAAAAGGCAGTTTTCATCATTTTCAAAGGATCCAATGTATTTTATGACAAATAGGTTTTGCAGTTTAATTTACAAATAGAATTGTAAGTATGGCATTGTTGCTCTGCCAAAGCAAATGACAAACAGAGTAGAGTTTTCAATTCATGCCATCCTCAGCAGGATAGAAGAGATTAAAATAAAACTGAAATAATTTAGACAAAACAAATAAATGTTTCAAAAAGTTGAAGGAGATCAAAGTATGCATTTTCTGACCCCACTCTATAAGCATTTCTTATTATATTGACCAATGTCATCAGATCGTTAATTAAAAGGAGAAGTGCTGGCAGGTGGCAGGGAACCAGCAGCCGATAATTGGCTCCCTTCTTCTTTTTGCCTTCAAAAACTCCTTTTTTTCCCCTTGCAAGATATGCCACTAGGCAGTCAGAAATGCCTACTTTGTAATATAATGATTAAGATGAGAAGAGACTCTTGCATTTAAAGCTGCTGTGCCTAATGAATGCAGCAAGCTTTATAATTATGATCTTCCCTTTTTCTTCACAATAAGGAATATGACATTCCCCTCAACATTTCCTCAACTGTCAAAAGCAAGTAAACAAACAAACAAAACAAAACAAGACACCATTAAATAGGAAATCTGAGAACATATGTTTGATGGAGGAAGGTTTTTTTTTTTAACTTAGCGGGGGGAGGGGAATAAAACCAACTAGACTTACCACTTCACTTGGTAGATTGCTCAGGTCATTAAATGGTGTTTCCAATGTATTTGTGTCAACGTTTAGCATCACCACATCCTCCACTGATTTACTTTTGACTCTCTGAATAAGGAAACATATCCTTGTAAGCATTTGAGTGCTTCTCTTTCTGATTTTCATTTAAAAACATACACATATAAATCTAAATTGTAAACAAACAAGTAAACAAACTAGAGATGAAGCAATCTAGGTCCCAAAGAAATAAGCCAATATTTCCATAGCAGCACTGTGTATTAAGAATTCCCTTACATAATGCATCACTAACATAATTAATGAAATTTAGAGTATTAGAAATAATACCCATCAAGACTATTTCTTATAATGCCTGAATAGGATCTCCTATTCTTCTATCACTATATAAAAACATTTATCCAATATTTGCCTTGCCATTATTTGCCTAGTGAGAAACAAGATGCTAGAACAAGTGGACATTTGGTTTGGTTCTGCAGGGCATTCCTCAGAACCTTCCTTTTTTTGATTAATGCAAGCATAGACTGATAAAACACAGCAGATACAGGCTTACAGACTTAAATAACAAGAAATAGATGATATGTTATAATCTCACATTACTGTGTACATTTAATATCTAGGCATGTCCCCATTGATACCAAGGAAACAATTCCATGATACTGTTGGACAGGCTTTCTTGAGTTGTTCGCTCTTTTAAATTTAACCTGTATGATCCTAAATCAAGCAAATCAGTAGGCTTTCTAATGCCAGTTTTAAGCAACCTCTATGCTAGATGAAATGGCTCATCACATATGGATATACTGAGGGGAAGATTACTTTTCTTACAATAGTTTCTGGCCATTTTCTTTTCTCACTCAGTCTGAACTTCTCAAATAATTGCAAGAATATTTGAAACAAGCAGGTGATCCTGCCCAGTTCCTCCCCATTCCATAATTCTATTCCCTTCCATGCAGAAGTCTCAATATCATTAAACAGCACATCGCCAGAAAAGCTTGGTAGAATGTTCAACATTCCATTTTGAGGCTGATATATTTAGGACTGCTTCAAGGGTTCACATGAAAGAAACTGTTCCTCCTCTGCTGTAGCTAATGAAGATGGGAAGTTCTCTTATTCTGTTTCTCAACTATAGAGAATCTCATATAAAACAGAGAAATCCAAGGTTAACCAACTTGTTTCTTTTTTCCCCTTCTATCCTTCCAATTACCCATAAGTTGCATTTTTAAAAATATTGACGCCTATTCAGGAATAGTATGAGAGATCCAGTTAGGCTTTTAAAATGCTTGCACATTATGCAGCCTTAACATATAGACATGGAGAAATAGAAAGTTACTTACCTCCATTAAACTGAAGTGAACTCCAATCAAATAAGGCATTGGTGCACTGAAATTAAAGGGGAGGAGAGGGGGAGAAATACATTAGATACTAGGAAAGTGTAAGCATGTTTGCCAGCTCCAAATATTAAAATGCTCTGTAAGCTGGAAAATTCTGGTTCAAAACCTAGCTATCATTCCAGCTTTAAAGTAAGGAATAAGACAAGACTATCTTGCTTTCAACAGCTCTTACCTTCAACAGCTCTCACTTCTTCTAAATGTGAACTTTACCAAATGGAGACTGCAGTCCTCTCCCCATAGTTTTTTTCTTATCATGCATGCAATATTATATGATCACTGATCCATATCTCTGGGTGACTCTCAGTACATATTCAGAAGAAACCAACCGGATCGTCACCATTTACTAATTACTATTTTGTATCTCCTATATCTATGCAATTTAATTATTTACTTAGTAAAATGTTGCTAATTGCAATGGATCAAAAAAACTCAGGGTGAAGATAAAACCATCAAACAAGTCAATATGAAAGCACTTATCAGCACATGATAGGTAAAACAGGATAGATAAAACAGATAAACCAGGCTAAACTACCAACAGGCTTGGATAAATTGTCAGGTCTCTATGTGACGTTAAAAGAAAACAAAGGCATGTGCCAGCCAGGCTTTTCAGAGAAGAGAGTTTTATAAGACAAATAGAAAACTCCTGTCTCATATTTGCATTTCTTCGAATAAAGGGAAGGTGTAGGAACCCCCCCACTCATCAAATTTTTATATTTAATATTTAGGCAGGTGATACAACAGAAGCTGTCCTTTAAATATCAAGGTCCCCAGCTGTTTTAAAGCTACCATAAATACCTTGAACTCAGATCAGAAGCTATTGAAAGTGACTTCAGTTCCTGTAAAACTGAGATAAATTGGTCAGTTTGGGCTAATAATCATCTTGTAGTAATGTATGCTCTTATATTTTCAATCAGTAAGCAAGTCCAAACTGTCCAAAATAATTAAAACACTGGGGTTGTAACTGACAAAAATGAATCTAGCAGCACACTGAAGGACTCCCTCAAGGACTGAATACATCCATTTCAGTGCATGTTGCTTGCCCACTTCCAAAAAGAAGAATCACTGATCCATATAGACACCATCTTGTCAGACAGCATTGCTTTATTGGTTGTGATACATCTTATTAAAACATCTAGACTTCAGTTTAATAGTAGCAATATTGCAATGACTCTAAAGACTGGGGAAAATAAAATTGGGTATTATCATCACATTGATGACACCTGACTTTAAATCACAGATGCCCTTCTTCAGTCTATTCTTTTATATTTTAACAGAATGAAGGACAGAAAATAATTCCATACCATCTCCTAATTCAATAATCTTGAGCAGATCAGAAACCCCAAAAAATGTCACCTGTGCAAGTTAACTGAATAAATTCACATGGAGTAAAACTGGCTCTATTTTTCATTTATTGGTTTTATTCATGGAATAACCTGTTATACTGCATTTAGCTAATGCACAGGTGAAACTCAAAAAATTAGACTATGTACAAAAGTTCATTTATTTCAGTAATGCAACTGAAAAGGTGAAACTAATATATGAGATAGACTCATTACATGCAAAGCAAGATAGTTCAAGCCATGATTTGTCATAATTGAGATGATTATGGATTACACCTCATGAAAACTCCAAATCCACAATCTCATAAAATTAGAATATTACATGCAATCAATAAAACAAGGATTGTACATGGAACAATATTGGACCTCTGAAAAGTATAAGCATGCATATATACTCAGTACTTGGTTTGGGCCCCTTTTGCAGCAATTACTGCCTCAATGAGGTGTGGCATGGAAACTATCAGCCTATGGCACCTGCTGAAGAAGCCCAGGAAGCCCAAGATGCTTCAATAGCAGCCTTCAGCTCTTCTGCATTGTTCAGTCTCATATCTCTCATCTTTCTCTTGGCAATGCCCCCTAGATTCTCTATGGGGTTCAGGTCAGATGAGTTTGCTGGCCAATAAAGCACAGTAATCCCACAGTCATTTAACCAGGTTTTGGTGCTTTTGGCAGCGTGGGCAGGTGCCAACTCCTGCTGGAAAATGAAGTCAGCATCCCCATAAAGCTCATCTGCAGAAGGAAGCATGAAGTGCTCCAAAATCTCCTGGTAGACGTCTGCGTTGACCCTGGACTTAATAAAGCATAGTGGACCAACACCAGCAGATGACATGGCTCCCCAAATCAACACAGACTGGAAACTTCACACTGGGCTTCAAGCATCTTGCAATGTGCGTCTCTCCATTCTTCCTCCAGACTCTGGGTCCTTGGTTTCCAAATGATATGCAAAAGTTGCTGTTAGGGATACACACCCTAGCAGAACGTGCAACGGCAGTCTAGCAGGCAGGCAAATATGTGAGATTAACGTTGTTGTAGCTTACACTCAGTAAAACAGATACACTGTGCCAATTAAATAGTTTTTTTTATTCCAGCAAGAGTTATAGCATAGTCAAACAGTCCATATATCATACACTAGTTCAGTCCATCCGGGGATTAATCAGTTGCAAAGTCCAGTGTCGAAAAAGAGGTCAGTAAACGTACAAATAATCAGTCCAGTAATATATCTCTTTTGCAGTTAGAGATATGAAGAAAATCAAACCTCTTTTCTTCGTTCAGCAATAGCAGGGAAAAAAACGTAGTTATCACCATCAATCCATCATTGTCAGCAATCCAGTAAAAGCCAGCAAACAGTGAGCTCTCTTGCTCCCTCTTATGGTGATTTTACAACCGCGCCCAAAATACATGTTTTAACAGTTAAAGTGATACACACGCTTAAACTCACTAACATAGTTTATATATATTATTTTACCCAAACTAAGTTAGGTAACCAATGTTATTCCTAACAGTTGCTCTTATCAGAAAAGAGGACTTTGGATCACTGAGCAACAGACCAGGTCTGTTTTTCTTTTGCCCAGGGAAGACGTTTCTGATGTTGTTCGTTGCTCAGAAGTGGCTTGACAAGAGGAATATGACATTGGAAGCCCATGTCCAGGATCCGTCTGTGTATGGTGGCTCTTGATGCACTGACTCCAGCCTCAGTCCACTCCTTATGAAAGTCCCCAACACTTTTGAATGGCCTTTTCCTGACAATCCTCTCCAGGCTGCGGTCATCCCTGCTGCTTGTGCACCTTTTTCTTCCACACTTTTCCCTTCCACATAACTTTCTATTAATGTGCTTTGATACAGCACTTTGGGAACATCCAACTTCTTTTGCAATTACCTTTTGAGGCTTTCCCTCCTTATGGAGGGTGTCAACGATGGCTTTCTGTACAACTGTCAGGTCAGCGGTCTTTCCCATGATTGTAATTCCTACTGAACCAGACTGAGAGACCATTTAAAGGCTCAGGAACCCTTTGCAGGTGTTATGGCTTAATTAGCTGATAAGAGTGGGACACTTTGAGCCTAGAATATTGAACCTTTTCACAATATTCTAATTTTGTGAGATTGTGGATTTGGGGTTTTCATGAGCTGTAATCCATAATCATCTCAATTATGACAAATCGCGGCTTGAACTATCTTGCTTTGCATGCAATGAGTCTATCTCATATATTAGTTTCACCTTTTAAGTTGCATTAATGAAATAAATGAACTTTTGTATGATATTCTAATTTTTCAATTACAATTCAAAAGACCAGATCATTTGCATTAATACTATAAAATAATACTATAAAAATTTGACAAAATGGGAAAAATGAAAGGTCTCAACATGACCTTCCTAAGATACAAAGCTTCTATTATTTTATATCTTCTAGTAATACTAGAAGGAAGGGAAGGGAAGGGAAGGGAAGGGAAAGGAATGGAAAGGAAAGGAAAGGAAAGGAAAGGAAAGGAAAGGAAAGGAAAGGAAAGGAAAGGAAAGGAAAGGAAAGGAAAGGAAAGGGATTATAAAAGGATTAGACTTGATCAAAAAGTGATTATAAAAGGATTAGAATTGATCAATACACAGCAGGGAAAAATATGAAGTCTTGATGTATATTAAATGAGTAAGAGTGACTTAAAATGCAACCGTGATTTACAAAGTATAACAACAGTATATTTGTAGACTTAGTACATAGTATTCTTTTACTTGCTGTGATTTTTAGAAAAACACAGCATTATATCACTTTCTTTTTTAGCTTTTTGCCAGTGTCTAACATTTTGGCCAAAGTTTTATTAAATCTGGTTCTATTTCTCAGTTTGATTCTATTTAATCACTAATTTCCCAATGGGATAAAAATGCAGCCAGTGCTAAATACTCAGGTGATTCAGCCAATAGCCACAGTAACTATGTATGCTTAAACTTTATATTTTTTTCTTTTAGTTATAGTATCTGATAAAAATTTTCAATATCCCTTAAAAACTTTGCCCCTCATGAAAATATTTTTTTTTGCATGTTCGTATTTATGCACAACATAGGATAGTCAAAGAAAATGATTTGAAATAAGTTGGAAGCATTCCCAAGATGTTCTTAAAATGTTTATCTGTTTTTTTTAATTGTATCTCCTAAAGCTTGCCCTGAATTTTACCAAAGAGGTGCCCATTTTGATGGTATTGATTATCTGTCATGGCATAGTCTTTTCTGCTCAGATGCATGTGGCCAGAAAAATACAAGGGTCATAAGAAGGACTCAACAAGGGAATGATTTGCAACATAGGAAACGTGTACTGGGACCAATTTATGTCCCTCATTCATGACATGCATCATAGGCACAGATGACCTAACACCAGATTCACTTGAGACACAATGATATAGTATCACAAGCCAGCAGGGGGTTCTTGGTTAAAGCAGATAAAACCAGACTAATTAATTGTTATATATCTTTCCCACAAATATGGCAATAAACTTTCTTTCATTCTTCTCTAATACATATTTTTATAGTAAATACAACAGAGATATATAGAACCTAAATGTAATGTTATGACTGCCAGACTAATATTATGCTACATATTCTATTATTCAAAATGGTACCTAACACATTGATCAATACTATTTTATCCCCATCCAATTATATTTCCTACCTTGTGAATTGGAAACTATGAAGTTAAAATTAGAGATTTTATTCTGCAAGGGGGTTGAACAGAATGACCAGCCCATAAACCACTTACTTTTCAACCTCCTTATTTTTATGGCCCGCAGGGCTTTGGAAATTATAAATCAGAGTTCACCCAAACAAACAAACAAACAAAATCCCAAAACCCCAATCGATAAAAAGCATTGATTTTTTTCCATAAAAAAACAATTCAGCCTCAGTTTGCCAATAAGTACAGAACTATGTTTGCACTTTACACGTGTGGTTTCCAAATGTGACTTCAGTATAAAATTGAAAATAATATAATAAAAAGTTGCAGGCATTAGACTTATGATTACAGCTGCGAATTTGGACTGGAGGTTCCTAGCTATGATACTTTTCTCTAGATAAATCAGCCTCCTTTTCATACACATATAAACTGAAGTAACAATATATAATGTATGACACAGAATACAGATGAAAGATATAGAAATAACTCTGTATTTTATTTATTTATTTGATATTGCAGCCTATTCTCCCATGGCGACTCGAGGCAGCTTACACAATGTAAAACCATATTTAAAACAAAAAATAAACATAAAAACAATAAAAAACTAATAAAAAGAATCAAATAAATTAGTAAAGTACAATAGAACAACATTTGGGAAAACAAAAAACAAAACAAAAATAAAAACCAACTCCCCCCCCCCCATGCCGACAACAGCAGATTATTATATTGCTTTACAATTTACTACAAATGTTAGGAGTAGTATTTGTGTACACTGACATTAAATTAGTGTTAAGAAGAATGAGATTTTTAGGTTCTTGGGAAGAATACAAATTTACAATAGAAAAGATGCCAAAAACTCTTTTCTGAAACATACTGAGCAAAACTGCATTCATGAAATTCTCCCATCAAGAATAGAAATATGATTTCTGCACATTCTTCTTTTTCACTGTCGCCTCCTAAGAGGCTCATGAAGGTAGTTGAAGACTCTTCCAAATCGACAAAGTCATAGAGCAAGGATTAATAGAGAAAAATTAGCCCTGCACCCTAAAATTACATCTTTCTCCTTCTCCATAGCTAAAGTCTTATTAGAACTCTTCTATTTGCAAAGCAAACACTCCAATAAAATACAGTTTATAAACCAATACACAGTTCATATGAAGTAAAACAAATTGGTATTAGTTATTTATGCAACCTTTGGAATAATCATCTTCAGTGTCCTAAGTCAATTTAAGGGCAGTTTAAATACTGTATAATTAGATTAATCTTAAAATACGTTTGATACTACTTCAATAAAAATTGCTTCACATATATTGGCTATCTCAGGGAATCTTTACTAAGTGATGAATACCAAATATATTACTGTGGGGGGTGCTTCTCAGAAATTGGAATAGTAAACCATACAGTCTGGTTTTGCACTATTATCAACATATTTGAGGATCATATCAATAGGATTGTCACTATGAGTTAAATTAACTGCTTTGCATAAAGGATGTACTTCTTGGTAATATAAACCATATTTAAAATCTATTATGTTATCAGAAAATCTGCATTTTCTGTCCTGGGTTCCAGAATTAACATTTATCACAAATCTATATCCCATTTACAATAGTGCACTGTGGATATATGTTGTCTGCCATTATACACCTTTGAAATAGTTGTGTTTATATATTAATTTGGTGAGACTTTTTTCATTTAATTCTAATTAAATTTTTATTATTTATATTACTCCATTAACTCTTTTGAATGTTCAAATTACTTTTCTTCTATTAATTAATTTAGTAGCATAGCATTTATTTTAAAACCACTGGATACTATTTTAAGTGTGTCCAAAGTAAAGTGACATATTATCTTGCATTAAAATCAAAATGCAGGTTTTTATTTAAAAACAATGCTTGACGTGAATCAGTTTTTTCTTCATATTTCATAGAAAAGTAATACTGGGGAAAGCTTGGCATAATCCATTTCTGATTAGTAACTTATATCGTTAAAGAAAGTGTCAAGCACTTAAAAAGAGAAAAAAGAATGACAATTAATATACATGCATGTTTTCTTCTGGCAATCACTTATCAACTTATGAAATATATATTTTAATCTAGCCCATCATTTCTTAAAATAATTGGTTTCTTACATAAAGTATGAACTAGAAAAGTTAAACTATCAAGAAGTTAATAGGATTATTTGGGGGGTTTTTGTTCAAAAATCAAGCAAATCTAAAAACCATCAGATGATTTGGTTCTTTTGGTTTCAAAATAAATTTTAATTCTCCAGGCAGCAACTAAGCAGAACCTTCAAATTCATGGGACAACCTGATAAGTTGCTTTATTCCGGATAAACGAGAGAAATCAAGCTGTCTATAAATCTACGTTTACATTTTAGGCCTTTCCACAAGGCCACACATCTTTTTAGGTCAACAGACTTTTGGCCATTCTTTTTCTGGCCCTGAAAGTTGCACACATCTACTCTATATTTACATAAAATTTACTCTGGCCTGAGCATCACTGGTTTCCCCTCATTATACCTATGAATTAATGCTATATGATTGGATATTGGTTCTAATGTTAGAAAACATTTCAACTCTTCTGACATCTTAAACTTTTGCTATGTATACTTTTGCACCAGGATGTATATGTCCTGCCAGTACACTGTAGCAATGAATGAAATTATTTCATCTTGGAAGGAGGATACTCCTTCTTTCACGTATGTTATTTTGAGATTCTCTCTCTACCCTTTGATTTCAATTATTTTTAAGCGCATTAAATCATTGCTTTCTTGACTGGGACAAGTATATTAACTATATTAAATCTAGATAAACTATGATCATGAAGATCCCCTCCCACTCTCCTCCCATTCTCTGCTCCTCATTCATCCCCCCCCCTTTTTTTTTACTATGGTAGTCATATTAATGTATTTTCTTGGTTTTCTTTTTGTTTATTTTATTGATCTATTACTTATTTTTGCTTTGTTTAAATTTTCCTTTTATTTTTTTTTTCATTTTTTTATTGTTGCAAGTCACCTAGAGTAGCCCCATGAAGAGACAGGTGGCAAATAAATGTAATAATATTAATAAACATAACATTTAACAGATCTCAGTGGGTCTGTACAGGAGCTTTTGAATACCTTCCCTCAACATAGAAACATTCTGAATCACATTCTACATCCATTTGGAAAATATATAAAAAGAAAGATAAATAGGAAATTTTGGATTTTGTTAATTCACCAACTTGGATTTTGTTAATTCACCAACTTCTAAAACTTAGTGATGTAAAAAATAAGTCATGTAAGTCATGTTTCATATCTTAATCCTGTAGAAGTACAGTTTCAAGTATTTTTATCTGTATAAAGCAGTGCCAAATATGGCATGTTTTCAGTTTGAGACTGTACTATTACAACTGGATTTAATCTTCAAATGATCCTATTTATTTAATAAAACAGCAACAATATATTGTCTTGCTTAATTATCAGAGAGGTAAAGAATAATACATATTTAGCCTCTTACCAGCAATAATCCAGGAGATGTGGTGGGAGTACCGGGATGTATATATGCTGCCAGTACATTGGATATAGCAATGCAGCTGACCCATGAATACAAGCAGTTAACTAGAATTCAAAGGAGACACAGCAAAAGTGTAATATTATAAGAAAAGAAAGAAAACATTGTATTAATCTTGTCAGAAACAATAAACCTGCAATTATATGTACATACAATATTCAGATAAACATTGAATTTCTATGTACAACAGAAAGGTTGTATTACTGTCAGTCACATAATGAAGTATCAGTAATAATCAGAATCTCATAAAGAGATGTAGAAATAGTTATCTTCTACTGAAAGGAAACCACTTTTCAATCTATAAATGTTTCTTCATATATTCATTCATAGGCAGAATGTTGTCCCTCAGAGGGACAAAGCACATTGTATAGTCTCTCTTTATTGTAGTATGAACCAGAACATAAGAAAGTAAATTGTACTGAAAAATCTTTCATGATAAAGGATTAGATTCATAGCAGAACTTTGGGTTTTTGTACATCAGTTTGTTTGACAAGTTTATAAACTTCAGTTTCACACACATAAAGAGTGAGAGGAGGAGAGGAGGATTTACACAATGAAGGAGAATTGGTACAAGATTAGCTAAATTATCAAAATAAAGCTTCCAAAATACTTACTGATTTTCAGAAATACAACTGGTCATTTTAGAAAAAGAAATACAAGTTTTTATGAGCATTACAAAAATGCCAGCAGACAGTCAAAATGGAAGGGCAAAAATATGATAATTCTATGTGTGTAATTGTGGCTTTCTCACAATTTCAGTCAGTCAATCAAACTAAAATTTAGAATCACTGACACAAATATAAAATCACAGTATTACTAAACTGCGTAATTATGCTTATGGAACTTAAAGTATAATATAGAGTTATATAGAACTACATCAGTGTTATTACATAATACTATGGAAAAAAGCTAAAAACCAAAATCAACACAGAACAATATAAAGTTATTATTTTTTGAGCATTGATATTTCAGCTATGTCTACTAAGGGGCACATTTGCAACATAAAGGATGCACATAAAATGAAATGCACATACATAGCTAATAACTACAATGTTAAGACTAAAATTGGATGAAACTTCCCACAAGCAACAAAGCACCATTCTCCTCAGAAGCTTCCAACTCATCAGATGACTTATGCATATACATGCATGTCTTATCCATAGTGGTCTCCAACCCTTCCCAGGCAGCTATAACCACCCCAAGATTGTGCACCCCACTCCCTTCTTAACGAAACAATAGTCTTTTTAGTAAATGGAAGAAAGAGAAGGTTCTCTGAGATCTTGGTTTGGTTTGAGGCCAGAATAACCTCTGAGATAACAACACCAGCTGCAGTGCTTGCTATGCAGGGGAAGGTATGGCAGAAATGGCCCAGGTACAGAGAACAAACATTATGCCAAGGATAATATCCCAGAGAGAAAATGTTATTAAAACAAACAAACGGGTCCAAGCTGGCACTACTTTAAAATCTTCCCTGAATAAAATGCTAAACAGGAGTCTTACTTTTATTTAATGAGGAGTTAAGTCTCTGCTAACAATTATCCCAGGAGCCTCAGTGTGTTTTACAATTCACTAAGGGTACAAGGAATACATCTTGCACATAATACCCTGAACTTCTTAAGTGTTAGCCTAGCTCATATTATTAAGAGAGCTATTTGAACTATGAGGGAGATTAACAACAATGTGTTTCTGAGGACAAACCGATTGCAAAAGAAAGCCAGATGCAGCCAACAGATGAATTTCACATGAAACAGATCCTAATTCTCAGAAGGCACTGTATGGTCACAATAGCCAGAATATAATCTACTGCTCTGCTTTCTCTTTGTAAATCTCGGCTAATTAACTACGTATTTCCTGGTGCTATAATAATGTATATTTATTACAGCATTCTGACCGCAATGAGCTCAGAAACACAAACCTAGCATCAAGTACAGAATCTTTGTTTACACAGCAGTGAAAATTCTGCATAAGCATATTTTATAGCAAACATGGCAGAGGATGAAGATATATAAGCACCAGAATGTAATTTTTCTTATCATTATATAGTGGCTCACACAAAAGAAAACACCTGTATACATTACTGTACAAACTAGGGTCATATTAATGAATAAAAGAGCCAATCTATCCATACAACAAATGTCTGACATTCTGCAATTGCACAAAACCAACTAAACATAGCATTTCCTGCCTAATGCATTGGCAACTCACAATTCAGTTGTCAAAGATCCCTTAGGTAGCCTACCATAGGGCCTGTCAGGAGCATGATTCAAAAAGAAAAAATAACAGAGGGTTCTATAACACTCCTCCTGAGTGTGATGTGCACAATAATATCAATAGCTAGGATAGTCTGGGGAAAAAAGTATGTGTATAGGCATATGCATACACATATTAGGCTTATGTGAAGTAGTACCATTTTGCAAAGGCTCCTTAACTTCAGTTGATGGGTTGAGCTGCTTGTATGTCGTGTCTTGAGACTGAAAAGCAAGGCACCTATGATTTCTCAAGGTATGATTTCTCTGACTGGCTAATATATTTCAGTGGAAATATCTTTTGCAAAGCTATGTGGCCCTTAGAGGTATCCCATGGGTCTAATGCAGCTAAGCATTAGCTTAGAGCCAGCTTAGTTTATGTTAAGGCACCAGGCTTGAAATCAGGAGACTGTGAGTTCATTCTTGCCTTTGGCATGAAAGCCAGCTGGATGACTTTGAGCCAGCCTTAGCCCAGCCCACCTCAAAGGATTGTTGTTGTGGGGAAAATAGGAGGAGGGAGAAGTATTAGGCATGTTTATGATATCTGCAGTGTCCAGGAGTTAAGTAATCACCATATACAACCTTCACAGTTGTCTTTTGACAAGCAAAGTCAATGGGAAAGCTGGCAGGAGGTTGTAAATCATGGTCAGTTGGTGTCTCACTTAAAAAGGTTGTAAAAGAAAGGTTGTAAAATTGGATGTGGCCACGTAATGCTTCACTTAATTACTTCTTCACTTAACAACCAATTTTTCTGTACCAATTGTGATTGTAAGTGGAGGACTAATCTATAAAGGTGGGATAAATATAAATAAATAAGCAATGATTTTAACGTAGTTCCTTATAGAGACCCAGGGGTGAAGAGAGGATGAAATGGGGCATATCTTTCTATACTGCAGATAAAAGGCAAATGTAAGTCAACAATTCAAAATTAAATATACATACTTACATACACACAATGAACCTGTGTAAATCCTTAAAAGAATGTTTCACTTAAAATTTCAAAGATTTCAAAGCATCCTTTTTAATATGATTCCATTTGTAGGAACTGTATTGGTGTCACCAATATACATCACACCAATCATTTTATTGGCTTCTAATGTTCTTCTATGTGTACAGAAATAAAGTAAAGTAACCAGAAATTCCAATTTTTGGGATTGAATGCCTTGCTTTTTTAATGTAGAGAAAGTACATTTCCTAAAAGTGGATCACCCTAGCAAGCAAAGTTACTTTTATTAATATATCATAATAATAAGTCTGTCCATCTTACAAAAATGTGACTGAATGACATGCAACAGTTAAGGAAGTACCACTCCATTATACAGCTATAAGATTATCAAGTGTTAGGGGTAAAGTGTGGTAGCTCAGACATATAAAGCAAAATAATAAGCAAGGCATAAGGAATAAAAAAATCAAGTTCTGGATCTATAAGATGATGCTATAAAAGGAAAGATTATGGATAAAAATAATACTTTGTTGTCTTCAGAAAAGAGCAGTGCCATTTCCAAAAAGGGATGGGACACAGGCCACCTGAACTGGGGGTGGCCAAGAAAGCTCAGGTACTTTCTGTCAGCTATTCCTACCTCATGTTTTCAGAGGCTTTTATTTCTTAAATATGAATGCAATCAACAAGCCAAAGTTGTTTCAGAGAAATCAGCTTCCACTTTAGAATTAAGCAAATCATTTGTGTTATGAATTTCCGGCCTAAATTAGGAGCAGAGAAAATGCTTTTTTAAAAAACAACAACCATAAAACAAGAGATTACAATTTTGAACAGCATAATACACTCTCATTCAGATTAATATAACAGGATTAAATATGGAAAAGAAGGAAATCTGAAAGCCCCTGAGGGATATCATAAGGGCAAATTGCCAAAAAATGAAACATGAGCCATTTAGGAAAAATTGGAGGCTACAGTACTACCAAGGGACTTAAATGTTCGACAGTTGGAGCTTCAGTAATGTGTGAACTGAGGGTTGCTATATCAAGATACTGTTCACTGACACATGGAATGTCACTATTGACCACCAAACAGCTCAAGCTTGACAGTTATGCTCCAGTCAGCCAAAGATGTCATAATTTCTTAGTTAAGCTGCCCATTTCTGATTAATTTTTGTTTTCTTACCTCTGTAGAATAGCTCCAATTTTACAGAGTGCCATTATCATCCCCTTTGCTGCTTGCTGTTTTAATTGCTGTTTTCTTGCTATAGAGATAATTTAATGTTTCTGCAAATGAATTGCTTGCAATTCTGCATAATGTGTATTCCTTTGGATGCATTTCCAATTACTTTCCCATACAATTTATCTAATAGTCACTATTCTAATCATAGTTCTTAAGCCATTAAAAACAATGTTTTCTAGTGATTTTTTACATGCAAAGACAGGAGATTAGATATGAAACCCTTAGCAACTCTACCCAGGAAATGGGTTAGTCATAGATCTCATGCCTACTGATTAGTCACAGCTATTTAAAATAAGAATGGAGCACAGTTAAGCATAGATAATTTCATCTAAACTGAACTACCTTTTATTAAATGCTAGACTTCTAGATTGTACTACTCCTCTTCTGAACAATAACCTAGAAATATAATCACTGTCATAAATCTAAAAACTCAGACATTTATTTGTTTATTATAGTATGTCCTTCTAATAATAATTATTGCATTTAAGATTTCAGGTATTTTCCTGAACTTTGCTATCTTTCTAGTTAGTATTTTCAAGAATGGAACAAATACCTGAAAAGGAGCAAATTTCTTTTGAAAAAGTCATATATTAGTCACTAAACATAGATGCAAATTTCCTTTGACACAAGTATATAGAACCGTATTAGTGTTTTAAATATATATTAATAAAAATAAAACTTGCCCAAAACAACTCAGATTTTAGTATTTGTTACCTGTTATTATTATCTTACGATGTATTATGTCACTCCATCTCAGTCCTTTTTAAATCCTTTTTAATTTTCAAAAATCCCTGTTGGTTCAAATAGGGGTAGATGGATGATGGGGGGAAAGTATAAATGTTTTGTTTTGTAACATACCAACTTCTGTAATGTCTGTATGCAGACATTATTCACATTACGTAATGTGCATTTTACTTCACAGACTGTAGTATTTTAGATTTAGAGTACACAATTTAACAATATATATTGTTAGAGTAGCTTATGTTACACTTTTATTTTAGAAATTCCTTCCTATTTTGGTATTTTATCTCACCTACTTGATATTAACATATGTTTTGGTGTATAAGACACTCCTCCTTCCCAAAAAAGTGGAAATGTCTATGCATCTTATGTAATGAATGTTGCCAAAGTCCCACCCAACCACTGCCCCCACCCTTCAGACATTCTGTAATGTCCGTATGCAGATGAATCTGCATACGGACCGGAGGCTGAACAACTAGCCTTGTGGTGCAGCCAGAATAATCTTGAACTAAATACACCCAAAACCGTAGAAATGGTGGTAGATTTTAGGAAAAACCCTCCTATACAACCACCTCTTACATTATTAGACAACACAGTATCAACAGTAGAGACCTTCAAGTTTGTAGGTTCTATCATATCTCAAGACTTAAAATCTGTAATACAAATTATTTTTTAAAAAAGAAAAATGTACATTAAATGATGACATTTTCCTGGAGATAACTGATGTGCAGCAAGTGTTCTACATAACACATTCTTTTATTTTTTTCATGTATGAAAATTATTTCTGTACATATGAAAATGAGAAAATACGTTGCAGTGGGAAGAATCCTGTATATGATACTTTGTATTGAAAGGCACAATTTTTTTCAAAGCTATCAATTTGTAAATGTCTTTGCAATTTCAATTGCAAAGTAAATTGGTAAATTGCCAGTATATTATATCTGGTACCCATCAAGATTCCCTATTTCAAATTATTACATTTCTATTTCCGTTTATTGACAAATAAATAAATAATAAATAATCTCCTCCCAAATAGATGAATACATTCATGACATGACACGAAAGAAACAAAAATAAACATACACTGTGTTAATAAATCCTGTATGTGATTGGGTTAAAATAAAATATGTAATGTTGTATTTTTAAAAAGCTAAAAAGGAAATTCTTGCTAGATAGCTTTTTGGGAAAATGATATTAGCATAAAATATAAGGACTCTTATGGTTGATATTAAAGTTATTCAAAACATTGTATTCATTACTCAATTTATTTTACAATTGCATTATATTTTGTCTGGGGAAATTTTTTTCTAACTTTCCCCAACTTGAAATAGCAGCAAGCTGAAAACTAATCTTAGATACTTTATGGCTTGACAGTGCATACGCTATCTTGTCAGCATTTTCACTTGTGCTATAACCTCAAAAGAAATAGCTGAGAAGATGCAAATAGGGAACCTATGTGATTGTTTGATGGAGCAGAACTAGGGAACAATAGAAGAAACATCACAAACGACACTTATTTTTTAAATTAGAACTGCAGAAATTCAGAAGGAATCCAATTTCCTAATGCTCAAGATATACAATTCCACCAATGCCCATAAAAGCATAAAAGATATTAAGAGACATTATTTCTTAACAGTTAACATCTATCGCAGGAGTACATGAAAAAAAACCACCGGACATTTGTTTTCTATCAACAAATAATTAATAAGCATAAATTTATTTTTAATGTGACTCCAAATTAGATTTGCTTAAATCTTTAATAATACTTATGTACACATATTGTATATATGATGAGCAAGATATTAGAAAAAAAAATACTATCTACGCTTGAAAATTTGTTAGCTTTTATATTTTCAGAGATCACTTATACATAATCCTAGACTTATAACCATACATTCAGCACCGATTCAAAGTTACGATGGGGATGAATGAAAGGATTTATAACTGGTTCCTGAAGTTATGGCTGTTGCACAGTCCCATGATCAAGATGAGGGCACGTGGCAGTCCACTAGCACTTACAAGCACAGGAGTGCTCCAATTTCCCTCACCCACCTATCTCTTCTCACCATCTATGTCCTTTCTCCCTCCCCACTCTGCAACTCCTGCTGCCCTAGCTGACATTTACCATCTCCCTTCTCCTGCTGCTGACCTAGCATATCCAGTCTGGCCCTTCACAAAGCAGTTGTTGGCCTTATGAGGCTTTCTTTGTCTGGTTGCACACAGTGGTTTGCCAGACCTGAGGAAAATGACCTCATGAGGCCAGCGGCTGCCTCACTAATGGCCAGGCCGGGAATGCCTGTTACCAGTGAGAACGAGAAAATGGCAAATGTCAACTAGGGCACAGGACATCAGGGGACTTAGATTGTATGGTAACAAGGGCAACTATGGGCTAGACTGGGGTGGCTGAAGCTTCCTGGGATGGCAGAAGTCTCTTTGCACCTTGCTGCTACACTAAGCTAGAACTGGGCTTTATGGTACAAATGGCTTCACATTGCACTGCAGCTCAGGAGCTTTTGCAACCCCAGAACTGTGGCATGCTAAGAAGTCCCTTTGTGTCATGCTGCCTTGCAACACCCAAGGGAACTTGCAGTTCACTTAAAAAGCCCCTTTGTGCCATGCGGTTGGGATGGGCCATCTGAGGCTTTGAGAGTGGCTGTGGCTTTGCATTGAGGTTCAGGTGCTTTTGCAGCTCCAGAACCAAAGTATGCCGAAAAGCCTCTGAACTTCAGTGTATTCTTTCCCAGCCTCCCTGTGAGTGCACACATGTACACACATATGCTGTATGGTCTTCCCTAGCCTTCCTGAATCAGCACAAAGTCCAGCTTGCATCTCATAGCAGTATCCCCTAATTCATATGAAGCCTGTGCCCGGCCTACCAGGGTTACTTCCTAATCCCCATAGCAGCCTCCTTACCTTGGATTTCCTTCAATTCCCATCTTAACAACACACATGTCTAGAATTATGGTAGCCACTAGGACTACCAGGATTGCTGTCACTAAGTAGCGTGTTCACATGTTATCACACTTTATGATCACATCATTTAGTGACAAAAATTACTATCCCAACCATGATCATAATTCAAGCTCTATCCTTATTCTGTTTATTCATTAAATTCATATAAGTGAATGACCTGAAAAATAACTTTGATATCATGCTGAAACAGTTTCTTTATCCCTTGGCATTTAGCTTTCCACAAATATTGTATTTAAGTCATTTCAGAAATTTTATGTAAAACTATGAATAAGTAACTTGAAGAATATTTATGAAATCAACAGCAATATTATATCAATCAATTTTATTTATGGCCAAAAGGCCAAAAAGAAGTTACAAGCATACTCTAAACTTGGCATTGAATAATATAGTTTAACAAATAAAATACAGAAATATATTTTAGTACACTTAAACAGTGCATTTCTTTGTTCAAAAACAAATTCCTATCCTTTGAACTTATGTCGCCACATTAGATAACAATTATCTTGCCTAATACAATGTGATATTCATACCCGGTGCTTTATTAGTTACATTTTAATAGTCTTTAAACAAAGCAGTTTTATTTATATATTTTTAAAAATTATCAATTAACTTTTCACTTACTCAAGAAACTTAAAAGCCTAATGAAAATCAGCTTTTAATATTTCTAACAGTGACTAAAAATGGAATTTAAATCAAAACATGGGAAACATGGTATTGCTAATTTCACATGTAGTTATCTTTACAGAACATAGATACTCAAATATGTTATATTTATATTGGAAAAATACAATATATTTAATTCTAAAATCATGTTGATTTAAGACAGCAAGATTCATTTATTCCTATAATGGTTTTCTTTGGATGGTTACTAGTTACTCTCTCAATTATATTCCTCAAAGCTACAATAATTTGATTTTAACATACTCTTATCCCAATAATTATGTCCACATTACTTGCTAAATTGTTTTGCTGATAAATTCTAGCAAAATGATCACTCAATTTTGGCATGCTATTTAAGATATTCTCAATTGTTTAAAAGTTATTTTTAAAAGCTTAATATTTCTGTTATTCTTATATCACCATGTTAATTTAACATTTATTCTTCTTCATATCCTAATACACAATTGATTTTTGGATTAAAAAAGAAAAGCTGAAATGACATTGCTTAACTTGTTTTATAAATGACAAGCAAAATGCTCCCTTTTTATGATCCAGAAAGATAAAATTTTTACTAACACTCATCTAAAAGCCAATTGAAAGGATACAGATCAGTTGACAGAAAACATATGATTTGTTTATTTGCTTATTTTTAACTTGCCTTTATTATTTATACAAATAACTCAAGATGGCAAATATCTTCCTCTTCCTATTTTCCCCACAACTGCAACCTTGTGAGTGGGTTGGACTGAAAGAGAGTGACTGGTCCACACAGCTGGATTTCACGGCTAAGGTGGAATTTGAACTCACAGTCTCCCACATTTTAGCCTGGTGCCTTAACCACTAAACCAACGGGTGAGAATGGGAAGAAAATACCAGACATCGTGTGCCAAATTAGAAACTAAGATTCCACAATGGGATTTATCATATAGAGAACTAGGAGAATAACTTTTTTTCTTAATAAAAACCATGTTTGCCAAATCCAGAAGTTACCAACTCATCTTGTATTGTTCCCCATTGTACCTTCTGCTTTCTTATATAATGCAGCAATAAATAAGCCATCCTGTGAATTCTATTCTGTTCTTTGCCAGAATGCTATATTTCTGTACTTCTCTCTTACATGAGATAATTAAGTCTGAATACCTATAAATGATTCTAGATTCAGGCTACTATAAATACTGAGGTGAAGAGGTGAACAACTAGCATTATGAAGCCGTTCACTGCTTACTTTTTCCATTTGTACTTTCCAGTAAGCTCTTTGTGTCTCTGACACTACACCTAAGCTCTATGCATATTCACAATTTCAGATCCAAGGCCAACTCCAAGCTGAAATCAAGTACAAATCAGTTCATGTTTCTACTCGTAGCAGCTTGTTTTCAATCTTGGCAGCCTTTTGCAGTGGAAATACTGATTTCTCGGTCTTCTATGTCTTCCAGGACACTGAAAGATTGATATTCCCATGGCTTGAATTTTTTACAAGGCAATCCTTCTCCTCTATCTCCTAACTGGTCTGGCAACTAAGCTTGCCAATAACTTAAGTGTGATGTATGAACTATCCCCAGATGGTGCCCCTTTCTGAGGCTCCACTCAACGTACAGGAGGATGCAAGGCACAGGTCCAAGGAAGGAAAAGAAATAATTCCTATCCCATTTATTTTAAGTCAGCTTTGCCTGGTGGTAAACCTCTATGCCAGGAATTGGGAATAGATGAGTGTTAGCCGGTTCCTTGTGTTTTTTGTTCTTACACTTTCTCAGAGGGGTAACCACAAGAATGGAAGAAAGAGTTACTGGTCACATAGCAGAAGAGATAGAAAATAAGTAAGCTTTTGGGGCTGTTTGTTCTACTCTGGCATATTTGATAAATAATTTTGAATTTTTCTTAGAGACAAAGTTGGTTGATGTCCTCATAAAAATTGCAACCTAAAGAAATCAAAGCATTGCCGAAAGGAAGAGAATTGATGTCTGTTGCCTTTTGTCCATATACCAATGCAAAAGATATTAATTAATGAACAATGAGATCAATAACCATTATGCTACAATATATATTCATTGGTAATATACGTGTCAATTATAATTACAAAACATGCGAATTAAAGAAAAAATATCCAAAACATTCAAAATAACTTTCAAATTAAAAAGCAGGTGGGCCTCAACTATATATAATATGACATTTTATGAAAATTGTAATTAGATGGTATAAAGTTCTGAAATTTCTGCTAACTATATGAAAAAGAAAAGATGATGAATAAATAAAAATTTGAAGAATTAATTTTTTTATTAATATACAGGTAATTAAAAATATAAAATAATCAATTTTAAATATGTATGCATTATGCATATTTAGTTAACGATGGACAATGTAAATATTGATACATAAGGTAACTGAAAAGGAATGTTATTATAAATTTCCTTATTAGATTTTAAAAGATACAGTACATTTAGACCAAAAACTTTAATGACTTCATTAACAATTACATGTCTAAATACAGAAAAATGGCTATGCCTGTGTATCATAGTTCCTTAATTTTGAGAGACAAAATAGCATCTGTATTTTATTTTAAATAACCTTAACTTACTAACTCAATAGTAGTGCCTCAAAAAAATGCAAGTGAAATAAATAAATACCTCTGAAATAAATGTTTTAACATAAAATAATCATCTTCACTTCTAATACTGACCCCATCTAGCACAAAAGAAATTTTGAAATGAGTAAGTGGAAAGAAATAACATTTTCTTGCAGATTAGTCTAAAGAAAGGCAGCTTGTAAAAAAAGAAAAAGCCCAAAGCAGCCCCTTTGCAAAAAGTTCCAGGGCGGGACAATGCTTTGCGTTCCAAAGCAAAAAACAATAGCAGCAAAGTCAAAGGATTTTTCTTTTCTTTTTTTCTTTTCTTTTCTTTCTTTCTTTCTTTCTTTTTTTTTTTTGCATGCTGCGACTCTGGACTGGTTTGAGGTTTTTCTTTTTTCACAGTACAAAGCCCAGCTGGGGCCAGGAGTTTTTTGGTATGCCTCAATTCAGGCATTGCTTTTGGATTTGGGTTTGTTTTTCAAAGCGTGAAACCAAGCCCAGCTTGGTCCAGCAACCAGACCAGGTACACCAGAAATGAAAGCAAAAAGATAGGGAAGGTCAGCTGGGACAGAAAAGTACAAGGCAGCAGGAGCGTTGGTGTGCAAGCTGGTATTATCAACTGCAGCTGGGACTAAGCTGGAGAGGGGGGGAGGCTGGGACTTCTGGAGCTGCTTGGCACCCCACAAGGAAGGATGCAAGGTGGGCAAAAGGATAGATATGAGGGGGAGATAGGAAGGTGGTGGTATCCTCTTACTTTATGGAGGCTCAAGGTTGGGAGGGGCTAACCCCAGAATGGCCTGGATTAGGGTGGGCAATTGCTTAATGACACATGATTCTTGGTTAACGATAGCAATGGAGAGTTCTGGGATTCCATGGCTAAGCAATGCACTCACATCATCTCACTTTATGACTACATTGCTTAGTGATGGAAAGTCCGGTCCAATTGCGGTCAACAATCAAAAACTATCCATACTTCTTAGTTACCAACATTTGATGGGTGTAATCTACAATTTGGTCCATGTTGCCAGGCTCACTTGCTATTTTTCATCCCACTTCAAAATTTGTTGAAAAGGTTTGGATAAAAAAAGTTAATTTTGAAAGGATGTATTCCTAGGGATAAGTATTATAGCAATTACCTCACTGGTAGCCTGGATCTCGGCAATTGGGAATGCTTGGCCAAAGATTTGGTCTATTTAATATTTGCAAGTGAGACAGATTTTGAGGGGTCTGGACCTGAAAGTCATAACAACATCCCAGGAAAAATAATGCCGAGAAATTTGCATGAAATATTAGTGAAATCATAATAGTAGTGGTGATTTTAAAGTTGTAGCAACGTTTCAGCAGAATCTCATCTGCCATCTGCTGAAACGTTGCTACAACTTTAAAAGCACCACTACTATGATGTGGAAAAATACCCGAACAAAGCTGAATGCCATACATGTAAGTACCCGCGAAAACTTAAGAAAACATGTGTGTGTGTGTGTGTGTGTGTGTATCTTTGGTTATTCGGGTTTTCTCCCGCGTAAGATTGGAAGTATCTAGGCAACGTTTCGATGAAGTCTCACTCATCATCTTCAGGCTTGGTCTTCAGCTCTGTGTTTCTCAGAGTGACACTCAGAGTCACTTCCAAGTGACCC
Organism: Hydrophis major; assembly: GCA_033807585.1. Lineage (NCBI taxonomy): Eukaryota > Metazoa > Chordata > Lepidosauria > Squamata > Elapidae > Hydrophis > Hydrophis major. The sequence continues at coordinate 146,311,856 of CM066330.1, forward strand.
ATATGTGATATTGGGGGATTGGAACGCTACAGTACTTGTTATATGTGCTAATTTATAGTCCTGCCTTTTTAGTAGCAGTTTTAGTCGAGGTGCAAAAGCAATCATATGTTGTTCTTCTGAAATAGGTGGAGTGGACAGAGAGAAAACATTGGAAGGGAGAGGAAAAAGTATTCACTGAAGAATGAAAAAGAGTGTCACTCTGAGAAGCACAGAGCTGAAGACCAAGCCTGAAGATGATGAATGAGACTTCATCGAAACGTTGCCTAGATACTTGCAATCTTACGTGGGAGAAACCCCGAATAACCAAAGATCCACATACAAGGCTGGCAACATTGTGTTACTTTATTGGAGGCCTTTAGTGCAGCTTGGCTTCGGGTAAATGGACGGCTATCATTAGTTAGGAAGCTGGGTTTCATCTGGGTGCCTGGTTGGAGTGTGTTTGAGATGAAGGTATCAGGGGGGATCTGTTTGTGCCCAGGTGTTTGTCTGGCTTGTAGTGTGGAGATATTTTTGTTTGTGAGTGGAGGCTTCCAAATGATTGACAGCCTGGTGGAATCATCTCTTCTGTTCATGCTTTCTGGTCTTTTTTCAATCTCTATGGCTTCTTTGATGATTCTGCGGCTGGGATTTTCTATAGTGGCTAGGGTTTTGGTGCCATTGAAGTTGATGTTATGACCTGTGGCTTCCATGTGTTGGACTAGTGAGGAAGTGTGTTCCAGCTTTTTGACTGCATTTTTGTGTTCATCCAGGCGGGTGCTTATTCTTCTATTGGTCTGTCCAATGTATGTGGCCGGGCATGATGCACAGGGGACTTCGTATATGCCTTGATTTTCCAGGTCAATTTTATCTTTGGGGTTTCTGAGGATGGCTGCTATTTTTCTGTCTGTTTTGAAGGCAGTCTTGATGTGGTGTCTGTGTAGTATCTTACTAATTTTGTCTGTAGTGCCTCTTATGTAGGGCAAGACAGCTGTTCCATGAGTCTGTTCATCTTCTGGGTCTCTATTATGTCTCAGTGTGTTTTTGTGGATCAAGTTGGTGATTTTGCTTTTGTGGAAGCCATTGGCTGTCAATATTTTAGTCAGGGTGCATAGTTCAGTCTTAATGTCTTGTCTGCCAGGCGTTTGGTTCTAGTAATTAGTGTTTTAGCCACGGAGTTTATCTGTTCTGGGTGGTGGTGGGATTGGGCGTTGAGGTAGCGGTTGGTGTGTGTTTTCTTCTGATATATGGTGTGTCCTAGTGCGCCATCTGTTTTTTGTAGATTAGTACATCTAGGAATGATAGTTGTTTGTTTGTTTCTGTTTCCATGGTGAACTTGATTTTGGGGTGTGCGCTGTTTAGGTGTGTTAGGAAATTGTTTAGGTTTTCTTGTCCATGGGGCCAAATCACGAATGTGTCATCGACGTATCTTAACCATAGTTTGGGTTTGAGGATGGCATTGGCCAGGGCTCTGGATTCGAATTCTTCCATGAACAGGTTGGCAATGACAGGTGACAGTGGTGATCTTATGGGGGCTCTTTCAAAGGACAAAGATACAAACAAATTGAAGGACTAAATGCCTCCAATAAAGTAACACAATGTTGCCAGCCAATCAAGATACAAAAAGAGCCCCCCCCCAAAAAAAAACAGTCAGAAGATATTAGAAGCAGAACACAGCAAACTCCAAGAGCAATAAACACAGACCAAGACTCTCAACCAATCAGGATGAAGAAAAAACCATTCTGTCACAGTAATAGGCTGCCCCAAATTTAAATCTGAAACCACTGTAAAAGTCTGACTCACAGACGAACACTATACAGAAGCCTGATGATGGCAGATGAGATTCTGCTGAAACATTGCTACAACTTTAAAAGCACCACTACTATGACGTGGGAAAATACCTGAACAAAGCTGAATGCCATACATATATATATATAGAGAGAGATAATGTAGAAAATGCGTTCTTTTTCACTGAAGTTATTATTAGCAAATTATTTTAGCACTTTGCAGGTGAAAAAAAAACCAGAAGTATGTCAAAATAAATACACTGGCAACTATAAACAATAAACTGCTGCAGAGAGAAATGCAACACATTAAAAACATTTTTAAAGTAACAGAAGGTAACCATCTGTCTACAGTCTAAATATTTAAATCATGCTCATTTTTAAAAAATTAAAAATGCTGCAAAATGTAAGGGAGCTAAAATATACACAAACAGTACTGTACTTTTAAAAGTATCATGAAAGTGAAATAAATATTTGAAATTAATAGAAAATAATAGGAATCTACGTTTCTTTTGATAATAGATTATATTGAAATGATAGTGTGCTATTTGTGGAAATTCTTTTCACAATTTTTTCTGGTTTTCTAAAATTAGTTTCAAATGGCAAAAATCAACCTCCAGAAAGCACTGAAAAATACTTTAACTTTACTTGCTATAGTAAACTGGATTAAGGATTGGGTTAAATTAGAAAATAGAAGGTTATTAGTATTAGAAGGTTTTGATCTCCAACTTGGCTCGCACACTTTCTTGTGGGATGGAAAATCTAAATAACATTCATATTTCCAAAGGCACCATGTAAGAAATGTGTTGTTCAATATCAGGGAAAGATTAAAAGAAAACACTACCCAAAGGTTCCATTCTGGCTATCTACATTGGAAGCAGTCACACATCCAAATGTATTGGATTATGAAAACATTGTCAGGTATAAAGATGTATTATATGACACTCTAGAGCTTAAAAACAGGAACCAAACACAAATTCAAGGAAAGGAGATAGCATGGTGGCCCTTTGCACAAATACAAATCCATTATAAAAAAAGATAGAGAACAATTTGGCTTTAATATGACCCTACAAGAATTAGATAAAATATGGCTAGGAGACGAATAGAAAACAATTAGTAAAATATACAAATATCTTTTGGACTACAAATTAAAAGAAGAAACAGTCACAAAATCTATGATAATTTGGGCCAAAAACGTGGGTCATAGTATTGAATTAAATAAGTGGGAACACATTTGGCAAACAAATTACAAATTCATCATGTCAGTCTTGTATAAAGAAAACTTATATAAAATGGTTCATCGCTGGCACTTACCTCCTGCGAGATTGGCTAAGATGTTCCTCAACCTACCACCCAACTGTTGGAAGTGTAACTATGCACAAGGAACATATTTTCACATGTGGTGGACTTGCCCATGTGCTCAGAAATTTTGGAGAAATATTAGAAATTGGATTTCAAATATAACAAAACAAAATTTAAAATTTGAACCTGAAACCTTTGTGCTAAGTATGATAGATTCAAACATGGAGAAAAAAATATCAATATTTAATTTTGCACATCATAACTGCACATTAGTACATCTAGGAATGGTAGTTGTTTGTTCGATGACACATTTGTTATATGGCCCCATGGAAAAGAAAACCTAAACAATTTCCTAACACACCTAAACAGCACACACCCCAAAATCAAATTCACCATGGAAACAGAAACAAACAACTACCATTCCTAGATTGACTAATCTACAAAAAAACAGATGGCACACAAGGACACACCGTATACCAGAAGAAAACACACACTAACCGCTACCTCAATGCCCAATCCCACCACCACTCAGCACAGATAAACTCCGTGGCTAAAACACTAATTACTAGAACCAAACGCCTGGCAGACAAGACATTAAGACTGAACTATGCACCCTGACTAAAATATTGACAGCCAACGGCTTCCACAAAAGCAAAATCACCAACTTGATCCACCAAAAGACACTGAGACATAATAGAGACCCAGAAGATGAACAGACCTATGGAACAGCTGTCCTGCCCTACATAAGAGGTACTACAGACAAAATTAGTAAGATACTACACAGACATCACATCAAGACTGCCTTCAAAACAGACAGAAAAATAGCAGCCATCCTCAGGAACCCCAAAGATAAAATTGACCTGGAAAACCAAGGCATATATGAAGTCCCCTGTGCATCATGCCCGGCCACATACATTGGACAGACCAATAGAAGAATAAGCACCCGCCTGGATGAACACAAAAATGCAGTCAAAAAGCTGGAACACACTTCCTCACTAGTCCAACACATGGAAGCCACAGGTCATAACATCAACTTCAATGGCACCAAAACCCTAGCCACTATAGAAAATCCCAGCCACCGAATCATCAGAGAAGCCATAGAGATTGAAAAAAGACCAGAAAGCATGAACAGAAGAGATGATTCCACCAGGCTGTCAATCATTTGGAAGCCTCCACTCACAAACAAAAATATCTCCACACTACAAGCCAGGCAAACACCTGGGCACAAACAGATCCCCCCTGATACCTCCAGCTCAAACACACCCCAGGCACCCAGATGAAACCCAGCTTCCTAACTAATGATAGCCGTCCATTTACCCGAAGCCAAGCTGCACTAAAGGCCTCCAATAAAGGAACACAATATTGCCAGCCAATCAAGATACAAAAAGAGCCAAAAAAACAGACAGAAGATATTAGAAGCAGAACACAGCAAACTCCAAGAGCAATAAACACAGACCAAGACTCTCAACCAATCAGGAGGAAGAAAAAACCATTCTGACACAGCAATAGGCTGCCCCAAATTTACATCTGAAACCACTGTAAAAGTCTAACTCACAGACGAACACTATACAGAAGCCTGATGATGGCAGATGAGATTCTGCTGAAACGTTGCTACAACTTTAAAAGCACCACTACTATGACGTGGGAAAATACCTGAACAAAGCTGAATGCCATACATATATATATATATGTTTTCTGAGGTTTTCGTGGGTATTTGTATGTGGATCTTTGGTTATTCGGGTTTTCTCCCGCGTAGAATTGGAAGTATCTAGGCAACGTTTCGATGAAGTCTCATTCATCATCTTCAGACTTGTGTCTTCAGCTTTGTGCCACATTACTCTGAGAACCACAAAGCTGAAGAGACAAGCCTGAAGGTGATGAATGAGACTTCATCGAAACGTCGCCTAGATACTTCCAATTCTACACGGGAGAAAACCCGAATAACCAAAGATGCGCACACACACACACACACACACACACACACACACACACGTCTAGATGTGTTCGGGTCTTTTCCTCTGTAAGATTAAGAGTATCTTGGTGACGTTTCGGCGAGGTCCCACTCGCCATCCTCAGGCTGGTGCTTTCGGCTTCGTGCCAGTGCAAACAGTGTGTGATCGGAGCTGCTGTCTCTCTATAAATACTGGTGGTGGGGGCTGGTGTGCTGGGCTGGTTGGCTGTGCTGCTGCCTCTTGATTGATTGATGGAGTTGATGTTAGTATAATGGGCTGTGTGATAGCCTTGTGAGTTTTGTTGTGGAGATATCCTGGATCTTGTGCTGTAATCTCCTGGGTCGTTTGTTTTGTAGTGATCTTTTTTCCATTAGCCTCTTATGTTTTAACGGCTTGGGTAATGGGTTGTGTGATGGGCTTGCGAGTTCTTTTGTTGTGGTATCCTGGGTCCTGTGTTGTAATCTCCTGGGTCATTTGTATTTTGATCTCTTTTTCATTAGCCTCCTTGTGTACTAACGGCTTGGGTAATGGCTTGTGTGATGACCTTGTGAGATGTATTGCTGTGGTATCCTTGGTCTTGTGCTGTGATATCCTGGGTCATTTGCTGTGTTGCAACTTCTTGAGTTCTTGTGGTGCAATTTCCTGAGTTTTCTGATGTGATGTCCTGAGTGGGTGGCTGTGATGTAGCATTCTGGGTTTTAGTCTGGCTTCAAGTTTGGGGTCTGGGTCTGTGTTCTTGGCATGTGTCAGCTTGTTTGGTTTTGGGGTTGGGGGGTGCGACAGCTGGCGAAGCAGCCGTGGTCTCTTTTCTGGATGGTGGATGTCCTTCATTTATAGGATGGGCTTGGGCCTGGGTCTGATGAGGGGGATTGGCGGTGGCGTCCCATGTTGTTTTGGGTCTGGTGTTGGTTTTCATGGCTGGGACTCGTTTGTTGGTGAGGGCTAGCTTCCAGACCAACAAACAAGTCACTGCCAGACAGAAGATATTAGAAACACCAATCAAGCAGAACACAGCAAACTCCAAGACCAATAAACACAGACCAAGACTCCCAACCAATCAGGATGAAGAAAAAACCATTCTAACACAGCAGGAGGCTAGCATCAAATTTAAAACAGAAACAGTTGTGAAAGCCTGACACACAGATGAACCCAATACAGAAGCCTGATGATGGCAGATGAGATTCTGCCAAAACATCGCTACAACTTTAAAAGCACAACTATAATGACGTGGGAAAATACCCAAACAAAGCTGAAAATTATAATTATAATTATTTTTATATAAAAAAGAGATACCTTTCTATAAAGAAATAGCTCCTTCCTTTTCATCACAAGTACCAACAATTTCAGTAATTTATCACTTTCTCTGTTACTATGTTTTCTTCTCGTATGTTATATATAAACCAATTTTTAAAGACTTTTATTCTACCATAATCAGCAAAAATGACTTAAGAGTTCTCAAAAACTCCTATAAGATATAGTACATATTTTAACATCAAATAAATCAATAAATATTAGCACATCAAATAAATCATTTTTATATTCCTTTCAACAGTGACATCACTTTCTCTGAAAATTAAGTCTCTCTTCTTTTCATGTCTTTAATCTTGATCAAATAAATCAATATTATGTTCTTTCCTTTTGCTTTTAACAATCTTGATCTTTAATCTCTTTAAATGGTGTTCCAGAACCTGATTTCTTTTCAATTTCTCTTAGTATCTTCTCAGAAGCTTCATCAAAATTTTAAAGTTTTATAATAGCAGACAATCTTAAGAGTAACTTTTGGGGTGTTCCGGTTTTTGCGTGGCTTCGGGGCAGCAGGAATTCACGACCGCTCGCAATTCCTGCTGTGCTAGCCGCTGAGGTACCCCCGATCCAAATGGGTCAGGGGGATATGGCTGCCCTGTAGGGACAGCCCAAGAGAGAGGGGAGCTGGACAGGGGGTTGAGGGTGTCGCAGACCCCCTCCTCGTCCTGAAAAACCCCTTTTTCCCAAGGCGGTGGAGCGGCGGTCAGCAATGGCCGCCACGAAGAAGTCTGCAACCGGGTAAGATCGTGCTGGAGGAAGCAAGAAAAGTGAAAATGCTGGCTGAGCCGGGTCAATCAACATCCTTTAAATTCGCTGGAACTGAGCTGTCTGAATTGCTGGAGGATACATTGTATCCCTAAGAAGATCGAAAGCGACGGAGAAGCTGTTAAAGGGAACTTTTTTTTTTTCTTCACTCTCCCACTCCATGAAAAAAGCAGAAGAAGATTTGAAATTTGTTTGGGCACTGAAGGTGAAATATTCTGAAAGTTGCTTGGACATTGGACTTAAAAATTTAAGAAATTGGAAAACCCTTATTAGAGGTATGGATTTCTGATCATTTAAAAATTGATGTTGCAAGTGGGAAGGGAGCGGAAAAATATTGGAGCAGAAGTGGAAAAAGGAGGAGATTGCCAAGAATACTAAAAAAAGAAATATGGTAATTGGACCTCTTTGATTAAACAGTAACCCCAGAAAGAGAAATAGAAGAAGGAAGAAAAGTATTAACTTTTGGAACTTTCTTTTTGAATTACTTTTGACTAAAAATACTTGGGTGGTTGTTTTGGGGAAAGTTTTTCTTTTCAGGATGGCATCGCTTGTGGATGAACTAAAGATTGAATATCAAAAATATAAAAAGGAAGAACAAGATGGAAAAGATACTTTGGGCACTTCATTTCAATTTTTAGAAATGGCGTTATGTACTTATGAAAAGTTGATTACGCAGCAGAATGACTGGGACAAAGAAGAAGAGGAACAAGAAGCCATCTTTGATGAACAATTGGTTTTTTTCGGGGAGAAGGAGAAAGAGGATAAGAAAAAGGGGATTTTGAGGTTTGAAAAAACAACCCAAAAAAAGAAAAATGAGAGGAAAGGTGGATGCAAGGTTAGAAAGCAAAGGAAAGGGAGTAAGAAAAGGGAAGAGGAGAGACAAAGGGGTAAAAAGGGCAAGGAGAAGAATAGGCAAGAGAGAAAGGGGGGGAGGAGAAGCCTCAATGGTGGGAAGCAAGATCTAAAGAAAAAAAGCTTATTTAGAGACAATGGGTGAATCTAATTAAGGATAAAAGGGGGATTCTGGAAGGTATATAAGATTGTGTTTTTATATGTGTATTTAGAGTATAAAATTTATTGTGTAAATTTAGAATTTATTAAACAGAATCCCAAGATAAATTAAGTGTTATATGAAGTACATTTAAGTTAGGGTAAAGGCGTTACTCCAAATAGTGTATAGGAGAAGTATAGCAAAAGAAAAAAGATGAATGGATAGTTGGAAATAGAACAGACAAAGAATGTTATTGAAAATGGTTATAAGCTGTTATGCTTTGATTGTTTGTGCACTGTTTTTGTAAAATTAATAAAATTGGTTTATAAAAAAAAGAAAAGAAAATGATAACAAGATATATAAATTGAATATGATGTTTGAATTTGTGTCTGTGTGAAGAGTTTTAACCCGGGATCAGGCAGCCTTCAGAAAAGATGTTTTAGTTTATGTTTTGTGTTTGTAAAATTAATAAAATTTGTTTAAAAAAAAAAAAAGAGTAACTTTTGAATGCATTTTTTCAGATATCCACCTCCATGGGAAGGTGTCTTAATACTTAACTTCAAAATCTCCATATATTTTAATAACATTCTAAACAAGAAGGATTATTGTAATTAATTTCAGAATCTTACTTCAAAACAATATGGCCTCCTAGTCCATGTGTAACTTTCCAAAATCAATGTTCTAAATGCCCCTTTGCTGCATTCCAAAGTAAGAATTTTTTAAATCTTTAAGCTTCCATAAATTTTTCTAACCAAGGACTAAGGGAAACTCATCCAATGAAACTTGGTATTCTGAAGGTTCTTAATATCCCTTAAATACCCAATAACAAGCAATTTCTAGAAGTAATTAAGAAATGAAGTATTCAAAACTAATATCCTTTTGAAAGCACTGACTGATAAGGGCAAAGATGGCAATCCTTTGGCTCCTAGAGTTCTATACTTGCCAAAGACCACTTATGGCTTTCTTCCAGAGAGGTGCTGTCTGGAGAATATGTGAGCAATCCCAAGTCCTCTCCATGTCTGGAGAGGAATTCCAAGAAGCTAATTTATTGGCTCCTTGTTCTATCATGAATGGAAACTGCATTCTCAATGGTGCTGTCTTCGATTTGTCAGTACTTCCCCAGAAGTCTGGGTGGGCATGTATTTTAAAGATGACATATAACTCCCTTTGCTTTTTTTTCAAGCCTGATGTTAATTCTTTATTATTTCAAGTGACTCAGAAACTGAAGATACAAGAGGTGCAGAAATTACTGTAAAGTTATTTTCTTTTTCTTAGATCTGCTTATTCTCACTCAGATAAGAAATCTCATAAAACTTATTTTGACAAGAGGATCAGCCATATTTTTCAAATTATCTATGTTTAATCCCAAAAAGATCTGGGTATTTATGGAACTGAGCAAATTCACAAACCAATAGTGCTAGGAAGATCAATCTTTGTTGATCTGTTCAAGCTCCATGTTGAACAGTAAAGGAGGGAACCATTTTGGATCATGAAAATTTATTATCTCTACCAAACATTTCTCCTCCTCCTCCTTATCTCATTCTCCTAGCTTTGCTTCTAAGCATTTTATCAAGTTTTAAAAGTATGATTCAGTATTTTGATGAAAAGATTATCAATACAAATAAAGCTTGCATCCAATGGGATGAAAAGCATCAATAAATTATTGTACAAGTAACAATATAGTTACGATATATCTGAATCTGGCAAATATTCATGAATCTCTTCTTTAGAGTCAGCTGGAAGATGAGCATGCTGAAGGTTAATGCAACTGTAACAAATGGGAGTTGTTTTGCATTCCCTAGCATCTGGTCAGTTGTTCTGCTTTTTTCAAATGTTCTCAATTCCCTTGACAACATTAAATGAAATAACATGTCTGTCAAAGGAAGGAGAACTGATAAGAAGAAATATATCCTATTTGGAGATATCAACTAGCTAAGAGTTATCTAACAGAACATGAGGTCATAACTGATTCACTGGGTTAGGGAAAGGACAGCCTCCCAATTGCAGTGAATCACTTCACTTTCTTATTTGTAGCCTTTTTCTTTTGAAGATGAAAATTTATTTGTGAGAAGATCCAACATTTTGCAGTTAGAATGTACTTACAAATGTACTGGCCATTCTCAGATAAAGATATGCTATGTGTGTGTATATTTAAGAGGTAGGGAAGAGAGAGAATATTTTGACCTCTGCATTAAAGCATAGCATCCTTTCCACCTGCTTCTCTAACAGAGGCCTTGAAACAGACACCCACTACTTAACATATTACTGACAGGATGATGAGAAGGCTCTTGTCAGGCACAGGCCAGCTGGGTGTTAGAGACAAAATGCACAGCCCCAGCTGACTAGTTAGAGGAAATCTGGAGAGGTACAATTACAGAGGCATATGACAAGCCTTCATGCCTGACTGACTTGAGAACCAATGACATGGCATTAAACAGCAATCCTTTCCATACAGTGGTCACAGAACAGCAATAAGTCAACTGATGCACTGTTGTAAAATCATGATTTATTCCTTTGCTTTGAATACACAAGACTACAGCATGATGTTCTGGTAGAGTACCACAGCAGGTTCACTTGGGGCCCAAACTTCTCAGGCCTGTCTACAACAGGCATAAAATCAATGCTCTGCCAGTGCCTTTCTGAAAATGCTTCTCACACTAGTTTAAGGAGAGGAAAAATACACTAAATTCATACCCACAAATATTAAACCTATGATATTAATATCATAGCTTTAAAACGTACAACAGCCAAAGGGTATGTACATTTATTATGTGAGATGGCAACATAAAAAAACATTATAAAATAAATATTTTGAAAATAAATATGCACATGACTTGCATTCATTAATAGTTAAAGTGCTATTATAAAGTAAGAAATGCAAATATAGTGACAACCAGGAAGCTGATCGGTAGTGGAATTCTCATAACTTTTTAAGCGAAATCTGTTGTTTTCCACCAACACAACCCTCAATGGTGTCAGATAGTTCCTCTGTTTAATTTTTATGCATAGTAAGTTTAATACTTTATTATCACAATTCAGTCGCACAGGGTTCCCAGTTGTAAAAAAAGTGATTAGAGTATGGCAATTTTGTACTCCCACCTCCCTTCTCTCCCACTCCCCCCAAAAAGGAAAGCTTGAGAAGGAAAGAGCTTGAATTATGGGTTTTGAACTTGGTCCTACTGCCCTTAGATAGTGAACCAAAACTGAGCTGATAACACAGAGGTGACATCATAATTCAGTCTGCACGAACTGTCATAAACACTTGATATTAAGTTAACCTCCAAAGATAAAGTACAACTCCTTCAACAAAAGAAGGGAATTGATAACACTCTTATGGAAAAGTAGCCTACATTAAAAAAAAACCTCCTGGACTTATTAAGAAATAAAGGGAAAATTAATTCCTTGGTAAATATCTTATTTAAATATCCAAGATCTATACAAAACATTTAAAATAACTGACAATGTTAGATTTCAGTTTTATGTTCAATATAAAATTTTCTGTTTTTGCCTTTTCTAAAAAAGGCAAGAGAATAATTGTATTGAAAACGTATCCATAATTTATCAGGAGAATTAAAAATTTGCTTTTCTCCCCCAGCGGCCTCAGGTTATATGTGGGGTTGGCGATCAGCAAAAGAAAGTCCATTCTTCTTCTGCCCAGTGTATCTCTTGCTATTCTCCGAGCTGAAGATCATCCTCAAGGAATGCCCTCTGAGGTGGGATGGAATGGAGATAATTCATGCTACAAATCAATTTCACGAACAGGAGAATTGGTGGCTACAAGCACCACCCTCTGCTTCTTTTGCTCATCCTCCCAACCTCCTGCCAGGCCTGGGAGTAGAAGTGGAAGATGTGAGAAGAAATAGCTCTTTGCCCATCAGACAAGATTCATAGGATTCAAGACCCAGCAAATATAGAATTCAGCCTGAGGGGGGGAAGGAATCTTCTGCTAAGAAAAATAGAATTGCTCAAACAACAAGAAGGCGATAGAGGAAAAGGGGAGCTCCTGCACTAGCCCATGTGAACACTGGAACTTCACAGATCATAGCCCTGACAGATTACCAGATTCATTGAGGTATCACAGATTGTACAGCAAGATTTTGGTCATGAAAGGAGGAAAATGGCCTTTATAAATTGGAACTTTAAATAAAAAAAGTAAGCTGCCTTGACCATGGGCTATAAATGAGCACATCCTCTCAAAATAGTTAAAGCAGCATCTGTTGGAGTTAGCAGGGCATAAGGATGAAAGTTTAGAGTATAAAGCTATAAGCTTATTTTAATGTAAGCTAAGAATATAATGGTTAGACTACACTGTTAACCACAAGTTGGTTACATTTGCAGGATCTTACTAGTTTAAACCCTGCTTCAGTTATCAAGGAAACAAAAAGATTAAGACTCCTTTAAATTAAAATAAATGTATTCATATAATATTTTGAAGAATAAGAAAATGTTAAGGAACAAGAAAAGCATTTTGCCATTATATTCTCCAGATTTATTTAACTTCCCAGACTAGTCTACACCAATACCAATCAAGTGTGAGTTGCTTAGCTTATTTTCAAAATCTGCCATTATTGGCCAGGTATTGCATGTTATCATATATAATATGATACAGCTCCAAACCGTGCTTTGCTATGAAACTATGTGATCGGGCTTAGTTTTTGGGGAGGAAAATAAGGAGAAAAATTTGTGCCTCTGCCTACCAGCATCCATCGGTATTCATCTGCCTAGTATTCTGTCAGTATGTGATAAAGTTGAGGGATGTTGGAAACTGAAACATAGAAACTGAAAGAGTATTTGCTGTGTGAGCAAGGGGACAGCAAGGAGCATGGATGTGGCTTAGCTCAACTGTTCTGTACTAAAGCTGGTTGCTGCTGTGAAACTGAAACTCCTCTCCTTTGCTTGTGTTTTGCATTTGGAAAATATTTCTTTTCAGGTGGGGAGGGAGAGTAGAACTCCTCAGCATCAGAGCGTGTTAATAATAATATATGAAATACTAATGCACCTAGAAGCCAAGAGGAGCATACGTGCCAAATTTCAAGTTTGTAGGCTTTACGATTCTGGAGATTTTGTGATGATGCATGAGTGGTATTTCGCTTTTTTATATATGGATTAAGTTGCTGCATTGAGTACACTAATAGTCCTAGCAATAATCTCACAGAATGACTGATGCTGTTTTGCATTTGATTCATTTTCAAAAAAATTCTTGCCATGCTAGCTGAAGAGAAGGAAAATGTCTCTTTCAACATCAACGCTGAAATTTGTGGCAATTTTACTTTCACTACTAAATGGGACCTTTATTTCTCTTTTCTTTAAAAACAAAAACAAAAAACGAAGAGGAGTATGAAGAAGAGAAAATGCACTAGTTCTTCTAAGCAATTTATAAGAAGCAAGTTACAATAATGCTATTCACTGATACAGCCGCTTGTGTTTTTTTTTTTTGGGGGGGGGGGAATCCTAAGGATTTATATTCCACAAATAAAAAGCCAATGAATCATTCAAAAAGTTTTTTGAATTAATTAAAATTAATGTTTTTGCAATGAATTTATCTTCAAATGAGCATTAGTTTTTGAAAATGTTAACACTTCCACCTTATTGTTGAGGAAAGAATAGAGACTAATATGGTTAAAGTCTCGTATTAAAGTATTAAGTAAAGCAAATGGTTTGAGGGAGTTTACTTAATTTATTTTTGGGCTTAAATTAAACAGACACTATGCAGATATAAATGATGCCCACTGGCATGAAGGCAATGTTATTTTCAACCTTAACAGTGATGGATTTAGAGTTATAAATGACACCACAAGGGAAAAGCTGAAACAAACAGAACTATCAAAAGATTTCGGCATGGATAAACACAGCACACCCTTTATCTCACTTCCATCTGCAATGACACAAGCAAGCCATTTCAGCCTAGGCATAACTGATGTAATAAAGTATTTGGAATAGTAAGTCATTATCAGTGTGAAGAGCTGCTGAAATCAGAGTCATTACAGTATATCTTCCTCAAACACTACTAGATTTAGGATAGCAGCTATTATCGTGGCCCTTTGATTCCTGTCTAGTAGGTCTGATGGAATAAGCTACAAGTGAATAATAAAGATCTTATAATAGCCCTTAAGAATTCTTTACAGGTTGGAAGGCATAGAAATCTAACTCTAGAGGGTTAAAGAACTCTCATCCCTGGGTAACAAAAAGTAATTAACCCACCTTAATGTATTTGAGTAAGCCTATATCAATCAGATTTCCATGCTTCAAGAGTCAGATTAAAATGTCATCTTTTAAAAAGAGTATGTAGATATTGCCTTATAAGTATATAAGGGACATATTTAAATCTAGAGAGATATGCAAGGCTTTTTTGTGAGATGCTCAATATAGACTACTTGAAAAGAGATGTGTGAAGTACTCACAGTGCTTAGCTTGCTGGAGGTAATAATAATGCGTCTCTCGTGCAACATGCTGGCATAAAGTTGTAGCATGTTATTCACATCCACAGCAACAAAATATTCTGTAAGATTTCTCTAGTTAATGAAGAATAAAGTCTGTTAACACATTAATAAAAAAAATTGAATGATACATAAATTTATTTCTGCATAGTTAAAAGGGAAAATAATATTTTTAAAGAAATGTCTCCTTAATAAGCATTTAACTGAAATTTATCTATTATCATTTGTATATTTTGAAAACATGTCCAAGAGTAATCTTATATTTTCAGAAAGGAGCCTCTTTAATTTCTTGTTTTTGAGTTTACTATGTATCTATAACTATTTATTTAAAATTCTAATTATATATACATAGTAAATCCTAAGTAAACCCTTGCATTCATTTTAGCTAAATTAGCTGCATAAATGCAGTATAATCACACACCCACTGCTGCCCATACATATGCACACATTATCCAAAATATCCAACATTATTACATTAATATTTAATTATGCAGTTCATATATGTCAGGGCTGTCAAACTCATATATGTCAGGGCTGTCAAGTTCATATATGTCAGGGCTGTCACACACTGGCTACGCCCACCCCCAGTTTGGCGAAGAGAGAAAATGTCCAGATATGTCACGTGATGATGTGATGACTTGAGTTTGACACCCAATAAAGGTGAATGAAGCCATATTAATGAGGGAGTTTAATCAATAAGTATTCAGATTTCTACAGATGTTTATTAAAGATTTAATTTGTAAAGCTATTTAAATATTGCAAATATAGTACAAACTTACACTTTCAGGAACAGTTGGTAATCCAGTTAAATCAGGAGTAATAAAATACGAATGCTAGTCAAGAAAAAGAAGTAAAAATACAAAATTATTATTCAACAAGACAAAATCATTATAAAATAATGCTGTCTGTATAAACAACTAAATTTTAGATCTGCTTTGAGAGGACCTATTATTAGTAATCAGAAGCACCAGATAATTCAACTCATGTTGACATATCCATTAAAAAAAAAAACTTCTGTTGAAATCATGCTATAATGTTTATTCTGCATATATACTAAACAGATTTATGACAGCAGCAATGCAAAAGAGGATCAGAATAGCTTTGCACAGTAAATTAAAATGAAAGCATTTGAAAGAGATTAAAAGAAAAATACCCCTTTAGTTTCTCTGACACATACTACCATTCTAATTATTAACTAATTTTATTGGAAAATGGATTAATGGAGATGTGTGCTACAATAAAAACATATCCAGTTGCTATTTTCTTATCTTTAGAGTGACACATATGTAGAAGTAAGGAAGAGGTATGTGATATTCCTCACAAAACTTAATTTTGTTTTGGGGATTATAGTTACTGACCCTTATGAGTAGCTTTTTTTTTTTAATAAGATGTGTTATCCATGGTTTATAAAAAGAAACGAGAGGTAACCAAACAGAGGTTTTTATAAAGGAGTTTGAAAAAAAAGCTGTCCACACTCATTTGGGATGTAATTAATAGCCTGGAAATGATTCTTCACTCTACTGTTTCTCATTCTGAAAATCTCACAGTGACAAAATGATTAATACAGAAAAACATAGGCTGTTTTCAACTTATGACCATAATTGGGATGGAATTTCTGTCTTAAGTCGGTGTGGTTGTAAAGTAAGGCATTACATGACAGGACTCAATGTTGCAACCATTTTTGCATTGGTCACTAAGCAATTCACATGATTTTTAAGCAAATTCAGCTTCTCCAGTTGACTTTGGTTATTAGAAGCCAGCTGGGAAGGTGGCAAATTACAATTGTCGTAAATGCAAGTTAGTTGCCAAATGCCCGAATTGTGATCATGTAACTGTGGGGAATAACATGATTGTCATCACTTTGAGGACCAGTCATTACTTTTTCAGAGGCCATCATAACTTTGAACCAAATTTAAACAAATGGTCATAAATCACGAACTATCTACATTAACTAACTAGGTTTCTCAAGGAATATCCAAATTTATTCAAATAAACGTACATTTGTTTTAATCAAAAAAGCAGAAAGCAAGCAAATGGAACTAAAAAAGAGGGTTGGAATCCTATAAATAACTCAAATTAATAAGGGTTTCTTTAAAATTAAGATATATTTCACTACCAACATAAAGTATATTTTATGAATACTACTACACAGATAAAGGAGGAAAAAACCTATTATCTCTTCCCCTACGTTTGCAAGAAATAATTTATATTTATGGAATGACTGATATTGGATTACATTATTCAGAATGTTACATTCAGAATGTTGTGCTTTTAACAAGACAACATAATAGGTTGATATAAAAGCTGATTGAAGCAAGATTTGATCAATGAGAGTTCTGAACACCATAGGTACTTAATAGAGAAAAAAAATTCATTTCATTTCATTTACTAGTTAAAATTTCAGAATGTCCTACTTTTGTTCTAATATTGGGCGATGGGAAACCTTATTTTAAAATAGGAATAATCCTGATTGCCATGCAGCTCTATTTTCAACTTTACTGTACAGCACAATCTATATTCTAGTAAAACTCTTGTGTCCATTTACCTGCTTGTAACTTTTAAACTGGGGGGGGAAAAAGCATCATAGTACACAATTTTTTTGAACCAAGGCAAGTCAAATGGGTTAATTCATGAAGGTTAGGACCCATTATTCCCATGGTAATGGAATTTTGGGAAGTTGTGGCTGATACAGTGCCTCCACATTGCCATGGTCAATTATTGTCATTTCCAATTCTCCCTGACAGCTTCCCACAAGTTAATAGGAAAGCCAACAGGAAGCATAAACTCAGTCATGATTGACCACCACTTCTTTACTTATGGGAAACTAGCAGGGAATGTTTGTAATGAGGAAGCCAGAAAAGAATGTTGCACATTGCCTAGATAGGTCTTCTCCACCTGCACAATTTCCCCAGCCCCTCAGCACTTGCATTGTGCTAACCATTTGAGCATCCCCATGGATCTTTCCTGACCTATACTGCGTCCTTATGTGCCTTTCAGAACACTGGTTTTTATTAGCCTTTGGGCTGATGTTTGCTAGTGTTTTCACCAGATTTAAAGTCTGCTCCTCTAGCACGCAGGACAATTTTCTTTCCCTGAAGGTAACAGACCTCAAATTCTCCATTTCCTGCACTTGAAACCTTCCTTTCCAATTCCTCATTGTCCTTCTAGTAATCACATGATTGCAGGGCACTTGACAACCAATTGTAAATGTGAACAGATTGCTAAGATTGCTAATGTGGTCACATGGCTAGGGGCCCAAAATCATTTACAACAGTTGGTAATTGTTTACATTCCATAAAGCATCTGTTCTAATGCTGTCATAAGGGCAAACTCATAAAATCACTGGTCATAAGTTGAGGACTGTCTATATGTTTAATTTGATCCATTGGCTTGTATCCTTGGGTTTTTACCTCTTTGGATTATTTCCTATCGCTAAACCCTTTCTTTGCTTTTTGGCAAGATGTAATTTAGAGAGATTGGTTTTATAATCATTGAAAAGCCAAACATTCAATCTGCTGAACAATTATCATGAAAATGACACTGAAATATAATGAAGATGTGATGGGAAGACATTGCTCACATACTTTTAACAGGGCCATCTGGAAATATATTCAGTGAAAATAATACCGTTTGATTCTTAGGCTACTAAGATCCCTTCCCTGACATACACAAAAAAATGAAATAGAGGAAAAAAACATTATTTGGATTTTTTTTAATAAGCAAAAGAGGTGTAAGAGTAAACTATTGTCACTTTATTAAATATTAAGACCCTTTTTAGTAAGCAATTACACATATAGTTCCAAATCTGATAATATATATTCTTGGAAAATTCAAGTAGTTTGCCTCTCTGTGACCAGAGTCGCAACATAGTAATTTCTCAAGAGGCATTTATAAATCTCTTGCAATCAATAGACATCATTTGGCAAGCAATGTTTTAAGGACTTGAGAAGAGTATTTTGCACTTACTATTAACATATATGGTTGAGTATTCAAAATGTGCTCACTGGAAATCACTTCCTTGTTATTTTTCCAACAAGATCAATCAATTCATTTTTGAAGCAAGGCTTATTTGTTTTTTTAAAATGTGTTCCTTTCTAAATGAATTTGCCTCTTCTTTTTTTTTTTTTTAATAAAGTTTTATTTGGATTTTCACACATATAAAATACAAGCAAAACATCTTTTTTGAAAATAGCATGGTCCCGGGTTGAACTTTATACAGATACAAAATTCAATTTCATGCTCCTTTTTGTATTCTATTCCATATCTTATACTATTTTCCCCTCTTTTAATTTTCTCAATTTTATTTTGATTATCTCATCTCAATTCAAATCATTATATTTATACTTTCGTCTGTTCTGTTTCAATTTCATATTATCTTTTCTCATTAAACAAATTTTTTCATGTAGTTATTAATTGGAGTATGATACCTTTTAATTACATCCATTCAACTCTTATTTAAACTTCAACCTTAAGTTTATGACCTTCAATATAATACATAATACATAACTTCTTATATATACACTATATACTTTAAAAAAAAAGAAAAGAAAGATTGTAAATATATGTAATTATAAACCCTCATTCCATTCCAGTTCAGTTCTATCATTAATAATCATTAAAACCATAACATCTTTAACACTTCTTTTTCAATTAAATATCATACTTCCTTAAAAACACATGTAATCTCCATAATTAATTTTTCCCTTATTTCTCTTCACATATGTTTTATAAATCATTAAATATATTTTTTGTTACATCTATTTATTTACTGACAAGCATTCCACTGAATTATGATAATTTATCAGACATTTTAATCATACATTGTTTCATATTTTCTAAAATTATTTCTGCTTCTAATATAACCATACTATCTTATGTACCTTTGCAGAATCCCTTTTTCCATTAAGTTTTCACCCATTATCTCTAAATAGACCCCGTTTCTCTATATTTTGCTTCTGTCCTTTATGACTTCTTTTCCTCTCATCCTCTCCCTCCCCTTTTTACCCCCTTGTCTCTCTAGTTCCAATTCTCTCTTCTGCATTTCCCTCTTCTGTTGCTTTCTGATTTTATACTTATTTTTCACTCTAGTTGTTTTTCCCAATCTTAAACTTTCTATTCTCTTTTTCCCCTTTCCCTTTCCCCCTCCCCCCATATAAGATTACTTGTTGATTAAAGATGGCTTCTTCTTTGTCTCAATCTTCTTGTTCTGCAGGCATTTCTTGTTGTTTCTCATAATTCCAAATCTCCATTTCTAAAAACTGAAATACAAAGCCAAAGGAACCTCTCCCTTCTTGGGCATCTTCTTTGTACTTTTTAAGTTCCATTTTCAGTTCTTCTAAGAATGGAGCCATTTTAAAAAGTTTTAAACAACCACCCGATTGATTTTAGTCATTCAAAACAATAACCAAGAATCCAGAAATCATCAAGTAATCCAGATAGTCCCGAGTTATATCTTTTTATTTCTTTCTCTTCCTGGGGTTTTTGTTGCGATATTTCAGTTAGAATGTATCTTTTGGGTCTTGTTGAGATTTTGCTGTAAGTTCTTTTTTAATTCCAGGCAGTTTCCTCCCTTCCAGATCCTGCCCTTTTATTCTTCCTCTCTCCTTTCCTGTTTTCAAAAGCTTTTAATTATCCAGAAATCTTTATTATCCCTTTGACTTTTTATTTTCAGCATGAAATGCCTGTTGATGTCCAATTTCTTGCTTAAGTCTCTTAGCTGTCAGTATAGGAAAAGGAGAAAACCAAATCTTTTCCCTTTTGTCTCTCCTATGCAGCTTAAAAATCTTCTTAGGGAACAATGTTATTATTTTTTAACAGTTTCAATTCCAGGGTATCTTATTTGTTGCTTTTGCTGTTTGACCCGGTCAACCAAAACTTTCTCTTCTTATCTTCCTCCTGCACATTCTTTTCTGGTCAAGTTCTTCTTTGTGGTGGCCATTTCTGACCACCGCTGCAACCGCCTTCGGGGAAGGGAGTAATGGCCAGCTGGGGAGTAGAGATGCGGCTCTCCTCAACCCTGCTGGCAGTCTCCCCCCTCTTCACCACCTCTACGGGGTGGCTTAGCCCCGAAACCAGCCAGCTTGGGGTGCTACAGCAGCAAGTATGGATCGAAGCCTCCCAGAGACGAATTTGCCTCTTCTTTTTAACACATTTTTATTTCATCCGTTTATGCTTCTCCTTTCAAATCATGTACATTTTACTTTTGTTTTGCAGAAGAAAAAGTAACAGGATTTCCAAAGAAGGAAATGTTTTAAAGCAACAAATGGTGTGGTAACAAAAATAAAATACATATTATAATTATTGATAAGTACTGTAAGCACTTATTGCAAACCAGCTTGAAACTACAAAATGTTTCTGGAAAGGGGGCTTTTAAAAACTTCTTAAAGGAATACTCTCCTTCATTAATAAATAATTATATTAACTGCTATGTTAACTTTAAATTTGCAATAAACAATGTCTAGATTGTTGCTCTTCCAATCTTTTAGTAACGTAATGATTGTATTTATCATGGGTGTGTGTGTGTGTGTGTCAGTAGAACCAATCCCATATCATTAGATTAGATTTTAAAGAGAATGAGAATTCTTAAGACAGATTTTTTTGTTTCTATCACCAATATGCCTATTTGCAATCTTCAGTATAGGTTTATGTGCCTTCTATCTCAAAATAGCAGGAAACCAATTTTCAGCCATTATGATGAGGAGTTTCAGGGGCTGAAAAAATAAAGACATGTGAGCTGCAAATGAGGTTCTGACACTGTGGTAGTCCATCTCAGTGTAAAATCAATTTTTAAAAAATATTTTATCCCCACTTTTTTCTCTTCGAAGAATTCAAAGCAGAAAATGAGTTATGAGTTTCATCTGCAATAATTAAGTCTTGTATCATGAATTGCTTCTGGGTAGAAGGCTTCTAAACAAATATCTGATTTCATGCTAATTCATCCAGTAAACTGGTTGGCTTTCAATTTCAGAAAACTTTATTTCAAAAACCTGATATCAATGTGTTAGCAAAAAAAGCTTTGCATTCAGAGTCCTAGAGAAATCAACAGAAAGCATAAAATATATTTACGGAGGATCAAATTAGTTTATTCTAGACTGATTGCATTTAAAGATAGCATCCCAAGTACCTTTCAAAGCATTTTTATCATTTAATAATTAGTATAACTTTTCACATAATACTCTTATTAAAGAATTTGTACATCCATATGTACAAACTATAAGTACTGGTAATGACCTAGCTTTAAGTGTACGGAATGCACTATGCAAAGAATAATAATCAATTACATGTATTGTGTGGTATTTGTTAAAATTAAGGGAAAAGTAAAAAGTAAACAGCACATTTAAGAGACACCAGTTCCTTGATCCAAAACTACTGTATTTTGGGTATCAGAATATTTTCTAAAACTAAAATAGGTTAACAAAGTATAATGGCACACTTACTAGATTAATATCATTTATACTGCCAGGGTCAATATTTGGACCTTTGCACTGGATCCCCAAATTAGAGGTAATGCTGTAGTACATAGCCACTATTCAATCAAATAAGTTGGGTTTAATTTATTCAGAAGCTTCGTTTGAGAACAACTTAAGAGCTATTGTAAACTGTTTCTATTTCATCAGAATTAGTTAGCAAAACTGTATTTAATATGTGTTTTATTTCCTGCTCAATCGGCGTCTCTTGTAGTACAGCCTTTTAAACTTGATCCATTTACCAGCTACTCCTCCAAGATTATATGGGAGAATAAGCACAATGGAACACTCCATAATAATAATCAACATGTTACTGTTAAAGTCATATCTATAAAAAAAATTTTATGGGAAGAACCAAATTCACCACTACTTACAGAGTTGATCTATTATATGATCCAGCTCAGGGGTGGGATTCAAATTTTTTAACATCCGGTTCTGTGGGTGTGGCTTAGTTGGTGGGTGTCGTTTGGTGGTCATGTGACTGGGTGGATGCGGCTTGGTGATCATGTTATTGGCTGGGCGTGGCCAACTCAATATCACTCACATCGAGGCATGCATCTCCTCGCCTAGCCTCTTATGACTGTGGGGATGCTGCAACGGTCATAAGTGTGAAAAAGGGTCATAAGTCACTTTTTTCAGTGCCACTGTAACTTTAAATGGCCACTCCACACAAGCAAAGTATCAGCAAAGGACAGAAAAAAATTCCAGAGAAGTTCCTGAGACAGGAAGTCTAGTCCTCCCAAGAATGTAATAAGAGTTAATGGAGAGGCAGTTTCTGTAAGCAAAACCAGAATGTTTCCTTTCTGACTTCCTTACAGGATTAGGCCAGTAATTTCTTCTAACAACCGGTTCTCCAAACTGCTTAGAGTGTTAACAACTGGTTCAAGCAAATAGCTGTAAACTGGTAGAATCCCACCCCTGATCCAGCTGGGACTCATCTTTAATATTTTAATTAAAATTCAACTTTCTATAGTAAAAGCCATACTTACCAAATTTAAGCTGATAGGAGTATTTGCCTCTGGTATGGAATGGTTATACCATGTTTCTAATATATCATTCAAGTCAGCTTCCTGTGAAAAATATTTTTTTTCAAAAATATATTCAATAGACATCAAAATTTCATTTGCATTCACTGTATATCCAGAGCAAAAATAAGTACAATCCCTTTCTAGGCAAACAGAAACCATCTCATTTTCTTCATTCTCAAGTGGACACATGAAAAATTCCATGGTTAATTGGTAAAATACTGTAGTCTTTCCATCTGTTGATCAAAGCTTTATGGATTATGATTGCATTTATAATAAAGCATATTCCTATATGAACAAGCAAAGAAAAACATTTTATAAAGCAATGCATAAAACTATCAAAACAGGCTTCCGGTTTTGCTTGGCTTCAGCAGCAGCAGGAATTTGCTTGTCTGCAGTTCCTGCTGTGCTTGCTGCCAAGGTGCCCCCGATCCAAATGGGTCTGGGGGATATGGCTGCCCTGTAGAGGCAGCCAAAGAGAGAGGGGATCCGGACAGGGGTTTGAGGGTGTCGCAGACCCTCTCCCCAGCCAGAAAAACCCCTTTTTCCCAAGGTGGTGGAGCAGCGGTCAATGATGGCCATCACAAAGAAGCCTGCAGCCAGGTAAGATTTGTGCTGGAGGTTGCAGGAGGAAAATTTGGCTGAGCCGAGACAATAACAACTCTTAATTACCCTGGAAACTGAACTGTTTGAATTGCCTAAGGATACATAGTTTCCCAAAGAAGACTGGAAAGCTGCGGTTAAAGCTGTTAAGGGGAATTTTTTTTTTCTTAACTCTCCCTCCCCACAGAAATAGCAGACGGAGATCTGAAAAATCCACTTGGGCATGGAAGGTAACTCAATTTGAAATTTAAAGCCAAGGGATGAAGGATTTCTGGACATTGGATTTAAAAAAAAAACAAAACTTAAAATTGATTTGGTTTGCTTTGTGACTTTGAGATCTTTCTGAAATTTTGTTTTTTTTAAAAAGGGACTAAAGACATTGGGGTTGCGTTGAAGGAGAAAGGAAGAAAGAATGGCATTGTCTTTTGAAGGACTACAAATGGAATTTCAAAAACTGAAAAACGAAGATAAGGGCTCGTTTGGATCTATCTTTCGCTTTTTGGAAATGGCGATTTCTACTTACCAAGAAATACTACAGGATGAAGGAGAAGAAGCCATCTTTAGTGGACAGACACACTTAGTGGAGGAAGAAAAGCGGAAGGGGGGCAAGGAAAAGATGAACTTAGAACTTAAAAAAGCAACCAAGAAAAAGAAAAAGGAGATGAAAAAGCGATATGATGTCAGAAAGCAACAGAAAAGAGAAATACAACAGAGAAGGAAGATTAAGAGAGTGAAATTGGAGAGATGGGAGGGTCAAAAAGTTAGAATGGAGAAGAAAGAAATGGGAAAAGGAAAGAGAAGTCATAAAGGCTTTAAACAAGATGCAAAAAAATGTTTTTTTTTTCAGAGATAAGGGGTGAGATAATCTTTTTTTAAAAATGATTCTGCAAAAGTACATAAAAATGTATTGTAGACATTAGTATTTGAAGTTGAGCTAGAAAATTAGAATATTGTATGATTTAAAAATGTATTAAAGCGAAGTCATGATTTAATTATAGAGTTTAATTTCTTAAATTCATAATAGTATGAAATAGTATTTTTATTGTTTAAGAATTAATAATAGAATTTAATTTCTTTTGAAACATTGCTTTTACTATATTATAAATTTAATATTTCTTTTTTTATTTGTTTTTAGTTATATTATTACTTATTAAACTCAATATTATTTGTTTGTTTTACTATTTTGAAATGTAATACTTTGAATGTACGGAGCAGAATCAGCACGGAAAATATGTATTATTTTTAGTGTTATTTAGGGGGAAGATAAAAAGTTGTCATACTTTAATCTGGGTTTACAGGAGAAATATTGTATTAGATAGAAAGGATAAGTAGGTGATTGAAAGAAAACAGACTAAAGATGCAAATATAATTATTTAATTGAGATGGAATAAATAAAATAGAATTAAAAGAATGAGTAGGAGAGAGAAAATATATGGAAAATAGAGAATGTTAAATAAGATATCAGATAGTATATTAAGTGAGTATAAATTTTGATTGATGTCTGTATAAAAAGAGTTAACTTGGGGTAAGCCGCCTTCCAAAAAGAAGTTTTATGTATTTATGTTTTGTGTAATGTTTCTTTAAGTCTGACAGGATGTGGAAGAATACTAATGAAAATATATTCAATGAGTATATATTTTTAAGACAGAAGAAATATGACTAAATAGAATGAAAGGGAGTAATAAAGAAAAGTTTTGAAAACACATGAAGTTGATTAGATAAGATAAATATATATATAGAAGTGTGATAATTTGGAATTATCTTCTTTTTAAATAAGATGGTTTATTTGTTTCTTCTAGAAAAGATATTTTATGTTACTACATCCTATGTTTTGTTTGTGTGTGTTAAAAAAAATTAATAAAGTTTGTTATTAAAAAAAAACTATCAAAACAAACATTGGTACAAAAATGCAACAACATTGGTACAAAATAAACAAATAAATAGTACAAAAAAAAGAACAATAATATAGGTGAAAAGGGCAACCAAATCATATAAAAACCAAGCCAAAATAAAAATAAAACATGTATAGCACATGCCAGATTTCTTTATTTCCAGGACAAAGCTTTCTAAGAAACTACAAAATCATTGAAAAACTATACAATATAATGAGCACTGTATGCGCCCAATTTAAAAGCTTTATAGCCAACCACAACAATCTAAATAAAGCAGAAATAGAATGAAAATATTATCTGATATTAAATATCAAGTCCACTGTCTCACTTAAAAAAACAGATTTTCTACAAACTACTACAGGGCCCAACGTGTCTCTTTTGATAGGCAATCAACAATCATTTCCTGAATGATGCTCAACAATCTGGTAATGGCCCTACAATAATGGGCTTAGTTTCTAAAGATGATCTTAGTATTCAAAGCAGGTTCATAATTTCCAAAAATTATCCCAAACTATCTAAATTACTTTTAAAAACGTAGCCCTTCCTGGAATGAACTCCAGGAAGGGCTACACTTTTTAGAAAGAGGGCTATATAAGCCTATTCAAGGGGTATTGGAGGTCCAAACCCCTGCTGAAGCAAAAGACACTACACATTTCAGACAGGTAGCTGACCAATCTCTTCTTAAAAGCCTCCACTGGTAGAGCACCCAAACTTCTGAAGTCTTGATTTCTATTTTTACAGTTCATCTATTTCCAGTTTTACAAATAACTGGTTTCTTCCCCAATAACACAAAGTGTCTTATAATAAGTCATACTAAGCATAAACAAAGGACAATCATTGAATAATATTATCCCTATCAATATAAATTTTGACGCTTTCTCTCATTTCTTTAGCAAATTAATTTAATATTTTGTAGCAAAGTATTAAAAGTGTCCACACTCATACACACTCATACCCAGGATGTAATCCTAATGTATAATTTTTAGCATAGAAATGTCATTCAATTTCCCTACTTAAAAAGGTTTTAAAATTGTTAAACTATTCATTTTAAAGAAAAGTAACAATAGCAGTAGCCTAAAATGTATGTAATTCTTGAAGTTGTTTCAAAAAAGGGATTGCTACCTTAAAATCATTGACGATTAGCAGTTCTTCACAAAATCATTTCTATTTAATAACAACAAAATTACCTGCTCTTTAGCTAAATATTCCGCCAGTGTATTTAAAAGTTTGTAGTACATCTCAAACCATGGCAAATAGCTGAAAAGACAAATAAAACAGCTGTAAGAGAAAGAAGCATTATTTAAAAAGTATTTCATTGTAATGCGCTATTTGAAAAACCTTAAGCAAATTTGATACCAAAGTGGAAAATTCACAAGAAAATATAACTGAAAATATTTCAAACCACAAAGAAAGAAGCAATGTTAAAAAAAATTATTCTGACTACAATTCAAGTTTTGACTACAATTCAAGCAACTTCTCCCTGTGGGAAAGCAACAGTTCTTATCTATCTAGCTTACATGACATTGACAGAGTTAGTGTACTGGGAAGTATTGGCAGGAAAAAATTCAATCTAGACCTTATTCCTGAAACACTCAGAAAAGTTAAACAAATTCAGAGCAATTTCCTTCTTTGTCATTTTTCGAGTATTCTGATATTTAGTGGAACGTTTAATTAAATATATATTATAATTAAACAGTATTAGCAAACAATCGAAGATAAATATATTCTTAGTCAGTACTCCAAGCAATAGTCAAATATCCTGCTAATACACTCATTTAATCAATCTATACTCCCTTTTAACCCCATCAGTCAGGGTTCAAGAATAGGACCTCCTTTCACAGCAATGTGGATTTTTCTGTATTTGTCCAATGACAATAAATCCAAGACTGTAATTTCAACAGAAGCCTGAAGTTTCTTCTCTCTCTAGAGCACATTAAATGGTTGTCTTAAATTTGCTTTAGAAAAATCTCATTTGTAACTAAATACTTAAAAATCTCTTTTTTAAAAATAGAGTATATTTTGAGCCTATTTTGTTTTAATTCTCAAAGAATATTCATAATATTCAGTATTCACCATCTTCTAAAAATCTGTAATTTCAACCTTTTTAAAAGATCAAGGTTCCATTTTACAGTTGAAATGTCTCAACAGCAACCTTAAACATTTAAAAAAAAACATTTAAAAAAATGTTATGTGAATACTTATGAAATATTATGGCTAAAACTATTATAATGTACCTTCAACCACATATTTGTGCCAATATTTTCAATATTTTCATATAAAATCAGGATGATCATGCATTCACGAGGCCATTATGAAAAAAAATTGTTTTAGGAAAAAAAATGCACCAATTATTTACATACAAGGATCTCTGCAAGACAGAGTTACACCAGGCAAATGCGTACTTCCTCTGTTAGTAATTCCTCGTATAAACCACCATAATGTCGAACAATGCTTCTGGAAGTCCTCTCAGTCAGATATTTTGTCATACTTTTTCCCCTCATTTCCCCAAACCACATGATTTTATTTTTTTTTTATTGTGGAACTTCCATCCATTCAACTGCATAAAGATACAATACACACAAATTCTTTCTGAAAATCAGGTTGCAAAGACTGGAATGGGATGAGTTGAGACACTGATATGAGAACTCATAATGAGGAGCACAATTAGAATTTGAATAAGTTTAAGATAGATATTACTGATATTACTTTAGAAATAATCACACAAAAGCCAACTCACAAAACTGGTTCAAATGGTATGTAGAAATTTCAGCAGATTAGCAAAACTTTCAACAAATTTGCTGCCCACTATATCAAACCAAAAGTTGGAAATAGCATCTGCAAAATCATAGATATGGTCGTGTATTCCTTTTAATCTCATTAGATCCTACCCAATGTAGTCCTTACCTGTTATATAAACAACACCCGATATTTCATTACTAATTAAAAGCATATTTAACATATTCTTTTAATCCAGTGAGCTACCAGGCAGGCATTCGAGCCTTCATTCAAAGACAGTCTTCAGCTTTGTTGCACAAGGTCGATTTCCAGTTCTCTTGCACTTCCACTACAATTCTGATAAAGCTTTTATATTCATAAGTCAAAGGTTAAATAAAGGAAAGGAAATGTTTTCTGTCAAACAGTCAGGCAACCACTAACAGTCCTGAACTATCAGCAGGAATCTTAACTTCTAGTATTCAAATAAAACTAAGGAAACCGCCTTTCCGTAGTTAAATGTCTTAATGTCTGGGGGCTACTTTCTGTCTGGAAAATTGACACAAAATGTGCAAAATTGAAACATTCTGTTTTAATGGATTTTTTTGAAGTGGAGGATGGGGTGGGGAAGCTTCAAATAGTCTAAGATAAAGAACTACAGCACAAGACTTCCAAATAAACCAATCAATCATATTTTAAAAATAATTTATGTTAAATTTTCATTAATCATTTTTATTTAAATGATGACATAGCAATTTCTCAAAATGCAATAAGTTTAACAGCTAAATAGTACTAATTATACCAGTTCAATTATTGTAATGTAAGAGCACCATATTAGAACTATTGGGGGGCAGCACGGTGGCGCTATAGTTAAGACACTGGGCTTCTTGTTGTTGTTGTTGTTGTTGTTGTTGTTGTTGTTGCCAGGAAAGCTGGCAACCCAGGTTCAAGACCCAAGCTCTATGAGACAGTGTGAGTTTCCATCCTCACCCCAGTTCCTGCCAACCTAGCAGCTTGAAAGCATACCAATGCAAGTTGATGTATAGGTATGTACCACTTTGGTAGGAAAGTTACAGCACTCTCTGACATCCTACTGGCCACATGACCGTGAAAATAATAGAATGGGATAGGATAGGATAAGATAGGATAGGATAGGATAGGATAGGATAGGATAGGATAGAATAGGATAGAATTCTTTATTAGCCAAGTGTGATTGGATACATAAGGAATTTGTCTTGGTGCATATGTTCTCAGTGTACATAAAAGAAATGTCATCAAACGTGCTAGCTAAATGGCCTTGATATGGAGATGACCACCACCCCTTATAATCATTAATGACTAGCGGAGTAAAATTCACAGGGACTCCTTTACCTTATATTAGAACTATTAGAAATATTTCTATCTGACTTTCTTATACTGTTAAATACCCAACTCAAACAAATTTCAAAAGTATAGTGTTTCATGCTACTGAAATTTATAATGGCATTTATAAATTTATTATGACCATAATTGAGCCTGGAATTACAATTATAAATTTTAACAGTTGTTAAGCAGGTGTAGTAGAATTTGATGCAGACCAGGAGGGAGGGAGCCAAGAGGAAAATGAGCCTGGAATCCTTGATACCCATGAAAAGGCTCAGAGTGAACCCTTCCTAACCTTTCACAAGTATATAAAAAAGGTAGATTGAGCTTTAGTAAGATTAATAGTGTCAGGCACAAGGGACCAAGAATGACAGGATTTACTCAGAATCCTTTCTTTATTATTGCTTGCCCATAGAAGGAATTTTAGCCAATGAGCATTTTTTGCCAAAAACCAGAAGTAAAAAAAAATGCTGAAAATTGTGGTCATGTGACTGCAGGATACTGAAAATTGATATATTTTTATTTATTTATTCTTCCTATATTATTTTTACAAATAACTCAAGGTGGCAAGCATATCCAAAACCCCTCCTTCCTCCTCCTATTTTCCTCACAACCCTGTGAGGAGGGTTTACCTGAGAGCCAAGGTTGCCCAGCTGGCTTTCATGACTAAGGAAGGACTAGAACTCACAGTCTCCTAGTTTCTAGCATGCTGCCTTAACCATTGAACCAAACTAGTGCTCTGCAAATGCAATCATGCGACTGTGGCTGTCAGAACTTCAAAACTGGGTCAAAAGTAGCCCTGGGGAGATATGATTTAGCTTTGAACAGCTGTCATAAATTAAAGACTCCCCTATATCAAAAACAAAGCTTGATATACTGTAGTCTTTTTATGCTGAATATTGAAAGACATGAAATAAAGTTTTGTGGAGGCCCTGACAATGTTAGAAATGTTGGCTGAAAATTTGCATGGGAAAAAAATAGAGAAATTTCAAATTTCAAATAAAAAAAATTACATAGCACTCAAAAGAAGTTCTATCAACCTTTTTGAGAGAACCAATTTTCTGTTCATTTGTAATATAATTTAGTTTTCATAGGTAGAATGTGGAACAATTATGTTCACCTAAAATAGGCATTGGTAAATTTACCTGAGAACGCCCTTTCTATCTATGCTGCTAGTGAGTCCAGGATGGGTATGACTCCTCCTGATGATATCATCAAGCTGGGTCCGTCTAGTATAAAAGTAGCAGCCTGTGGGACCCCCCCACCACCACCAGCTTTGGTGAAGATACTCTGAAAGCCAAAACAGAATCGTGAACCATAATATACCTCACCACAATCCAGATGCAACAAGGGAGGGGCTGGGCTCTCTAACAGTATAGATAGAAAGGGCGTTCTCAGGTAAATTTACCAACACCCTTTCTTTTCCATGCTGCTGCAAGCCCAGGATGGGACATACCAAAGCCTTCATGTCCTTGGGAGGGTCCTCGTCCAGTCTCTCACTCTAAAGTAGGCACCACTCGCTGAAGAACCCATCTGCCAAAAGCAGCGCTTATGGAGGCATAGGAATCCAGGTGGTAGTGTCCGATGAACGGAGACGGGGATGTCCATGTAGCTGCTCTGCAACTCTCCTCTAGGGGTGCCTGGGTGGCCCAGGCAGCTGAAGTTGCAGCACTTCTAGTGGAGTGTGCTGTCAAGCTGTGTGGTACCAGCAGAGCTTTGGCTTTGTAGGCCTGTGCGATGCAAGCCCTGATCCACCTGCTTAAGGTGGCAGGAGAGGCCTTGTTCCTCCAGTGGGAAGAGGAAAAGGATACAAACATAGCCTTTGTCTTCCTAAACATTGAAGTGTGTTTGATATAAATTCTAAGAGCCCCTCTAACATCTAAGGTGTGCCATTTGCGCTCTAAGGCGTGGTGTAGATGGGACCAAAATCAGGAACCACTATGTCTTGGGATCTGTGGAATACAGAATTTATTTTGGGTACAAAGGTAGGGGCTAAACGAAGAACACTGTAGTATCGTGAAAAGTGCAGAGGTCCTGCTGTATAGATAGAGCAGCCAACTCTGACACCCTTCTAGCTGAAGTGATGGCAATTAAGAAAACCACCTTGAAGGTCAAGAATTCTGAGGGGTTCGAAGGGAGGTTCTGTTAGGGCCTGGAGGACCTAGTGAAGGTCCCAGGATGGAAACCTGTGAACCACAGGAGGACAGAGATTAGAAGCCCCTTTTAAGAATCTCTGAACTGAAGGATGATGGGACAGAGAAGGAAAGGAATCCCAGGAGATGACTGAAGCAAGAGCCGCTACTTGACTGCGTAAAGTGTTAGGAGCCAGGCCTTTGTCAAGGCCATCCTGGAGGAAACGGAGGACCTGTGGTACCCACGCTACAGTAGGAGAGACACCAATGACAAAAAACCCTCCAGGTGGCATTGTACATACACATCGTAGAAGGTTTTATGAGACGCCTGGATAGTAAGAATGACCTGGTCTGGGAGATTGGCTTCTCTTAACAGTTGCCGCTCAAGCGTCACATGGTCAATTTGAAACACTGGGGATCCAGGTTGAGCAGTGCCCCCTGATGTAGTGAGATCATGTGGTCTGGAATCCTCCAGGGAGTGGCTACAGACAGGTTCACCAGATCTGCAAACCAGGGTCTCCTGGGCCAATGGAGGGCTAGGAGAATCAGCTCTGCCCATTCCTCCAACATCTTCCAAATGACCGCCAGAATGATGGGAAGGGAGGAAAGGCGTAGAGCAGACCAGTGGGCCATCTGCTCCGAAGTGCATTGGTCCCCTCCGGTCCCTGACAAGGAAACCTGGTGAAAAATCTGTTTACTTGAGCGTTTTGGGGAGAGGCGAAGAGGTCTACCTCCGGGGTCCCGAACCTGAGGGAGAGATCCCTGAAAATGGACCGGGGAAGGGACCATTCTGCGTGATCAACTGGGCTCCTGCTCAGCCAATCGGCCTGGGAGTTGTCGACTCCCAAGATGTGGTCTGCTGTGATAGACAGCAGATGTCTCTCTGCCCACCTCCCCAATCTTTCAGCTTCCCTCATGAGGGCCCTGGACCTTGTGCCCCCTTGCCAGTTGACGTGCACCTTTGCAGCCATGTTGTCTGTCAACACTAGCACATGAGACCCCACTATCCTGTCCCTGAAATGTTTCAGGACTAGATAAATGGCTCTGAGTTCTGGCCAGTTTATGGGCCCAGTCCTGTCAAACCGGGGCCAGATCACTTGAGCCATGAGACTTTCCATGTGGGTTCCCCAACCCAGGAGACTTGCATCGTTGGTGATGATCAGTCTGTCTGGTTCCTTGAACAGGAGACCTTCGAAAGGGCTGGGGAAAGCCACTACTTGAAGGAACGGTGGACCTCTGGAGAATGCAGGACCTTGGCAGATGTGTGGCTGGTTCCTGCTTGTTGAAAGGGGAGCAGGAACCATTGTAGAGCCCATCAGTGTAGCTGTGCCCACAGAATGATGTTTATCCATGAGATCATTTTGCCCCAAAGTTTGGACAACAGTGACAGGGAGACAGTGTGTTGACATTGGACCTGTCAAATGATCTCAATAAAGCTCTCGGGCTGGAGACAGAAAAACTTGACACAGAGTTGTGTCGATGATGGCTCCCAGATAGTGCAATCTGGTTGTTGGGAAGAGATGGCTTTTCTTGGACTTGATGGAAAAACTGTGGTACTGGAGGCAATGGAGAGTGATTTGAAGATCTTGATGGGCAGAGTGAGTGGAGGATGACAGGATCAAGATGTCGTCCAAGTAGCATTGGATGCTCACTGGAACAGATCAGAGCAAACCCACCAATGCCGCCAGTAACTTTGTGAAGACTCTTGGGGCAGACGAGAGCCTGAAAGGAAGGGCCCGATACTGGAAGTGGGAATTCTGGTAACAAAAATGAAGAAATTGGCGATGATGAGGCCAAGTGGGAATGTGGCGGTAAGCCTCTGTGAGGTCAATGGAAAAAAGGAGATTGCCCTCTCGAACGCTCTCCAGAATAGAATGCAGAGTCTGCATTTTGAAGGACCTATATGGGATAAACTCATTCAGAAATTTTAGGTCGAGAATGGCTCGCCACCCCCAAGGCCTTAGAGACCATGAAAAGCTGAAAATAAAGCCCACATCCACGTTGTAATTCAGGGACTGGTTGAATGACCCTTATATCGACCAAGCGACTAATGGCTGATTCCATAAGTGCCCTTCGTGAACTGTCCCGGGAAATGGGGCAGGTTAGAAATTTTTCTGGGGGTGGTGATAGAAATTCTAATTGTAACCCCGACCTTACTGTATAGAGTACCCAGGCGTCTGTCGTTGAGTCCTCCCATCTGGAAACAAAGGAGGCCAAACGACCTCCGATGGGAGGGGAGAACGAGAGATTATTTAGAGCAACGGAAAGAGCGATCCTCTCCCCCACGAAAGGGCTGTTTACCCACAGCTTGTTGTCTGCCGGTAGCCTCATGGCGTTGATCTTGACACTGAGATCTTGACACTCTCTGAGGTCTGGAGAGGCTAGAAGCGTTTTCAGGCCTGAATGAGGGAAGCCAGTATGGGATAGAGCGGGAGTCTGCGCTCTTTCCTGTTGATGAAAGGACTTTCCTTTTGTCTTTTGTTTCAACAACAAATGGGTCAAGGGCATCTCCAAACAGCTTCTCACTGGTACATGGGGCAGAAGCTAGTTTCCACTTTCGGCGAGGCTCCGCTTGCCAATTTTGTAGCCATAGCAGTCTCCTAGCTACCACTGATGATGCCATAGCCCTGGAAGAGAACTTGGCGGCGTTGAGGGTGGCATCTGCCGAGAACTCTGCTGCTGCTATGATCTTATTGAGGTTTTGATGCAACCTACAGTCTGATGGAGGTATGCAGCCTTGAAGATGGCATAGCCAGTGGATGGAAGACCTTGTAAAAAATGATGCAGCAGTCGGGGCCCGGATGGCTCAAGCCAAGGCTTGATGGTTACGCTTCAGTGTTTGTTCGGAGCATTTGTCCTCTGCCTTTAGTATATCCTCAGGCTCAGTTGGAGTGCTTGAGGGGAAGGAGTCCACAACTGGGGAGTCTACTGGGGGAACTGCCAGAGCCGTAGATAAGAAAGGACCCACGTTGTAGAACCACCTATCTTGGGACGATGGGCAGGGGCCTGCAGTGGGGAAGGCAAATTGTTCCTTGACTAAGTCAAGAAAGATGATGGGGGAAAGTAGGATCTCTGAATGAACAATGGGTTTGGAGAAGAGGGAATCCCCATGCCCCAATTGTACCACTTGAGGCTCAGGGGCAATTTCCTCCACTGACAACTGGGCTGTTACCAGTGCCTTGTGTAGGAGAGGCTTAAATAAAGTGGATTTAAATACAGAAGCCAAAGGAGACTGATCAGGCCTCAGGTCTTCCTCTTCCTCCGAGAGGTTGGGGTCCCAGATTTCTCCCTCTTCCAGATCAGAATCAGGGGAAGGGCTGCGCTCATATGATTCCTAATATTCTCCCTGAGTGAGGTGCACTCCTTCTGCATAAGTAAGATGGACCCTTTGTACTACATGGCGAAATAGTCCCCTTTGGGGAATCTCGCTAGAGGAAAAGCCGGGAAGGAAGGCTGAGGTCTGTCTGAAGGCCTGAAGATGTGTTGAAGCCCTCCTGCCAGACCCTGTCTGATGGCTAAGGAGACTATTTCATTGATGTCAGAAGATCTGCCACTCGATGGAAGATCCGGGGGCTGAAGACCTGCTGCTGTTGGAGTAAAAGTGGCCTCTGGTCTTGATCAAGAGCTGCTTTGGGCCACGGATGGGATAGATGAAGAAGAAAGATCCCAAGAAGTCTGGGGGCAAAGTTGGGATCTGACCTGCTCAAGTCTTGAGGTCCTGGTTGGATTTCAGGTCACTCTGGGGACCAGGATTCGAGGTGGTTAAGAGGAGCTGAGGTATTTTCCCTCTCCCTTGAAGTAGCTGGCTGAACAACTAGAGGTTTGGCTGATTGGGAAGCCTGTTGTAGTTGACCCCTCATTTGCTCAATAGTTTTGTTAAACTGCCTTTCTAAGGCTGCATACCTTCATTTCTGTGCCCTTAATTCGGCCTGGGATGTTTTCTTAGGGCCCAAAGCTTTAGCCCTAATCTTGGCTGCCACCTCCCTTTGAACAGACTAGGAATGTTGTTTCCTTCTCTTTCTTTTGCCATCTTGGGGGCCTTGAGAGATCAGGCCTGAAAGCTCTGTGTGAGCCTTGTCTTGATCCACAGTATGCAAAACAGACACAAAGGTGCTGGAAGCGATCCTCACTATGTATTGTCTATGCAGTAGCCTGAATAGGAGCTTATGAATAGTAGAAGCTGGCCTTTGGGGGAATGATGCCACCCAAAATGGCCGCTCACTACTTTCTTTACAAGAAGCAGCTTTCACTCACCATGTGAGTTGAAGAAGAAGCCTCCGAATTGGCTGCTCGCAAGAGCTACAGGCTACACAGGGGTTAAATTGCTCCTTAGGCTGTAAACAGCCCTGAACAGCGAAATCAGCAATAAAGTGAAAATTTACGATCAGCTGAGAGGTGCTGTTATCACTGATGCGATCTTTACGATCATGGCGTAGGGGGAGGATCAAGGGTTACTCCCGATTTACAGTCTCCCTCGGTTGAAGAAAACATTGAATCCTCGGCGTTGCAGGAGAGTGGATGCCAATGATGAAGACAGCTTTTGCTTTTGTTAACTAAACTGCTTTCAGAGACACCAACTTATGATCATCGAAAGAAGCTGAGTCAAAGCTGGGGGGTTTTCCCACAGGCTGCTACTTTTATACTAGACGGACCCAGCTTGATGATGTCATCAGGAGGAGTCATTCCCATCCTGGGCTCTCGCAGCAGCATGGAGGAGAAAGGAAGTATATATATTGTTTGAATTTTTTTCATCATCCAGCTCTATTCTCTCCCCCCTATTCTTAAAAAAATGTAGTCAAATGTAATTCCTCAATAAGTCAATGAATGAGTGTAATAATAACCCTAATAATGCATTTTTTTCCTCAAAATTTCGTAAATTCTCAAGCATTTCATTTATTTCTCCTTTACAAACAAGATCCCAGACATAATGTTCTATATCATATTTCCAATTAATATAGTATAAATGTTGCGCACATATGGAGTGTATCAAGAATAAATGATCATATTATTGTTCAAACCATGCTTACATATAGAATATTGAAACATTTGGTGCAAGAAATTTTTTTCATGGATTCTTCGGGCCCTTGACATTATACATAAAATTTTTTGACTGATTTTCTGGACCTTCAGT
The DNA here is from genome assembly GCA_033807585.1 of Hydrophis major. Classification (NCBI taxonomy): domain Eukaryota; kingdom Metazoa; phylum Chordata; class Lepidosauria; order Squamata; family Elapidae; genus Hydrophis; species Hydrophis major. The sequence goes on from CM066330.1 coordinate 146,348,691, forward strand.
GAACTGCCAAAGTGAAAAACAAGGAACAACCTACTGGCACATCACAAAGAACTTGTACATTACCATCTGTTAGACTGTACACATCTGAGTTCCTCACTATTTTCCTCAATGATTCCAAATGTGATAATTCCATTGTGGCCTGAACAATTAAGTATGCAGTCTGCAGCTGCTCCTGAGGTTTTTTTCTCTGCACTCTACTATAATCATGCAGACCAGTTCATGAACAAAATGACTGTCCTTAACAGTTTCATTCCAAATATAAATATTTTTTAAAACTCCACTGGTATTAATAATGCAGCAAATAAGACAGTAGACAATCTTACAAACCTAAGTGGCTTCAGAAAAGCATGCAAAATAGTCCCAATCTCAATCCTATATACAGTACTTTAACTACCATAAAAGGGAGGGGAAGGAAACAGAAGGGTAAGCAGCTTGCATTTCATTAACATTTAATGTAATTTAGTTCTCAATTGATTGTGTCATCAAGTTGGTCTTGAGTGTTAACAACCAAGCTAGATCTTCTTCAGGATGATCTGACTCCAATCTAGTCCTTCAGAACTTCCAACTGTACACCCATTACTCCTGTAATTGAGCTCATTCACCTGGTTGCTGGTGGTCTTCTCCTCTTTCCTAAAGTTATAGACTTTCCCAGAGAGCCCTTATATTGCCTTAGAAAAAAAAATGAAAGCAATATAAAAAAGATGTCCCAAACTTTCAGAGATTATATCAGAGAAAGGAATCCAAAATAAGGTGATTGTATCATCTAGCCAAAAATGTAAAAATGATTTGATGTGACTTTTATATCCAACAGCTTGCACATCCTACAAAAGTAAGGGACTCAATAGTAGTAACTGTAAGAGGGATCTTGGAGTCCTAGTGGGCAATCCCTTAATCTGTTAGGGATAACATTGTTTACCCTAACTGGTTTAGGTAAAATAATAAATATGTTATCATGGTTTATTAGTTAAAGTGTCTGAAACTTTAACTGTAGGAATGTAATTAAGGGAGTGGTTGTGAAAGCACCATAAAAGAAGCAAGGAACGTCAGCTTGCTCTCTCTGGCTTGATGATCCCTAATTACTGGATAGACTGAAGACTGTGTTTTTCCCCAACTGAAAAGGAGAGACAAAGGACTGATTTGTAAGTGAACTGACATTGGATATTCTACACGGACTTTGCTAACTGAATATCCTTGAATGGACTGACTAAATGATACATGACTATTGGACTGTTATTTTGACTATGCTATATAACTCTAAGTGGAATAAACTATATTTTTGATAGCACAAGCGTATCTGTTATTTTTACTGTATGTTAACAAATATACAAACATATCTCACTCATTTATCTGTGTGCCTATCTGACTAACGCTGCACATTCTGTTTAGTTTGTCTCCTTAACCCTGGTTGGGGAACCCAGGCTTAACACTGGTTATGGGCCCAGACATAACACTGGTTATGGGCCCAGAGGCTGCAAAGTCAGTTTAACTAGGATAAAACAGATTTATGTAAAAAGTGAGAGTTTGTGTTGTTAAACATTACAGTAAACAGACAGCTGTGTTTTATTAATTATAGTTTTATATCCATATAAGAAAACATGGCACAAGTCAAACTCCAAAGTTTGTCCCTTATATCCAAGCTGGATGAAACAAACTATGTATCATGGTCTATGAAATGTAGTCTACTTCTACGAAGAGAAGGTCTGTGGAACATAATTGAAAATCCACCAAACGGAGAGGAATGGGATCCAGAGATTGAGGAAGATAGACTAAAGATAAAAGATTTTATGCAGAAAAATGAACAAGCTATTTGCATAATAGGACTAACACTGTCTGACCAGCAACTTATTCATATCCGTGGAGAGCAAACAGCTGTTGGGTGTTGGCAGAAGCCGAAGAGGATTTATGTTCGAGATAACGTTGGTGCTCACATAAATCTTACACGAAAGCTTTTCAGGACGCATCTCCAGACGAATGGTGATATGCTGAGTCATTTGGAAACTATGCAAAGCATTTTTCAAGAACTGCACGAGAAAGAGCTTATTTTCTCTGAACTACACCAAGTCTATATAATTCTATCTTCACTAGAAGAAAGTTATGACAACTACATCACTTCCCTTGAAATTTTGCCTAAAGAAAGTTTAACTTTAACTGATATAACTGGCAGATTGATTGAAGAGGCAAGAAGAAGACTTGAAAGAGATGAGTTAAGGAGGGAGCAACCTCAAAAAGAAGATAATGAATCTCCTACTGCATATGCAATTAAAAAGTGTTTTAATTGTGGAGGAAGAGGACATTTGGCAAGATTTTTTAAAAAAGCAAAACGCCAGAACGCTGGCCAGAATACGAAAAGTCATCAAAAGATAAATAAAAATTTAGAGTTAGCCATGTATACTAACGGAGCTGTAAAAAATAATTTATGGGTGGTTGACAATGGAGCATCCCACTGTATAACAAATGATAACAAAAATTTTATTAAAATGTCCCAGAGTACACAGCAGATATCGTTAGCCAATGGCTGGAAACTGAAAGCTAAAGGTCAAGGTATAGCATACTGTTCTTTCATAAAAGAGAATGTAAAAATGTTATATATACCACAATTTAAGCTTAATTTAATTTCAGTTAGAATTTTGGTTAAACTAGGATATGTAGTTACTTTGAAAGGAGATAACTGCATAATTGAGAAAGAAGATAAGAAAATTACTGCATCTTTAAGAGGTGAATTATATGTGTTAAATGATAATGGTTTAGAGGTGGCTCACACGGTTTATGATCATAAGAAACCTCATGATGAATGTATTCACTTGTTACACCGACGGCTAGGGCATTTAAATTTTAAAATGCTTAAGAGAACTGTTCAATTATCTGAAGGAATAAATTTGAAACCTTGTAATAAGTATTTGCAATATTCTATTTGTAATCAAAGCAAAAGCAACGTCATACCGGCTAATAGAGTTGATGGATTTACTACCAAAGAGCCTTTAAAGGTAGTATTTGCTGATTTAATAGGTCCGAAAAAACCAAGTGTAGGAGGAGCTTGATACATACTAAGTATAATGGACCACTATTCTAGATATGGATTTTGCTATTTAATGAAGAACAAAACTGAAACGTATCTAAATTTCTTTAATTGGATAAAATTTGCAGAAAGGAAAACTAAAAAGAAATTAGTAACTCTTATCACAGATAATGGTGCGGAATTTACAAATAATAAATTCCAGAATAGACTTAGAATGTTAGGTATTCAACATAAAAAGTCTGCACCATATAGGCCATAACATAATGCCTTTATAGAGAGATGAAGCCAAACACTGCAATCAATAGCACATACTATGTTGTCTAATTCAGGATTACCTGACAATTTATGGGGAGAAGCAATAATGTGTGGTAATCATATATTAAATAATGTTGTTAATTCAACAACAGGTGAATTACCATTCACACTGTGGCATGGTACAAAATCTGATTTAAGTTACATGCACACATTTGGAGCACCAGCATGGGTGCATATCCCTTCACAACTCAAACAAAAAGGACAGCATAGAGCTAAAAGATTATTTTTTGTAGGATATAAATCTAATCATAGATCTTATAGATTCTGGGAACCAGGTACATCTAGAGTTTGCAACAGTGCTAGTGCTAAATTCCTAGAACATGTAGGATGGAATAGATTAGAGCAAGATTTAAATAACAAAGTAATTATTGAACCCTACAAAAGGCAAAAAGATCAGACTAGTTATAAGAAGAGTCCAATTAAAGAAGAAGTCCATGAAGAACAAATAGGACCAGAACAAGAGGAAACTGTTGATCAGGAAGAGATAGATAATCAAGAACAGTTAATAAATGAAAGTCCACCTGTAAGTCCTGTAATACCTAGACCTACTACACGTGTAACTAGACCACCTGATAGGTATCAAGCAAGTATAGTTTGCCAAGTAACTAAAGTTCCAACTAGTGTAGATGAACTTAAAATGTATCCTGCTAAGGATCAGGAGAATTGGCAAAAGGCAATGGAAAAAGAACTAAATTCATTAAAGGTAATGAAAGTATATGAAGATGCTAAATTACCTCCAGAAGAAAAATCCATTGGGTGCAAATGGATATTTAAAGTAAAAACTGGAAATGATGGGACTGTTACCCATAAAGCTAGGTTGGTAGCTCAAGGATTTAATCAAACTGCATCTGATTACGATGAAGTTTTTGCACCAAGTCTTAAGGCTACATCTTTAAGAGCAGCTTTAGTGTGGGCAGCTAAGAAAAACTATGTCATAAACCATTTAGATGTAGAAACTGCTTATTTGCATGCACCATTGCAGCACACTATACATTTGAAAAAGCCAGTTATTATAAAAGACAATAAAGTAAATAGTAATGATTGTTGGAAACTCAAAAAGAGTCTTTACGGGTTGAAACAATCTGGTTTTGAGTGGAACCAATATATTGTGAAAGAATTAAACAATATAGGATTTAAATCTGGTTTAGCAGATCCATGTGTGTTTAAAAGAGAAAATAATGGAACGGTGTCATTATTGTTATTATTTACAGATGATATTGCTTTGATAACTAAGACTAATAATGAAGCTAATGAGATTATATCATTATTAGCCAAAAAGATAAAATTAAAGCATTTAGGTAAAATTAAAAAGTATCTAGGATTGACAATTAACAAAACAAAAAATGGATTTAAGATATCTCAAGATGATAAAATTTGCCAATTAATTAAAACGTATAAAATGGAACTTTGTAAACCGGCAAAGACTCCAATGAGTCAGGAGGTTTGCCAAACTGATAATCAAAGTCCCAAATTTGATAAGTCCATATATCAATCTTTGATTGGCAGCTTATCATATATAAGCAATTGGTCTAGGCCAGAGATAGCTTATAGTGTTAATCAGCTGGCACGTTTTAATTCAGATCCACATCAATGTCATTGGCAATCATTAAAGAGAATTTTAAGATATCTTAAAGGAACAATGCATTATATATAGAACCAAAGGGTGATTTGAATCTTAGTGCCTATGCAGATGCAAGTTTTGCAACTGACATAAACACTAGAAAATCAACATCTGGGATGGCTATATTATTTGGTAAGACACTAATAGGGTGGAGGTCAATCAGACAACAGCATATTAGCTTGTCCACGATGGAAGCGGAATTTTCATGTCTGTCATTACTATGCACTGACTTAATTTTGTACAAACAGTTATTATTAGACATGGGTATAACTGTTAAAGATTCCATTATTGTGTACGAGGACAACCAGGCAGCCATAAAGTTAGCTACTAGTATTGCTGTACAAACTAGATCAAAGCATACTGATTTAAGATACTTAAATGTTAGAGAATCTGTAAAGAATGGGCTAATTAAATTGGAATACTGCATGACAGAAGAAAACATTGCAGACCAATTTACAAAAGCTCAAGGAGTAATCAAGTTTAAAGAAAGTTGTAACTACTATAATTTAAAAATGTAAATAGTTACATTATTATTACCTAAAAGGGGAGAATGTTAGGGATAACATTGTTTACCCTAACTGGTTTAGGTAAAATAATAAATATGTTATCATGGTTTATTAGTTAAAGGGTCTGCAACTTTAACTGTAGGAATGTAATTAAGGGAGTGGTTGTGAAAGCACCATAAAAGAAGCAAGGAACGTCAGCTTGCTCTCTCTGGCTTGATGATCCCTAATTACTGGATAGACTGAAGACTGCGTTTTTCCCCTGCTGAAAAGGAGAGACAAAGGACTGATGTGTAAGTGAACTGACATTGGATATTCTGCACGAACTTTGCTAACTGAATATCCTTGAATGGACTGACTAAATGATACATGACTATTGGACTGTTATTTTGACTATGCTATATAACTCTAAGTGGAATAAACTATATTTTTGATAGCACAAGCGTATCTGTTATTTTTACTGTATGTTAACAAACATACAAACATATCTCACTCATTTATCTGTGTGCCTATCTGACTAACGCTGCACATTCTGTTTAGCTTGTCTCCTTAACCCTGGTTGGGGAACACAGGCTTAACACAGTCTTGGTCACCACAATACAAAAAGATGTTGAGACTCTAAAAAGAATGCAAAGAAGAACAACAAAGATAGGGACTGGAGGCTAAAACATATGAAGTACAATTCCAGAAATTATGTCTAGTTCAATGAAAAGAAGGACTAAGAGGTGACATGATAGCAGTCTAAGGGACTGCCACAAAAAACCTGTCTTCCAAAGACCTGAAGGCATGACAAGAAGCAATGGATGGAAACGAATCAAGGAGAGATCTAGAACTAAGGAGAAATTTCCTGACAGTTGGATCAATTAATCAGTGGAATGACTTGCTTCTAGAGGCTATGGGTGTTCCAACACTAGAGATTTTTAAGAAGATTTTTATAGGATTTGCTGCTTGATCAGAGGGTTGATCAAGGTCCCTTCCAACTCTGTTATTCTATTATCCACATATTGCTTGTTATTATAGAATTCGCAAGGCAAATCTTGGGATTTGTTGATTCAGTGCAAGGTGGTAAGAAAGAATTTGCCAAAACACCATTACTAGAAATCTGAAGTATGGTGTCTCTGTACCTGTTTCCTGAAACCAAGCAAACAGGGAAAAGAATTACTACCGTATATACTCGAGTATAAGTCGACCCGAATATAAGTCGAGGCACCCAATTTTACCACAAAAAACTGGGAAAACTTATTGACTCGAGTATAAGTCGAGGGTGGGAAATGCAGCAGCTACTGGTAAATTTCAAAAATAAAAATAGATACCAATAAAATTACATTAATTGAGGCATCAGTAGGTTAAATGTTTTTGAATATTTATTTCAAAGAAAAACAGTAAACTAGCTCTGTAAGTGGAAAAGAGAGCCAACAAAACCAATATGGTATCAACAATAACTTTAAAAGTACAAAAACCTTAGCTCAATCAGTAACCAAGCTAAAACACAAGAGTTAAAATCCTTCAAAACTGGATTCCTCATCATCATCTGTATGTCCAAACAGAGTCACTCTCTCCCTTGCAAGAAAAAAGCATGTGTATGTGCTGCATGTACATCCTGTTTTGGAGAGCCACCATCTCTTTCATAGCTCTCCCTCATGCCTCCATTGCATGTGCACACATGCCATGGCTCAGTAGTAGGTCAACATACAGATGTCACACCAGGTTCCCTCCTCAAAAGGAACATCCAACCTTTCTTGAGAAGTACAAACTTCATCTGTTCAGGATTGTGGTGACAAAGGTGAAGGAGGATGGGGCTGAGAGAAGGGAAGGGAAGAAAAGATCATTGACAGGGAGAAAGACAGGGAGAAACACCTGGAAGTGTGAGCCCTCGAGTTTCCTTAGGGAAGACCAGACAACAAGGGGAGAGGAGAGGAGGAGGAGGAGGAGGAGGAGGAGGAGGAGGAGGAGGAGGAGGAGGAGGAGGAGGAGGAGGAGAGTTAAAAAAAAAAAAGTGGGAAGCCAACTCACGCGTGCCATCAAAGCCAGGGGGAAGCGGGGCTTTCTCCGCCTGCTGCTGCCAGAGGAGTGCGGGGGGGGAGTGCGGGGAAAGGGGGTTCGTGCCGAGGCTCCGCAAGCGATTACCAGATTTGCAGCTCCATTTGTTGGTGAAGCTGGAAGCGCGCAACGCAGGAGCTCGCGGGGGCCCCGGGGGCCCGTTAATGGGGAAGGAGAGGCCGCTTGGGGTCGCCAGGCCCAGGCAGCCTCCCCCGCCCCCTCCCCTAGCAGCGAAGAGCTGCTCCGGGGGGCTCCCGCCACGGCGCAGCCAGGCACTTTGTCTCGCTGCCCCCGGAGCAGCTCTTCGCTGCTAGGCTAGGGGGTGGGGGAGGCTGCCTGAGCCTGGCGGTTTCTTGGCGAAGCTGGAAGCGCGCAACGCAGGAGCTCGTGGGGGCCCCGGGTGCCCGTTAATGGGGAAGGAGAGGCCGCTTGGGGTCGCCAGGCCCAGGCAGCCTCCCCCGCCCCCTCCCCTAGCAGCGAAGAGCTGTTCCGGGGGGCTCCCGCCATGGCGCAGCCAGGCACTTTGTCTCGCTGCCCCCGGAGCAGCTCTTCGCTGCTAGGCTAGGGGGTGGGGGAGGCTGCCTGAGCCTGGCGGTTTCTTGGTGAAGCTGGAAGCGCGCAACGCAGGAGCTCGTGGGGGCCCCGGAGGCCCGTTAATGGGGAAGGAGAGGCCGCTTGGAGTCGCCAGGCTCAGGCAGCCTCCCCCACCCCCTCCCCTAGCAGCAAAGAGCTGCTCTGGGGGGCTCCCGCCACGGCGCAGCCAGGCATTTTGTCTCGCTGCCCCCGGAGCAGCTCTTCGCTGCTAGGCTAGGGGGTGAGCGTGGCGGTTTCTTGGCGAAGCTGGAAGCGCGCAACGCAGGAGCTCGCGGGGGCCCCGGGGGCCCATTAATGGGGAAGGAGAGGCCGCTTGGGGTCGCCTGTGCGGCCCTCAGTGGGTAGAAAGCCGCGGCGGCGATGCTGCTCTGGAGGCGCGATCGGTTGCAGCCACGCCAGCGCAGGCCAGGCATGGTGCGGTAGCGGCTGACTCGAGTATAAGCCGAGGGCGGTTTTTTCAGCACAAAAAATGGGCTGAAAAACTCGGCTTATACTCGAGTATATACGGTAATTATACTTTTACTGAAGCAGTGAATAACATATTTCTGAAATACATGAAAACTGTAATTGATGGCACAGTTTTTGGAGATGGAGGAATCTATTAAGTAGATTCTATTAAGTAATTCATAGGAACATGTCAGATGCTATCTAGCTATGCATACAGCACTGATAGCAAATATATTATAAACTTGGTTTCTGAAGGTTTCCTTATACATATGCACTTGACACTGCCCTACAATCTTCAGCTATAAGAAAGAGTAATAGTAAATATTAACATAGTAAATTAAGTTTGGGGAGGATGGAATAATTTAATGATTATTAAATTCGATGATTTGGATTAATGCAGTACTATTTAAAGTGACCTCCTAAATTTATAAAATGTAACTATATTTGGAAAGGAAAAAATCATACCCCATCATATCATCTACCCAACTTTCCAATATAATAATTATTACTGTATAAACTCTGCCAGTTGCTCGTATTTCTGTTATCAATACACTGGGCTAGTTCCTCAGAATTATACTTTCTAAGCATGTCTGATTATTTTGTTTTTGTTTTCTAGATCTGCCTTCTATTTCTGATATTTCTATTGTGGACACCCATTAAGTTAACATGCTCCCTTCCTTTGCAATTATATAGTAAATGTGTCAACTTCCATACAGCGCTGTATATTTGTGAAGTTTCCATGTGGTGCTATTTTAACTGTCCAACAAAAGATTCATTTGCCTGTCTTGTTTATCAGTGAGACAGAATGCTCCATAATTTGTTCTAAATTGCTAATATAGGCATCTCGGTTTTGTTTTAAAATGGCTGAATGTTACTTTCATTCGATTTTTAATTAGCAATTTATTGTGGATCTGTCTTAGAGCAAGCTGATAAGATAATATTCACCAAAAAAAACTATGCAGTTGTAATAACATTTTAATCACTTTAGCCTATAGTGTTTTGTTGTTTCTGATACTATTAATTAAAGTGCAGATTCAACAAGTTGAAAAAGACTGGCTCCAGGTCAATAAAGGAAAAAAAGACAAAACTACACTTTTGCTTCATTTATAGAGATATCGATAAATACTGAATATATACTATGTATGTAATATATTATTATATATGTGTTGAACATATATTGAGTGAAGCTGGATTGGAATAATATGAATTTAAAATTTGAGGAAAAAACATTAATATCTCTGTATATCACTAATCTGATAGGTAAAAATCAGAATAATCTGCACACTCCGCAATGAAACCACAGTAATAATAATGGGGATATGATGAAATATTAGGAAGAATAAACTAGGCTAATATTAATAAAAATACATAAAAATATATTCCTAGTTTTAAAGTTGTTTCTATATTAATACTGTGTGTGTGTGTGTGTATGATGGTAAGAGGACTGAATGGAGAATGAGATTAACTATGTTAAGACAAAATGTCTACCTGAGCTTTTCCATCACAATAACAAGTGTATCTTCCCTTCCATTGTGTTCAGAGGAGACTACTTCTGTTTCATATTTGAACAGCAATTTTGTTAATGAACTTTAACCATGGCTAACTTTAAAAATGATTAATGTTAACACATCCATCTTAAAATGTATTTATTGCAATTAAGATTAATAAAACCTAATCCAGTTTCAAATAAGATAATTTGATCTACATTTTTAAATTATACTTTCTGGATTTTTATGTAAACTGAATCACAGGTGCCCTACAGCTTCTACCCACACGGAATCTGCGATGATATTGTCTGCTCAGAAGCTAGCATTCAAAAATGTTAATATTTATAGAAACCTTCTTACAGACATGCACTTATGAGAAGAAAATACAGGGAAGCAAAATGATATAAAATGTAAAACGAAGTTATTTTTATATCTTATAAAAACTTGCATTTTAAAAATGAAATATATAAAACAATGCAGAATCCTGAATGCAACAGAGACTAAATTAACATGACAATAAAACTACCTACACCTTTTAAGCTCTGGCTGATTAGCATTGGAAGCAGCTTTGTCTGTACTTTGCATAAGAAATATTTCTAGACAATACTTATAGATTTTCATATCCAAATTTAGGGAGAAAAAAAATCCCACAATCAAATTACTTTTCCAATGATAATCTTAGTGGCAATTGCTGGATAAATTGGGGGGGGGCACAAACATTGCAAAGTACTATCTGTTCATAGAGAAGGAAACAAACTAAGGTAAGTGGTAAAAAATCAATGAACTGAATAAAAAGTTGTCAACTGAATTAATATTAAGGGTAGATGAAAGATATTGGCTTCCCAAAGTATTACATGGATTATACACATATCACTCATTAAAAAAGGACACTTTATCAGGAAAAAAAATCCCAATCAGAGCTAAAAAGGAAGAGCTGTATTTCTGGGGCACTTTCCATAACAGCAAATTAGCCTCAGAGCATTTTTTTTTTTTTTTGGCTGTTTACCTCACAGAAGTAAATTCAACCTCAAAACCTTCGCCATTAACAATTTTTAACCATAGGAACATAAATTGACATTCTTATCTGAGACAGATTCAAAATTGCAGTTTGAAGATTGAAACTTAAAATTTGAATTAAAATTAAAGTTGGTTGGATCCTGCTTCATAAGAAGCAAATCTACTCCTAAACAGAAAAGAGTCAGAAAAGGAAAGGAATATTCGCATTTATACAATAGGTTTCACTGTAGCCAATAACATGTGCAGGAGCCTATTAAGAAATAACATCCACATGCCAATTATGGAAACATTTGTATTTTCGTTGAATAAAAGGCAAAAACCTTTATACCTAAATATTATTACAGTTACACATGTTGATGAAATACTGAAACAATGGGATTAAGAAAAACATGAGTCATCAGGTGACAAGACCAGATCTTGCAACCATTTTTACCATTGTGCTTACACAAATCACATGGTCATTAAGCAAATCCATTCCCCAATAGACTTTTGTAAGAAATTGGCTGGGGTCATTAAAATTGGATGTAAAAGCAACCCAGTTGCCAAGCACCCCAAACTGCAGTCAAGTGATCAGGTTGTAAGTGAAAGGAGGTCATAAATCACTTTTTTTGAAATCACTGCAACTTTGTACCTCCATTAAACGATGGTCACAAGTCAAGGACTACCTATATTCCACTTTATGTCTGAATCAAAACTTCCAAGAATCATCTACAACAGGTTCTACATGGAGAACACCCAGAAGCTTCAATAGTGCCAGAATGTTCTCACACATATCATATTTTATCTTCATATGTTTTAATTTTAATTGTAGTTTCTTTGTCTATTGTGAGCCACTCAGAATTGTTGAGAGTTGGCTGACATACAAGTCTAATTAATTAATATCAATAATAATCCCAGTCCAATACATTATAGTTTCTGGTACTCTATAAAAAAAATCATCCTATGTCCTCCATCCTCTATGATTTTTAACTTATTAGCCAAAGGTATACAACATAATGTATGTTAAATTTACCTCGAATCAAGGCAAGTGCAAAAGCAAAGGTATAATGCAAAAAGCCTTGTAATAAGGTTAGGATAAAAATTCACACATACTTTAATATACACCTTGTTATGTTGCAACTTTGCTTTTCCTCTGGGTCAGTTAGAAGATGAATTTCTATTAATTATCACTAGGCCTTCACTTCATTATTATAAGGCAATTTCATTTGCAGCTGCTGTGTCAATTTTTCTCTTTAAAACAACCTTATACAACCATTTACATAACCTGCCAAGCCAGGCAAACTATGCAGCATTTGTAAAATATCTCATTAAAACAATTTCTGTCCTATTGAAAAATATAGTCTTTAATATCAACTATGGTTATTGTGATGGCAGCATATAACCATACATCTCTACCCATCAAAGCTTTCTAGCTATTATGGAATCTACAATTTTTAACCAATAATTATCAATAACTGTCCAAGAAAGTAGGCAGGCATATATAGCAGCTTACCTTAGAATGCATAGGCACACTTTGCCTCCTGATGTTAAACGACAAAATCCAAATCTTTGCTTGCTTTCAATGTCAGTAAGCACAAAAGTAAAATGCTGTCCAACTTGCGTTACCCTAGGGGGAAAAACAGTGTTAGGAGGCACTTCCTTTGACATTAAAAAACAAAAATGCAGAAAATTAATATTAATATTATTAGATTATTATCATAAAATAGTTTTATAAAATAAAAAAGACAATTTAAATCAAATCTAAGTAGTATGGAAAATAATATGAAAAGACTTTGGCATGATCAGACATAGATGTAATATAGTAGTCTTCACTTAGCACAGGGGTGTCAAACTGGCGATCTGTGGGCTGGATGCATCATGTGCAGGCCAGGTGCACCCCAGTTCCGCAAAGGCAAAAAAGTCATGATACGTCACGTGACATCACATGACGAGATCAAGTTTGACACCAGTGACTTAGCAACTCCTTCATACAGCAACCATTCGTAGTTACAAAGCGATAACCAAGCTGCATTTATGACCTTTGCAGGTCTGTAAAGCAAATGAAAGCTGAAGTAAAATCATAAGCATAATTGGGATTTCACTAGCAACAGCTTCACTTAATGATCTAATTGCCAATCACAACTGAGATTGCTAAACAATGACTACCTGTATAACTTTTTTTAAAGAATGTAGAATGTTTGTACTTGAAAGAATAGCAGGAAATTTCTATATAGAAGAGCTTTAGTGAAAAAAATGCTGTTGGTAGTATGAATATTAAAATATTACTTTGTAACAGGAAATAAAGAATTTAAGACTTTAAATTTTTACTTTGACCAGAAGACCTTAAAATGGAGATTACAGTCCTGTGAACTGACTCTGATATCCAAATTACAAACCAAATACTAAGGGAATATGGATTTTTAAAGTAGCTAACACTAACCATTAAAAGGAAATGTAACTTTTTAAAAAAGTAAATAGTGCTCCAAACTGTTTTCTAATAAAACCTAATATTATTGTACATTACTCTATCTTTTTGTTTATATATGTGTTTAATATAATCTTAATAGCCAAAATAATAAATCATTGATCAACATATTCATCAATCTTGTTGACTACAAAGGACTTTTTCAAGGTCACTATAATAGATGGCAACATTTTAAATACATAATTAAACAACAGGGTATACTCTGACAATGGGATAGATAGGGAGTATTTATATTTCTATATTTATTATCAAGACATAATTTGAAGTTTTCTTGGAGGGCAGATTAAGAATTACTCTTTTTATATATGGATATGTAGTTATCAACATCAAATATGAGTTGTTTGCCCTTCTACGGGAAAAAAAAACATTTTCCTGTAGATTTATATGAGTCTGTGTAATTGTTCAAGAATGTGTAGTCATTCGTGTGACAGAAAGATTTACATAAAAGTTATGAGCTTCTTGTATGCCTTTGATACTGTTTTCATTAGCATATATAGTATACTTTCCAGTTTTACAAAAACAAATGTTCATAGCTTAAAAGTACAACTAAGATAAAGACAAAAAGTTGCAAAATGAAAAATGATATGAAGAAAGTAAATAGGGATTTTTTCCAACACAGGAGCAAATGAAGACAAAGTAACTTCATAAAAAGGACAATCTCAATGAATTGAGAATTATTTTGACAAATATCCTTTTGTGTTTTGCTAGATGAAAATTATGTATGATCCAAAAATGATACTTCTATATTAATATTCATTCTATTTTCTACAGCTTAGTTCATAGATTTAACTTTAATATTTTCATTAAAAGATAATATATTCCAGTGGTTGCCATCCAGTGGTCCACAGAAAATTTTGGTGGTCCGCGGAGAAATGTCACCCCAGAGCACCCCCAAAGCAATTAATCCAGGCTGCGCGGGAACACAAGGCTGCACTGCCCACATGGCCTGCAGGAACCCTCTCCCTCCACTCACTCCTTACCTGACAAGCTTGCCTACTAAGTTGCTATTTTTCCTTTTTTTTTTTTTCTGCTGTGCCAGGAGATTTAGATTAGCTAGAAAGCGGGAAATCATTGGATTTCTTGCTTTCTAGCTGATCTTTAGCTCTTCAACTCTACTTTAAAAGGAGAGCCGAATCTTCCTTAGGACTGAAGCAGTGCAGACTCAGGTAGCTGATGGCAGAAACATAGATCTCTGAGTGAATCTGTGATTCTGTGAGCAACTCAATTTGCCTGCCTGCTTTGCCTGCTTTTGGGTAACAGTTGCTTTTTTATATAAAAAAAATTCAATATTTACATAAATATTTATAATATTTATATACAAGCCATGCCCAGCCAGTCACATGACCACCAAGCCACACCCACAAATTAGGCCATGCCCACAGAACTGGTAGTTAAGAAATTTGAATCCCACCCTTGCCTCTGTGTGTGTGTGTGAGGAGGGGGAGAGGGAGAGATAGGTTAGATCAGATCTCTCTCTCTCTCTCTCTCTCTCTCTCTCACACACACACACACACACACACACACACACACACACAAAAGGGCAGCAAGCCACCGTCGGTCAAAATTCATATTAGTGGTCCCCAGATTTAAAATTATGAGTTTGGTGGTCCCTGAGGTCCAAAAGTTGCCGACCCCTGATATATTCTACCTTTAATATTTAGTACTTATATATATCATAAGTAAAACATATTGGAAGAGCAAAGAGAACTCAGTAAGTTCTAACTATTTTATTCCATATAGCTGGTATGTCAAAAATCCACTGCAAACCACTTTCTACAGCAGGGGTCTTCAAACTTGACAGCTTTAAGATTTATGGACTTCAACTCCCAGTATTCCTCCTCAGTCATGTTAGCTCAGGAATTCTGGGAGTTGAAATCCACAAGTCTTAAACTTGCCAAGTTTAAAGACCCTTGTTCTACAGTGAATGTATAATACAAGTATATTATCATTAATTCTGAAGCTATACTCTATGAACCAACTTAAATTGCCCGGGCTTTGCCGAGTCTGGATTTTAGAAATTACTACCTAAATAGCCACCATTTATACTGAAAATTTTCATGTTTTCTAATATTTACTAGTGCATAATGTGACATTATGAAAGAATTTGAATCTTTAACCTTAAATTATGTTTTTCAATAATACAAAGAATAGCTAATAATGTCATCACATCTTTTGCTTTCACAGCATAGACATTATGAATTATTTTGAAGCTACAGTATACAAAAACGCTATGAGCTTCCTTCTCTTGCTTACTCCAAATTATAGGAAAGCCATATCACTCTATGAGAATACAAAATTGGAAAAGAAGTCTGGTAGGACCTTTTCAACTAACAAATTAAAAGGCATAATCTTGTATTAGATGTAATGGAGTAATTACATTGATATAGGATATAACTTTGAGATGGAGTAAGAGGGGTGGGGTCGATGTGTCTATTGATCTCATTGGGCCTTCTGAATGCCTGATTTATTCTACCATGTTTCTCACAAAATAAGGCCGGGCCTTATTTTTTTTTGACCCCCGAAAAAATGGCTAGGCCGTCTTTTTGGGGGTGACTTAATTCCCCCCCCTTGCACCCTCAGGTGGACGGGCAGCGACAGCTTGGATGTTGACCTCGGTGTTGGTGGAGCACTTCGTATCGGGAGACCTTCCACCACCATTGCTTTCCCTTCTCCCTTCTGCCGCGGCATTTACAGCAATGCCGTGGCATTTGGCGCAGCCACATGTGGCCAGCCAGGGCTCCTCCCTGCAACCAGAGCCCAGCAGAGACACTCAGCTTCAGGCGCTCCTGTCACCTCCTTCCCTTTGCCTTCAAAGGTAAAGCCAATTCCTTTAAAAACAATGCCCTACTACAACAAAGACTCCCCTGCCTGAGAGGGCAGCCCAACCCCACGTGGGGAGGTGAATCTCCTGGGGCCGCAGCACAGGATCAGCCCACCTCGGGAGAAGCACTCAGCTGCCATCCCTGCATAGCACCAGGAAGAGCATGAAGAGCTTCGCCTGGGACGCCCAGCACAGCTGACAGGCCGCCCCTCCTTCCCGGCAACAGAGCTCTCACCAAGGCGAGTGCCTTACCGCCGGACTCTCCGCTCATCCCGCCAGGGCTGGGCCAGAGCCGTGTGGGCTGGGCAGAGCTAGGAAAGCGAGAGGTGTGGGTGCCCGCACGCCTGCCAAGCAAAAGAGCCGGGCCAACTTGAGCTTGGCTTCCTTCCCAAGTCCCTCCAGCACGAACCCAAAGGGGCCACCAGGAGAGGCTGCCCAAGGCAGTGATAGCACCCACCCATTCGTGGACAGGGAGGCAAGGTGATGAACACGCTGCTTCCCTGGCCGGCAGAGAGAGCCTGAAACCGCCCATCCTTTCCACCCCTCACCCAGCCTGTCCTCATCCCCATGCATCTCCAAATGCGGCAGCAGTTCCAAACACTGCAGCAGAACGGGCATCAGGCAGAGGTGCTGACTCAGCGGGGCTCAGCTCGGAGGAGGGCACAGTGCAGGCTGTTCCCTTGCCTCCCTGTCCACGGATGGGTGGGCATTATCACTGCTTCGGTGGCCCCTTCAGGTTTGGGCTGGAGGGACTTGGGAAGGAGGCCAAGCTTGGGTCGGCCCAGCTCTTTCGCTTGGCAGGCAGGCGTGCACTCACGGCTCGCTTTCCTGGCTCTGCCCAGCCCACACGGCTCTGGCGTGGCTCTGATGGGATGAGCAGAGGGTCCAGCGGGGAGGCACTTGGCGAGTGCTCTGCTGCCGGGCAGGAGGGCCTGCCTCTCAGCTGCGCTGGGTGCCCCAGGCTAAGCTCTTCACACTCTGCCCAGCCCCAGGCAGGGATGGCGGCTGGGTGCTTCTCCTGGGGTGGGCCGATCCTGAGCTGCGGTCCCAGGAGATTCACCTCCCCACGTGAGGTTGGGCTGCCCTCTTGGGCAGGGGAGGCTTTGTCATACCAGTAGTAGGGTGTTGTTTTTAAAAGAATTGGCTTTGCCTTTGAAGGCGAAGGGAAAGCGGTGACAGGAGCACCTGAAGCCAAGTGTCTCCGCCGGGCTCCGGTTGTAGGGAGGAGCCTTGGCTGGCTACGCGTGGCTGCGCCAAACGCTGTGGCATTGCTCTAAACACCACGGCAGCAAGGGAGAAGGGAAAGCAATGGTGGAGGAAGGTGTCCTGATATGAAGTGCCCCACCAACGCCAAAGTCAACGCAGGCAGCACCATATCCAGGTATGCAACAAAAGTACTTCCTAACGGCAAGCCCCATCGCCATTCCTCCCCATTTTGCATGTTTAATATAAGCCTTAATTTGGGAGGAGGGGCTTAATTTGATTTTATGCCAATAAAACATGCTGGGCCTTCTTATTGGAAGATGCCATATTGTTGGAGAAACACAGTATTACTTGAGCATCTCAAATGATGGATCAAAACCTGTAGCTGAAGCCTAAAATCTGGCTATAAATACTACATTTGGTAGTATATTGGATGGAAAGTATGTAGGATGCGAGGTGATGTGTAAGTTTTCTATATAACATGGTATTTATGTCTCCATAGTATAGTTTTACCATGAAAATCTCATAAACATATCTCCAATAAAGGAAGTTTATGTTACAATATTATTTGATCAACTGTGATGGAAATTGTAAGTCCTTTTAGTAGTGTCTCAAATTTGGTGAATATTGGTGAATTAAGCATGATTGTCAGTATTTATAGATGAATTCCAAATCATATTTGTCTAATAAATATAAATCTGGGAATGCAATTAGCTGATACTATTAAAATGAATTTTTGTATTTTTGTTCTCTTTTTTAATGTGTCAGATTTGCTTAAATATTTTCAAAAATATTGGCTTTGAGATGCTTTTTCTTGTGGAAAAATGACAAAAGTGATGGAATTGCTAGGAACAAATTGTTTCATTTATTATAGTTCATATAATTCTACCACTGACTAAATAAGCAATAGAACAAACATTCCTCACTAATTTAATAAATGAAAACCCATAGAAGAGAATTATTTGTCATTCAGACTTGGAAGTGTAGGGTTCTTGGTGCACTCTGAGTTTAGTTTTTTGTTTTGTTTTTTTTTGCAGATGTTTCATTAACAAATTAGTAATGTACCAAGAACCCTACAAATGAAAACCTCTCCAAAATATAATATAATTTTATTTTATTTTATTTATTTCTTTAATTTGTTTATTTATTTATTGCATGTATTTATTTATTGCATTTTTATTGCATTTATTTGCTGCTCATCTGACGGTTCAGGAATTACATATCTAATCACTGGAAATCATCCTGTCAGCAAATGGTCAAATGAAACTTTTAAAATAGCTACAGAGGAAAAATATAAATCAATCATAAAATGATCCAATGTCTTAACAAGCCACAAAATTTAGAACTACAAGACAGTTCAGAACTATTTTTCTATTTGCAGCTAGTGATCTATAGATCTAAGCATTAAAAAAATATTTTCACTGTTAAGGACAATGAAATTATAATTGCATTTGACAATGAAAGGCAGGATTAATTTCACTTTAATTAAGCATGATTTCTTCTAATTCATTGCACAAACTCTCAAGTTAGTTGACTTTTGTTAGTCTTACATAAAATCTCTACACAGATTTCAGCTTCCAAGTGACTGTTCTACTTAGCACTATTTTAATTCCTATATTCAAATATTCTCCTTCATAAACTGTATTACATTTCTATGTTTTCCTTTATAAACTGATAATTTATCCAGTTGTAGAGCTGATCAAGTTTTAATTAATTTTGATACTTGACTCAATTATTCTCCTACTCTTTTACCTTAGCTACTTGATACATAGTTTTTTCCTTGACTGTGAGATCTGAATATCAATTTAAATTAATCTAATCCAGGTAAGGAGACAAAAACAGCCATTATGCGATGATTCATCATTGTATTATGTCACATTTAACCTGTTCAAAGAATACTGTATATACGTATATGTGTTCACAGAATGATTTGAATGATTTTTTTGAAACTGTTAACATTAATATTTATATTTATACATATTCCAGAATACATAGAAAAAAAATGTGGTATTTAAAACTAAGAAACTGGCACTCATTAAGAATTTTTTTTATCAAGGACTATATCATTGCAATTTTTATTTTAAAAGCTCTCACCTCAAACATAAAGATTTTTTTTTTAATTGAAGTGTCAAAAAAAGCAATATCACTGTAATTCTCTATCATAAAGGAAGTTATACTGTAAAAAATATACAAACTGTAGTCTCTCTTTGGGCCTTTTCTTCCTTGCCTCATTTGGTTGTTAAGATTCAACATTAATTTTGGTCTTCTTCCTCTAACTTTCACACTTTTGAAATAAAAGTCTGTTCTAATCTATAAGTAAGCTTTTTTTTTAATTCTAGTGCCCCAAAGGTGCTTTTTCAAGAGGCACCTGGACTTTCTGGTTTTTCTTTGAAGACGTTTCGCTTCTCATCCAAGAAGCTTTTTCAGAGCTAAAGAAGCTTCTTGGATGAGAAGCAAAACATCTTTAAAGAAAAACCAGAAAGTCTATTTGCCTCTTGAAAAAACACTTTTGGGACAACCATGACCTGGATAACTGAGAATCTCCTTAGATATCTTATTCTAAATGGTTAAGAAAGCCAGAGACCATTAGCTATGAGAAGCAGCTGGATGATCTTGGACCATCTCTTTCAACCCAATCCATCTCACAGGGTTGTCATTGTGTGGAAAACAGCACCCATATATCTGCCACCTTGAATTATTTGTAAAAATAATGAAGATGGGATAGAAATAAGTAGACAAAAAAATAAACATTTCTTCCTAGTTACATAGGCCTTAAAGTGCCCACTCAAATATTGCCATTTTATTCATAATATATGCATAGTGTATAATTGAAAATATCCTGGACCAATTGTTTTATAGTACAGTTATTAATTTTTAAGAAAACCTTAACTGCTTCATTGTTTCTAATTTTCTTCATTGGTAGTTGTTGGTTTAGTAACCAGTAAGTTTTAATGCTTAACCAAGAACACTATCTTAACTATATTAAGTTATATGCATTTTTACTTTCTTTTTAACTTTTCAGTAGCTCCTCTAAATTCAGTGGGTAAGATAGACTGCATAACACATATGTGCAGATCTGAAGAACAGGGAACATTTCCAATGCAAATCTATTTTCAGATAAACACTAAAAGAGCAACTGGTTCAGCAAAACAACAAAGAGATCCATTTTGTATATAATAAAAAACTAATAATATTTCTATTAGAAGAAACATTGGCAGGCTTCATGGCTCAAACATAACTGTATTTCACAAAGTTTTAAATCTACTATATTTTTCCATTAGAATAGTTCTGATGTGATTAAACTTACTTTACAGAATTAGAAAAAGACTTGATTCTGAAATTACAGTCTCATTGTTGCTCTTTCTCAGTTTGTCTTATTCAAAGTTTGTTTTATTTATACAGGCCTATTTTTGGCCTGCAGAGTGCTTCTGGATGCCAGGGAGACCGAAAATGGGACTTAGGGAGAGTTTGAAAGGCCAAAAATAGGTCGGTATTCACTCTATATGACACACAGACATTTCCACCCACTTTGGGGGGGGGGGGTGCATCTTATAGTCCGAAAAAATACAGTAATCCTTACTAGTTTAATTTAAAAGCTCATATCAATTCCTGGTTAATTTTAATTATACTTTGTTATTTGATTTTTCAATTTACCCTCATTTTAAAATACTGTATTAAAGACAGAATGATTAGTGGAAGCTAATGAAAAGCAATTGGCTAATTAAAATCATTTTAAACAAAGCCCCCAAATGTTTCTTGAATTACAAAAAAAAATTATACAGGGTAAATATCCATAATTAAAATCAATTATATGGGATAGAACAAAGTCCTACAGTAGACAGAATGTTTGTATATGAGAAATGTGCAGAGTCAAATCTTTATCTGGCTATGAAGTTCAGTAGGTGAGCTTGGAGTTTTTTAGTTATTCTTCCTGACATGTGCCCTCCAACTGGATTAAAGAATTGTAAAGAATTA
Source organism: Hydrophis major (assembly GCA_033807585.1). Lineage (NCBI taxonomy): Eukaryota > Metazoa > Chordata > Lepidosauria > Squamata > Elapidae > Hydrophis > Hydrophis major. Next base: position 146,370,194 of record CM066330.1, read on the forward strand.
TCTCCATTGAATTCTACCGGTTAAAGAAATCTCCAATGACTAATCAGCTACCGTTAACTTATAATTAAGCATTTCATTAAGCCTTCACAGAGTTCCACATGGAACAACAATTCTGCTTAGCTGGTGTCATAACAGCCATTCTCAGAAGAGGTGGGTTTCTCCTATGACAAAATGAGGAGCAATGCCTCTTCTAATGGCATCTGTCACCCACATTTTTTTTAAAAAAGGTATTAAAAATAATGAATGTTTTTCTTTTAAAATCTACTGCTTAATAACAAATGCTTGCTCTACCAAACTGTTAAAAATGAGTAAATACTGCAGAAGTAGATACAAATGATGTCTTATAAAATTTATATTAATCAGAAATACATGCTAAAGATTTATGGGTATATAAACTGCTACTGCCAAAGATACCTATTAAAACTTAGAATTCAGAAAACATTTTACTTCTTAATTATTTTGATAACTAAGTGACTCAATCCATTCAATATTTTCCTAAGAAAATCAAAATTTTGCAATGCAAATTGTTTTCAGAGCACCAACCTCATTTATTGAAAAATTGTGATAAGACATACCTTGTAATGTCAAAAGGAAAGCAGAATTTAGGTATACTCTGGAGGATTGCCTGTAAAAGCAAAAATAAAAACAAAAAATGTTATATGTATTTAACAATTACCTGAATATGCCTGTAACTTTTTTCTCAGAAAAAAATCAAACAATATTTGATAGGAAGAGGAAACTGCTGCATGTTCCTGGATCAAAATAATTGATTATTAAAAAGGAATTAAGTTTGTGCTTTGGCAGATTGCAAAGACAATACCATAGAAACCCCAGGAGGGAAAGGCCTGGCCTGAAGGGTATTAACACCCTTCACATCCCTGCTGGGATTCCCTTCAACAAGGCCATATGGATTTTACAAGAAGCACCGTACCATATGGGTCGGCCACGTCTGGTGCTACTTGTACTACAGACTAGCCATAGGGACTTCTGATGGATCCTGGCTCAAAAATACAAATGTTGTTTCATTTAAAATGCAAACAGAGGAAAGGGAACTAAGTTGACAGCATATACATTTTATGAGCAAATGTTTTTAAAAGCTGGAACTTTTCATTTATTATGTGCAGAAAATTGAACAGAGTTAACCCTTTAGGATAGCAGCAAGGTTCAAAATTACCTGCCAATTAAAAAGAAAAGAAAAAGAAAATACCTGTAATTTTATAGAAATAATACACCTATTTCTTCCTGTTGGGTTTGACATGCTACTCAGTGACACTTTTCTAATTACATGAATGGCATATACTGATTTGAAAATTAATTGGGTTTTTTGAAAGTTTTATTTGGGTTTTCACAAAAACAAAATACAAATAAAACATCTTTTTTGAAAATAGCATGGTCCCAGGTTATCACTTCTTCATACAGACACCAAACTCAATTTTATACTCATTTTTATATTCTATTCCATATCTTATTACCATTTTATATTTTCTACATAGTTTTTCCCCTCTTTTAATTTTCTCAACTTTGTTTTAATTATCTCATCTCAATTCAAATCATTATATTTATACTTTTGTCTGTCCTGTTTCAATTTCACATTATCTTTTCTTATTAAGCATATTTTTCCCTGTAATTACCAATTAGAGTATGACACCTTTATATCCTTTAATTTTATCCATTCAAACTCTTATTTAAGTTTCAATGTATACCTTTAAGATTATAGCATTCAATATAATACATAACTTCCAATCGAATTCTGCTTGGCACATTCTTAAAATACACACTATATTCTTAAAAAGAAAAAATTATATATATATATATATATATATATATATATATATATATATATATATATATATGTGTGTGTGTGTGTGTGTGTGTGTGTGTGTGTGTGTGTAAATAAAGCACACATTCCATTCCAATTCAATTCTATCATTAATATGCATTAAAATCTTAATATCTTTAACATTTCTTTTCAATTAAATATCATACTTCCTGGAAACACTTATAAACTTTCCATAGTTAATTCTTTTTTTCGCATATTTCTCACTTATATTTTTATAAATCATTACTAATAATTAAAAATGTTCTCACTTAATTCTCTCAATCATTTTAATTCATTTATTTATTACCAAACATTCAACTACATTACAGTAAATATTTTATCCATCATTTTAATCATATTTTCTAAAATTATTTCTGTTTATAATATAACAATGCTTTCTTGTGTACCTTTGCAGAATCCCTTTTGCAATTAAATTTTCACCCATTATCTCTAAACAAGCTTATGGTTACAATCCTTTTATCTTTTCCCTGTTTCTCCATTTCTTGTTTCTGTCTTTTACAACTTCTTTTCCTTGCCTTCTTCCCCCTCTTCTTCTCCCTCCCCTTTTTACCCCCTCGTCTCTCTACTTCTAACTATCTCATCTGTAATCCCCTCTTCTGTTGCTTTCTAATATTATACTTATCTTTCAAATTCTTCTTCTCCCTTCTTGTGCATCTTCTTTCCATTTTTTTAAGTTCCATTTTCAGTTCTTCTAAGAGTGATACCATTTTAAAGACTTTTAAACAACCACCCGGTTACTTTTAGTCATCCAGATGCAAAAACCAAAAATCACCAAGTAATCCAAATAATCCAAGGCTGTTTCTTTCTGCTTCTTTTTTCCATTTTCTCTTCCTGGGGTTCTATTATTTTGTTACCAAGTTTCAATTAAGATATATCTTTGAAGAATCTTGTTGAAATTTCACTGTAAGTTCCTTTTAGTTACAGTTCCATTCCTTAGTTCCAGGCAGTCTCCTCCATTTTTCCAGATCCTGCCTTTTTATTCTTTTTTTTTCTCCTTCCCTGCTTTTAAAAACTTTTAAATATCCAGAAATCTTCATTATCCCTTTGACTTTTATTTTCAGCCTAGATGCCTATTAATGTCAAAGTGGATTTTTTTCAATTTCTTGTTTAAGTCTCTTAGCTGTCAGTATAAGGAAGGGAAGAAAAAAAAAAACCTAATCCTTTCCCTTCTCTCTCTCCTTCGCAGCTCCAAAATCTTCTTTGGGAACAATGTTATTAAATTTAAATTCCAGGGTACCTTATTTGTTGCTTTTGCTGTTTGACCCAGTCAATCAAAACTTTCTCTTCTTATCTTCCTCCTGCACATTCTTTTCCGGTTGAGTTCTTCTTTGTGGTGGCCATTTCTGACCACTGCTACAACCACCTTCAGGAAAGGGAGTAATGGCCAGCTGGGGAGGAGAGATGCAGCTCTCCTCAACCCTGAAGGCAGTCTCCCCATTCTTCACCACCTCTACAGGGTGGCTTAGACCCGAAACCAGCCGGCTCGGGGCGCTCCAGCGGAACAGAGATGAGGTTTTGGTCTGTCGCTGAAGAAGCTCAAACCAGAAGCCCCTGGTTTGAAAATTTATTATAAAGTGAAGAAAAATAGTAGAATAAAGAAAGCAGTTATAACTATCTAGAGTTCAATGCCACTATGATAAAACAAGAAATAGGATTGGCGCCATTCCCTTATTTTCAGCTATATGGTACCAATATTCACACAAAATTAAACTGTTTTTTTTAGTGACATTAAGGTAAGATTACTGAAAAGATTAATGTTATAATGAAGAAAGATTTCTGCTTGAACATGTACAATCTAAGTTCTAACAGAGGTCTAACAGGATGTTGTATCGGACATGGCAGTTATGCTATCTCTGCATTTTCACACAGACAGAAGACGGCTAGGTAAGTAAATTTACTGCAATAATTAGGAAGCCATATACATGAAGATCTCGTCCATCTAACAACACTCTAGTATCCTGTCCTCCATGTAAATGTTATTTGCCAGGTATTTAAATGCTGGACCACTTCCTTCCACCTTCCAAATCAATAGCTGTTAGCTGCTCCTTTCCCACCCTGAAATTTTCTGCCGTGCATTTTGTCTTAACAAAATGGCTTCCTCAAGCAGGACAATCAGAGCAGTGGTGGGATTCAAAAGTGTTTACTACTGATTCTGTGGGCGTGGCTTGGTGGGCGTGGCAGGGGAAAGATACTGTAAAATCTCCATTTCCAGCCCACTCTAGGGGAAGAATACTGTAAAATCACCATTCCCTCCCCACTCCAGGGGAATGATACTGCAAAATCTCCATTCCCTCCCCATTCCTGAGGGAAAGTTACTCAAAAATCCCATTCCGTCCCCACCCCACTAACCTGCTTTCCAGCTCTGTACAGGACAACAAAAGAAGACCCAGCCGATGAGCTGGGACTCGGGAGGCAGAGAATGGGACCAGGGCCAGTCAGAGGTGATATTTGCCGGTCTCTGAACTACTCAAAATTTCTGCTCCCGGTTCTCCAGAACTGGTCAGAACCTGCTGAACACCACCTCTGAATCAGAGATTCCACCTTGCCTCCTTCAACCCTTACAAGAAGGAAAAAAATTGAAAAGATTGTTTGGGGGAAAACATACAAGAAAGAATTTTCTTTCAGTTACTAATATAAAATTAGTATTTCACTAGGGGAATGAGTAGGAGAAATTTGGAGGAAATTGGCTAGTTACACAGATTCAGGTAGCATGGCTAGTTACACAGATTCAGGTAGCGTTTCATAAATCATTTTCTTACTGGATGCACCTTAATTACAGACCCTGCTTAAGAATTTTCCAACTTCAATGAAAGAAAGGATGGTAGGAAAACTTGGAAATATGCATCCCATGCTTCATGAGAGCTAATATAGCTGGGGAAAAATATCTCCTACAAGGATATTTTATGTCCTCAGTTATTAGGATCTGATTAACAATATCAGGCAAAATATACATTTCTCATTATTGGATTTCAGATATATTAAATTAATTGCCATAATCTGTTATTCCTTGGAAAATTTAACTTTCACTAATGTTATGTAGCTATAATTTCATATTACATTTGTGTGAGCAAATTCTTTCATATGTTTGCCTAATCTTCCAACTTAGATTTCAGGTTCTAAATCAGTGCAAAATTTTCACTGATACAAATGCAGTGTCAGATCAAAATGAAAACCACAGGAAATTGATAAAATCACTATAGAAAGAAAAGGAATGTAAAAAAGTGCATGCTCAAAAGCTGGTGACTGTTTTATTAGGTCCTAGTCTCAGCGAGGCAATGCTATAATTTTATTTAGACCTTCCAATATATTTTCAAGAAAGATTGTCTCTCCATTTTATAAAGCATCACTAAAATCAGATTGTCACAATTTACTTAGAGATAGCAAATTAATGCTAACCTCATAAAAAAGAGGCAAAGTAATATATATAATATTTAAACACTACTCAACTTATTAAGCTTATTATAATAGAGAATGGTGTTTCCTCCCCCTGCCTTCTTCTTCACAGTAATAAATACAAGTTTGTCTTTACCACACCACAAACAATATTTCTTTGCAATATTGATTAGTAAGCACATAAGATTCTATCTCTAAGGAACTGTATTGCAGACATTTGTAACATCCCTGTACATTTTCTAGTCTTCCATAAAATGAGAATACACAGAAAAGAGGAAAAACAGATTATTATTGTATTTCACTGTAACAGATATATCAGCCCTTGCTGCAACATTGTGAGGGGCAAACTAACTCAATACCTTTCTTTCGATCCTTCCCCCATCTGTGTGTGTGTGTGTGTGTGTGTGTGCACAAACACACATACACACACACTCTCTCTCTCTTCTGCAAAATATGGCCTCAGCTCGCTTCCCAACTGGCAGGATCATCCCTCAGGGGACAAGTCTTTAAACCTCCGCACTCTTTAAAATTCAGCCAGCCAGCAAGTCTATACACTGGTGTATAAACAGTATACGAGAAAAAAAAAAAAAAAACCCAGCTTATGTCAATGACAAAGCAACTCAGCAGTTGACTGTTTCTCCCCTGACAGTATAAGCCAGATCAATAGATGGAAGGCTACCTAGGCTTGTAAAGATCAGTTCTCTGCTTTAATTACAGGTGTTATTCAGATTTTACAATAAAGGAAATTTAGATGTTGTGCAGAATGTTTCTTAGGATTAAATATGCAATCAGCTGAAAAACTAAATTACGGAATATTTGTAGAAAGTATACCCATTTTAAAGTTGACTGAATAACACTGAAATACCCTTTATGACAGATAGTGTTTCTATAGAAGACAAAAAGCCATTAAAAATATACTTGAGTCATGCCTTGGCTAGTAGTCAGATCAATTTGACATTCTGGTAAAGAATTTCTGTAACTAGTGCTGTAAAGAGATACTGATTTTTTCTTCTTCTTGGTAATGATATCAGTAAAAAAAAAAAAAAAGATGTCCGGGGTTAATATACCAGGATTACATCATGGTCATTCAGGATGTCCTGAGAACCATAGGTGCAATTCAGGTAGATTAGAGAAACAAAAGCATTTATGTAACCTTCTTGCAACCAAAAAAAATTAAACTACTCTTAAAGACCAAAGCTTTTAGATAAACCAGTCAATGATTTTGCTTATTAGAAGTAGCTTTAAAATTTCACAATTAAATTGATTACTAAGAAACAAATAGGGAATGTTTCTATGCTGTAAAGAAAAATATATTTCTCTGAATTTGTTTTTACAAGTTTTAAATTCTGAAACCCAAAAATGAAAACAGCATACCTTTGCTGAAGGAACAGCAAAAGCTTCTTTACCTAACCCTTTCTAATATACAGGTAGTCCTTGACTTACAACCGTTAACCATTTAGCAACCTTTCAAAGATACAGTAGCACTGAAAAAAGTGACTTATGACTGATCCTCACACTTAGAACCACCTCAACATCTCCATAGTCATATGATCAAAATGTGGATGTTTAGCAACCAGCACATATTTACAATTGCAGTATTCTGAGATCATGTGATCACCATCTGTCATCTTCCCAGCTGACCTCTAACAAGCAAAGTCAATGGGGGAAATTGATTCCCTTAACTGCAGTGATTCACTTAACAATCATAGCAAAAACGGTCGTAAAATCAAGTGTGACTCACCACTTTGCTTAGCCACAAAAAGTCTGATCTCAATTATTATCATAAGTCGATGACTACCTGTACAGCAAGAATAAGAGTCGTTGGTTCTTACCTGATACAACCTTTCTCTTTGGATAGAGATAGCATTCAGGATTGGGTTATCAATCACTGCTTGCTAATTGTACTGAGTCTGTCAGATCTTTTTTTTTTTTTTAATAAAGTTTTATTGAGTTTTAACAAAACAAATAAAACATCTTATTTGAGTACAGCATGGTTCTGGGTTATCATATTTCCATATAGACACAATTTCATATGCATATTCCTCTTATGTATTCAATTTCATATCTTATTACTCTTTTTCCAATTTCTTACTATTTCTCCCTTTACTTCTCTTAATTTTCTTTTATGGTTATCTCATTTTCTTCTTATTCAATTGTATTTCTTTTACCTAAATTTCTATATCTTTTTATTCATTGTACTTATACTTTCGTCTGTCTTGTTTACAATTTCCTATGTTCTCTTCCAACATTCTTAAGAAGCAAAATTTCCCCTATGATTGCCAATCGAAGTGCAACACCTTTAAATCTTATTGTTATTATCATATGAAATCTCATTAAACATTGAATTTGTGCATTCTAAAATTATAACATTCAAATTTCTAATATCTATTTTATATCATGTAGATCTCATCATTCAGACTCTCCTTGGTACTTCCCCTTGAAAATGTAAAAAGAAAAATTCTAAAAACATAGCAAAAACAATATATATATATATATATATATATATATATATATATATATATATATATATATATATATATATATATACATTAGTAAACAAAATAGTTATTCAAAATCATTCTAGTACTGGTATGAACCTTGTAAATCTTTCACGTTTCTTTTCATTATCTATCAATCTTTGAGAACAATTGAAATGTTTCCCTCCCTTCTTCATTATTACTTAACTGTTAATAAGCATACCATTGGATAGTCATACAGTTTTATCTTATAAATTATTTCCTAGTAATAAGCAAAATAATTATTCAAATTCATTCTAATAATTGGTATAAATTTCCTTATAAATCTTTCACATTTCTTTTCAATGTTTTATCAATCTTTAGAAACAATTGCAATGTTTCCCTCTCTTCTTTATTATTGCATTAATTATAAATAAACATACCATTACATAACAATAGTTTTATCTCATAGATTATTTACTTATTTCATTTCTAACTCATTACAGTATTCTACTGTGACAACACTATCTTTTGTACCTTTGCAGAATCCTCACTTTTAACTTAATTTAACCATTGTCTCTGTGTTTTCTAGCTGAGCAAATACCTTTAATCCTAGTACATTTCCCCTTTTTCTTTATTTCCTGTTTTTGTCCCTCATAAGTTCTTTCCCTTTCTATCTTTCCCCCCTTTTTCTCATCCTTTTTTTATTCCCTTCTCTCTCTAATTTTCCCTTCTGTAGTTTTCTGCTTCTCCTTGCTGTTATACTTCTTTTTCAGACTATTTTTCTTTTTGGTTGTCCCCTTTGATCTCAAACTTTTAACTCCTTTCCCCCTTTTTCTCCTTATTATCACACTTTGCATTATTTGATCATTGAAAATGGCTTCTTCTTTGTCCTGCCCTTCTTCTTGCTCTTGAAGCTTTTCCTTTTGCTTTTCATAGTTCAGGATCTCCATTTCAAAAAATTCAAATACAAAGACAAAGGATCTTCCTTCCCCTTTCTGCATCTTCTTTCTGTTTTTTAAGACTCGTCTTCAATTCCTCCAGGAGTGATGGTATTTTAAACACTTTTGAACAACCACCCAGTTGACTTGAAGTAAAAACAGAAAAAGAAAGAAAAAACCAATGCCAAAACCTTTTTTTTAAAATCACCAAATGATCCCAGACTGTTCCTTCTTGTTTCTTTCCTTTCCTTTTCCTTTCCATGGGTTACTGTATCTTTTAATAAGATTTCAGTTACAATGTATCCTCGGGAGTCTTTTCAAAGTTTCACTATTAATCCTCTTTATTTTTCCAGGTGGCACTCCATTTTTCCATTATTCCAAGTCCCACCCTTTTGCCTCCACTCGTCTCCTTTTTAAGGCTTTAAAATGACCAAGAAAAAAATCTTTTTTCTCCTTTTGACACTTAGATTTCAGCTTAAGGTTGCCTATTAGTGTCAAAATAGATTAATATAAATTTCTTTCCATTCCATTTGTAATTGTCAATATAAAGGTAAAAAAAGGATTTTTAACCTCCTTTTCTCTCTCCTTTGCCGCTTAAAGATCTTCTTTCAGAAGTATCCCTCTAGGTACTTTTAGATTCAGGTTACCTTGCTTAAATGTTCTCTGTTGTTTAGCCCAGTCTGTCTGCTTTCCTCTTTGTCTTCATCCTGCACAATCTTATCCAGTCTGGTTCTACTTTGAGGTGGCCATTTCTGACCACCGCTGCAACCGCCTTCGGGGAAGGGAGTTTAGACCAGCCAAGGAGGAGAAATGTGGCTCCCCTCCACTTAGCTAGCAATCTCCCCGCTCTTCACCACCTCTACAGGGTGGCTTCAGCCCCAAATCCAAAGGATTGGGGCACTCCAGCAGCGAGCACAGATCCAAACCGCACACAATTGCAGATTTTGATCTGTCGCTTAAGAGACCCAAACCGGAAGTCGAGTCTGTCAGATCTTTGAGGACACTCTCCCTGCTGCTAAGGGTGTCCCAGAAATTGCCGAAGGAATAGTGACAGATTGACATGTGCTCCTGTAACAATAACATGCTCCATTAGATTTGGAATGGACCAAAACAGGGTGGGACTGAATGCTATCTCACCCAAAGAGAAAGGTCATATCAAGTAAGAACCAATGACCCTTCTCCATTATGGTGGAGATAGCATTCAGGATTGGGACATACCAAAGCTGGCTGTCCTGTAGGTAGGCCTAGTGCAGTCAGAATCCCCAAGACAGGGTGAACCTTTTGCAGAACTCTCTGTCCAAAAGCTGCCTCCACAGATGCAAAAGAGTCCAACTTATAGTGTCTGATGAACGGAGAAGGTGAGGCCCAGGTTGCTGCCCTGCAAACCTCTTCCAGAGAGGCCTGAGTGGCCCACATCACAACTGCACTTCTCATCGAATGGGCAATTATTCTTGGAGGAACAGCAAGTCCTTGGGCTTGGTAGGCCTTGGATATGCACAGTCTTATCCATCTCCTCACAGTTGTTGGAATAACCTTATACCCCATTGTAGAAGGTTGGAAAGAAATAAAAAGGTGATTCAGACCTCCTGAAGGGAGATGTCCTATTAACACAAATACGCAGGACCCTTCGAACATCCAGAGTGTGCCATTGTTGTTGCTTTTTTTAATGTACAGGTTGCGGACAAAAATCAAGTAAGATTGGTTCCTGGGCCCTATGGAACCATGAGTTCACTTTGGCACAAACAAAGGGTCTAGTCTTAACACAACTCGGTTGGTGTGAAACACACAAAGGTCCTTCCTGACAGATAAGGCTGCCAAGTCTGAAATTCTTCTGGCAGAGCTGATTGCCACTAGGAAGGCCACCTTACACAATAAAAACTGCAAGGCATTAGATCTCAGTGGTTCAAATGGGGCCTTGGTTAGAGACAGCAGTGCTTTAGAGAGGTCCCATGTCGGATAGCAATGAACCACTGGAGGCCCCAGGTTTGTATTCCCCTTCAGAAACTTGCGGACAGTTGGGTGTCTAGGTGATTCTACCAAGGAGAGAACAGAAGACAAGGCTGCAACCTGCCTCCGCAACTTGTAGGGAGAAAATCCCTTGTCTAGGCCACCTTGGAGAAAGTCCAGCATCTGGGCAATCCAGGCCCCAGTAGGGTCCCTGTCAGATCTAGAGGACCAAGTGCAGAAAGCCTTCCAAGTTGCATCGTACATGCAATTAGTGGAGGGTCTCCTAGAGATTTGGATGGTACTTATCACCTTGGAGTAATAGTGGTCCAGAATCAGAGATCCATGCTCAATCTCCAAGTGGTCAATTGAAACCACTTGGGATCCAGATGTAAGACTGATCCCTGGCTGAGAGACACTCTGTCCTCCAGCATCCTCCAAGGGCGGGACACAGATAGGTTTACTAAATCCGCAAACCATGGCCTTCTGGGCCAATGAGGGGCCACAATAATGAGTTCTGCTCTTTCCCACAACATTTTCTGAATCACCCTCAGGATCAGGACCAGAGGAGGGGAAGGCATACAGAAGCTCCCTGGGCCAAGGGCTGCATTAGGGTGTTCGCTCCCTCTGCCCTGCATTAGGGCATTCATTCCCTCCCTGTGTTAGGGTATTCATTCCCTCCACAAACTTGGAGGAGAATCTCGAGAGTTGTGTGTTGTCTTGGGAGGCGAAAAGATCCACAGCTGGCACTCCGACGCACCCAGACAGCTCCTGAAACAAAGCAGGGTGCAAACCCCACTCTGCGTGGTCTATGGTGGCTCTGCTAAGCCAGTCAGCCTCAACATTGGCCACACATGCAATGTGCTCAGCTCTGAGCAATACCTGGTATCTCTCTACCCATAACCAGAGTTGTTCTGCCTCCAGCATCAGTGGCCATGAATGTATTCCCCCTTGGCAGTTAATATGCGCCTTGTTTGACACATTATCAGTCAAAACCAGGATGTCCTTATCTGAGACTGCATCTTTTAATTGCCTTAAGGCCAGATGGACTGCCCGGAGTTCTAGCCAGTTAATATTATGGCTCAAATCCATCTGGGACCATTGTCCTGAACCACCCTGGATTGTATATGGGCTCCCCAGCCATAAAGGCTGGCATCCATGGTCAGTACCAACCTGCCAGGGTCCTTGAATAAGAGTCCCAGGGAGAGGGCCTTAGATGACCACCATCACAAGGATCTAATAACCTGCGGAGATGATCTGACCTGTGAATGGGAGCAACTCCTACCTGTCTACTGATAAGGAAAAAGAAACAATTGGAGTGCCCTGGCATGCAATCTACCTCAGGGCACTATATTAATGCATGGTGTCACTTTGTCCAGAAACTGAAAGAGTTTATCCAGGGATACCCTGTGCTTAGATTTTATTTGCCCAATTAACTCCCTGATACTCTCCTGATGTTCCTGGGACAAGGACACCTTGCAGGAAGTGGTATCTATTACAGCTTCCAGGTGGAGCAGACTCTTGGTGGGAGTAAATGGCTCTTGGCCTCATTGACAGAGAAGCCATGCTCCTGGATGGTGATTTCCAAATCCTCTGCTGACCGAGATGGGGTGGATGACTGGACCAATATATCATCCAGGTAAGATTGGACTCTGACTGGGATGGCCCTAAGATGGGCTACTAGAGCTGCCAATAGCTTTATAAATGTTCTGGGACTGATGAAAGCCCAAAGGGTAAGGACCTGTATTGATAATGCCTCCCAATATAGCAGAACCTGAGGAATTGTCTATGGGCTGGAAGAATGGGAACATGAAGGTAGGCCTCAGTTAAATCTATGGAGGTAAGGAAATCGCCCTCCAGAATAAACTGGAGAGAGTGCATCTTAAACCACCTGTTTTTTACATGGTGGTTAAGATGCTTCAGATATAGAATTGCCCTCCATCCCCCGAGACTTTTGGGATTACAAACAAGATGGTCCTCAAGCACCAGCTGAATAGCCTGAATCTCTAGCAGGTGCTGAATGGCTGTTTCCATGAGAACCTTCCTCTCTCTGTTTTTGAAACAGGGCAACGAATACAAAACCTCAGGGGTATAGAGAGGAACTCTAGAGAAAGGCCCAAGCAGACCATCTCCAGGACTCAGGTATCTGTGGTGATCTCTTCCCAACTCCTGGCAAACAAGGCCCAATGTCCCCCAATAGGAGGATTGGCATCAAATTTATCTGGGGGGTTGGAAGGGATGACCCCCAATCCCTAGAAAGGGCCATTTGTTATTAAACAGGAAATTTCTTCCTGTCCGGTCTTGGGGTTAATCTTGCCTGGGCTTGAAAGTTCCCTGGGGTCTAGAACCCCTGCCCCCGTATCAGGAGCTCTATAGAAGGTGTCGATCGGAAATCACCCCTTCTGGATCTGGAGGGCAAGATCTTCCCCTTGTCCTTGGAATCCACCAGTCCCTTGCCCAGAGCTTCTCCAAATAATTTATCACCCTTGAAGGGGGCAGTAGCCAACCTCCACTTATGTCTCAGCCTGCTATTGCCTGAGCCAGAGCAGGCGGCGAGAGACTACAGTCCCACCTATTGCCTTACAGGCAAATCTGGCTGCACTGAGGGTGGTATCAGCAGAAAACTCCACAGCTGCTAGGAGTTTGTTTATATGCTGGCGTGACCTGACATCATCCAGTGGAATTCTCTCTTGCAGCTCTTGAAGCCAGATGAGAGAGGCCCTATTAAAAAAGGATACGGCCATGGAGGTCTTCACCGCACATGCTGCTGACAGGTGCGTCCTCTTCAATGTTTGTTCATCCCTCTTGTCCTCTGCTTTCAACAAGTCCTCAGGCTTCCCAAAAATATCAGTGTTGGCTTATAGGGCCACAACTGAGGCATCCACAGCGGGCACTTCCAGGGTTTTAGAGAGCTCAGCTCCCACGTTGAACAGCTTTCTATCCAGGGAAGAAGGGCTTGGACCTGATTCAAGAGACCACTGCCTTTGGATGACTGTGGTGAAAATCTTTGGCGCAGGGATGACATCTGCTGTTATCGTTTTCTCCAAAAACAATGGGTCATTGGGGTCTTCAGAAGGATCAGTTGGCTCCTGTGGTTCAGGAACCATGCCTTGCCCTGTGGCATTCTTTGCCTTAAAGAGGGGCGACTTGAATATGGCCGGTTGGAATAGGCCTGGCATTGGGATTTGGTCAGAATCTTTCAGGCCTTCATCATCTGAATAACCTCTGTCCATCAGCTGCCCCATGTCAGGTGGGTGGAGTGGGAACTTCCACCAGAAGCATAAGACCCTGACCCTGAATTCAGGGAAAGATCATCCTCATAATGAGACCTCTGTCTCCTGCTATGTTTTGAGGATGATAAAATTGAATCCTCAGAAGCTGAATGCCTGGCCTGTTTCTGGGCTGCAGACACATCTTGCTTTACTGCCTTAGCTAAAAGAGCCTGCATGTTAAATTGGAATTCAGGCTCTTGTTCCACCACTGGTCTAAGTCCAGCTGACATGGGAGTAAATGTGGCCTCAGAGACCAGTCTGGATCTCTGGGCTGTCACTGGAAATTACCTTGTTGCTGGGCGGACAGAAAAGAAGCTTCTAATTTCAGAGCCTTCAAGGGATTCTTCATCAAATCCTGCTCTTCAACTCCCCCTGTGGCCATTTCAGTTACTACTCTCCTGTCATTTTGTGAATGCCTGTCTCTTCTCAGTAACAGTCGTTCCTCATTTTAGCAGAAATCTGAGGCTATAGAGTGCCATTTCTGCACTCTTTGGGGCTTCCTCTTGTCCCTTAGCCCACAATTTCTTCAGTGCCTTACCTGTGCGCCACTCGTCCCACTCAACTGCCTTGGAGCTCTTTCGAGCTCCTGCAGCTCTATTCCTTGGCTTGGGGCTGTCAGAGGAGATTAGTTGATTGGGGCTGCTGGGCTGAGAGCATGATGGCTCTCAGCCCAGCAGCCCCAATCCACTTTTCTAATTGCGTGGCTAGCATTCTGTGGCAAATCAGCCATTTTCCTTCCCGATGCTGCAAACCAAAGCCTTCAGAAAAAAAATTACTTCGGTTTCTCTAATCTATGCAGGTCAGAATGACACTCTAACTAAGGTCCTAAGTTTCAAAAGGGAGTTTCCTGTCTTTGTTCTTATCTTCTGCCCCCGTTAAATGCTGCCGTGGTAAAAAGGCTTTTGAGGTAGCCGTTTAAGCCACCATAAGCCCTCCCAAGCCAAACATGGGGTAATGGTGTGGATGGTATTTCTACATACCTCCCGCTCAAATTCCTCAATCATTGTAGATTGGCCCCCAGCTGATCTGCTGTTTGATGGGCTGGGCCTAAGCCCTGACAGCTGTCAAATGAGTAGACCGGTCCTCAGTAGTAGATAGTATTCAGGATTATTATTTTTTCCTAATTCTCCAATTATTTTGATTCAAATTTGAATTCTTTTAGGAGCAAAATTAACATGTAGTCCAGCTAGCTGACTGAGTCAATTTCTGGGGCACTCTTAGCAACAGGGTGAGTGTCCTCAAAGATCTGACAGACTCAGTCCAATCAGCAAGCAGTGACTGATAACCCATCCTGGGCTATCTACACCACAATGGAGAAATTGGCTGACTGAATCTCAGGAATCTTATACTGTATAACCAAGGCCTTTAACTTTGGAGTGATATCAGTGGGCATATATAAAAAGATACCACTTTTTAATAAGCAGCTGTATCAAAAATCCTTGATCAATTTCAAGCTCTAGGAGCTCTAAATGCTTTATACCCAACTAGAAAGTTCATAAGTTTAAAAATAATAAATAAATACAAAGGGAAAACCAGTATTACAATACCATCTGTTGCTACTTAAATTTCATGTAGCAAAACGAATTAGTAAAAGCCTCTGTGAAATTAACCAAACAGCCACTTGAGCACATAATCATGCCTACTGCATGAAAGGGGAGGGCTGCAAAAAGTACTTAATTTACAGCCTCCATTGCATTCTCAAATGTCAGTCCAGTAGATTCTTTAATATGATTAAGACTGGCTTGTTATCATCTGCCCAGGGCTTGTGACAAATTTCACAGCACTTCAAGAATAAAATTGCTTATCTTCACAGAAATTTGCACTCTGCTTTTGACATAAAATAAGGTGCCCATTTTGTTGCCTAGCTCAACTTTATGAGTTTATTTTCTATTTGCTATGGCAAGATGCTTGTAGCTGTGCAACCGACAGCCCCCTGTCTTGAATCTTATCTGCCTTGGCTTTTCAAGTTAAGAAGGAAGAAAGGAACAGAGGAAAAATGATTGGATGAATCCAGTAAGTGATAAATATATCTCTGTGCAATGAAGTGCTTTTGCTAGATTTTAAAAGAGGAAATAATGAATATACTTATGAAAGAACCCATTTGATCCAGAACTTTATAACAACTAGTGTTTGGAAAACAAGGTTTTGAAGAAAGCCGTTTTCTTACTAAACTAAAAAAAAAAAAAAAATAGAAGAAACTGATTAATTCCATCCATTTTAGCCTAGGTTCAGATCTGCTTTATGGAATTAATAATCATGAAATAATCTGATAGATGATTCCCTATGGAACAAAGACTGGGAAAATCCAGTATGATTCTGTTCATTTTGCTTGATATTTCATCAGCATTTGACGGACCATGGAGACTTTTACAAATGTGTCTGTCTGTGAGACAAGGTTGAAAGCTCTATTCTTACTCAAAGGAACTCTCATAAAACAAATAAATTCCTTGATATCAGGACATTTATATGATGGGATCCTACTAGATGTTAAATTCTCTTTAACATCTATACAAAGCTGCTTGAGGCAATCATCAGGGATTTAAGGTTGAAGTACTATCAATGTACTAGCAATACACTGCTCATAATATCTGAATCATGAAATAATATCTGAATCATTAGGTCTGCTTGGCCTAAATTGGTAATTGCTTTAAATGCTCTCATGAGTTAGACAATACAGCGAAAATGAATACATCAGAGCTGAATTCTGAGAGGAACTGAGGAAGGATCAGGGATGGGATTCTACTGGTTCGGCCTGGTTCTATAGAGCCGGTAGCTCTGAAGAGCAGCAGACATCCAAATGGTTCTATGTTTGCTGCTGTTTGGCCCACCCGCCCACCCAAGCTCTTACCTGTCCTTTATTTCCTGCTTTTTCAACCTCAGCTGCTTTGCACGGCACAGCTGAGGTTAAAAAAGCAGGGGAAAAAGGCTTTTCAAATTCTGCACACCTGCGCTCAACGCTTTTCAACTGTCTGGGTGACACAACCTAGGGCTGTTTTACACACGGGCGCACATGTAGTCACTGAACCGGTAGTAACACCAGTTGAATCTCACCCCTGGGAAGGATATTGTAAGCAGTGGACTTTTCCCCTTCAACCGAGAAGAATGAACTTCTGAAAGCTAGGTATTTCAAAAGGAATCCTTTATTATAAGGTAGTGAATCCAGTATTAGTCAAAGCAGAAGCTAAGATGCTTCCAGGTATACAGTAATAGATAAAGGGAGTTAGAACCCCTCCCCTTATTTAGATCTGGATATAGTCAAACAAAGAACCAACATGTTAATTCCCCCTCCCCTTCTCTGGGAACATATCTTAGAAGAGTTTTCCAGGGGTATCTTCCAGAGCTGGAATTTTTATGGTCCCTTCTCCTCTTGCTATCTCTCCAAGAGGTGACAAGTTTCTAGACATCTGGCTCCAGTCCTCCAGTTGTATATCATGTGCAAGTTATACAGATTCAATATAAGATTTAATATATTCAGGTTACATAAAAAAGGATTACTTGTACCAATGTCCCCCCCCCTCTTCTTCCATTGAAGAATGGCAGATACATTAAATAGGAAATCTGACAGATATATTAAATAGGAAATCTGTTTATTCTAAAAAGGATATTACTTCCTCACAGAGAATTAGTTCTAATTTAGGGAGTTCCTGGAGTCATTATTACCACTAAAGGGGAATCTACATTATTACCAGCTTCAGTTTCTTAGAGACATGAACACTCCTCCCCTTATTATACACCTAATATCTGGGCAAATTTGGAAGATACGGTTATAAAATTAAACGTCCAACTTGCTAACCTTACTATAGTTTTGGCAGGAAATTTTAATGCCAGGGTAGGGGCATCTTTACATAACTTTGTTTATTCTGGTGGACATTATTGTTCCCTTACATAAAAAATGGAGACAGAGGCAATCCAAATAACTGCAGACCAATAAGCCTAATTGGAATTGTTGCTAAAATGTATGCAAAGCATTTGTTGAGCAAAATTGAAATCTGAGTTATGGAGAATAATCTTTTGGCAGAGGAACAAGCAGGCTTTAGACCAGAGCGATCTACCATAGATAATTGTTTCACATTATATCATTTGGCAACAAGGTATTTAAAAATGGGTAAGAAATTATTTACTGCATTTATTGATCTAAGTGCGGCTTTTGATTCGTTAAACAGAAATATCTTGTGGAGGAAACTGGCGGACCTGAACATGGAGCCCAGACTCCTTTTTCTGGTTAGGGTCCTTTACTCAAACACCCATGTGAAAATCCGTACTGGTGTAAATGGAGCCCTGTCTAAGAGCATACCTACCAATATTGACGTAAGACAGGGCTGCATTTTAGCCCCAATGCTTTTCAATCTCTGTGTCAATGATTTACCAGGATTCCTACATGCAGTAGATTTGCATGTGCCAAAGATTCTTGATAAATTTATTAATACCCTTTTATATGCCGATGATATGGTATTAATGGCTCATTCACAAATAGGCCTGAGGAAACTGTTGCATAAGCTGAATACCTATTGCACTTTGAATTTCTTAAATATTAATAAAAGCAAATCCAAAGTGTTGGTTTTCAGCAGATTAATGGGGAGTCAATCAAACAAGTAAATTCTTACACCTACCTGGGAGCGGTCTTTACTAATACAGGATCTTGGCTTAATCACTTTAAAAGTAGTGCATTAAGAATTGAGATAAGCATCAAAAGATTATATAAATTATTTAACCATAATTACCCAGGCACTTTGACCCCTATGTTGAAAGTATTTAGGGCAAAAATAGTTCCAATGCTGACATATGGTGCAGAACTGTGGGGTTTAAATAAAGCATCCCCACTTGAACAAGCACAGACCCGCTTTTCAAGGCACTTATTGGGGACTGATAAGAACACTTCTGCTTCAGCAGTCAGAGCAGAATTGAGTATCCACTCCTTACACAGCCACTTAATAATTAAAACATTTACATACTGGCTAAAGATACAATCAATGGATTCGGATAGAATTCCCAAACTATGCCTAACTGAACAGTTAAATAAGTTCCAATTTAACTCCTGGGCCAGTCAACTCCACAGAGCCATCTTAAGACATGGGTTTTCTACCCAATATTTATTGACACGGGTTTCCCAGACAAGAGAAATTTTTAAACAGAAAGTCATGGATATTAGTGCCCAGACTGACGTGGAATTATTAGCAAAACGCAGATCTATAACATGGTTGGCTAAGAATACAAACATCTTCCAACCTGAAAAATACCTTTCAATGGGTAGGCCACAATTACAGAGAAGAGCCTATACCAGAGCCAGATTTGAGTTACTGGATTCCATGTCCAGACATGGGCACTTCCACCATGTACCATACCACGAGAGAACCTGCTTATGTGGTTCATTTGCCATGAAGATATTTCCCACATCTTGCTCAACTGCCAAATATATGCCCCCATTAGGCTTAAATATTTATCATTTCTACTGGAAAGAACAGCCCATTGGGAATCAAACCACAGATTGTTATATTTCCTCTGGGCCTCTAATGTACACATCATCCGTTTATCTACTAAGTTTATAATCAAGGCAGCGGTTCTAAGAACCCAATATATTGAACAAACTGGTGTATTCTGCAAGGGTGATCTATTATCCGGTTTTTGACTCCCTGGTTTTCCACATATGTTTTATTATCATATTCTTATATATCTAACTTATCTGTATTTTGTCTTGTTATATATTTATGTTATGTTACTGATAAGGTCTTATGACTATTCAATAAACCTCTTACCTACCTTATCTTACCTACTAGATGATGAGATCTGGAGATTAACTAGAGAACTATAAACCACAAATTACCTCCTCATGCCTTATGCCAGGGTTGTCAAACTCACAGCCCATGGGCCAGATGCATCATGCACTGGCCATGGCCATGCCCAGTTTAGCAAAGGGGGAAAGTCGTGATACATCATGTGACAACACTGTGACAACGCAAATTTGATACACCTGCCTTAAGCAAATCTTTGTCACAATATATACTGTTTATCCTGTCCCCATCCTTTTTCTTGTGAATTATATACAATGTTATGTATATATGCATATATATACATATGCTGATCAAGTTTGGTCTAGTGGTCAAGACGTCAGGCTAGAAACCAGGAGACTATGAGTTCTAGTCCCGCTGTCACCAACTGGGTCACTTTGGTTGAGTCACTCTCATTTGGTCTACTCTACTCCACAGGATTCTTGTGGAGGAGGTTAGGAGTATTAGATATCTTTGTCATCCTGAGTTATTTAGAAAAATATTAAAGACAGGATGAAAATAAATAAATAATCTTGTAAAGTTACCTAACTGTACTACCGATATTATTTACATATTATTGTAAATCTATCATTGTATCTATCAATGCACTGCAGATCAGTATTTTTATTAATTAGCCTGCTCCAGTGCAAAGTTTACATTTTCTTATAACATTTTAAGGAAAATATAAAGAAACTTTCTAGACATACTAACTGAAAAATAGACCAGAAAAAAACAGTTGCAGGACTTCGCTGAAAACATAGAGAGCTGCTGCAGAAACAGTATCCAAACAATGAGCACACACCTGACTTGAAGTTGTTATATGCAGCTATTTCATTACATCCTGTGGTTGGCAAACACAGCAAGACTCAAAACCACCTTCTGTGAGTCATACTGGTATAGAATCTAATTAGTAGGGCTTAGGGTGCCTATAGTAAGAAAAATGAATAATTTATCCAATAACACCATCATATCTTTACATGAAAATAGGAGAATAGTGACAGAAGGGAATCTCACACCTTTTCCCCCAGCTTTAAGATATACAAATGCATGCATTTTGCAGGGCTTTAGAAACACCATATGGAAGTTGTGAATACTAAAATAAGTGTGGATTGAGCAATGGAATGGAATACTAGATCTTATGAATTTCAGTCTGCTCCCAATTTATATAAGCATTACAAGGCAAAATAGCAGTTATTAGTTATTGTTTAAAAATGTGTGAAACACAACAGAAAACAGAAAAGGCACTATGAAAATCAGATACCAATGCAAGTTCCAAGAATGGCATTTAATATATCATCATTTTTGGAAAAACGGTCAAAAAAAAATGTTGGCATCCTATTTAAACCTTATCAGAAACAGCCTGAGAGTCCCAGATAACATGAACAACACAACATTAAAACAGATTATTCAGACAAATATGAATGAAAGTAAATCGTAACTGCTTTGAGATCTGCAATTATAAAAACAACAAATTGAGAAAAAAAAGAAGAACAATTTCCAATTTTTATGCAAAATAACCAAAACAATTCTTCTAGAACCTGCAGAGTACTTCTTTACTCATATTTAACAAATGTGTGGCCTTTTAGATCTAAGAAAATTCTCCTTTTCCATGATCACAAGTCACGTCAAACATTAGCGTTCAAAAATGTTTAAAGTATTCCTTCAATGTGTGCCATATATTCCTTGAGATATGCAATGTAACTGTAAATTAAATGCATATTTAACATATAAACAGAAACTGATAAAAAAACCTGTGTATATTAAGAATATATTAATACTGCAAAGAGGTAATGGGGAAGGGACCAAGAACATCTATTAGCAATGTGGTTTTCTGTTACTGTAGCAAATCACAGACCTTATATCTATGTCCAACATTTGTAGCCAGACAGAATGTACATATTTATGAAATGTTGTGATCAAAGACAACCTAACTGAAAGAAGCAAGCAGGAAAACTATTTTAGGAAGCAAGAAAACTTTAACAATGCAATTTGAGTATAAGATGCTCTTTTTGCTGAAAGCAAATCAAGAAATCCATTCTGAGTGTAAATTCAACAACCTATTCTAATTCTAAAGATACTGCTACTCTATCACTGAATAGTAGTTATTTTGTCCAGTGCGTTGATTTTTAAAGATATCAGTGAATAGTTCACTTTCTTACACCAGCTTTTTTACAAGGGAGTGAATGTAGACTAAATCCAGCATTCAATTTGTTTGGGTTAATATGCAATATCAAAAATGCTACCCGTAATTAAATATTACACTTGGTAAAAAAAATAAGCATTTTTGTTTTTCTCTAAATAGTGTCAAATATTACAGCTGTGCCATAAGTAACATATGCATACAGTCTATTAAAATGCACATAATTTATCTTGCTCAAAATGAAAACATATCTAACAAGTAATTCTATTCATCTGGCCCTTTTTCACCCAGCCTTAAGATATACAAATGGATGCCTTTTCACCAGAACATAGCAGCTGGTAATGAAAAGGAAAGCATTCAAATGATCATTTTCACATCATATTCCTTCGTCTTTTCTCCAGTTTCTCCTGTCTTTCTTTGAGCTCCATTCTATTACAAGAGAACTGCTTCTTAGATCAATTCATATTTCCATAATCCACACTGCTGTTTCTCCCTCTTCTCCCCAGGGTAACTACCCCCTACATCCAGGACTCTGGCTTACAACTGTTATTAAGACCTGTAACAATAACAAGATAACAAAAGAGTTGGTCAAGATGAGGCTTGCCTCTACCATATGCTGATCAAATGCAATATTTCAGACCCATGGAAATGCTATAAAATAAAATCATGCTATTCTAACAAGGCTTTGGACTTGCCACTTGTCCCTCCAAATGCAAGAAATATAATCTTTTTTACAATGTCAACTATATATTTGAGGTACATAAAAATTTTATGTACAAATGATAATTTGCATTCATGTTGGAAGGATTCAAACTCTTTAAATACCAAATGGTAAGGAGTCCTTCCTCAGGTCTTCAAAATATTTACTTAGAAAAACAAGAGTCAGACCTGAACTCTGTATATAAAACAACTGGATGGATAATGAGCTGTAAGTTAATAATAAAAACATAATAAATACTTCACACTTAAAACTGTTATATGTGTATTTTCCTAATATTTTCATAGTGTCATGAACATATTTTAAAAAATGGTAAGAACAGTTGCTTAATCACACAAAAACTCTTAAGGTTTTGGGTTATTGTTCTTGAAATCAGATCATATCACATCAGATGTCTATGATTCTCATATGGAAACTTATAACAAAATTACATGTCTTTCCGGAATAATTAAGGATAAAATATACAAATAATACAATTCCTGATTCTCTGGGGTAGTCTTTGTTTCCATGTACAGACCAATTGAAGAAAAAAGAAAGGGGAAAAAACAGCAAATAGGAAAATGGGCTTCTTCCAGCTTTATTTTTTCCATTTTTTTTGTTCCCTGTTAACTCAGTGTTCTTTGAAATAAGTGTCCTTCAAATCATGGATTATGAAGCTGAATAGTTTCAGAAACCAAGTTTAGGTTTTGCTGTAGTTAATCAGAACAAGATGAAATATTCCTCACAATCATGCTAACAGAAAAGTGAGAGCCAATGAGAGAAGTAAAAGTTTGAATCTTAAGTGAACAGCCAATGCCTAGTTCTGGTTATGTATCATGCCTTTCAGCTAATAAAAACTTCCATATTTCAAATTTTTATCACAAGAAAACATCACCTTCCAATTATTCAATTTTCAGGAAGTATCCATGCTTATTCTGTTGCTTAAAGCCAGGAGTGGGTTTCTACCGGTTCTGTCCACCTCTGTAGAACCGGTAGCTCTGAAGAGCAGCAGACATAGAACCGGTTCTATGTCTGCTGATGTTTTTGCCCACCCACCCACCTGGGCTCTTACCTGATCTTTATTTTCTGATTTTTCAACTTCAGCTGCCGGAACGAGGCACAGCTGCAGTTAAAAAAACAAGAAAGGAGGGCTGTTTCAAAGGCCGCTCCTCAGCAGGTAGTGTGTTAATGATGTGCTAATGATGATTTATGACAATTTACAGGCACATAGCGGGCAGGGAAGCTCATAAATCCCGAAACAGTAGTTAACCCTTTCGTATCCCACCCCTGCTTAAAGCCAAAGTTCAAGAGCAGGTAGCCATCCATAATAAGCACATCAATGAACACTACTGTAGTTCTGCACAGTGATTCCATACTGAGATAAGCAAGTGATAAGACAAGTGTTATATGTTCTTCCAGAATGCATTTATTGGATTCAATATAGACTTTCCTCCCCAAAGTCTTATTACTATACAATGTTTATTGAAGAAATTTTTATCTTGTCATTTCAAGAGTCTTTGCTCCTATTTAGAAGTTTTGTTTCATTTACTTTTTTTTCTGCAGAGACAATATAAAGAGTATTACCTCTGGATAAGCAAACCAGATCCCTTCATATAGCATAAGTTCACAAAGATAAAGTTGTTCCTGGCACAGAATAATTTTCGCAGTGCTGCTCCAGAAGATCTTGTCTGGAATTGTTTTTTCTCCACCAAAAAGTCTGGTAATTTTGTGTTGGAAAAGACAATCTATGATAAAAAGGAAGTTTCCTGTCGAAGCAGATTACATGTAAACTAAAAACTATTGTTCTCTCCTTATAGATAGTCCTCACTTTATGAGTAAAATTGGGATTGGCAAATCCATTTCTAATTAACATAGTCATTAAGTGAGACATCATATGACTGTGAGATTTACAATCTCATTCTGCTGCAAATCACTCTCAGTTGTTAAATGAGACATGAATGCCTGTGACTTAAGGCTTTATTGTTAGCTTCTCTGTTGGCTAGTCATAAAATTACTTATTTTCAGTGCCATCATAACTTTGAATGATCGTTAAACAGAACAGTCATTAAGTAATGTGTACCTATACTGGAATGCGATAAAAGCCAGTCAAGTCTGCAACTTAATTTTATGAGAATTAAGAATTTGGAGAAGAAGAACATTTGACTCAGTGTTTCTCCTCTCTTAATTAAGGTAGTATCTTAGGGCTCTCAATTCTTAGAATATGAATAGATGAAAAAGAGCTTTTTGAAAAATCATATTATGGTTTCTTTTTGTAATGAAGAAACTCCTTTTTAGAAACAGAACTCCTGGGCGAAATCCTGAAGCAGGAGTGACTAAAAAGTAAGTTTGCAAGAAGGAAAGGACAAACAAGAAAAAAATTACTTATAATCAGACAGAAGAATGGCTGGCAAGTAGAAATGAACAGATTTATGTCTGTTGTGGAATCTCATAATGTAATGATTTGCCAGGGAGAGGGATATGTCGGTACTTACTTATCTTCAGTTGGTTACATAGTATATTAGAACAGAAGCTATAAAATAGGGACTGAAAATGGGTACCTTCTCTACTAAACCTAATTCAAATAATGGTGGTCCCATCTCAACAGCTCTTCCTTTACTTGGCAAATAAATCCTTTCAGGAAGCAGTGAGCAATCGTAAGTAGTAAAATGGTTGCCCAAAATGTTGCTTTCTTAACTTTTTTGTGCATCTGAAAACCATGGAATAACAAATAGAGCATAGTATAGTTCCTTACTATACTTGGTCTACTCCCAAGTAAGTAGGAAGAAAGAAAAGGAAGAAATTAACATGAACTTTAAGCTTTTAATCTAACTATTTGGAGGGGGGTGGGTGGAGAACTTCGGCTTCAGGGCCAAAAGAACAAACTTTTGAAAACTAACTCACTTCTATAGAGGAATATTGGAAGGTACTATAATCACAATGTTTACCTTAAGGGTGATATTTGACCAAAAATATGTCAGGGTATTGTATAACTATTTGAAGGAAACATAAAATGGGGGGAGCCATATTATATTAATTTCAGGTGGTGATTATCACAAGAATAAAGCAAATTATTTATTTTGTTAATTTAATTGTTAAAATAGAAAAAACACCAAGACACATAGTAAAGAAATATAAATAAATACATATTAGTTTGCCTTGTAGAAATCAGGAATCTACAAGTGGGCCAACAATCCAAGAGTCAGGATGAAAATATTTTTAAATTTATTACAGAAATACAGAAACTGTCACTTTCACGAAAATTGAAAAGAAACAGGTATAATTAGGGAAGGGGAATACTGCTGTGCATGCCTTGATTTTAGTTGCATCTTTTAAACTTAAAAAAAAAACTTTTTACACTTTAATAAACTATAAACTGCTTTTATATAATATGACCATTTTCTCATATTATATGCATGATACATGGTCAGCTCTTCAAGGCCTCTTTATCCTTCATGTTCTCTTTGTGCTAAAAATCTATATCCACTTTTCTTCATCAGTCAGTTGATTGGTTATGTGGTAGACAGCAGAAGACCACAAGATCTACCTTGATCAGAATGATGGGGGAGGGGTTAATCTCTTTTTCACTCCTCCCAAGCAACTATATGGGAAAAAATCCTTTTTCTTCTGTTTTCAAGAACTGTATCTATAGAGCTTCAAAGGAAAATCTACCTAAGTTCTTAATTAACACAGTAAAAGAATTTAAAATATTAATTGCAAGTATAATACATTTATTATTCATGTACGCCCAGTGTATGAATATATATGGACTATAGTATGCCTTTGAGATTCAACCATAATTAAGATAGTGAAGCTAAAAGTAACAAACTTTGCTCTCAGTCAAAGATTCATTAATTTCATTCTGCAAATGAAGTTTCTGTGTGCTAAAACAGAGTTCAACTTCTATTACTCTGTGAAAAATTGTCAAAAAAAAAACAACCCCAGAATTAAAATAAAAAATTCTGTGCTATTATGAACAATCGCTATTAATATTAACAATCAGTGTTATTGATTTTAATGGAACTCACATTTGCGTAACTATGTTCAGTACAAGAGCACAAGTGCTGAGTTGTAAACCGCACTGGCGAACATAGTTCTTATATAAATCCTGATATTAAAAACAGAAATCAAGCTGTTGTTTATATATACCTTATTTTTCTGAAAGTATCTGGCATTCTTCAAAGCAAAACTGAAAAATATGTTTGAACTAATTAAATTATGGTTTTATTTTTTTTAAGGAGTAAAATATATTAAATACAAATTTGTACACAGGCTCTCATAACCTGTTAGCAGATTGTTAAAAATAATGTATAACAAAAATGGGTAACTGTTATCAGATTGAGTACTTATTATGAACTATCCATCAAAAATTGTGAGCAGAAGTTGGGGGAAATATAAAAGCAGGAGAGACCAGTGTAAAATCAACATTTTAATTTTTATTATATCCATTAAATTCAACATTTACATGAATTGAACTGAATTGAATCAGGTTTAACATGATTATTGCATGCATATTTAATGACTGGCCTCCTGTCAAACTAAGAATTATAGTTCATAAGTTTTGAAGGGACTCTGAAGCTATGTGTCCTCAGAACTTGGATTGTACACCTTTGATAAATATTTTATGCACTGAATATTACAGATTTCTGTGAAAAAAGGCATTCAAAACCATTAATATTTAGTTCCACCTGTTTGGCCTTAGGTGTAAGACAGGAGTATCAAATTCGCATCATCACATTGTCATCATGTGACATATTGTAACTTTGCTAAAACGGGGGTGGGCATGGCCAACACCTGACGCATCCAGCCCACAGGCCATGAGTTTAACACCCCTGGTGTAAGACAAACTGACACTGTGCCATCCATATATCACAGTGTTTCTCAACATTTAGAGCTTGAAGATATGTGGACTTCAGCTCCTAGAATTCCCCAGCCACCATGGCTGACTAGGGAATTCTGCCTGAAGACCACACATCTTCAGGTTCTCAAGATTGAGAAACGCTGGTGTATGATATTTCTACAACCAATGGGATGAGCTATCATGATACATTCATAACTGATCTGATTTATCTGTATTATGTAAATAAATGTCTAAAATCACCACTTGAGCTTATTAATAAAGTTATGCACCTGGTGACAATTTTAATCTTTTTATATCAATCATAATTACACTAATGTAGCCCACAGGAGGGTTATTAATAATAGTAGGAAAACAATTCCATCAGAGATATATCCACACATACATCCATGGCCTTAACTAAAGTAACTAATATCCTGTGTAATGTTTCATGCAGAAAACAAATTCTAATAATACAATCAGCTGGTAAAAATTCTTACTGCTATTCCCAACCATCTGTCTTTCTCCAGCACAGTAGAAAAGCTGATGCAGAGAGAGAAATGATGTTGATATCATTATTGTTGTTATTACATTTACTGCTCTGTCATTTTAAAAGGATCAATCTCACATGTCTAACCTGGTCTCCAAAGTCCTCCGGGAACTTCCACAAAACCACAGGATCTGTAAATAATTGACAGGCAGCATTAATCAGAGGCAAAGAAGCATCATCTTATCGTAGAGTACATTAATATTAAAGAGGGCCAATGTTGCTTTAGGCTCACAGAGAGATAGATACTGTACAAAAATGTGTCTAAGAAGAAAATCCTAAAGTATTCAAAACATGTTCTAAAACATCATATTAGAATTATATTTGAATACTTGTTAACAGATCAGTAGGCTATTCTATGCTTATTTTACTCAATGCTTTTTCACTGTACAGTTTTTCAATGTTATTTAAATTATTTACCCAACTGTTTAATTAGGTAAAGAAAGTTAGAATTAGGGGGAAATGTATTGCTTCCTAATGCTATAAGTACTATTTTATTCTCTTAAATGACCATCTGGATTTTTTCCCTGTCTTCTAACTTTTGCAACATTTAGGATTTTCAGAGAATAAGACTGAAGAAAACAAACAAACATATCAATAGTTGCATCATGGCACTGATTCATGCATGCATATATTTGCTTTTGTTCCTGCTTCTACCACTGAAACTCCATCTGTAAGTAAATTTAAATGCTGCATCCATTTAACCACTGCATGTGACGCATGAATGTTTGGATTTTGGCTCATATTTTACTAGTAATTTATAAATTATGCCTAACCAATGTTCAATATTACACATTATAAGATTTTCAAAGTCAGATTCACCTCTTAGCATTCCCCCTTCTGGATTTCTTTTATTCCTGCATTACTTCATTGTATTTCAAGATACTGCAGCCAATTAAATGTGCAGGAGCACTGTGTGGTAAGAGGCATTATTATGTGACATTGTAGCATACAAAGAAATTGTGATTGTACCTTATTTATTTTTATATATTTACTACTACATCCTGTCATTTTTATATACATCTGAAATGTAAGCATATTCAATTAGATATAAAAGACAGATAGACGCTTTAGATTATAGCAGTCCCCATAATAATTCTATCTACAAACTTACAGTGCATTTAACTTTTAATAAATATTTAGTAAGAAAATTATTTTATTATAAATCAAGTGGGAAGAAAAAATTTACATTATTTTATTCCATACTATTTGAAGGAACAGAAAGGCCACAGAACTTTACAAGTATTACAAGCATGTTACATATTCATGTCAGAGCACATTTATTATATAAGCTATTATTTGAATGTAGCAATTATTTGAATTATTATTATTTGAATAAGCAACAATAGAGAATTTCAATGGAAAATGATATTTAATTTCTTCCACATATTACACTTCGAGAAAATTGATATAGGATGTTCCACTGTTGGTATCGTAATCCAGTTCTGATTGTTAAAATAAAACAATTGTAAAAATTGTTGGAAATGTAATTACCAAGTCAGATTATTATTTTCTATTTGGTGGCAATCTTTTAGAGCCCATCAGTTCCTGAAACTAATAATACTTTGAAACAAATCTTAAAAGTTGTTTGCCCTTTCAATATGCAGTTTTCTTATTGAACATTACAGAACCACATCTTTCTTCAAATTATGTTGAATCTAACTTCATATATGCCAACTGCTGCAAGGAAGGCACTGGTACATCCATGAGAAGGGGGGAAAGGAAGAGGGCAAAGGATGGTCAAGGAAAGTGTGGCATGCAGGAAGGCTGGGATGGGGGGAGGAATGACATTGTAGCCAGAGGTGGTATTCAGCAGGTTCTGACCAGTTCTGGAGAACCAGTAGCGGAAATTTTGAGTAGTTCGGAGCACTGGTAGCAGAAATTTTGAATAGTTCAGAGAACTGGCAAATACCACCCCTGACTGGCCCCGCCCCCTCTGTCTCCCGAGTCCCAGCTGATCGGCTGGGTCTTCTTTTGTTGCCCTGCACAAGAGAACGGAGCTGGAAAGCAGGTTAGTGGGATGGGGAGGGAATGGGAATAACCTTCCCCCAGGAGTGGAGAGGGAATGAAGATTTTACAGTATCCTTCCCCTGGAGTGGGGTGGAAATGGAGATTTTACAGTATCCTTCCCCTGCCATGTCTACCAAGCCACACCTAGCAAGCCACACCCACAGAACCGGTTGTAAAAAAAAAATTGAATCCCACCAATTGTCGCCTTCCCTATCAGCTTCCCCATTGACTTTCCTTGTAGGAAGCTAACAGATAAGGTTGCAAATGGCAACTATATGACCAGAGGATACTGCAAATTATCATAAGTGCAAGTTTGTTGCAAAGTACCCAGATCACAATCATGTGACTGCAGGGGTACTGCAACAGCCAGAAATTCAAGGAACAGTCATAAGTATGTCTCACTTAATGTCATCGCAACTTCAAACAGTCATTGAACAAGTAGTTGGTCAGTGAGGACTATTTGTAAATTGAAACTATCCTCATGAAAAGTTAACCCTGTAGCAAGTGCAGACTAATCCCCAAAGCACTAAGAAATGACTAAAAGATCGCACCAAATTTCTGCAACCCCATTCACCAGATATTCTTCAATCATAATTAATTATGCATGGTAATGTTTCAGACCCATCTTCTAGGATAACTTTTAATAGACAAATGATTTAGTTTCCTTAAGAACTATATAAATTTTGTTCAAAACCAATAGCACTCCACAAATTTATAAAAAACAAAAGACAATTTAAATTATTTTTACTGGATAAATTATTGTGTGTTGGTAATGTTTATGTTTTTCTTGACTTATTTCTGGTAGTTGTAATCTACTAGATATCAAAGCTTCAAGAGTTATAGATTTTTTTTCATAGATGGGAGCTGAGAAAATTATGCAACATTAGCAAGAGACATCTACACCTAATTTGCAACGAGATTTTTTTTTTATAAGTGCTGTCAACTCTTGATTTATTTTATTTTTTTCAAATAAAAGGACAAAGAAATTTTCAGAGTATATAAGGCTATAGTTTTAAAAAACTATAACAATTTTCTATTTGTTTTTTTTTTTATTTTAATGATTAATTTTGAAGTTAAGCAGTATTTCATATTTTTTCTTCTGTTGAATAGAATATATTGAAACCAGTTTTGCATAAACTGTGAACCACTAGCATTCAGAACCCTCTTCATGCGGGACTCCAATATACAACACATGGCATCTAATCAGACCATCCAATAATAGATACACTCTGAAAAAGACTTTCAAAAATCATAAGATATTGGCACCAGTTGGAAAAAAAATGTTCCTCTCATCTGCATAGAAATCTGTTGTTCTCACATAAGAAAGAAAATGAAGACTATTATCATACCTAACCTAATCCCTTTTGAAGACACAGAAGTGACTTTTCTGTTATTGTAATATATATGATATGCTTATCTTCCATATTTAAACTTACATATAAATTACAGAACTGGATATAAAGTACTTTACATTTTATATTTACCATATTAAATACCAATATTGAGCAGGAGACAAAGGATACAAAATTGTGTGTGGTTTATTTCAACAGTGACTAACAAGAGGAAAAGGCATTCATTGTTCAAAGATATTATAAATCAATTCAAGAGACATTTTAAAAAACATATTTTTATAAGAAACCGCATCCCAAAACATTATAAATCCAATATTATCTAAATTTGCTTTCCTTATCAGATATTTGAATCTTACTTAATTCATCATTCAAAGTATCCTATTTTATATTGCTTGAGGTTGACATACTAAAACTAATATGATAATGGAAATGTAAGATAAAACAAATATATACAAAAGATGTATATATGCCTATCTTAATTTTAAAGTGTATATTAATAATAATGGAATGCATCTGCAAGGCTGGTTCTGCTACAGTTTCATTTATTTTTATACAATGTCATCTCTTCTCACATTCCTAGAATTGATGCTGCGTTGGAATGCAGAGCGGTTTAGACTCAAATTCACAAGGCACCCAACCTTGAGTGTTGACTTCATTGTCTTTGTAATACACATTACAAACACATATGAAATATGTATACAATAATTAGGCAGAGAGGAAGAATAAGTAGACTTTCTGTCAAGTATTTTATGTACTGTAAGACATTAAATACCTCTGAACATAATTTCATAATCCCTATGCCTTTTGCCATTAATAGTTTTAAAAGATATCATGCATTTTTTCATAAGCAGACATTTCAAGAAAATGAGAATAATTATAAAGTACATATTTTCTATTTAGTGTTTTCTCATATAATTTGAGGGGGATACAAAAGTTCAGTGGTTAAAAACACCAACCTTATCAGCTAGAGCTGACAGCCCAGGTTCGAGACTGAGCTCCATGCAACAAGGTTCTCCGTAGAACTGCTGCGAGCATCCACAGAGAGTGGGAGGTGCTCCAGTCTTCACTTCTCACAGGCTGAGCTGTAATTGAGGAACGCCCTCCTCTTCCACGTGACTCCTCCATGCGTTCCCCCAGTTTTAGCTCAGCCTTCGAGAAAGACAGGCAGCTTTTCTTCTGTTCCTTGGCCGTTTCAGGTGTTGTTGCATTTTAGGTTCAGGTTTGATTTCTTCCTTTCCTCCCTGCGATTGTAGTGTGGTCCCAAATTTATTTTCAGAGCAATTTCGCTCTCAGGAGGGAGGTAAGGGGTTTGGAGCCCTTTCGCCCCCCCCACCCCTCCTCATTCTTCCTCTGCCGCTCCAAGAGCGCTGGGCTCAGCCACTTGGCTCCGCACTATTATTTTAGCGCGCAATTGCGTCTTCCCCCCAGAACGCCTTAGGGGAAGCAGCGCTTCCTCTCCCAGCCCTTTTTCTCTTTTTTGTGCTTGCAAGTTGCGATTGGGCTGGTGCGTCTCTGAGCTGTGCGCTCTGAGCCGGGCAGCCATTTTGGGCGCGCCTCGCGGCCGGTGCCATTTTGATTCTTCCAGCAAGTAAGGCTATTATTATTATTTTTTCGATTTCATTGTGAGCTGCGAGGCCTTTGTAGGCCCTTAGCAGGCCGCATGGAGCCCCTGTTTCTACCTGGAGGTCACTGTGGCTCTGTGCCCTGTTGTCCCTCTTGGTCAGACATTGTTGGCTTTCTTCCTTTGCCCACAGCTCGGTCAGAGGCGCAGGCACGTACTCCCCATTGTTGTTGGGGGGCTGCCTACAGAGGCCCATTTTGTCTTGTGTTTTTGCATAGTTGCTTGGCTTCAGCGTTCATTTGGTTCATTTGGAATTTAGGTTTTTGCTAGTAGGTTTTTTTGCTGTTATTCTTTTGGGTCTGCTTGGTCTTCCTTACTTGGGCCCGACCCTCAATTTAATAATAATAATTGTTAGTGTATATATTTAATAGCTTTAGATAGATTTTTCCTTTTTATTACATAGAGTTCAAAATAATAATAATAATAATAATAAAAATAGATAGTTAGATTAATTAATTACTATTCAGAGAATAAAATTTCTTTCAAAAAGGGGGACGTGACCCAACCTTAGGAAAACCGGCTTGCGTAAGTAGGCCGAACTCCTAGGTGTGCCAACCGCCATTCCTTGTTTCAATACCATGGCAGAGACTAATCCTACTGGCTCTTCTCTGAAGGCCAAATCAAAGACGCACTACCTTCGCAAAAGGGACAAGGAATCTTCCATTGTTTCTCAAAGAGATGCTTTACGGTGCCATAAGGCCCTAGAAAGGGAGTTTAGCAAGCAGGCTAAAGAGTCACACACTGTAACACCTGCTTTACTTTCTACCCCCCCCCCCGCCAAGCCAATCCTCTCCCTCCAGGTACGGTACTGCCACCCGAGGCCGCCAGCCCACCCATATGCCCGAGGCGACCTTTACGCCAACCGCTGCAGGCCTACGTTCTGGAGATCCTACTCCAACCATTATACCGGATAACATTAGAGAATGGATGCAGTCTGCCATCCGTCAAGGAATAGCCAAAGGGATGCAGCAGCTGTCTAGACTGGACTCCCGAGGGAGGACTCCTGAGGTCGAATCTTTATCTGGAAGGTCTCTCTCTGGACCAGCATCTCAGCATGGTCAGGTACCTCCTCACATGGATGCCCAATTCCCAGAGGGGGAGGATACCCAAGAAGAGGAAGTAGTGGGCCTTGAACCGTTCGAGGAGTACGAAGGTTCTGATAGAGGGTCCTTGCAGTATTCTGAACCCTTTCTGGAGGCAGACCCCATGGAGGGAGAAATGTTGGAAGATGAGGGCCTTTTCCCCAAGCAACCTGCTGTAGTGGGTCTTTTTAAACCCCATTTATTTAAGTCCTTATTATTTAAGGCAAGGAACGTTTCAGGTCTGGCCTTGCAGTCTCCCTCTGACCCTCCTCCATCGAACCCAGAAGGTCCAGATGACCTTATGTTAAGACAGCCGGCGGTAGCAGCGGATATTATTCCGCCCCCCCCAATCTTCTCAGATCTGGTCACAAAGCAGTTGGCTTCGGTGGGTCCTTCTCCTGCCCCCTCTAGTCAGGACAAGAGGTTGTTTAACCTGGACCCGGATTTC
Organism: Hydrophis major; assembly: GCA_033807585.1. NCBI lineage: Eukaryota > Metazoa > Chordata > Lepidosauria > Squamata > Elapidae > Hydrophis > Hydrophis major. The sequence continues at coordinate 146,404,536 of CM066330.1, forward strand.
TCCGCTATGTTAGACACACCGGAAGTAGAAGATCTGATTGTAAGACTAGCCTCCTTTTCCAATCCTACCGATGCACTGGAGGCGCTGAAGCCGGAGGATAGGCGAGCGGAAATGGCGCTCCGGCAGGCTCACCACTCTGATGCTTGGGCCATCCGGTCGGCCAAGGCTGCTTCTTTCTTCACCCGGTCCTCCATCAGGTGGCTCAGACAGCTGAAGCAACATATCCCCCCAGCTGACACCAGAGCCCATCAAGATATCGCAAAAATCACAGCAGCGGCAGAATTTGCAGCCGACGCCACTTTTCATTCAGTTAAGTTCTCATCCCGGGCTATATCTTCCCACGTAACTGCCAGACGATTACTTTGGCTTCGGCACTGGCAGGCTGACATTAAAAATAAGTCTAAGTTGGCTTCAGCCCCCATATCAAAGGGGAAATTGTTCGGGTCCACTCTCGAGCCATTGCTTCTGGAAACTCGAAATAAGAAAAAGTTTCTGCCTTCGCTTTTTCGTAGGCAGGAAACCAAGGGTTCCCAGCCCTTTCGCAGGGGCTCCTTTCGTCCCCCCTTCCAGTCATCATTCACCCCTAGCTCCCCATCATTCTGGTCATCTTACCAGGACCGGGGTGACTCGGGAGACAGGAGCAGGAGAGGGGGCAGTTACAGAAAGCCCTTCAGAGGTGCCGGGAGCAGGGTGGTCCGCCGACCCAGGTAGGATTGCAGGTTCTCCTCCCATAGGCGGCCACCTCAGGCATTTTGCCGACAAGTGGGAGGAATCCACCTCAGACACTTGGGTCAGAAATTCAGTGCTCTTTGGCTTGACCCTGCAGTTTCACACACACCCCTCCTGAGCATTTCAGGCTTTCACCCATCTCTAAGGATCCTGCTAAGCGGGCCCTTATGGCCTCCGCCATCAAACATCTGTCTGATATTAGGGCCATCCAACCTGTACCTCCCTCCCAATGGGGAAGGGGTTTCTATTCCCTTTTATTCTTAGTGCCTAAACATTCCGGGGGTTGGAGAGCCATTTTAGATCTTAAGAGGCTAAATCGTTTTATCGTACGCCATAAGTTCAAAATGCAGACTCTCCAGTCTATTTTACAGGGCATCAGAGAAGGGGACTGGCTTATGTTGGTTGACTTCTCCGAGGCTTATCTCCATATCCCCATTCATTCCTCGTATTCCAAATATCTCAGGTTTTGTTATAATATTCAGCATTTCCAGTATGTAGCCCTTCCCTTTGGTCTCACCTCAGCTCCGAGATCTTTCACTAAGGTGTTGGCAGCTCTGGCCTTAGGCAAATTCCTATCCGGATCCACTGTTACCTTGATGATATCCTGGTTGTATCCCCTTCCCGACATCAGGCCAAGAGTGATACTAGCGCTACCCTCTCGGTACTTCAGGCCCATGGCTTCTTAGTGAACTGGAAGAAGAGTCAGCTTAGCCCCTCCACTCGTATAGCCTATCTGGGGGCTGTGATTGACTCTACTGAAGGGAAGGTTTTCCTCTCTCAGGAGAGACTTATTAGTATCCGCACAACTATCAGGGATATCCGGCGAACTGGGAAAACATCTTTGCTCAAGTTATCCAAGCTGCTTGGGAAGCTAGTTTCTTGTATTTCCATTATTCCATGGGCTCGCTTACATTCCAGATCTTTGCAATGGTTCCTCCTGCCGTATCAGCGTTCAGGAAGGAGCACATCAAGGCTCGTGGTGAGGGTCCCTCCGAAGGTCCTCGCCTCCCTCCTATGGTGGACACGACCACCTGTTAACAGAGGACATTCATTCAAGGAGCCTCAAAGGGTCATTCTCACGACAGACGCAAGTCTTTCCGGATGGGGGGCCCACCTGCAGTCTCTCTCAGCACAGGGAGTTTGGATTCCTGCGAAGCGAGGTCAGAGCATCAACTGGTTGGAGCTTCGCGCAGTGTACCTGGCCCTGCGAGCATTCCTTCATCGGGTGAGAGGGCACCATGTCCTGGTCCTAATGGACAATACTACAACCAAGGCCCACATCAATTGGCAAGGGGGCACCCATTCCATCCTTCTCATGAGAGAGGCCGAGCAGCTGTGTCGATGGGCAGAGGCGCATCTTTCGTCCATCAGAGTGGAGCACATTTCCGGAACCTCCAACGTCCAAGCAGACTGGCTGAGCAGGGAAACGCTGGACCAAGCAGAGTGGCGTCTGCACCCACACCTGTTCAAAGAGGCAGCAGCCAGGTTCGGCCAGCCCCTAGTAGACCTTTTTGCATCTCCACTCAACGTGCAAACACCAAGGTTCTTCTCCCACTACCCCTCCAACGGAGCAGAGAATCACGATGCCCTGCACTGTCCATGGCCTCCCGGGCTTCTGTACGCCTTCCCTCCGCTTCCGTTGATCCCCAGGGTGATTCGGAAATTGATATCCGAGAGAGCAGAAGTCCTCATGGTGGCACCATATTGGCCCAGAAGGCCGTGGTTTGCGGATCTTCGCAATCTGTCGGTAACTCCGCCATGGAGGATCCCGTTAGATCAGATCTCGCTGTCACAGGGCCCGCTGCTTGATCCAGAACCACAGTGGCTGCAGTTGGCCGTTTGAAAGGTTGAGCGGGAAAGGCTGATTGAGGAGGGCTTGTCAGCCCAGGTCATTAACACCATTTTGGCAGCTAGGAGGCCTTCTACTACTCGCATTTATGATGCAACCTGGAACAGTTTCTGTAACTGGTGCCACAAATCATTCACTGATCCACGTTCTCTTTCAGCTGCACAGATCCTGGCCTTTTTACAAGACGGCCTAGATGGAGGCTTATCACCTAACACTTTAAAGAGGCAGGTCACGGTTCTCTCAACGGTGGTTGCTGGCGGCCCTTTCAGTCCCCTTTCCCACCATCCTCGAATTAAGGCTTTTCTTAAAGGGGCTTCTAACTTGCGCCCGTCAGTAGTGCACAGATACCCGACATGGGACCTTAACAAAGTTCTCCTGGCCTTGACTAGATCTCCCTTTGAGCCTCTCAGAGAGGCGTCACCTCAATTTCTTACATTTAAAACAGTATTTCTTGTGGCTATTACTTCGGCTAGAAGGATATCTGAAATTGCAGCTCTGTCCGTGAGAAAGGACCAGTGTATTTTTCATTCTGATCGGGTGGTTCTGAGACCAGACCCAGCCTTTATGCCAAAGATCAATTCAGCATTCCACAGGGCACAGAAGTTGGTCCTGCCTAATTTCTGTCCAAAGCCTTTGCGTGAGCAAGAGAGGCAGTGGCACACCCTTGATGTTCGAAGGGCCTTGCGCATTTACATCTCCTGCACGCATTCCATCAGGAAAACAGAGTATCTATTTTTGTCCTTTCAGCCGAAGACGCTAGGCTGTAAGGTCTCTCCGTCCACGGTGGGCCGATGGATTAGGGCTACCATATCCAAGGCCTATTTAGTTTAAGCTATTCCAGTTCCCAGTGGGGTTACCGCCCACTCCACCAGAAGTGCAGCTACTTTGGCAGCCTGGGCTACTCAGGCTTCTATTCTTGATATTTGCCGGGCGGCCACCTGGACTTCCCCATCTCCCTTTATACGACATTATAAGATTGATATTTATGCCTCAGCTGAGGCATCTTTTGGCAGGCGAGTCTTACAATAAGTGGTGAGAGATCCTGGGGAAGTTCCAACCCAGACAGAGTCCCACCCTTAGGACAGACTTGCTTTGGTATGTCCCACTCTCTGGATGCTCGCAGCAGTTCTACGGAGAATGGTCGTTGGTTCTTACCTGATACGTCTCTTCTCGTGGAACTGCGTAGAGCATCCAGCCCCACCCTGATTGGTCCGTCTGGGGGGGGAAATTGGCCAATAATCTCTAGTGTTGTAGTTCAAGTTGTATAATAGTTAAGATTAGAGGGTTCTTGTTCTCCTCTCGTCTTCGTTAAAACTGGGGGAACGCATGGAGGAGTCACGTGTAGGAGGAGGGCGTTCCTCAATTACAGCTCAGCCTGTGAGAAGTGAAGACTGGAGCACCTCCCACTCTCTCTGGATGCTCTACGCAGTTCCATGAGAAGAGGCATATCAGGTAAGAACCAACGCCCAATCTCCTGTTAATTGCGCCAGTCCCTGCCCTCCTAGCAGTTTGAAAGCATATAAATGCAAGTAGATTAACAGGTACCATTTCGATGGGAAGGTAACAGTGTTCTGTGCACTTTGGGCATATAGCCACACTGGTTGTATGACAGGGACATTGTCTTCAGACAATGCTGTTCCCTCAACCAAGAAACAGAGATGAGCACTATGCCTAGAGTTGGACATGGCTGTGATGACCCAGGGCACGGTACAAAGAATCGCACAAACAGCTGGCAGTTCAAACCGCCTCTTCAAAGTTCAACAAACGCTCCCATGTTTCTGGCAAGTCTCAAGCAGAATGATAACAAAACCTGACACAAACCTCAAGCAGCTTCTTCTTTAGTCCAGCCCAGTGCTATCTTCACCAAGGCTGCTCAGCAATAAATCCAAAAGTATTTGGCAAATTAAGGGCAAATCAAGAAGTTCAAGGAACAAAAGATCCAGATAATTTAGTCCAGAACACCCACAGGAATGCAAGGACTCTTGGCCAGTTCACATATTGGAATGCACACTTCAGAAACTCAGGAGGAAGACAAAGAGGAAAGCAGACAGACTGGGCTAAACAACAGAGAACATTTAAGCAAGGTACCCTGACTCTAAAAGTACCTAGAGGGATACTTCTGAAAGAAGATCTTTAAGCGGCGAAGGAGAGAGAAAAGGAGGTTAAAAATCATTTTATTACCTTTATATTGATAATTACAAATGGAATGGAAAGAAATTTATATTAATCTATTTTGATACTAATAGGCAACCTTAAGCTGAAATCTAAGTGTCAAAAGGATAATAAAGATTTTTTCTTGGTCATTTTAAAGCCCTAAAAAGGAGACAAGTGGAGGCAAAAGGGTGGGACTTGGAATAATGGAAAAATGGAGTGCCACCTGGAAAAATAAAGAGGATTAATAGTGAAACTTTGAAAAGACTCCCAAGGATACATTGCAACTGAAATCTTATTAAAAGATACAGTAAGCCACAGAAAGGAAAAGGAAAGGAAAGAAACAAGAAGGAACAGTCTGGGATCATTTGGTGATTTTAAAAAAAAGTTTTTAGCATTGGTTTTTTTCCTTCTTTTTCTGTTTTTACTTCAAGTCAACTGGGTGGTTGTTCAAAAGTGTTTAAAATACCATCACTCCTGGAGGAATTGAAGACGAGTCTTAAAAAACAGAAAGAAGATGCAGAAAGGGGAAGGAAGATCCTTTGTCTTTGTATTTGAATTTTTTGAAATGGAGATCCTGAACTATGAAAAGCAAAAGGAAAAGCCTCAAGAGCAAGAAGAAGGGCAGGATAAAGAAGAAGCCATTTTCAATGATCAAATAATGCAAAATATGGTAATAAGGGGGAAAAGGGGGGAAAGGAGTTAAAAGTTTGAGATCAAAGGGGACAACCAAAAAGAAAAATAGTCTGAAAAAGAAGCATAACAGCAAGGAGAAGCAGAAAAGAAAACTACAGAAGGGAAAATTAGAGAGAGAAGGGTATAAAAAAAGGGATGAGAAAAAGGGGAGAAAGATAGAAAGGGAAAGAACTTATGAGGGACAAAAACAGGAAATAAAGAAAAAGGGGAAATGTACTAGGATTAAAGGTATTTGCTCAGCTAGAAAACACAGAGACAATGGTTAAATTAAGTGTGGATTCTGCAAAGGTACAAAAGATAGTGTTGTGACAGTAGAATACTGTAATGAGTTAGAAATGAAATAAGTAAATAATCTATGAGATAAAACTGTATTGTTATGTAATTGTATGTTTATTTATAATTAATGCAATAATAAAGAAGAGAGGGAAACATTGCAATTGTTTCTAAAGATTGATAAAACATTGAAAAGAAATGTGAAAGATTTATAAGGAAATTTATACCAGTTATTAGAATGAATTTGAATAATTATTTTGCTTATTACTAGGAAATAATTTATAAGATAAAACTGTACGACTATCCAATGGTATGCTTATTAACAGTTAAGTAATAATGAAGAAGGGAGGGAAAAATTTCAATTGTTCTCAAAAATTGATAATGAAAAGAAACGTGAAAGATTTACAAGGTTCATACCAGTACTAGAATGATTTTGAATAACTATTTTGTTTACTAATGTTTATATATATATATATTGTTTTTGCTATGTTTTTAGATTTTTTCTTTTTACATTTTCAAGGGGAAGTACCAAGGAGAGTCTGAATGATGAGATCTACATGATATAAAATAGATATTAGAAATTTGAATGTTATAATTTTAGAATGCACAAATTCAATGTTTAATGAGATTTCATATGATAATAACAATAAGATTTAAAGGTGTTGCACTTCGTTTGGCAATCATAGGGGGAATTTTGCTTCTTAAGAATGTTGGAAGGTGGATTTCCAGTTTGCAAGGTTTCGGCGGCGGCAGGAATCCGCGATCGTGTGCAGTTTCTGCTGCACTCGCCACTGGGGTGCCCCCGATCCAGCCGGATTTGCGGGCTAATTGTTACCCCATAGAGGTAACTGAAGACAAGGGAGATCCGGCAGGGGTCCGGGGGAATCGCAACCCCCTCCTCAGCTGGCTTAACTCCCTTTTCCAAAAGCAGTGGAGCAGCGGTCAGCAATGACCGCCACAAAGAAGCTTTCATCCGGATAAGAATGTGCAGGAGGAAGCTGAGAAAGTGAAAGTTCTGACTGACCGGGATAATAAGTACTATTTAAATACCCTGCAATTTGAATTTCATTAAAGTTACATTGCTCCCAAAGAAGATTGGAAAAAGCGGCGAATGAAAGTTAAAAAGGAAAGTTTGCTTTTTCTCATTCTCCTTCCTTACGGTGACAGCTGTTAAACAAGAAATTGGAAAAACCCGCTTTGGCATCAGCATGTAATTAAACTGAAAAGTAAAGCCAAGGGGACAAAAAAGATTTCTGAACATTGGGGGGAAAAAACTTTCTTCGTTATAAGTGGGAAGGGAGAGGAAAATAATTAATATTAAGATTTTGCTGGAGGAGGCTGCTTGGAATTTATAAGATTAGAGCTAAATTGTAACAAGACTTCTAAAAGATACATTTTAAATTGGCACTTTGCAACTGAACTGTAACCCCAGGAAGAGAAAGTGTGAAAAAAAGAAAGTGCTAAATGAAACAGTCTGTGTTTTTTTGGATTGCTTGGTGACTTTGGGACTTTTGGAATTGTTATTTGAAAGACTAAAAACATTTGGGTTGTTTAAAAATTTTTTTTTTTCACAATGGCATTACTTGTCGATGAACTGAAAATGGAATTCAAAAAGTTAAAAGAAGAGGAACAAGAAGGGAAGGGATCTTCTGGCTCTGTTTTCCATTTCTTAGAAATGGCGATTTCTACCTATCAGAAACTACAAGAACAAGAAAATTGGGATGAAGAAGCCATCTTTAACAAACAAGCAACTCTATCTGGGGAAGAAAAGGGAAAAAGGGGAAAGAGAATAGAGAATTTAAGACCTAAAAAAACAACCAAAAAAGAGAAAAATAAGGTGAAAAATCAATACAATGTTAGAAAGCAACAGAAAAGAGGAACACAGAAGACGGTGGAGATCAAGAGACAAGGGGATAAAAAAGGTTAGATTGGAGAAGAAAGAAGGGAAAAGGGAGAGAGCAGTTACAAAGGTTTGAAACAGGATGTAAAGAAACAGGATATTTTTAGAGATAATGGGTAAAAATATAAGAAAGATTCTGCAAAAGTACGTAAGATTGTATTGTTGTATTTGTATTTGAAATAATGTTAGAAAACTGGAACATTATATGATTATAAAATGGGATAAAATGTAAAAAGGAATGTGTAAAAAGTTTAAGACTTAATGATAGAGTTTAATTTGTTATGGATTATTGTTTCAATTATATTATAAACTTATTATTTTTTTCTTATTTTAAAATATAGCATGTGGCTTTAGAATGTACTAAGCAGAATCTGAATGAAAATTATATATTATTTTAAGTGCTAAATTGAGGGGAAAGATATAAAGGCGTCATACTTCAATCAGTGATTACAGGAGAAATTTTGTATTAATGAGAAAAGATAAAAGATAATTGAAACAGAACAGATAAAAGATATGAACATAATGATCTAAATTGAGGTGAAATAAATAAAACAGAATTAAGAGAGTGAAAAGAGGAGAGAAGCTATATAGAAAATGTAGAATGGTAAATAAGATATGAAATGGTATATAAAGTGAGCATGAATTCAAATTTATGTCTGTACAAAAAGATGTAACCCGGGATTAAGCCGCTTTCCAAAAAGAAGTTTTATGTTTTCATGTTTTGTGTTTTGTTTGTGTATGTTTGTTTATTGAAAATTAATTAAAAAAAATTTTTTTAAAAGAATGTTGGAAGCGAACATATGAAATTGTAAACAAGACAGACAAAAATATAAGTACAATGAATAAAAAGATATCGAAATTTAGGTAAAAGAAATACAATTGAATAAGAAGAAAATGAGATAGCCATAAAAGAAAATTAAGAGAAGTAAAGGGAGAAATAGAAAGTTGGAAAAAGAGTAATAAGATATGAAGTTGAATACATAAGATGAATATGCATATGAAATTGTGTTTGTATGGAAATGTGATAACCTAGAACCATGCTGTACTCAAGCAAGATGTTTTATTTGTTTTGTTCAAACTCAATAAAACTTTATTAAAAAAAAAAAAGAAACTCAAGTGTTTGTTCCAAACAAATGCCCCTCCCCACAGCATCTTCTTAATTCTCATTCCCCCGATGTGCCTTGAGAAGATAGGCAGGGCACTCTCCCCGCGCATAGACTGCTCTGTTCTATATTGATCTCGCCTCCTCTCTATTCACCAAGCCCTTAGATCAGGAGGGGTAGTCCTAGCTCCTTACCTGAGCTCTGTCCCTCATGTTCCTCCTGCCTCTGTCCTCCCTGCCTACAGGCCTTACTACTTCAAAAAAACCTTGCTTTCTGTATCTTGTACAGAGGTCGATTTATAAACTGTACAGATGCAGAGAGATAACTCAACAAGACATCCATAACAAAGAACATTTATTGGTTCATCAGGTATCCTCATAACTCACGTTTGTGACGAAGTTCTTCTTTTATGACCAATTCTTTGTATATCTGCCTTGTAGTAAAAGATGGTTATCTCCTAACCGATCTCGTAGCGATAGAAAGAAGGTGCCATGAGTAAGAGAGTTCAGACAAAGAATGCGGGAAACCTCCCCCAACCCACCAAGGGTCAATCCAGTGACCAATCAGGATTATAGATGTGGTCACGTGACATGAACTACATTTCCCAAGATACCTTTAATTACATTTACCATGATGCATTACCTTAAGGGGATAGCTCATAATTCCTAAGTAACTATCCAATTCCCATAAACTGGCTGGGACAGCACATTCCCTGCCTGGAATTGTACATTACACTATTAAAGGAAGAGAAAAAAAGTTAACTATAAACTAAGATAAGCAGTAAACAGTAATACTAACTGAATAGCATATAACTATATAACTAAGATAAACAATAAGCTGTATAACTAAGAGAAAAACAGTAAACATTAATAAAGTATCAAACAAAGCAAAGCATGCAAAGCTTGAGATTCAATCTTCAAGATCGGCCCCTTGGTGCAAGTCTGCTGGTCACTTCTGGCGGCCTTTTAGGGTTGGAACAGTACTCTTGCTTCCACGGTGTCAAAGGGCATCGGGAAGCTGTTGAAAAGGGTGTTGCAGAGGCATATGCTCGTGCAGAGCGTTTTAGTGGATGGCTGGTGGTTGCTGGCAGCCATTTACGGTGTCGTAGCAAAGGTGTACTGATCGGCAATGGCCTCTTAGGCTGGAACGGCATTCTTATTTTCGATGGTGTTAAAGGGCGTTGGAAGGCTGTTGGACTGGATGGTGCTAAGGCATTTGCCTAAGTTGGAGTCCACATCTGATCGACACTGACAATTCCTATGATCCCCCATCCTAGTGGAGATTTGATGGCCACTGGGCCGTCTACAGCACCACCGACTGATTCAGAGAAGAGAAAGGTGCGTGGGGCATTATTCCCCAGCAAGAGTAGGATATCAGCCTCCAGACCTAGAGTGGGAAAGTGATGAGCCAGATGCTGTAGGTGAGGCATGCTACTTATGACCTTAGGTGTCGCAATCTGACTGCGGTCGTTTGGTACCCCATTACATTCAAACACAGGCAGTAGTGAGAATCGGGAACTTCCATCTAATGACTCTATGTAGAGTCCAGTAGCTCTCCTCCCCGCTGTGCTTCTTGGTCCATGGCATGTTGATACAGTGAAGGGAAGTTTGTCCTGTTGCACCTTAAAGAGGTCGAAGAATGCGGGTCTGGCCAGGGTGCAGGTGCTTTGAGTGTCTATCTGCACATACATTTTTACGGCATCTTCGGAGCAAATCTCAAAGTTCCGGCTCTCACAGTCCTGCTGTGATCACATAATAAAAATTCATACTCAGAGAAGGCGGAGCTTCATCGTCGCGATACAGCTGCGATCTCAGGGCTCCGAGATCACAGCTGATATCTTCGCCCCTGGTCAGTCCCAACGGACCTAAACCATCTCGTAGTGATGGTGACAGTAAGGGGCGCGTTCTGTAGATTCCGGGGACATCGCAAGTCCCTGGTCGATCCAGAAGAAGCCCTTTTGCCAAAGGCGGAGAGGCAACCATTAGGCTGATGAAGCTGGGACAGCTCCAGAAGAACGGGAAGTGTATCGGCTGGTGAGGATCTTTTTTTTTGCTTGGGACTTAAGAACACTCTAATATGAGAAGAAATCTGTAAACTTATTGACAGAATTTGATTTAGCAGCAATTTTTTTTTAGTAATTTCAAAGTGAGGCTTGGCTTTTTATTTTTACTTTTTTTTTTCTTTACTGAATTTCTATTGCAATCTAGGTAATCAGACTGGTTTTTTTCTTTTACATTTTCATATTTACTTGCTTTCTCTTCGCTTTTCTGACTGTTTATATTTTTTAAAATAGAGGCCCCCTTTAATTTTTTTTTTTTTTAATATACACAAATATACATACATACTTTTTTTTTCTCTCTTTTTAGGCTTTTTTCAGGGGGGAAGAAGGGGGAGTGGATTGAAGAAACTTTGTAACACTGCCAACTAGAGGCTTGAAAATATTCTGTTTGAAGTTGAAAAACTTTCGTTTGAAAAACTTTTCTCAAGGCTATTGGAAATGATAAGATAGAGGGAAGAGTACTGGAGGATGTTTATACAGGTGCTCTTTGGAACTTCTATTATTAAATGAATATTTGAAGTTTGGCTTTGAAATTTGTGGAGAAGTCAAATAAGAGCCTTGGATAAATAAAAGGCAGTGTGTGTCTTTTTTTTTTTTTTAAACTCCCTATTAATTGTTTCATCCCTCCCCTCCAACCCCACACTATTTTGTAATATTGATATATTTATTTTTTATCTTTTATTATATCTCATTTTTATTTTTATTTTTTTTAAAGGGGAAGCCTCAGAATATTTTTTTTTTTTTGCTTTTTTGCTTTTCTTCATGGGGATGTCTGCCTTTTGATTTCTATTTTTGACTTATTTTTATGGGTTTTTTTCATTTTCTGAGGTTTTTTAATTGGATTAAGGTGGGAAGAATTTGAATAACTCTCTTTTTCTTTTTTTCTTTTCCTTTTTCTTTGCTTATTATTTTTTGATATTATTGGGCTTTATTTTGCTTCTTTTTTTCTCTTCATTTTTTAATTTTTACTTTTGAATTATATTTGTGTATTTTACAATTGGATTAAGGTCTTGAAGAACCTGAAGAATTTTTTTTTCTTTTTTAATTTTGGGCTTTTTACTTATTACTGGTTTTGTTTTTCGTTTTTTGTGGTGTTTTCCTTTTTTTTAAATTGGATTATAATTGGCTACCTCACTAATTGGATTAAAAGACCCGGAAGACCCTGAGTTATCGAAATGAATAAGAAAATTTTACCTTTGGGCATCTCAACTTCTGCTCCCATCTCCTCGTCATCTGGAGAATGACTCTTAGCAATGGTGAAGCAAGACAAAGCGCAAGTGGATTTAACGATGGTTATGCAAGGAATACAAGATCTTAAAATGAGTATGGAACAAAGAATGGAGAGTATTGATCAAAGAATTGGAAAGATGGATGAGAAATTTGAAAATTTTCAACAAATGATGGTGAAACATGATGAGAGAATCCAAAAAACAGAAGAGAAAGACAAGCAAAGAGATGATACAATTGGGAATATCGAAAACAGATTAACAATGGTCGAACAAGAAAAAAATGGGATGTTGAAGTGGGAGATGGACAGGTCAGAATTTTATCTTAGATTCCAAAATATCAAGGAAGAAAAAGGACAAAACTTGGCGGCAGTAATGATTGAAATTTTGGCTGGAGTCTTGGAAATAACAGAGGAAAAGATGATGGATGGAGTAGATGAGATATATCAAGTCTTCACAAGATATGCGATGAGGAACCAATTACCAAGAGAGGTTCATGTTAGATTCACTAAAAAAAACTATTAAAAACCAAATTTTACAAGTGGTAAGAGGGAAGGGGTTGAAATATAAAGGCAAAGAGATCCTGGTCTTAAAACAAGTACCTAGAAAAGTGAAAGAGATTAGAAGAGAGTATCGATTTTTGACTAAAATGCTATTGAAAAAAGAGGTGAACTATAGATGGCTGATTCCAGAAGGATTAATGTTTACATGGAAAGAACAGAGACACAGAATTGATTCAATTGCGAAAGCAGAAATGTTTTATAAGGAATTTTTTGAAAGAAGAGAAATGGAGAGAGAAAAAGAAAAGATTTTAACTGAATTTGAAGAGGACCAAATGGAGATGGAAAAAGAAGAAGGCGCAATAGGTGGACAAATGGAGATCAAAGAACAATGTGAAATAAGATCCATGAGAGCTGTTAGACCTAAATATAAAGCATAACCATGGGGGAAAAAAAACTGATTTCCATGAATATAAATGGACTGAACTCAGCTATCAAAAGAAGGAAAACTTTTTATAAATTAGAGAAGCTAAAATTTGATATAATTTGCTTACAAGAAGTACACATTAAAAAACAACATGAACAATTATTGATACGACCAAAGTTAGGGAAAATATTTACTTCTCTGACTCATTGTAAGAAAAGAGGAGTGGTTTTGTACGTCAAAGAAACCACTCCAGCCAAATTGATTTATACTGATGAAGATGGAAGAGTATTAACAGTTGAAATAGTGGATAATAATATAAAAACACTCTTGGTTGCAATTTATGCCCCAAATGATAAACAAGAAGAATTTTATAAAAAATTACATATGAAAATAATTGAACTGGACTATGTTAACATACTTATGATGGGGGACTTTAATGGAATTGTAGACAATAAACTGGACTATACAGTAAAAACAACACGACAAATAGGAAAACTCTCCCTAAATCCTTTTTTAAAATGACAGATGAACTAAATTTAAAAGATATATGGAGAGAAAGAAATGCTAAAACTCAACAATATACTTTTTATTCAAACAATAGATATGATTTGGACATCAACAGAATTATTACCTAATATTCAAGAAATAAATATTGAAACAAGTACATGGGCAGACCATAATCCAATGACAATTAAATGGAAAGGACAAAAAAGAAGATCTAGATGGACATTAAACAATACTATTTTAAAGGAAAAAGATTTTATACAATGGATGGAAAAAGAATTGACCTTCTTCTTCAATGAAAACAAAAAAGAAGATACTTCAATACAGAATGTTTGGGATACAATGAAGGCATATGCAAGAGGATTAATAATTGATTATACAAAGAAAAAGAACATTAGGAAGAGGCAAATGATTAAAGTTTTACAAGATGACCATAAAAAATTGGAAAAAGAATTACAGAAGATGCCACAGAAAAAAGATATCAAACTTAAAATGGACATAATTAAACATAAAATGGATCAAGCAGAGAAAGAAGAACTGGCACAAAAAATTAGAAGTGCTAAACAGAACTATTTTGAAGATGCAAATAGGCCAGGTAGATGGTTAGCATATAAATTGAGAAAAGAGAAAGAGTCAAGGAAAATATCACAGTTAATAGATGATCATGGTCAAATTTGTTATGGTAATAAGGAGAAAAAGGCAATCATTCGAGATTTTTATGGACAATTTTATAAACAGGAGGATCTTGATGAGGAAAAAATTAAACAGTATTTACAAAATGCTAACCTGCCTAAGATACCTGATGAAACTCGGAAAATGTTAGAAAGTGCTATAACAATGATGGAATTAACCGAAGCACTCAACAGACAGAACAATGGAAAAGCACCAGGACCAGATGATTTTCCGGCAGAATTTTATAAAACATTACAAGAATCGTTGAGCATTCCACTGTTAGAAGTCATGAATGAAGTTATGATAAATAAGAAAATACCTGAAACTTCTTTCTCCTCCTCCCCGGAAAAAACCCATTGTTCATCAAAGATGGCTTCTTGTTCCTCTTCTTTGTCCCAGTCATTCTGCTGCGTAATCAATTTTTCATAAGTACATAACGCCATTTCTAAAAATTGAAATAAAGTGCCCAAAGTATCTTTTCCATCTTGTTCTTCCTTTTTATATTTTTGACATTCAGTCTTTAGTTCATCCACAAGCGATGCCATCCTGAAAAGAGAAACTTTCCCCAAAACAACCATCCAAGTATTTTTAATCAAAAATAATTCAAAAAAAGTTCCAAAACTTAATACTTTTCTTCCTTCTTCTATTTCTCTTTCTGGGGTTACTGTTTAATCAAGGAGGTCCAATTACCATATATCTTTCTTTGAGATTCTAGGCAATCTCCTCCTTTTTCCACTTCTGCTCCAATTTTTTTCCTCTCCCTTCCCACTTGCAACATCAATTTTTAAATGATCAGAAATCCATACCTCTAATAAGGGTTTTCCAATTTCTTAAATTTTTAAGTCCAATGTCCAAGAACTCTTTTGTCCCTTAACTTCAACTTTCAGAATAGTTCACCTTCAGTGCCCAAAGAAATTTCAAATCTTCATCTGTTGTTTCCATGGGGTGGGAGAGTGTAGAAAAAAAAAGTTCCCTTTAACAGCTTCTCCGCCGCTTTCGATCTTCTTAGGGATACAATGTATCCTCCAGCAATTCAGACAGTTCAGTTCCAACGAATTTAAAAGGTTGATTGACCCGGCTCAGCCAGCACTTTCACTTTTCTTGCTTCCTCCAGCACAATCTTACCCAGTTGCAGGCTTCTTTGTGGCCACCATTGCTGACCGCTGCTCCACCACCTTGGGAAAAAGGGTTTTTTCCGGACGAGAAGGGGGTCTGCGACACCCCCAATCCCCTGTCTGGCTCCCCTCTCTCTTCGGCTGTCCCTACAGGACAGCCATATCCCCCTGACCCATTTGGATCGGGGGTACCTCGGCGGCAAGCGCAGCAGGAATCGCGAACGGTCGCGAATTCCTGCTGCCACCAAAGCCACGCGGAACCAGAAAAGGGGATTTTAAGGTTTGAAAAAACAACCAAAAAAGAGAAAAATGAGAGGAAAGGTGGATGCAAGGTTAGAAAGCAAAGGAAAGGTAGTAAGAAAAGGGAGGAGGAGAAACAAAGGGGTAAAAAGGGCAAGGAGAAGAATAAGCGAGAAAGGGGGGGAGGAGAAGCATCAAGATCTAAAGAAAAAAAGTTTATTCAGAGACAATGGATGAATCTAATTAAGGATAAAAGGGGGATTCTGGAAGGTACATAAGATTGTGTTTTTATATGTGTATTTAGAGTATAAAATTTATTGTGTAATTTTAGAATCTACTAAACAGAATCCCAAGATAAATTAAGTGTTATATGAAGTACTTTTAAGTTAGGCTAATGAGTTAAAGGCGTCACTCCAATTAGTGTATAGGAGAAGTATAGTAAAAGAAAAAAGATGAATGGATAATTGGAAATAGAACAGACAAAGAATGTTATTGAAAATGGTAATAAGATATGGAAGGATATATAAAAGTTTTGTTATGTTTTTTTGGGTTTTGTATATTGATAAAAGGCAATAAAATTTTAATTAACAAGAAATAATTTGGATGAAAAGGAGAAGTTGGGATAAGATATGAAGTTAAATAGATAAAGTAAATATTGATATTATAATTGGGAATCATTATGTTCTACTGGTCTTCTTCTTTAATTATTACTATTTTTTTTTTAGAAAAGAATTTATAAGCTGTTATGCCTTGATCGTTTGTGCACTGTTTTTGTAAAATTAATAAAATTGGTTTATAAAAAAAAAAGAAAATGATAATAAGATATGGCAGGATATATAAAGTGAATATGATGTTTGAATTTGTGTCTGTGAGAAGAGTTTCATCCCGGGATCAGGCAGCCTTCAGAAAAGATATTTTAGTTTTGTTGTTTTTTTCTATGTTCTGTGTTTTGTATGTTTATGAAAGGCAATAAAATTTTAATAAGCAAGAAATATAATTTGGATAAAAGGAGAAGTCTGGATAAGATATGAAGTTAAATAGATAACATAAATATTGATATTACAATTTGGAATTATTTTGTATGTTCTATTGGCTCTCTTCTTTAATTATTATTATTTTTTTAGAAAAGATTTTTCAAGTTGTTATGCCTGGATTGTGTATTGTTTTTGTAAAATTACATGGCTGCCAACTCTCACGCAATCAGCGTGAGACTCACGCAATTCAACCAATTTTGACTGTCTCACTCTGATAAACGAAATCTCACGCTAAACCCCCAAAATGGAATGTACAAAAATAAATATATCTCTAGTACATTCTCTGATATTCCGAATATTCCCCTTAGGAGAAGGATGAGCTCCCAGCGCCGCCCCGCCCTGCCCAGCCACCCCACCGCGCCTCTTTTCCCGCCTTAATCCTCGTTCTGCCTCGGCGTCCTGTAACTGTGCATGATGCCGATTAGCAAATTCGCTTCAGGAAAGCAAAGAGCAAGAGGCTTCTTCCCGCCCGGGGCGCTCGCAGCCACTTTGCCCCGCGCTCTCCCTCTCTGCAATGTCCTCCGGGACAAGCCAGCTGCCCTTTTCAAAGAAGGACACGAGGGGGCTGGCAAAGCCTCTTTTGCAGGCAACAGCCTCAGAATAACCCTGGTAAGCAAAGCTGAGAATTGTCCGCTGCCAGAGATTTAACTAGAAGCTGGGGCGTCTCTCTCTCTCTGAAAGACATTTGTTCCAGAGGATCACATCCTGTCAGTCCTCCAACTTTCTATTTTGCACAAAGCTGCCCAGCCCCTTTATAGATCAGCCTGGCGCGCTTCTCGCCTTGCTGGTTTGGGAAGACTCTTTTGGATCAGCTAAAAGAGAGCATAAGGCGTGTAAAGGGGTGGTGGTGGTGGTGGAAGTTTGCTCATACACCCACATGCTAAAAGCATTAGGACAATGTTCTGTTAGGACAATGGGATCAACCAGGATGAAAGGTTATGTATTTCCAAGCGATTGCATGACACTCCAGCATTGAGAGTGCAGTTGGGTTCCTTTAATAACTTGGATTTGGTTTAGTAACCTTCCCCCTCTCCCCCTCCGGTTTACTCTGGGCCTTGGTAGCAGGTGAGTTTTCAAGACGGCATTTTTGAAAATACTTTAAAAACAAGGTTAGGGTTTCCCTTTTTCTAATATTGGAAGCAGTCTCCTCCAAATGGTAATTAATTAAACATCTGCTTAATTCTTCAGCCAAATAAAGTTGCTATAATGGCTCTTTAAAAAAAGTAATTTTACGAGCACCACCCTGAGGTTTACACTGTGTAAGATACAAGGAAAGGAGAGGAAGGTGGAAGAAAAGAAGACTGATGCAAAATATAATGTTCACAGAATTTTATTCAGAGTTGTGTTGGATCTCTTTTCAAGTACATTGGTGCTGCTTGCATGTATGTACGTATGTATATGTCCAAATCATGACTAAAGTATGCATCAGATTGCACCATTTAAAATGTAAAATTGTCAAAGCTCCCTACCGTGGAAGGGGGGACACCCCCCTTCCACACCATCCCCCCCTCGGTCGCTTCGCTCCCTCGCAGTGTCTCACTCCGAACTATCACTCAAGGTTGGCAGCCCTGAAATTAATAAAATTTGTTATAAAAAAAAAAGAAAGAAAATACCTGAAACATGGTCAGAAGCTTATATTACACTTATTCCAAAAGAAGGGGTTGACCCATTACAAATTAAGAACTATAGACCTACTTCCTTATTGAATGCAGACTATAAAATCTTTGCTTCAATCTTGGCAGAAAGGCTTAAAAAATATCTAAATAACTTTATTTACTGTGATCAGAATGGATTTTTACCAAAGAGGCAGATTAAAGACAATATGAGGGTAAAATTAAATTAGAGGAAGAACAAGTTAAAGAAACAATGATTGCTTGGGGAAAGATTTTTGGTTATGGGATTGATTTAGAGAAATGGCAAAAATTGTGGTCACAAAATTATAAAATGACAATGTCAACAGCATATAAAGAAAATTTGTATAAGATGTTTTACAGGTGGCACTTTCCCCCAACAAGAATAGCAAGAATGTTCAAGAATAAATCAGAAAAGTGCTGGAAATGTCATCAGATACCTGGCTCATATTACCATATGTGGTGGACTTGTGAGGAGGCCAGGAAATACTGGACTAGAATTCGCATATGGCTGGAAAAAATGACAAAGAAACACATAGATTTGAAACCAGAGATTTTTTTATTGGGAATTGTACCTGATATATATTATAAAAATTTAAAGTATCTGATTGTAAATGTATTAACAGCAGCTAGGATTGTATTTGCTAAACATTGGAAGAGTGAGAAAATACCATTAGAGGAAGAAATTATTAAGAAAATATTGGAATGTGCTGAAATGAGTAGATTGACATTTGAAATTAGAGAACAAGACGATAAACAATTTTATGAAGTTTGGAATCTTTTTTATCAATGGTTGGATAATACAATATAATAATAGAATATTTAGAAGTTTAGGAAATAATGAATATATAATTTTTCTTGGTTTTGATAATTTTTAAGAATATTTTATTAAGATAGATTTGGTATGATTCTATGATTTGTTATAAAATAATTTAATTTAATTATAGTTATCTTGCTTAAGTATGAATTAGTAAAATTATAGTCAAATGATTGTTCAATAATGATATTGGGATATTTTATTGATGATGGATAATGTGAGTTATTATGTAATATAATTATTTTGATGACTATGAAATGGATGCACAAAAGGGAGTGGTAAACCAACCGATACACTGTAAATTTATGAAAAATGATACATATATATATATATTTGTTATGTTTTATGTCTTATATGTTTTTTGTCTGTCGTTAAAATCAATAAAAAAATTTTTACCAAAAAATAAAAATAAAAATTCATACTCATCTGCATTTATAACTACCACTCATTGCCACTCCATCACCACCACCTTCCAACTTACCCTCATTGTGTTCTTCACCTGGGAAGAGGCAAGAGTCCCAGACAAGCAGGCGAGAGCTATGAACAGGTGCTAAAGGGTAAGGGGTTTGAGTCAATATGGGGTTTTCTGTGGCAATGAGCCATGTGCATAGTTGGTGCTTGAGGCTGGCCATATTGTGGCTTCCCACAGCCAGTGATTGAGGCAGCGCTCTAGTTAATGCTGGGTCTAAAATAGAAACCTGGGGACAGAGATTGCTGAAGGCCAACACCACCAAGCAATACCACTTCAAGGCCCATGTTTTGGCAAGTACCATGCTCTCTAGTACCCACCTACAGGATCTGTCTTTTGGCCCATGCTTCTCATTTAGTGGTCTCAGCTAATGATCTGCACTGTCCTGGGGTTATGATAGCAACTGGGACTGCTAGGATTTCAGTTACTAAATAAAATGGTCACATGACATTGTGCTTTATGACATTGTTTAGTAATATAAATCCTAGTCCCAGTTACCATTGCAAACAAAGGTTTTTCTGTATTACTTTCTATTTCAAAGAATACAAAAGAAGACGATAGTATTAATCATATATATGAAAATAATTAATTATTCTAGCTTTGAACATTCCTGGACTTCAAATTAAAATGTTCTTGCCATTTCAAGTATTTCATATGAAAGGTACATATTAGAGGCTTTGAATATTAGTATCAGACATATCCAAGATAAGGAGGAAATCTTAGAATCCTACCTCTAAACAGATAAAAGCTTTAAGAACTTGAATAGATGCTAGCACAGGAAAGTAAGGGAAAGCAAGCAATATTTGCCAGGCATCCATCATAATCAAAAGAAAGAACAGTTCAAAACCCAGAAGCTTAATAAAAAGAAACATCATTTCAAAGAGAAATATTTGCTGTATGACATTTAAAATGAATCAGATTAAAGACAATATGTAAATATCCATCTTAGTTTTGTACATTCTTAATAGCATACTTGCATGCAAATTACTAAGAAAAGGCATTTTTATGTATAGAAAGGGCGTTGGTACTTACCTGATACGCCCGTTCTCTGTGAGCTATGAAGAGCATCCAGAAGTGGGAGGTGCTTCAGTCTCTTCTCGAAAGGCTGGGCTTAAAACTCCAGGACGCTCCTCCTGCTCCACGGGACACCTCCCCAGCGTCCCCCAGTTTTGCGAAGACTGAGTGCCAAAGTCCGGAACTCATCACCTAATCTGGATCCCTGACTGGAACAGAACCCCCCAGACCGAAAGAAATGGGTGGGGCTGGATGTTCTTCACAGCTCACAGAGAACAGGCGTGCCAGGTAAGTACCAACGCCCTTTCTCCCATGAGCTGTTCAGAGCATCCAGAAGTGGGACATATCAAAGTTTGGCCTGTCCTTAGGGAGGGACTCCATCTGGATTGAAATCCACTCCTAAACTCTGTGGACCCTCTCATGACTCTTCTGCCAAATGAAGCGTCCGCTGAGGCATAGACATCAATTTTATAATTTCTGACAAAGGGAGATGCTGAAGCCCAAGTTGCCGCTCTGCAAATTTCATCTATGGAAGCCCATGTGGCCCATGCTGCTGATGTTGCCGCACTCCTTGTTGAGTGGGCTGTAATGCCCTTAGGAACTGAGATGGACTGGCATCCGTAACTTTTAGCTATGGTGGCTCTCAACCATCTACCGATGGTCGTCGATAACACCTTTTGTCCTAAAGTGGATGGGTTGAAGGATAGGAACAGAGCCTCAGATTCTCAAAATGCCACCATGCAGTCTAGATAGATTCTTAAGGCCCTTCGAACGTCAAGTCTATGCCATTGATGCTCCAGTCTATGAGATGGTTTCAGACAAAAATTTGGAAGCACCAACTCCTGCGCTCTGTGGAAGGCTGAATTTACTTTAGGAGTGAAAGATGGATCCAATCGGAGAATCACTCTGTCAGCATGAAACACGCACAGGTCCTTTCTCATTGACAATGCCGCCAATTCGGAAATCCTCCTTGCTGATGTGACTGCAATTAGGAAGGCCACCTTATATGTCAGGAATTTAAGACTAACAATTCTTAAAGGTTCGAACAGGCCAGTTGTAAGTGCAGTTAACACCTTGTTGAGGTCCCAGGTGGGATAGCAATGAATTACAGGAGGTTGTAAGTTTGCAGCACCCTTAAGAAAGCTGCGGACATGTGGATGGTGCACTATGGAACGGAAGTCATCCCAGGCTATCATTGAGGCTAAAGCCGCCACCTGTCTGCGTAAAGTATTTGGAGATAGGCCCTTGGTCAACCCCTCCTGTAAAAAGTCCAATGATTGTCCTATTGATGGGGCAGTTGGGTTGATCTTAGACCCCTGGCATCAGCGACAGAAAGCGGCCTCATATATACGATTTGTTGAGGACCTTCTGAATGCTTGAATGATGGCAATAGCATCCTCTGAAATCTGTTGGGCCCTTAAACGGCTCCGCTCAACTTCCATACAGGCTAGACTGAGCCATTGTGGGTTCGGGTGAAATATCAGCCCTTGGGAGAGGGAAACCTTCAATGGTAGAATTTTCCAAGGCTGTTCTCTCGACAGGACCTGTAAGTCTGTGAACCATGTTCGCCTGGGCCAGTAAGGGGAGACCAATATCAATTCCGCTCGTTCCTCCAATAACTTCTGGATCAACCTGGGTATTACCAGGAGTGGAGGAAATACATATAGAAGTCCAGGAGGCCACGGACATCGCAGAGCATTGACGGCCTCTGCCCCCTGAGTCGGGTACCTTGAAATATACCGGGGCAATTGGGCATTGAGAGGAGAGGCAAATAGATCGATCACCAGTTGCCCAAATCTCCGCACTGCTTCCTGGAAGACAGACGAGTGTAGGCGCCACTGCCTGATCTATCGTGGCCCTGCTGAGCCAGTCCACTTGTGTGTTTAAGGCCCCTGCTATGTGTTCTGCCTTGAGCGAAAACAGATTGGCCTCAGCCCACTTGAACAACTTGGCCGTCTCCAGCATCAGAAGTTTGGAATGGGTATCCCCCTGTCTGTTTACGTGGGCCTTGGTTGTGATATTGTCTGTCAAGACCAGAACCTGGCATGATTGGAAAAGGGGTAGAAAACTGCGTAAGGCCAAGTGAACTGCTTGCAGCTCTAAAAGGGTTGATGCTTTGTGATTGTTCGGAAATAGCCCAAATTCCCTGAGCAGTGTGGGATTGGAAGTGAGCTCCCCATCATACCAGGCTGGCATCAGTTGTGATCATTGTCCTGTAAGATTCCTTGAAAGGACACCCCTTGTTTATCGTTTTTTCCGACCAGCAGCGGAGCAATTGGAGAACATTGTGCGGTAACTTTATCCGGACATTGGAAGTGGCTCTTCCGAAAGGTAGCAGGAACCATTGCAGCTTTCTAGAATGGAATCAAGCCCAAGGCACAATGGAAATACAAGAAATCAGTTTCCCTAACAGTTGAGACAGCACTGCCAGGGAAACCCTCTTTAAGGCTCTGATCTCTCTGGCCAAAGACTGGATACTGTTTAACCTGTCCTGAGAGAGAAAGACTTTGCCCTCCACGGTATCTATCACTGCCCCTAAATGAACTAACTTAGTTGAGGGGATCAAATGGCTTTTATCCCAATTTATGGAAAAGCCATGACCCTGAAGGGATTCCAGAGTAATCTTGGTATCAAATTTTGCTTGATGTCTGGAAGATGACAAAATTAAAATATCATCTAGATAACATTGTAAGCGAATAGATTTGATCCTGAGTGAGGTGGCCAAAGCCGCTAGGATCTTGGTAAAAGTCCTAGGGGCCGAAGCCAAACCGACTGGTAGGGCAATATATTCCTAGTACCGATCATAATAGCAAAATCTAAGATATTTGTAGTGAGCAGGTCTAATTGGTATATGTAGATAAGCCTCTGTGAGATCTATGGAGGTCAGGACATCGTTCTCTCTGATGCTGAGCAGAATGGACTGGAGAGTAGTCATCTTGAATTTTCGATAAACCAATGATCTGTTCAGATGTTTGAGGTCCAGAATTGCCCTCCAGCCCACCAAACTCTTTGGGAACACAAACAATAGAGAGTAACAGCCTTGACCCCGCTGTTCAGATGGGACCTCTCCAACAGCCCAAATATGTAGATGATTGATAACCTCCTGCATCAATGCCCTCTTAATGGGGTCCATGGACCTAGGGCTCCTAATGAAAAAGTTTGGGGGGGAGGATTGAAACTCTAGCACCAAACCAAACCTAATAGTGTCCTTGACCCACACATCAGAGGTAGAGCAAATAATTTTAGCCACCCTCCAATGGGAACTGCTGTCAAGGACTCACTTGGGGCAACGAAAAAATCAGCCTCCAGTGCCGCTGGGGTTTCTTCTGTTTTGGCCTCCCCGCTGACCTCTATCGGAAGATTCAGACCTATCCTGTCTAAAACTGGGCCTGTAGCCTGATGTTCTCTGAGATCTGGGAACATATGGGCCTTGATAGTAGGGCCGAAAGGAACCCTTTCAAAACGACTGGGGCATTCTCTTTTCAGACCTCCAAAAAAGAGGGAGAAGCACTTTTTTCTTGTTTCTATTATCTATAAGGAGGGGCTTCAAGACACTGCCAAATAATTTATCCCCCGATATTGGGGTTGATGCCAACTTGCATTTATGCTTGGTATCCACCTGCCAATGTCTGAGCCATAGCAGTCTCCATGCTGATATGTGAGATGCTATGGCCCTAGACGAGAATTTGACTGCATTAAATGTGGCGTCAGCAGAGAATTCTGCTGCTGCAATAATTTTCGCTATATCCTGGTGGGCTCTGACATTTGACACCGGCAATATATCCCTCAAGTGGAAGAGCCATTGTAGGGAGGACCGTGTAAAAAAGGACACCGCTGTCCTAATGGCCCAGGCATCAGAAACGTGCGCCCTATGGAGTGCCAACTCTGCTCTCTTTTCTTCCGGTCTCAGGGCTCCTCGGCCTCGTTGGGAAAGGTTGAAGAAGAGGCCAGTGCCAAGTGGGCTCATCCAGCTTCGGCATTTTGAGAAAATTTGAAAACTCTGGTGCCAAATTATAATATCGTTTATCATACCCTGTTGGGGCTGGGTATGATGCTGCTGATGTCCATTGCTTTTGTACTAATTCAGCAAACATACTAGGGAAGGAATAGTTTCCGCTTCATTAGCCGGTTGTGAGAACATTAAATCCTCGGATTTGTCCTGAGACCCTGTTGACAATGGATGAGGGTTTGATGTGCCTACTTTAGCAGTGTTCTTTGCCTTGAACAGTAAGCATTTAAAGGGGTGAGGACAAAAAAGGCCAGAAAAGGTAGGTTGGTCCGGAACGAGGCCTTCGTCATCCGACATTCCCGTTCTAGTGGGTCAG
The DNA here is from genome assembly GCA_033807585.1 of Hydrophis major. Lineage (NCBI taxonomy): Eukaryota > Metazoa > Chordata > Lepidosauria > Squamata > Elapidae > Hydrophis > Hydrophis major. The sequence continues at coordinate 146,429,270 of CM066330.1, forward strand.
CCTCTGACAACCCCAAGTCCATCTGATGGATTGACCCCATCTCCATGGGAACATCCTGATGCTCAAATTCAATCTCCTTCTGAAGACTCTGGGCTGGTATGGTAGGAATACTGGAGAATACCTGAATTTGATGTTGTCCCATATGCACAAAGGATCGAGTGGAAAGGGATCCTGCATCCGAAGCGGCCGAGAAGTGTCTGGTCCTGATGGGTTGCTGAATTCCAGCCACAATGCCCCTTTGAATCGCCATCTCCATCCATTGCCTCATTTCGATGGGGATAGTCTCAGGTAATCCCTCCTCCTGTCTTAGACCGGTGACCGTAGGGGTGAAGGTTGCCTCTGGGATTAGCCAGGCAGTGCTCATTGGAGGAGATGTGCCTATGGGAGGTTGTCCAGAAACAGCCTGCCTGGGCTGGGTAGATAAGTCCAAGGACCCCAACAATGGACTTGGGTCCTGATCAGATTGTTGTGTCATAGCCATCTTGTCTGCCTCCCTGGCTCGTTTCTGCAATTGCCTTTCCAAAGCTAGGTGCCATCTATGGGCATCCTTATCCGCCGCCTTAGAGGCCTTTTTGGGGCCCACTGGCTTATCTCGGGACTTATTTGTCTTGGAGCGGAAAGCGTTGTCACCTTCCACTGTGGATGACTGATTCTCTTGCCTCTGACTTTAATTTTTAATTATTTTTTAATTATTACTATTATTGTTGTTATTAATATTTGTACTTTGGGGTGATGCCTTCCCCTGTGGTTGAAAGTACAATGCTCCTCCAGGAGAGTAAGTCTATGTGTGTGTGTGTGTGTGTGTGTGTGTGTGTGTGTGTGTGTGTGTGTTGTTTGTGTGTATGTGATATATATATATATATTCTTAAGTTTTCGCGGGTACTTACATGTATGGCATTCAGCTTAGTTCGGGTATTTTCCCACGTCATAGTAGTTGTGCTTTTAAAGTTGTAGCAACGTTTCGGCAGAATTTCATATGCCATCATCAGGCTTCTGTATAATGTTCATCTGTGAGTCAGACTTAAGTCTGACTCACAGATGAACACTATACAGAAGCCTGATGATGGCAGATGAGATTCTGCCGAAACGTTGCTACAATTTTAAAAGCACAACTACTATGACGTGAGAAAATACCCGAACTAAGCTGAATGGCATACATACATACATACATACATACATACATACATATACACACACACACACACACACACACCCATATAAATATACATATGCCTATATCTATATGTAAAACTGTGCATATCGTAAACAGTATCTAAGGGTCCCCAACAAGGGAAATCCCCAAGCGCTCCAAGCAAGAACTTTCTGGATCCCTGGTCCCCAACAAGGGAAACCAGCTATACAGGATCTGAGGTGGATTCTTTCCTGTCAAAACAAAACGTCCCGCTTTTTAAAATGGCACTTGCGGCTTCACTCCAAAGAAATGATCCAAAGGCAATTGCAAGGAAATTCCTGTTTAATGACTAGCCTGCTTATCCAACATCAGCCAGACAAGGGAGAGCTAAGCCCAGGGAGAACGATGTGGGAAGGTACTGCCCCGGTCCTCAAAAAGGGAAACCAGCGGGAAATGGCGCCTGTGATATTTAGGCGCGAACTTGAAAACGGCGGGAAGCCAGAATCTCCACTGCTAATGTCTGAGAAGTCTAACGAGCCACTGCTGCTGAGGCTCTAACTTGCGAGTTAACTGCTCCTGTCAATCGAAACAGCAAGGCAAAGTGAGCCGTGGCTGCGAGCACTCCGCTACGATTGCAGAGAAGACAATCGGAAAGTTAGATAAGGTAATTGCCTGAGGCAGTTGCCTCAGGCTGCCCGCGGAGTGGCAGGCTCCGCTAGTTACAAAGGAACTATTTTTAAACTGATTGAGGCAACCTAATAGAGGCACAAGCCTGAAAAAAGCCAAATTAAATGGGGAAAATTTTTACAAGCCGAAATAACCCAAGAGCAAACCTGAATCAGAAAACTGTTCCAGTCAGGGAATGCACAACCTCTTACCACGAAGGCTGAGCTAAAACTGGGGGACGCTGGGGAGGTGTCCCGTGGAGGAGGAGCATCCTTGAGTTTTAAGCCCAGCCTTTCCAGAAGAGACTGAAGCACCTCCCACTGGATGCTCTGAACAGCTCATGGGAAAACAAACAGAATTTTTATTCTTATAACTTAATCTGAAGTCTATTAAAAGAATTATCTGGCCAAAAAATGTATACATATATGATCAACTATTCTTACTTGAGTAAAAAAGTTAATTATTCTGATTACATTGCTCAAGAAATAGAGAATAAAAAAATGAGAAAACTATTTTGTTTGAAAGACAACAAAGAAGCTCACCTTTTAATTAAAAGATTTATGGTATAAGTAGAATGTAGGTAGACTTCTACCGATAATCATTTGTTCGAATATCGGTAGTGTGATTGTGAACTGGGTGTTTGACAACCTGTTTGCATTTACAACCTGTTACCAAGGACAGCACAATCATATGATCGCCATTTAGAGCTTTCCCTGCTGGCTTCCCCAGAAAGCCAATGGGGAAGCGGGCAAGGAAGGTCATAAGTCATTGTGGTAAGTTTTTCCCAACCATGCCCCTCCTATAGCTTCTCTGCACTTGTACTGACTTTTGTATACCCATTCATGACCGCAATTCCTTGCACCATCCCCAACTTGCACAGCACTTCCCACTTCTCACGTAGACTCTTGCAACATTTCTAATTCACACAGCCTATCTATTTAACCCAAACAGCACCTTTCACATACTCTCTCATACTTTCCCTGAGCCATATGGCACTTATGTACCCCCTCACAGCCTTTCTGATCAGCATCTTCCCTACATTCCCTCACACACTCTCCCGCCCTATGCTTATACTTTTAAAACTATTTTAAAAACTGTTGGTATCAATGGAGGTTTTTTTAAAAAAAATCTGAGAGCTAGTTGGTAAAAATTTTCAAGGGGACTGCTACTAGGGACACAAGAATTTACCTCTTCTCCCTCATAACATTTTTTAAAAATATCACTGAAATCACTTTATATAGGCTATTTGTTCTAAAGTGTGTATACAGTGAAGTAATTTTCCCTACCAAAAACCATGTAAGGTTGATGTTTTATTTCTTTTAACTTTTCTAATTTGACCAGAAATGCTAACTTATGAACTATGGTTACCTTGTAGCATTTTTGCTGTTGAAAAAAAAAAAATCTGAGTTATCATTTTTCCACATTAGACCGTGAATCTCTTTTGCCCGATGTTGTATTAGAGCATTTCCACAGATAGAAAGCCATTTTCAGCTCCCTGGGAACATAAAAGGAAAGTCTTTTTCGCTGCAATGCCATTAGTTATGCCATAAAATGAAAACCTTAATCGGGTGAAAGTTCATTGCACAGAAAGCGCAAAGATGAAATTGAACATGCTATGCTTTTAGCCTGGCTACAAAATGAAGGATTTAGAGAAAAGGATCCCCCGCTCATCTACTGAGCTAACAATTGGACCTCTCAAACATCATTCTTTTCATCATCCCTGCAGGTTACAGGGATGACCTACCTGACCATTTTCCACAAGAAACTGGCAACCAAATTTTTCTAGAAGCCATTTGACTTGTGATATCTAGGGAACAAGTAATATATTTGTTCAATTGCTCATTGTATTTTTGCTTTTTTATATCCTATTTTAATTAATTATATTTGTAAGCTGACACAAGTTGAAAAGATTTGGATGACATAAAAACGAATGTAATAGCATCTGCAAAAGTGAAACCATAGTAAATAGTATTCATAGTTAGGTATACTTTAAAGCAGAAAAGTGAAATTTGATTCCTCAAAACGAGATCATGCCTGAGACAGGACAACCAAACAATATTCTCATACTTAATAAGTATCACTATAAAATATTATATTATGTAATATATTGATTTGTAAACATTCTCATTGGTTCTATTAAAAGAAATGAACTTTGGCAAATATTCTTTAACTGTTGATTATTGGGTATTTCATTGCAAAAACTATTTCTATATTTAAAAAGAAAAAAGTAAGAATGCTGATCCCACAGCTTTCATGTGAATTTGTTTCGAAAAGAGTGAATTAGGTTGAACCTTCTCTCAAAAGGTGTTTCACAGGACAAATGCTATGAGAGATAAAAGGTGCAAGTAAACACAATGAAATCAATGGGAACTGCACATGAGTCCCAGACTCTCATGCATCTTGTCATTACCAGAGGCCTAGGTATATACTCCACATTATCAAATGCCTCCCCATATGTAACACATGGTGGTGCGTCATCCTACTTGTTAATGATGGATATGACAAAAGGTTAATAGGAAAGGAAAAGAGACTCATACAAAACCATTTGTGATTGTTTACTTAATCTACTGTTTACTTAATCCACTGTTTATGACACTCTGGTACTTATCAGATAAGAGAATGGGTTAGCAACAGAAAATGACAGACAGGTTTGTTGGTATCATCTTACTCATTAAAGCAAGATCATTCTTTTATCCCAACCATCTATCTCAAGAAATGCCACAGCCATGCAACTGGACTGAATATCTTCAGTGGTGGACCATTCTTCATTTGGGATTAAAATACTACTTTGTTAAATAATAAGAACCTACCTACTTATCTCTTCTGTTTAATTATATTTCAATCCTCTTGATTGTTCTCCTTTTAATTTTCTGAAGCTATGTTTCTATACTTAAAATAATCAAGCAGGAGATGGTAGGGTCTGTTGTTGAAGAAAAAAATCCACCAAGTAAAGCAAAGTGATTCTGCTCCTCTATGATGCTCAATTAATGTTCAATGCAATTCCAGCTACATACATATGCACGCATGCACATGCACACACACACACACATACATATATATGCTCTGTGATGCTCCTCTATGATGCCCTATAATGCTCAATGCAATTACAGGTATATATTATCATGCACACAACATCACTTGCCTCATCTGTTCCTTTTGTGAATGTTGATGGACTGCACTGATTAAGGACAGAACCCACCAAATTTTGTCATTCACACAGTAAATTAAGGATTCTAAACCCAAATGAAAAATAATCTGTTAGAATTAATGTTTGAAGTTTCTTCCAGATATTCATGGGACTAAGTAGCTATAAAGTTTGCTCAAGGGTAAAGATTATAGTCTTAAAATAATTCTTTTCTCAATATTGATTCAGAAGAATGAAAGCTAAAGCTTTCTATTGTATAATTTAAGGCATTATGTCAATGCATACATGCATTTATTTATATTATTTCTCGTTTGACTTATGTGAAATAAAGTTCACACACACACACACATACACACACACACTCATTGTAATTCTATGTATGCTTTTTTTAAAGTTGTATTGCATTGATATTTGTGGGGTGGGGTGGGGAGGGGAGGGGAGGGGAGGGAGGTAAAACATATTGCCTTTCAAATTGTTTCAGTACGTTAAACCAGTGGTCGCCAACTGGTGGGCCGTGAGAAAATTTTGATAGGCCGCAGAGAAATCTCACCCCCAGAGCACCCCCACAAAGCAATTAATCCAGACTGCACAGAAACACAAGGCTCTGCTGCCCACATGGTCCACGGGAACCCTCCCTGCCCACTCATTTCTTACCCGGTAAACTTGCCTGCTAAATTGCTATTTTTCCTTTTTCCAATCATCAGCTGTTCTGCTGTGCCAGGAGATTTAGATTAGTTAGAAAGCAGGAAATGGTTGGATTTCTTGCTTTCTAGCTAGTCTTTAGATCTTTGGCTCAGCACAGCTGAACCTCCCTTAGGACTGAAGGTTTGCTTGCAAGAAAATTCAGTGCAGACTCACGGCAAGCAAATTTGAGAGACTGAGCTAGCCGATGGCAGATAGATAGATTACCGAATGATTCTGTGAGCAACTCAATCTGCCTGCTTTGCCTGATTTTGGGTAAAAGTTGCTCTTTTTATAAAAAAAATTAATATTTACATGCATGGTGTGTTGTGAGTTAATTTTATGAGTTTGCTTGCAAGCAAATTTTATGTGACAGACTGAGCCAGACAATGGCAGATAGATAGATCTCTGAATGAATCTGTGATTCTGTAAGCAACTCAATCTACCTGCCTGCTTTGCCTGATTTTGGGTAAAAGTTGCTTTTTTATTTAAAAAAAAATCAATATTTATATAAATATTTATAATATTTACATACAACCCATGCCCAGCTAGTCACATGACCACCAAGCCACACCTACAAATTAGGCCATGCCCACAGAACCAGTGAGTGGTCCCTTGGATCTAAAATTATGAGATTGGTGGTCCCTGAGATCCAAAAGGTTGGCGACCCCTGCTTTAAACACCTTAATGCTGGGAAATAAAATCCCCTTATTTGGCAAATAATTACTGTTTAAGGAGCTGAACATCTACAAAGAAAAGGAAAAATCTACAGAACATAGCACCCAGAAACCTCCCTTCTAAAACAAGATAGGAAACAATGGTGGCTGAAGATATATATGCCAGAACCCTAACCCTAAACTCCACGACAAGGGTTGAAATGCATAAAAATGAACGTGAATCTAAGAGGGGAAATAACCAGAATGGTTATTTTGCAGAATCATATTTCTTTTAAAATCTTACACAGGTAGTCCTTGCTTAATGACTGGTTGCATAGTGACTGTTCAAAGTTCCCACCGACCTTTCAAGAGCTACTTAGGACCTGTTTTCAAAGATCCAATGCCCCAACCCCAAACACCCACATGTACCCCTGGTCTCATGATCACATTTTGCATCCTTGGAAACCAGCTCCCATTTATGGCCATTTGCAATATTCCACAATCATATTACCATGATTTTTTTTGCTGGATTCCAGTGTTTACTCTTTGTTTCTAGCCAAAAAAAGGCCATTGGTGAAAACTGGTTAAATTAACAACTGTGTCATTCACTTAATGACCACCATGAGTTACAACCTTAATTCCTAGCTCTATTATGGTCATAAGTCAAAAATTACCTACCAGGTTTTTTTACAATAGCACGTCAAAGTTCATTTAAAGTTGTCCTGAGTTGAATGGCTGAAAAACCACTCCTCAAAAATCTGTTGAAAATTGTATTTATATATGGGATTCTAATCCACATTTTATCAATTACCTAGAAGTTTTGAAACTGAAATGCTAAAAAAGCATTGTATTTTTGTTGTTGTTGTTGTTGTAATATTGTTGCTAAAATAAGTATCTTAACTGAGATTTTCTTTTCTGACTTTTTAAACACTTTTTAGTCCTTTCTAAAAGATATTTTTCAATAATGACTATTTTATTTTATTTTTTGTATGAAGGAAATGGAAACCCTCTGTTTCTTAAAATAGGTAATGCAGGGACACACAGGGGAACTTAGCTGACACTAAAACCCAAATCTGATCCGATAGATCAATTCCCATTCTGGGAGTATCCAGGATAGCATAATTCAAACCACTCTGATTGTGACATTACCAACTGTATCAGATTTTATTTTGCAGCCCTGTGATCCCACTAGGAATTTAACATGAGAAACTAGAGTTTCTTACTTGCACAAAGAGGTATTCAAAAGCTCTACTAGTTTAAATAGAAAAATCACAATCAAAACAGTGAATCACAATAAGATTTAAAATAATGTCCACTGATTCCTGCTTAGGTGTTTCAAATTTATATTTTACTTTAAATATACTAGTCTATTGTTAAGTTTTCATTTTTTGCATTCTATTTACGTTTAATATTATTTTACAGTTCAAATATATCAAGCCAGGGGACAGAATAAGGACATTTTAGTAATCAATAACTGAAAACCTGATTTTTGATTTTCCTTTTCCATTTTACACCATCCTATTTCAATAGCCAAAGAGAGGGAAATACACTCATCAGTCACCTGATGGAGTAATTCAAAACTTAACAAAACAGGGCTAATGGGTGAGAATTGAATTGAAAACACCTTGACAAAGAAAGCAATTTCTTTTCTTCACACTCCTCTGAAGCTGTGGGTCGAACCATCAACAGTGAGGGGCCATCTGTCCCAAGGGCCTTCCATGTGAGCACAAGGGGGGGGAATTAAATTCTGTTCCACATACATTTAAGTATTGATTTATCTATGACAGGCAACACAGTTGAAAATCTATGTTTTGACGTGCTTCACATACCAGTCTTTAAAGGCAACACTAAACTTCTGATAAGCAAAGAAAACAGGTTAAAAGGGTTGTTGCAGAAAAAATAATCAGTGTTATTCCAACTGCTAAAAAAGATCTTTTAACAGAAATATGCTATTAGGCTAAGTTGTAGGCCTTCTGCGGCTCTGATCCACAAGCACATTACTTTTGATCCATTGCTCTTACTGTAATTTTGGTCCCCTTATAAGGAACTGTGGATAATCATCCAATTTTTATTTCTGTTTTCAGAATTTAAAAGAAAGATATATTATGAACATTTATATTTCCAGAGTTTTCAGAATATGGAGGTATATAAATGTCAAGTGTATAAATATCCACATTTCCCAGTCCAAGTAACCCAACATACAGAGTATTGAAATTGTGAGAAGGCAGAGTGCTTGCCAGAGGGAGGTGAGTATCAGGAAAACAACACATATCACACATCCCACATTTACTGTTTTCAATGGTTCTAACCTATACTTATGATTTTCAATCCCGAAAGTAAAGTTGAAAAGGTCACCTAACATATTAATTTCTGCAATATCTAAAACAAAAGAACATAATGCTCAAATCATCTGAATTGTAATCATAATATGACAGACTAGGAGAAATATAATTTATTTAAATCCTTGAATAATGTCTAATGGCAAGAAACATAGTTAATTTTAATTAAAAGCAAATCAAAACAAATTTTGTTTAAATACCATTCATATTTTAGACTAAATCCAATTTATTTTCTGGTTTAAAAAATACTGCCTGAAAGGTTGAAAGAATTAACAAGTCAAGAAAAAAAAAAAGAATTGGGACATATGAATCATTCCATGAGCCACCCAGAACCGTGACAGAAAGGAGCAATCTATAAATTCCATAAGTAAGTTCATCTTCATCTACTTTTACTTCAGATAAAATAGATATTCCATGTCTTATATTATTTCATTCAAACTCAAACAGAACACAGAAATATTACACTTGCAGTGAGAAAAGGCTCAGATCATTTACTAAAAATAGTTCATTTCTGAGATTCTAAGATTAAATAATTTACACAACCCTTAGCATATATTTTTATAATGTGAAAGTATGCTATTTTAGATATAAATGTAGTATATATTCTTGTAAATATATGCTATATATACAGAAATATATGCTACATTTCCATCCAAAATAAGATTGTGGGTTCCTATTAAAAATATAGATGAAGACAAAAAAAATAAACCACACAATTCATGTAGCCAATGACTTCAAAAACAACTTTCATATACAGTATATTTAATTTATATATACTTAAGAATAAAAAGAGTAATGATTAGCTTAGACCAGTAAATCTGATATGTGGATATCTGTCTGTTAACTGATACTCAGTTCCATCACATATAATTGGATTGGAACTAAGTTCCAGACCACTTTTAATGCCAAAACAAAATCAGACAGAAAAATATCCTAATTTCTTTAGCATTACAACTGAGGACAGCTCTCCTCTGTTGTTGTACAATAACAATGACCACCCAAAGATCTCTGTGTTAACTAAGGACAATCTTCCCACCATCTGCCAAATAAATTATCTGAAAGACATTCATAATATAGTTGGTTCACTAAAAAGAGCCCAAGGAGTAAAATACCATTTTCTACCAATGGAAAAAAAAATCCTAGGAATAAACATAGTTAGCCTGAATAGTTAATTAGCACAAAGCACAAAAATCCATAGAAACACAAAGGGATGTTGGCATTACTTCAGGAGGAAAACTGGTGTAAAACCAAAATAATTAATAATTGTGCTTGACCAAGGGACAACGTTTACTCTGCTCTTCCTTACACTAAAAGAGGAAGAGAAGAAATCTTCACAAGTCACAAGAAATTCAAAGTCAATAGAAATCATGCCTCTTATGAGAATTCACATAACCACCCTGACAATCATTTCCTTGACCCGTTTTCAGTAAACAATACCCAAAGTACTTGGAGAGGATTTTCCCTGGCCTTGTTCATCCCACTCTTTGCTGATCTCTTATTTTACAGTCAGAGGTTAAACTCCTGACCTCTCACCCCTAAGGCAAGTTCTTCTCCCCTCTTGCATAAAAAGTTTTTCACACTGTGCAGCATTTAGATTAGTCCCTTTCCTTTAGAACAAAAGCCATGTCTTTGTATCACTGGTTTGGGCAGGGAATCTGTAGATCAGAGGATGCTGCTTCTACTTAACATTCACAATAACTATATTGTGAGGCCCCAGTAAAGCCTCATCTCTCAGTGTCTAGACTTTCACCCAACCAACCAGAAAAAGAAAATCCTATCAGGCACTCAACTGAAAATTAACTAAGGTATCCTGTTGTGAACCTGATGAAGATGTTATTTGAACATACGGAAAAACTTTCCATTGTTTAAGCGGAAAGATAGGAGAAAACTTTAAGAGATATAGGCCTTAAACAATAATGGCACTAATTTTTTTAAGGCTCAATAAATATATGGATTTTATCAGGATGCAACTACTTCCTTTGGTGTTCTTTTAAAGGTACTCATTATAAAATTTAAACTATATGTCATGGGAAAAATGTTTTTCTCTAACTTTAAATCTTAAGGGAAGATACCTAAAAAAAATTCTTAAACCTTTTCTAAGTCAAAATAATGACTATTTAAAAAAAAAAAACTAGAATGGGAGATACTCCACTGCTCCATCATCAAAAATGGTGAGGTTTTTCTAAATTGAAGAATAATGTGCTGCTGCAACTTTAGCTTGGGATATTAAAAGAAATGTAAACATTTTATCAAATGATAGGCCTACATGTTGTGATATTTAGAACAAGCTGCCCAGGCACTTCAGCCATACTTAGAGAAGCATGCTTAAAGTTCTGCAAAGTCCTGGCACTTTTTCTGAGGCAAGAAGATTTAAGGAACTCAGTTCATATCTAGCTTCCAAAAATCAAAGAGACTCAAAACCTTTAAATTAAGAGACCCCAGGGTTTGTTTGTTTCTGTGAAACGAAAGAGACCCCTCTCCTTAGTTACACTTAGTTACAGTTTACGTACACTTAGTTACAGTTTAGCAGAAACATGAAGTTCCCCGCAGGAAAGGTGAATACCAGATTGGGCAAAAAATGGAAGACAGAAAACGGCTCTACAAAATGCAGGGGGGGAGGGGGAGACATTGAATAGACCTGCTCTTCGTAATTCCTCTCTGGACAAGGATAAAACTTGAGATCGCTCACAAGTGCTTCAGAGAGTTGCTCCTTGCAAGGAGACCACAAATCAACAGTCGCCTGCAGGTTTAAAGCTCTGGGAGACTGGGCGTTGGAACTTATCTGATACGCCCTTTCTCGTTGAGCTGCGTAGAGCATCCAGAGTGGGAGGTGCTCCAGTATCTGCACTCACAGGTTGAGCTTTAATTGAGGAACGCTCCTCCCTGTCCATGTGACTGCCTCATAGCGTTCCCCAGTTTTACGAAGATGAGAAGACAAACAACTATCATCTCATCCTAACAATTGTAATACACATTAATTCCTAGACTCCTTGATTCATTGGCCAAAACAGGATTCCCCACCAGACGGCTAATTAGGGTGGGGCTGGATGCTCTATGCAGTTCGATGAGAAAGGGCGTATCAGGTAAGTACCAACGCCCATTCTCCATAGAGCTGCTTTGAGCATCCAGAGTGGGACATACCAAAGCGTGGCTTGTCCTACGGGAGGGACTCCGTCTGGGCCGGAATATCCTCTGGTTCACGGACAACTTGTTGTAGGACTCGTCTTTCAAGGGATGCTTCGACTGAAGCAAACCCATCGATCTTGTAATGACGAATGAAGGGTGACAGGGAGGACCAGGTGGCTGCTCCACAGATGTCATTAATCGATGTCTGAGTAGCCCAAGCTGCTGAGGTAGCCGCACTCCTTGTGGAATGTGCAGTTATTGCGCTGGGAACAGGAAGTGCTTGAATTAAATAGGCCTTGGAGAGTGTGCTCTGATCCAACGGCCTATAGTTGATGGGGATACTTTGAACCTAGTGTCTTAGGTTGAAACGAAATGAATAATGATTCCAACCTCCTGAAAGGCTGAGTGCAGCTGATATAATATGAAGCACACACCTGACATCGAGAGTATGCCAGTGTCTTTCCCTCTCTCGAGAGGGTCTGGAACAAAAGCTAGGAAGAATGAGTTCCTGCGATCTGTGAAAGGCTGAGTTAACCTTGGGCAGGAAGGTAGGGATCCACGAGAGCTGTTACACCTAAATATAAAGCATAATCATAGAAGAAAGAAAACTGATTACAATGAACATAAATGGACTTAATTCAGCTGTTAAAAGAAGGAAAACTTTTCATAAATTAGAGAAATTAAAATTTGATATAATTTGTCTATAAGAAGTTCATATTAAAAAACAACATGAACAATTGTTAGTATAGCCAAAATTGGGGAAAATATTTACTTCTTTGACTCAATGTAAGAAAAGAGGAGTGGTTCTATACATTAAAGAGGCTATCCCAGCAAAACTGATCTACAATGATGAAGTTGGAAGAGTATTAATTGTGGAAATAATGGACAATAATATAAAAATACTCTTGATTGCAATTTATGCTCCAAATAAAAAACAAGAAGAGTTTTATAAAAAGCTACGCATGAAAATAACTGGACTGGACTATGTTAATATAATTATGATGGGAGACTTTAATAGAATTGTGGACAATAAATTGGACTATATGGCAACAACAACAAAGCAAAATAGAAAGGCTCTCCCTAAATCTTTTTTTTAAAATGACAGATGAACTAACTTTAAAAGATATTTGGAGAGAAAGAAATCTTAAAGCTAAACAATATACTTTTTATTCAAATAGACATTTATCATGGTCCAGATTGGATATGATTTGGATCTCAACAGAATTAATATCCAATATTCAAGAAACAAATATTGAAACAAGTACTTGGGCAGATCATAGCCCAATGACAATTAAATGGAAGGGACAAAAAAAAAGATCGAGATGGACATTAAATAATACTATTTTAAAGGAGAAAGATTTTATACAATGGATGGAGAAGGAACTGGCTTTTTTCTTCAGAGAAAATAAAAAAGAAGATACTTCAACGCAGAATGTTTGGGATACAATGAAGGCATATGCTAGAGGTCTGATAATAGATTATACAAGAAAAAAGAATATTAGGAAAAGGCAAGCTTCTAAGGCCTTGGAAGATGAGTATAAAAGACTTGAAAAAGAATTACAGAAAATGCCATAGAAAAAAGATATTAAACTGAAGCTGGATGTAATTAAACATAAAATGGAATTAATAGAGAAAGAAGAATTGGCACAGAAAATCAGAAATTCTAAACAGAATTACTTCGAAGATGCGAATAAACCAGGTAGATGGCTAGCATATAAATTGAGAAAGGAGAAGGAATCAAGAAAAATATTGAAGTTAATAGATGATCAAGGCCAAGTTTGTTATGGTAATAAGGAGAAAAAGGAAATTATTCGAGATTTTTATGGGCAACTATATAAACAAGAGAATATTGATGAGGAAAAAGTCAAACAATATTTACAGAATGCTAATTTACCGAAGATACCTAAAGAGACTGAAGAAATGGTAGAAAGCAATATAACAATGATGGAATTAAATGAAGCATTTAAGAGACAAAATAATGGGAAAGCACCGGGTCCAGATGGGCTTCCGGGAGAATTCTATAAAACATTTCAAGAATCATTGAGCATCCCATTGTTAGAAGTTATGAATGAAGTTATGTTAAAGAAGATGATACCCAAAACATGGTCAGAGGCTTATATCACACTTATTCCAAAAGAAGAGGCTGACCCACTGCAAATTAAGAACTACAGACCCATCTCCTTATTGAATGCAGACTATAAAATCTTTGCTTCAATTTTAGCAGAAAGACTTAAAAAATATTTAAATAATTTTATTCACCCAGATCAAAATGGATTTCTGCCAAAGAGACAAATCAGAGACAATATGAGAGTAATCTTGGATACTTTGGAATACTATGAGGCTCATCCTGAAAAGCAAATGGCTTTCACATTTTTAGATGCTCAAAAGGCATTTGACAACGTGAATTGGAGATTTATGTTATTACTATTGGAACAGATGGGTTTTGCTAAAAAAATTATTCAAGCAATCGAAGCCATATATAATAAACAGACAGCAAAGGTAATAATGGAGGGGGAACTTACAGATTTTATTAATATAAGAAAAGGCACAAGACAAGGGTGTTCCCTATCCCCTTTGCTATTTGTGTTGACCTTGGAAGTGTTGAATAGAAATATTAGGGATGATAAAAGCATAAAAGGAATGAAAATTAAGAAGGAAGAATTTAAACTACAAGCTTTTGCTGATGATTTAGCTTTTATTCTGGAAGACCCGTTAGAAACAGCTCCAAGGTTATTGGAAAAGATAGAGACATATGGTGAGATGGCTGGTTTGAAAATAAATAAAGATAAAACAAAGATTTTGACAAAGAACATGCAATTGAGACAAAGAGAAGAACTGGCAGATCTTTTGAAAATCCAAATTACAAATAAGGTTAAGTATCTGGGGATATATCTGACAGCAAGATGTAGCACATTAAAAGAGAATAATTATATTAAACTCAAACAACAGATAATTACAGATTTGAAGAAGTGGGAAAACTTGCAATTGTCATTAATAGGGAGAATTTCAACAATCAAGATGAATATTTTACCTAGAATTTTATTTTTGTTCCAAACAATACCAATTAGGCTTGGAAAAGACTATTTTGAAGATTTAAATAAAATCATGTTGAAGTTTATATGGCAAGGTAAAAAAGCGAGAATAAAGCTAAAGTTTTTGCAAGATGCTAGAATTAGAGGAGGTTTTGGCCTGCCTAATTGGGAATTGTATTACCAAGCTGCAAATTTGATGTGGGTCAAAGAATGCATAACATTAAGGAAACATAGGTTGTTGACATTAGAAGGGCATGACTTGCTGCTGGGCTGGCATGCTTTTTTATGGTATAAGGGAACTAAAACACAGGGTTATTTTAGAAGACATTATATGCGGGAGTCTTTGTGGTTAAACTGGGAGAAGATAAAAAGAGAATGTTATTTGAAAATTCCAGTTCGGTTATCGACTATTGAAGCATTTTCCTATCCTATAATTTATAAGAAGGAACAAACAGTTAGATATGGGGAACTCTTGGATGAAAAGGGTGAACTTAAATCGATCCAAAACTTAGAGGAACAAGGTATAAGGAGAAATTGGTTTTCATATGAGCAAATACATTCAAGGTATGATGAAGATTCTAAAACGGAGGGATTCTATGATAAACAGACTGATTTAGATAAGATCTTGATGGGTACTGATGAGAAGGTGATTAAAAAATTATATGGTTATTTACTGGGAATGAAATTAGAGGAAGAACAAGTCAAAGAAACTATGATTGTTTGGGGAAAGAATTTTGGATATGGGATTGATCTAGAGAAATGGCAGAAATTGTGGTCTCAAAATTATAAAATGACAATGTCAACAGCATATTAAGAAAACTTGTATAAGATGTTTTACAGGTGGCACTTTCCCCCGACAAGAATAGCAAGAATGTTTAAGAACAAATCTGAAAAATGCTGGAAATGTCATCAGATACCCAGCTCGTATTACCATATGTGGTGGACTTGTGAGGACGCTAGAAAATATTGGACTATAATTCGCATGTGGTTGGAAAAAATGACAAAGAAACACATAGACTTGAAACCAGAGATCTTCTTATTGGGAATTTTACCTGATATACATAGTAAAGATTTGAAGTACCTGATTGTAAATGTATTAACAGCGGCTAGGATTGTATTTGCTAAAAATTGGAAGAATGAGAAAATACCATTACAGGAAGAAATTATTAAGAAAATATTGGAATGTGCTGAGATGAGTAGATTGACATTTGAAATTAGAGAGCAAGAGGATAAACAATTTTATGAAATTTGGGATCTTTTTTATCAATGGTTAGATGATAAAATACGATAATAGAATATTTAGAATGCTAGACAGTAAGGAATATCTTTATTTTGCTATTTTGCTATTATTTTGTTATTTGACATATTTATAAAGGGTTTTTCAGGTTTGATTTGATATGATTATGTGATTTGTTATAGAGTAAACTGGTTTAAAGTATTGTTAGCTAATAAAGCATGAATGATTAAAAATATAGTCAAAAACTTCTTTTTTTAGTGATATTAGGATATATAAGTTTGGATTGACAATATGAGTTGTTATGTAACATAATTGAAATTGAGACTACAGAATGAATGCACAAAAATGATGAACCAACTGACACACTGGATGTACATATGAGAGTTGATGTTTTTATGTTTTGTTTGTCTTGTTTTGTTTGTAGAAAATTTATAAAATCTTTTTTTTTTTTTTAAAAAAGGATATTGGGTTTGCCTACTTCTTTTTCTAATCACTTTCACAAATTGCTTTTTAACTGTTTTTCAGCTATTAGGAACTTTTGGATTGTCATGTTCTACAGCATTGGCTAAGTTTCCTTCTATCCTTGGTGAAAGAAATTTTAAATACAAGTTTAGGGACTTAAAAAAATCTGGAGTAAACAGCAAAAGGGTGATTAAAACTTTTATTTTAGAAAGTTACAAATAATGATCCAGATAAAACAAATAAGATTCTGCAATTAATTATAAAGAATTATTTTCATGAGAAATAAGGTAAGACTTAAAAGCTTGGATACTACAGAGAAGTAGAAGGAACTAAAGATTACAATTAAAGAGAAGAATACTCACTCAACTTACAATACCGAATGAAGCAAGTATTTTAATATTGCATATGCTGAAGGATATTTTTTAACAATGGACCCCGAGATTAATTTGAAAAGTGCCTGTCTCTACAGATTGACTGACTATATTAACTGACATGATTAAGACTGGTTTAAAAGTGCATTTAAAAATGACATGCTGTAAGACTCACATAGAAAAATATGTTGCACTGGACCTAAAAAAACCCCCATCTGAAGTCTTAATAATTAAAAGGAATATACAAATAACAAATCAAGAGAGCAACCTGGATATTTTTTCTATAAAAGCCTAGACAACTTTTTAAAGCTTTGAAGCAACACACAAGGGCTCTCCCTTTCTCCTATTCTCTTCATTACAAGTCCAAAAAAAAAAATTATGTAACTAGAGGTTAGTCTTTGACTTACAATAGTTCATTTAGTGACCATTAGAAGTTACAATGGCATTGAAAAGAGTGACTTATAACAATTTTTCATACTTATGACCTTTGCAGCATCCCCATGGTCACATCATTTATATTCAGATGTTTCACAACTGATTCACATTCACGGTTGCAGTGTGCTGGAATCATGGGATCCCCTTTTGCAATCTTCTGACAAGCAAAGTGAATGGGGACACCAGACCACTTAACAACCATGTTACTAATTTAAGAACTGCAGTGATTCGCTTAACAAATGTGGTGAGAAAAGTCATACCATGGAGCAAAATTCACTTAACAAATTTCTCAATTAGCAACATAAATTTGGGGCTCAATTGTTGAGGACTACCTATACTCAAATCACTTTATAAACTTTACTATTGAATGGCTCTTTGAATATGAAACTTCTCATACAGCATTAAGCACTATAAAATGTGATTTCTATACTGATTGGTGGACCATCTTATGCTCTCACCTTTTACCCACAGAAAGAAACAAGTTAGCTCAAGATAGCCTAATAAGAACCCAATTATGTCAGCTTTGAAGCTTCTTTAAGGCCTGGTCACACTGCAAGAACTTTGCTATAGCGGTCCTTGAACGGTAGGAAGAGGGGGACAAATTTCAACACCGCTCGTCACCGCGCACAAAATTGGAAAAAAATTCGAAAACACGGGCGTTGCCTTAGCGGTGCACCGCTGAAGCCGGTGTTGCTTTAGCGTTGGTTTAACGGTAGGGAACGTTGGTTTAGCGGTGATGCGAGCGTTGATAAAGTGTTGTTCTGCGCATGCGTGCGTTGGCTCGGCGGGGGTTTGAAGTAATTGTGACATGCCGCTTTGGACTACCGTAACGGAGCTGTACGGAAGTTCTCAAAGAGTTTTGATAGAAGTTCATCATGGGACGTGGACAAAAGAAGAGGAAGGCTGGAGGAGGAAAGGCAGTAGCCTCCAAGAAGATGCAGGCAGCAGTGGAGTCAGGTAAATATATGTGGCCCACTGGTTGCGTCAAGAAAAATTTGAAACCAGCCTGATGGTGAGGAGCTACCCCCTGGTGATGACCAACCTGAGGAGGGCCGTGCTGCTGCTGAAGGTAATTATAGTGTGATGAATGCAATGAAAAACTAGACTTTCAATAGAGGAGTTTTGTAATGTAGTCAAATTTATTCATGTTTTCCCCCAAGACAAAATATGTATTTACGTGTCAAAAGACAACCACATCACAATAGTTAGAAGGCGAATTGCATACATTAGTGTTGCCAAGTCGGACAAACATTGTAGCTTGTCCGACCTAGCAACAAGGACTGCTAGGTCGGACATTACAATGTTTGAATGTTATTGTTTGTTATCAGGAGAACAACTATTTTCTCATTGAAAATTTAACAAAGATGTGTGCATAAAATGTGACTACATTACGAAGCCCCTCTATTCGTCAAGTCGGACGAATTAGGTGATCCGAAGGATATTCGATTACGTAATCAATACAAGTTGATCTAAATAATATATGTTTAATTTATTTATTTATTAATATTTTTTTTATTCAATTGCTATATTTTTCAGACTCTGACTCTCAGCACCCATACTTGGAGAAGAACGATGAACAGCGTCAGCCTCAGAAGAAGTCTCGCCGCAAGGCCCTCCTGCTCGACGATGACACTCAGGAGCAACTCATCGAGTGGATCCGGGAGCATGAATTTATTTGGAGGAAGGGGGCCACCAACTACAAGGATACAAAGAAGAAGACGGAGCTTTGGACCAGGAAGGCAAGAGAGCTGGACATTGAGGAGGGAGCTGAAGCTCTCAGGACATGGTGGAAGTCAGTCCGGGACCTCTACACTAAGCTTCTCACCAAGAAGTCTGGCCAGGCTGCAGCGAACTTGACGGACAGAGAACTGTTCATCCAGAGGAACTGTGCCTTCCTGCACAAGGAGGTGAAGCCCAGGAAAGGTCAGCCACTTAGAAGCATACTCCTCACACAGGAACCTGTAGCCAGCCAGCCTCCAGCAGCCCAGCCCTCGGCGTCGGCCAGCACCTCTCGCCAGCCTTCCCATGACATCGAGGAACAGGAAGGGAATGAGGGCTCACTCTCGCTCATTGAAATGCAAACGGCAGTCTCGAGGTCCATGGGCAACCCCTCACCAGCTCCCGCCTCCACCACCACCAGACAACACCGTGGCGCCACCAAAGGTGAGCCTGAAGACTCCCCTGCAATGCTGGAGATGAGAGATTGTATGAAGGCCACCAACGCCCTCATGAAGAGACTGGTCCAAGCCCAAGAGATCAGCCATGCAAGGCAGCCCTTCATCACGTACATGTCCCAGTCTCTCCAACAGCTACCTGAGGCCCAGTACCAGCTCACAGTTGAGAGGATGACGGCCATCCTCCACGAGATGCAGCAACCCATGTCCCACCCCATTCCTCCAGCTCCACCACGTCCAGCATTCGCACTTTCACCCACACACACATTCTACCAGCAGCAGCAGCAGCCGCATTACTTCCAGCCTCAGCATCACGGCTTCCAACAGGAGCCTTTCCACTTTCGGCAACAGTCTCAGCCTCAGCATCAGCCTCAGCTCTTCCAGCAATTGCAGACACCCAGAGTCAGCCAGCCATCCTCCACCCCAAGGAGCTCCAACGAAGGCCTCATGTTGTCAGACATGCCGAACCTTTCCTCCAGTAACCACACCAACATGAGCACCATCAGCGAGGGGGGTATTCTCCAGGACCTCCAGAGGCAGGAGATGAACACTCCACCCTTATCAATCACCACCTCATCTCAAAGGACTGCTGATGTACTTGCAGAGATAAGGGCCACCACCGAGGAGAATTGAGACTGTTTGAAATGTGTTGAAGGGACTGCTCAGATATTTCATGTGATTTTTGTTTAAAGGTTGAGCTGGTCAGCTGTTTTGATGTTTGTTGTTTATTGTTGTGCACTTTTGTGTTTGGGTGGTCTCAAAAGCTTTGAGCTTTAATAAACAGCATTTTTATTAAACTATTCTTGACTACTTTACTTAATAACGAAAAAAAACCTTTGTAGTTGTAGAATTCTGAGCCAGAGTTAGGAGGAGCTTTATATGCCACGTGCTTGCCATCAATGGCACCAACTGTGTGGGGAAAGTTCCATCGCTGGTATCATTGTTCAGCCAGGTCTCTCCATCCTTGTTCAGTTGTTGGGCAAAACAAGAGTTCATCTGTGTACTCCTCAATGATGGCCTTTACCACTTCTTTGACTACCACACTGATGGTGTTGTGATGTTGTTGGTGTTGTGACTCAAGGCCTATTCCAAAAGGGCTACTGGTCCATTTCTCCCCGTATTTATAGGCAAATTCTGGTTCCGCTCCAACACCTCCATACCAACGCCAAACCAAAGTTCATCACTGCAATGGATCGCTGCTTCAACGCCTGACACCGTTCCAGGAATCCCGTGTCCGCTCGTAAAACGCTTACAACCGCTCCACCAAAGTTAGTGCAACGTTTAATCAGCGCCCGGACAAAGCTTCCAAAACAGCGGTGGTCCAGCGTTGAAGATTTCTGCGTTGGCCTAGCGGACCCAAGCATCCACGAACTTGCGTCTAGCGGCACCAAACTTTGACCGGGCGTTGTTGGAGCGGTGGTGAACTTTGCCGGAGCGGAAAATTGTGCGCTCCTCACCGCTCGCAATATTTTGTGCAGCTCAAAACTTTCGGAGCGGTAGGAGGAACCATCAGCGGAGGCCGAGCGTATATGGCGTTGCCTTAACGGAGGCCAACTTCTGTTAAACGGTGGTGAACGGTTACAAGCGGTGATGATTTTTTTTCATCGCTCCAGGACCGCTATAGCAAAGTTCTTGCAGTGTGACCAGGCCTTTACTTAGCTGCCTTACTGGTATCATGCAAAAGGCTATTCCTTTAAAATCCCATATAGCTTGATGCCGGGGTATCCATCAATTTATTTCATTATTAGTGGATCAAAGTAATAAATGGATTATTAGCATAATAAGTACAAAAACATTTTCTGTAGACCACCATATTCAAAGATAGTTTGGCTGACAGGTGGGAAGAGAGGACTCTGAGGAATACTCATGTTTTCCACATTAAAATCTATTCATTAATGTATCAAACTTCTATGTTGCTCATCTTGCCAAGGCAACTCAAGGTAACTAACAGTCATTTAATAAAAATATCATATAAATCATTAAACTATAATGACAATAAATTTAAAATTCAGAGAGGATATAAACATAAAAGGAATGAAAGTCAAAAAGGAAGAATTCAAATTGCAAGCCTTTGCGGATGACTTGGTCTTTATTTTGAAAGACCCTTTAGAGACAGCTCTAAAACTATTGGAAAAGATAGAGACATATGGTGAGATGGCTGGTTTAAAAATAAATAAAGACAAAACAAAGATTCTGACAAAGAACATGTTATTAAGACAAGGAAAAGAGCTGGCAGATTTATTGAAAATTCAAGTTACGAACAAAGTTAAATATTTGGGGATATATTTGACGTCAAGATGTACTACATTGAAAGAGAATAATTATATTAAGCTTAAACAGCAAATAGCATCCGACCTGAAAAAATGGGAAAACCTACAATTGTCATTGATTGGTAGAATTTCAACAATCAAGATGAATATTTTACCCAGAATTTTATATTTGTTTCAAACAATACCAATTAGGTTAAGCAAGGATTTCTTCGAAGAACTAAATAAAATTGTGTTGAAGTATATATGGCAAGGAAAGAAAGCGAGAATAAAATTAAAACTTTTACAGGATGCTAGAATTAGAGGAGGATTTGGCCTTCCTAATTGGGAGTTGTATTATCAAGCTGCAAACTTAATGTGGGTTAAAGAATGGATAACGTTAAGAAAGACTAGATTGTTGGCATTAGAAGGTCATGATTTATTATTGGGTTGGCATGCTTTTTTATGGTATAAGGGAACTAAATCACAGGGTTATTTTAGAAGGCATTATATATGGGAATCGTTATGGTTGAATTGGGAGAAAACTAAGAAACAATGTTATTTGAAAATTCCAGTTTGGTTATCAACTATTGAAGCTTTTTTGTATCCTATAACTTATAAGAAGGAACAAACAGTTAGATATGGGGAAATATTGGATGAAAAGAGTGAACTTAAAATGATGCAAAATTTAGAAGAACAAGGTATAAAGATGAATTGGTTTTCATATGCGCAAATACATGCAAGGTATCTTAAAGATTCTAAAACAGAAGGATTTTATGATAAATTGACTGACTTAGATAGGATTTTGACAGGTACTAATGAAAAAGTGATTAAAAAACTATATAGTTTTTTGTTGGAAATTAAATTAGAGGAAGAACAAGTTAAAGAAACAATGATTGCTTGGGGGAAGAATTTTGGATATGGGATTGATTTAGAGAAATGGCAAAAATTGTGGTCACAAAATTATAAAATGACAATGTCAACAGCATATAAAGAAAATTTGTATAAGATGTTTTACAGGTGGCATTTTCCCCCAACAAGAATAGCAAGAATGTTCAAGAATAAATCTGAAAAGTGCTGGAAATGTCATCAGATACCCGGCTCATATTACCATATGTGGTGGACTTGTGAGGAGGCCAGGAAATATTGGAATTCACATATGGCTGGAAAAAATGATAAAGAAACACATAGATTTGAAACCAGAGATTTTTTTCATGGGAATCGTACCTGATATATATAATAAAAAATTAAAGTATCTGATTGTAAATGTATTAACAGCAGCTAGGATTGTATTTGCTAAACATTGGAAGAGTGAGAAAATACCATTAGAGGAAGAAATTATTAAGAAAATATTGGAATGTGCTGAAATGAGTAGAGTGACATTTGAAATTAGAGAACAAGAAGATAAACAATTTTATGAAGTTTGGGATCTTTTTTATCAATGGTTAGATAATACAATATGATAATAGAATATTTAGAAATTTAGAAAATAATGAATATATAATTTTTCTTGGTTTTGATAATTTTTAAGAATATTTTATTAAGATAGATTTGGTATGATTTCATGATTTGTCATAAAATAATTTAACTTAATTATAGTTATCTCGCTTAAGTATGAATTAGTAAAATTATAGTCAAATGATTGTTTAATAATGATATTGGGATATTTTATTGATGATTGATAATGTGAGTTATTTTGTAATATAATTATTCTGATGACTATGAAATGGATGCACAAAAGGGAGTGGTAAACCAACCGATACACTGTAAATTTATGAAGAATGTTATAATTTTTTTATTTTTTATTTTTTTTATGTCATGTTTTATGTTATATATGTTTTTTGTCTGTTGTTAAAATCAATAAAACTTTTACCCAAAAAAATAAATAAATAAATTTAAAATTCAGTTAAAATTCAATTGACCAAGATGGAAAGGAACAAAGTACACATGAGGATGTAGGATCTCTCTAATCCATTTACCACCTCCAGGATGCTATTCCATTAGGGTCCCAGACCAGTTGGCAGGCAGAGCCAGTTCTTCAATCCCTTTTGGAAGCCCAAAAAGTTGAGTATGGATCTCACATCGAGGGGCAGGATAGGATCTTCCAAAGTGTGGGCAGAAAAAGTTCTCCTGAATTTCACCAGCTGAAATTCCTTGACTAACAGGATCTGCAACAAAACACTGTTTCTTCTGCCAGCATGGGTAGGGCACGCTAATCCCATCAGGGTGAGATAGTTTCACAGATAACCTGGACCCATGTCATCATTGGCTTTAAAAGATGATAAATAATACCTTGAATTGGACCCAGAGCAAACTGGCAACCGACTGTATTAAGTATCTAAGTACCTGACTGCTAAGTATCTTAGTTGAGCATTAGAGCTGAAATCTAATTTCTCTCTGAGAAGTAGCAAACCTTTCAAGAAAAAAAAACCCACAGAATTTCCAAACCACAATTCTTCCCAGCATAGCGCTACAAATTAGTGCTATAGGAAAAGGAATGTCAATGATTTTTAAAAATGTTATTATTTGAGAATTCAGTTATTAACATATTGAAACCTATTTATCCTATATCAAGTTTGTAGCTTACCTATTCTGCAATTGTTTTTACTATTATTCCCAGATTGTTCTTTTTAAATGTTGTCACTTTTAGCCTTAGAAAAAATACATACCACTTGATCAGATGCCAACATTTCACTTTTTTATTGGTTCGGAAATTGTAATGATGTATGGGAATGACTTTGGGAGACAGGAGAAGAGTCACAGAATAGTAAACACTCAAACAAGTAGCATCTGAGCTCAGGGGTGGGATTCAAAATTTTAACAACCAATTCTGTGGGCGTGGCTTAGGTGGTGGGCATGGCTTGCTGGTCATGTGACTGGGCGGACATGGCTTGGTAGTCATGTTATTGGCTGGGTGTGGCCAACTCCATATCACTCACATCGAGGCACACATCTCCTCGCCTGGCCTCTCATGAGTGTGGGGATGCTGCAATAGTCGTAAGCGTGAAAAATGGTCATAAGTCACTTTTTTCAGTGCCATTGTAACTTTGAATTGAACATTGTAACTCTATACAGTAAAGGAGGGGAAAAAATCTCCAGAGACGTTCCTGAGATGGGAAATCTAGTCCTGCCAAGGATGTAATAAGGATTAACGAAGAGGCAGTTTCTGTAAGCAACACCAGAATGTTTCCTTCCTGCCTTCCTTACAGGATTAGGCCAGTAATTTCTTCTAACAACCGGTTCTCCGAACTGCTTAGAATGTTAACAACTGGTTCTAGCGAATAGGTGCAAACTGATAGAATCCCACCCCTGTCTGAGCTACACAAGCAATGGCAGCATGGCAATATCTAAGGAGGAACACCCTTTCTAGTTCCTTGGGCTGTAAATGTGAGGGGGGTGAAATGTACTTTCAAACTTGCAAGATTCTCTTAATGTAGCCTTACAATAAATTTAAAGCTAGTACTTCTGGGTGTGCTTCTTGTCTGAACCCTTCATTGGGCTAAGAGGAATAAAGCAACTCTAAATGAACACATGAAGAGGTATAACAAGCAAACAAATTACTTCATTGGTTCTACTAAGTTTAGTGGGGTTTATTTCCATGTAAATGTGCTAGGGACCATAGCCTAAGATGCTCTTGAGTTGAATCCATGGGAATTTCCTCTTAGGTTGAAATCACAAAATTACCTTTTATCACTGGCACACAGCCTTCCATTCAAAGTCTATTATCACAATGGTATGACTAAAAACAAGTTACTCATGAATTTTTGCAGAAAAAATTATTAATCCCCATCTCCACTCAGGTTAGCATTCTTCTGTTTTCTAAAAACTCAATACCAATATTCTATTTTTAACTCCACAGGGCATTACTAGATGAAAATGCCCTTAGGCTTCTACTTTAAAAAGCCTAACTTTTTTCCCTTGGTTGCCCCTCCACCACTACCCCCTCTTCTTTTTTTGTTGCTGATTGAATTGAATTAATTCCTTGTCAATTACTTTTATAAAACAAATAGATGAGAAACAGCAATATACTTAGCAAAATTTATTAGGTTTTCAGACATGGACATCTACATTACAACCAGCGATGTCAGTTAACATAACTAGATTCCCAGAATGGTTGTTTTTTTACTCATCAAAGCAGAAGACAGTAACAAAATAAAATAAGGAGTTGTAATCATTCCTTGCAGGCAAAAAACAAAAGAGCAGGAATAGGCTACAAGTGATTGCTCTCCACTGATAACTGCCAATTACCAGCAGGAAAAAAAAAAAGCTGGCTGGGCTGTTTTTTGTCAGAAAGCAAGAAATAAGAAGTGCTTTCATGGCATCTAAAAAAGTAGGGACATCACTATTTAAGCCTTACCTCATAACAGAGTCACAACAGAGGCACTTTAAAAAAGAAGCTTCTGTATCACTGTGAGGTTGGGGTTGCCATGAATTGTCCTACTTTGCTGCTTACAGTTAATTTTGTTTAAAATATTTATAGATCATCTGTTTTCCTAAGTAGGAATATTATGTATTATTAAAAATACAGGACAATAAAATTGCAGCAGAAAAGAACAAAAATAATTTTATAATAAATAATAAAACAAGGCAAAATTGATCAGCGGTCATGAAAGACTCAATGAAACAATACAGTTTTTTAAATTAAATGTTCAGAATTCTTAGGAAGGTCAGCTACTGTTGGGTCATATTGTTAGTTCTAAAACAAACTAGGAATCCATTCTTTAGTGAAAAGATCACATTAGTACAAGCATGATATAATAGGATCACACTATATGCCAGTAGGAAATGCTGGAATAGGTAGGAAGTAAATAGTAAATGGGGCCAGAACCCAAGGCTTGCAAACTTACTATTATTATCTTTCTGGGACTTCATTTTCTATCTTTTTCTCTTTTTCCAAGACCTCTTTTTATTATCTCTTCCCTTCACAGCAGGCTAATGGAAAAGGGCAGATTCTTTTTTGTAAGAGATCTGAACTGCTCACTAATTGCTTACTTTTGAAATTAGCCTGAGAACCAGGCCAAGAAATGCATGTAGCCTTGAGACAATGAGCTTCCCACACCTATTCTAAAAACATAACACATTGAGATGAAGGAGGAAAAATATCTTCAAATATCTATGAGATTTTTACTACTGTACAGTGGCATGGATCAGACATGATCAAAATAGCTTAAAAATCGGTAATCTTTACCTGATTTTATTTAGCATTATATCTGAACAGGATCTCTGACATGTTGTTCTTAGGGTAGCATTTTGTTTGATTATTTTTTTTGAGCTAGCTTTTGACTCCTGGGCAAGTCCATTGCAGGTTTTTTAGCAAGATTTTTCAGAAGTGCTTGCTCACTACATGTTTTCTAGGGCCAAGAGGGTGTAACTGATGCAGTGTCACCCAGCTGGTTTGATGCCTAAGGCAGGACTAGAATTCACTATCTCCTGGTTCCCAACCTGATGCCTTATCATTACACCAACTGATTAAATGTTTTAATAATTACATCCAAAAATATACTTTAATAAAATGCCACACTCATATTCTAGAAGAGTGGTAAACGTGTTATTAGTTGCTATAGCTTGATTACTCCCATTCCACATCAACCTCTTTTTAAACTCTCTAACACATGTACTTTCAAGAATAGGATTTTAAAGGCTTATGGATCTTTATCATATTAGGACTTTCCTCTCTAAAAATAAAATAATTGTCAATGGAATTAATATTTAAATCAGTTTCAGCTTTATTGGGATAAAACTAGAGAGCTCTTTCTATCTCCTGATATTTATTAGAGCCATTACAAAATAATCCAGATTTAATCTTATGTGATTTGTCTCTGCCATTTATAATCTACATGTAGTCAAGATTATTGGTAATTCATGATCTCAATGTACCTGCTATGAAAAATGCCACACATATTTTAGATTCCATCAGCCATTTAAAAAATATATTTAACAAATCAAGAATGAACTATTTTCATATCATATTGATTCCAACTTATAACAATAATGTTAGAAAGGATGTGGAAGAAAAAGAACATATTTTCCGCCAGAAGTTCAAGGCAGTGTACATAGCCTTTCCTCCTGCATTTTTCCCCACAAGAGCAATCCTGTGATATATATTGAGCTACAAAATGACTGGGCCAATCTCATCAGCTTCCATGGATGAGGATATATTTGAACCTGAATCACTCTAGTTCTGATCCAACACAATCATTGAATTACACTGATTCACGGTTCTTTATTCAATCGTAGATATTTGCCAAAATCACTCATAACTTGGGACATGCCAAAGAATTACCAATTACATAGTATATGATATATGCACTATTACTTATTACTTACTTGCTAGTAATTATTTACATACCACTAACTACTCACTATTATCAATCACTGTATAATACTTGCACTATGTAATACATACACTGTTAATAAATTATTCATGCTGCTCCTATGAATAGTCCAATTAAAATGGCTTTTTATTAGATATATGGCAAGATATATGATTCAGCAATTTAGAGCAATATATGGTATTCAGTAATAAGATAAGCTTGAAGTGTCTTGGTTTCTGTTCTGTTATTAGGCTAATCTATATTGGATATCTTCTGATTCATATATTTCCTGCTATAAAAGCTTAAGCATTTTTACTATTATAATTTCAAAATGAGGAAAAGAAGCATGAGAGAAAAAATCTAAAATGCATTATAAATATCAGAAAGCTGTTAATTGAAAGAGACACTTTATAGCAAAGTCTTTAAACCAGTTCAAGGAGCCTGTGTCTTGAACTGGTTTAAAGACTTTGATCTCAGTTCAGTTTTCTGGCTGGATAGACATGGCCATGTGACTGGGTGGGTGATGTCACTCATCACACCCAGCACCGCCTCCTGGCCACTCACCTCAAAGGCAGAGGTAGGATTCAACCGGGGGGGGGGGGGGGGGGGGGAGGGGAGTTGGGAAACAGCACCCTGAAGGCAATTTTAGGAATCTGTAGGATAAAGTTCCTTGGATTTGCTCTTAATTAGATTCTATTTGTTGGTCCTGAGGAAGTAGACAATCTTTGGAGCTGTGATTTTGGGCACTGATAAAGGGGATAAGCAAGAATTGCTGGAACAACATCCAACTCCCAGGAGCACCATACATGATGCAAGGCACAATAAAAGCACTCTACATGCTCTTCAGCTAGCAAGGTATTCTTTGATTGATCCTCCTGGTAGAGACTTTGCTTAACATAGGTAACAGCAAAAATTTGTTGTGGACTACATGTTCCTGAAATCCTGGACTCTCTTGTTCCTGACACTGTCACTTGAATGCAAACTAGCAATTTTCTCACATTTGACCTTTTGAAAAGAACCTGATATCACTTTCACCTGCTGCTTTGTGTTCTGGTTGCTGGACCTCATGAAAGCAACGTTCCAAATTTGTTTGGAACTTTTTTGGGACACACATGCACTTGCACAGACTTCCTGCCTGCTACTTCATATATTATTTAATATTAAAAATAAAGCCTCTGCAAACTAACTGCTATGGGTGAGCATATGTTTGGTTGAAAATAAAGACATTGGTAATATGGGATAGAATCAATTCAAGGACATGGCTTTACAGAATTACTAGGGCTCTGCTCTCTCCCTGCTCCTATTTAACATTTACATTAGGGCACATGTGGATGTCCAGAACTTACATAACTCCTTACATAATTAGCATTTTCCCAGTTGTGATGAAGAGTGCTGCAATAAACAACTTAAGGCTACAAAATAAAGAATAAAACAATGACAATACAGATAGTCCTTGTCCAGTAACTGCATTTGATTTCAGAAAAATGACCTTAAGCAAACCACATGATAGAGAGACAGATTGCAAAGACTGTTAATTGATTGCCATCTCATTCAGGTAAAGTTCTCTCAGAGTATCCTGTTCCCGTCCATTTTATTTGTTTTGTTTTGTTCCCTCCCCTCCCCCCCCCTCCCCCCCAAGCTATTTCTTCTTAATTTGCTCTTCTCTAGAATACAGCACTTCCCTAAAAGGCTCTAACCACAAGATAACAAGTTGAAGTCTGTAACCTTAATGAATGATCGCTAAGACAGTTACTAAATAAGGACGATCTAAATAATAGAAATTTGTTCATGCATAAATTATAAGATGAGTAGACTTTGAAAAATGTCCTACTCCAATTCAGAATTCTTTAAAAGCAAAAAATGTAAACATTTATATTTCTGTTTCTGTCAGCCTCGTGGAATCAAAACGAATTCTGTTTTGGTGTGAAGCTTCATTAACAAAATCTTGCAAGTATGAAAATAAAATTCTCCTTTCTCCGTCATCTCCTTTACAGCCTAAGAAACTAGGGAGGATAACTTCTGAGACTCTTGCCCATCTTCCTCTAGCTATGGGCTCTGCTGTCTCTTATCTGACTGTTGTCTTGGCAGCATCTCTTTGCTCAGTCTCCCAAGGTCTTTCTCATATACCTGTTCTGACCCAGCTCCCCAAACACGACAAAATCTCTGATGTGACCTCAAAAGATTTTTTTTATTAGGAATGCCGGCAGCCCCAGCAAAAAGTTTCTCTTGCAGACTAGTAAGTCCGTATCCCCAGCTAGGGTATGGTCTCGCTTGCAGCGGTGGCTCTTTCTTCCCCAGGATCGGCCTATGGCTTTCCACTGCTCTCCTCTTCTCTGCCTTCTACGCAGCCGCGCGTCGGGCACTGGACCCAGCTGTTCCTCCTCTTCTTCATCAACCACCTCCAGACCTGGGGGCTGTTGACTCTTCATCTGAGGGCTGATGGATGGCCCAGGCTCCACCACCCCCTCTCTCTCTCGGCCAGCTCCATTCCCTCTTCCCTCTCGGAGTTCCCTCATTGCCCTGATGCTGACCCTGACTCCCATGCCTCGTCCTCTGATTTGGCTGCTGCAGCTGACAGGCTACAACAATACCATATATCTTCATTAACAGGACAATCTCTAAAAATTAAAATCAACTTACTTCTCCCCACCACCATGGAAAACATAAAATAAATTTATTGTTATAGTCAAGATATATAGTATACGAGGTAAACTTTCTTACAAGGTGCAGAAATAGATACAGAATAAGTGCATAAAACAAAGAGGAAACTACTACAAATTAAACATTACAATCAGCTAGTGCTAAATGGTAAAACCAGCCGATGTGCCACATGGTTTTTTTAGAGGCCCCTTCATGACATCCCAGAAGTTGGTGCCATTTTGAGAGCCGGTTCAATTCTTGCGATTCAAGAATTGTGACTGCTTCAATAGTGCCCACTTCTATAATGGCATGAATTAGTTTAGGAAGGCTGCATGGTGCATCAGGTGATTCTCTTTTGGAAAGAGAATCAGCCAATGTGCTGCAAGACCTTTTACAGAGGTTACCTCATATGATTCTGGAAGCAGCTGCCATTCTCAGAATTATCTCAGAATTTGGAAAATGGTGACCCAATGCAATTGGCACCTGAGTCCAAAATGATGCCAGGTGGCCCCTGTGGAAAGGCCACCTGTTGTATCAGTTGGGCACTGTTTTGGTAAGATCAGAAGAGGCAAGTGGAGCAAGGCATAATGTAGGGGATGAGGCCCAAGGATATGAAACCCAGTGTGGCAGAAAGATGTGCAAGGGATGGCTCAGACGTCTTGAGAGGCCTGGCACAGGACACATTTAAGCAGGGGAGGTACTGCAATGCAGGCCCAGGCCTGCATCAGGCCTGTCCAACCCTGAAGCACCTTGTGCTCCACTTTAAGATCACAAAGGGAGATCCAGGATTGTAATCACTAAGCCAGGAAATCACATGGCACCTCACTTAATGATGCCAACAACTTATGATGATAATTCTGGACTCAATTGTGGTTGCAAGTCAAAGATTACCTTTATTTATTAATTCTCTACACGGAATATATTCTTGATTTTATAATTCAATACATATACAAATACAGGTGATCCTCCTTTTACAACCACTTGTTCAATAACTCTTCAAACTTACAATGGCACTAGATGAGTGCTTGTACTTCTGGTCATCCCAGCATATTACAATCATTTCACCATCTGCTATTTTGCATCTGACTGTTTTCAATTGGTCTTCTGAATGGAAGAATACTATTGTTAAAAAAATGGGAGGATAATAGCATCTTAAGAGCACCACCTGTGCCTGTACTGAACAAGTATCCCACTAAGAAATGAATGCAGGTTGCTATCACCTCTCTTGTTTTTGGGGGGGGTCTTGAAATACTGAACAGAAACATAAGACAAGAGATTGTAGGAATAAATATTTGAAAAAGAAACAAAAGTTAAGGGCTTTTGCAATTTTACTTGATGTTGGTTTTGGAAGATCTTTTAAAAGAATTGAAACATTAATGAGAAATTAGTGCAAGTAAGCAGAGAAAAATGGAAGTAGAAAAATGGAAGTAGAAAAATAATTCCCAGGTGCTATGGTTATAAAAATACCTCACAATACACCATCATCTACTGCTACTACAACTGTTGTCATTTTATATCAGGCAGCTTTGCATGCTACCTCTACCCAATCAATTGCCTTAAAAATTAAATGTAATAAAAGTGAATTGATTACAATCAGGGCACTGAATGAATTTAATGGCCAAAGAGGAATGTCAGTGAGAAAGGAAGCAATCCCAGAAAGAAAAAAAGAAAGCTGGAAACACTTCTTCAATAACATTGCGTGTTTGGTCATCATGGCTAAGAAAGAGTGTCCATATTCAGTATGTTTGGTTGATGAACTTGAGATACAAATGTGTGCTTTTGTAATGATAAACTTATTCAACTTTTGGAAATGAAGATGATCACATAATATACAAATAAATATTGTTCTACATTTAAGGTGTAAACTCAAGTTTTGCCTTGTTCATTAAAACTTACTTCTTTTTTGTGATTAGACAAAGCCTTCACACTAAGCTCACATTTATAAATTTATCTACAGGCCTAAAAAAAGTGCTTGTTCTACCTTAAGAATGAACCAAAATAATGAACCAATTACTAGGAGAGATATAATGCAGTTTTCCCCCATCCTGCATCAATCAGCAAATGCAGAAAGATCAAGCTCTTAGTTACTAACCGGTAGATTATCAAGATCTCTAAACTTGGCAATATACACATCATATTTTTATTATAAATCCAAAAGTTGGGGTAACTTCCTTTAGGCATTGCACAGTTTCAAAAAGTCAGCTCCTGTAAATCAACCGTGGTTTAGGTAAGGTTCAAAATACACTAGTTACGACAAAAGTGCACCACAATTTGCCTATTTAAGGCAAGCTCGGTTGAAATGATCACATAAAGCTTCCTGTTTGTTCAATAGTAATACAAAAATATGTCTAAATTTAAACTAACAAAAGAATATACAAAGAAATTTCCTTAATTGCATCCATCCTCTCCTATCATTTCTATATTTGGAATTCAATGTATAAACCTAGCCTTCAAAAAGCATACAAGCCAAGAATTTTGTCATGCAGCCTCCACTTTTTCAGGTGATCCAGTCAAACTGAATATTGTTAATATTGCTTGTAAAAGAAATGGGTTTTGCTTCACATGGTCGGTCATGAAGATTCACTGAATTTTTGAGAAATTCACTGAACTTTTGAGAAATAGCACCACTTTATTCTTCCTTAGAAAAATTTACCAAGAAAAAGTATGGTAATAACATGTATTTATTAAACAATTGCAAGCAGTCTAACACCAATGACACTAACACATATGAGTAATTGTTTGTCAATTTTATATCCCCACTTTTCCTCCATGAGTTGAGGGTGGCTTACTTGGAGATCTTTACCTTCTCGTGCTGAGGGACTCTCCTCATAAGAATAGCTCTGTCCCTTCCAACTCTGTTAATCTGTTTAAATCTGTATATCCAGCCAGCAGAAGCTACGTCCTACCAAGCCTATCATCTATAAGTGGCAGCACACGTAACAGACAATTAAAATGGGCGTTGATCCTTACCTGACACGCCATTTCTCTGGAGCCGGGAGGATCATCCAGAGAGTGGGAGGTGCTTCAGTCTGCGTCATTGAAGGCTGAGCTTAATTACTGAGGAATGCTCCGCCCTCCATCACATGGCTCCTTGCATTCCCCAGTTTATGCGAAGTCGAGAGTGAAGAGAAGAGTGTGCTCTCATCTTACTATGCTAAAAGGTTCATTGGCCGAAACAAGACCCCACCAGACGGTGAACTAAAAGGGTGGGGCTGGATGATCCTCCCGGCTCCAGAAAAATGGTGTGTCAGGTAAGGACCAACACCCATTCTCCTGAGAGCCGGTCGGATCATCCAGAGAGTGGGACATACCAAAGCTTGGCTGTCCTACGGGAGGGACTCCGTCTGGTTCTGTAGTCCCTGCGGTTCTTTGAGGACTCGCTGGAGAACTCATCTACCAAACGAAGTCTCCGCCGAGGCAAATATGTCAATCTTATTGTGCCTGATGAAGGAAGATGGGGATGCCCAGGTGGCTGCCTGACAAATATCCGCAATTGGAGCCTGGGTGGCCCAAGCTGCCAAGGTGTGTGCCCTTCTGGTGGAGTGTGCTGTTATTCCGCTGGGAACTGGCAGAGCCTGGGACAAGTACGCTTTGGAAATAATAGCTCTAATCCAGCGGCCAATGGTTGACGGGGACACCTTATGGCCTAATGATTTGGGCTGAAAGGAAAGGAATAGGGATTTGGGCCTCCTGAAGGGCTGGGTACACTTAATGTAAATGCGGAGGGCCCGTCTTACATCCAGGGTATGCCAAAGCTTCTCCCTTTCCCACGAGGGATTGGGGTAGAGGTTCAGAAGTATAAGTTCCTGTGCCCTATGGAAGGTTGATTTGACCTTGGCAAGAAGTAGGGTCCGGTCATAGAACCACCCGATCAGCATGGAAGATGCAAAGGTCCCTCCTCACCGACAAGGCTACTATCTCTGATATTCAGCAAGCCTAAGTAATGGCCATCAGGAACATGACTTTGAATGTTAGGAACTAGAGTGATGATTCCCTTAGAGGCTCGAAGGGTTGTTTAGTAAGGGACACCAGGACCTTATTGAGGTCCCAGGTAGGGTATCTATGTACGGTTGGGGGAGTCTCCTCTTAGAGTCTCCTCTGAGAAATGCCCTAATGCGAGGGTGGAGGGAAAGGGAACACAGGTTGTCGCAAACAATGACAGTTGAGAGGGCTGCGACCTGATGCCTCAGGGAAAGACCTTTCCTCAGACCCTCTTGGAGGGTGAGAGAGGGTTGACTTGGAGACTATGGCACCACTTGCAGAACCCCTGCCAAATGACATTGTATATTCTGGTTGTTCACGGCCGCCTGGCGGCTAAAATGGTATCAATAACCTGGTCAGAGAACTGCTCCTTCATTAGACGTTCCTGCTCAACCTCCAATCGGCTAACTGGAGCTACTTAGGATCCGGGTGTTGGAAGGGCCCCTGGGAAAGGGATATCCTGTGCAGGGGAATTTTCCAAGGGGGGGGCACCGATAGGTTGCAGAGGTCTGCAAACCATGGACGCCTGGGCCAGTAGGGTGCCACTAGAATCAGCTCTGCTTTCTCGGAGATGAGCTTCTGGATGACTCTGTAAGACTCTGGGGAATGCATATAGAAGCCCTGTGGGCCAGGGGCAACGGAGGGCGTTATGATTCTCGGCCCCGTGGGAGGGGTACCTCGAGAAAAACCTGGGGAATTGGGTGTTGAGCGGGGATGCGAAGAGATCTACTGATGGGAGACCGAACATCATGGTCACTTCCCTGAACAGCGACGGGTGAATGCGCCACTCGGACTGGTCACCATGGTCCTACTCAGCCAATCTGCTTGGGTGTTTGAGACCCCTGAGATGTGCTCGGCTTTGAGGGAGAGGAGATTGCGCTCTGCCCAACAGCAGAGGCGCTCGGCCTCTCTCATCAAACTTATGGACTGGGTGCCCCCTTGTCGGTTGACGTGAGCCTTGGCGGAGACGTTGTCCGAGAGTATCAGGACATGCCGCCCGCGTATGTGGGGGAGGAAGTTGCGCAGGGCCAGGTGGATGGCGCGAAGTTCCAACCAGTTTATACTGTGTGTCTGTTCTACCTGTGACCATTTGCCCTGTGTTGAGAGCGAGTGGATGTGAGCGCCCCATCTGGACAGGCTGGCGTCTGTGGTGAGGGTGAGGCGTTGGGGTTCCTTGAAGCAGTGTCCCTTGTTGATGGCGGGACTGGTCCACCAGAGACGTTAGGACCCTTGAAGGCACCTTGACCGTGGCCTTTGAATTGCTTCTGCCGGTCCTTTGGAACGGGATCAGGAACCACTGTAAGGATATAGTGTGTAAACGGGCCCAGGGAGCAATGGAGATACATGAGACCATTTTACCGAGTAATTTAGATGATTCTAAAAGTGTTACCTTCCTTGATCGTCTGATATGTTTGACAGTTTCCTGGATGCTATGGAATCTCTCGGAGAAGAAAACCTTTCCCTGAACCGAGTCAATGACGGACCCCAAGTGGGTGATCCGTGTTGATGGTAACAGATGGCTCTACTGCCAGTTTACTAGGAACCCATGGTCTTGGAGGGCAGAGAGAGTAGCTCTGATATCCCTTTCTGCTTGGGTTCTGGAGTGAGACAGGATGAGGATGTCATCCAGGTAACAGTGGAGACGAACCGGGAGGTCCCTGAGGTGGGCCGCTAGGGCCACGAGGACCTTAGTGAAAGTTCTCAGGGCAGAGGCCAATCCAAAGGGAAGGGCCACATATTGGAAATGGCGATGGTTGTAGCGGAACCTGAGGAATTTGGAATGAGAGGGCCGGATTGGGATGTGAAGATACGCCTCTGAAAGGTCTATAGAGGATAGCCAGTCTCCCTGCCTGATGCCCAGTAGAATGGATTGTAGGGTGTGCATCATAAACCTGTGGTAGGTCAGGTAACAGTTAAGGCGTTTCAGGTCTAGAATAGCCCTCCATCCCCCTGAGGATTTGGGGACCACGAAGAGGTGGGAGAAAAACCCCTGCCTCCGCTGGGATGGTGGTACAGGTTGTATGGCCTGTATGGTGAGGAGATGGTGAATAGCTGAATCCATTGGGATCCTTGGAGGGGGGGATGCCATAAAAAAGGCAGGGGGGGTGCGCTGGAATTCAAGCGCGAGGCCCAGTCTGATGGTGTCTCGGACCCAGGCATTGGAGGTAGAGGAATCCCATCGGTCGGCGAAATGCTTGAGGCGTCCGCCGATGGGGAGGGAGGGATGGGATCTATCTGGGTCATCTAAGTACAACCCCCTGCTTGAGAAGGAGAGTTTATTCCAAATATTTGCCTTTGTCTGGGATCGAACTCACGACCTCCTGATTGTGAGGCAAATGCTCCACCTCTAGGCCACCTGCCAAAGGGCTGTGTCGGAAAGGCTTCCCTCCTGAACCCCTGAAGGGGCGCCTGTAGCTGCCACCCCTCCTGTTCCTGTCGCCCAATCGGCTCGATCCTGGGGCTGGAATGGCCGGTAGGAGGGGGGACTCGGACGCCTGGGCGGGAAAGGATACTGGTAGAACCTCTCCGAAAGGCTGAGGTGCTCTTGACTCTGACCTCCGAAAGAGGGGAGGAAGGAATTTTTTCTTGCTTTGGGTTTCGGATAGCAACGGCTCCAGGGCGGTGCCAAATGGTTTCTCCCCCTTAATGGGGGCGGTGGCCAACTTAACCTTGTTTTTCATGTCCGCCTGCCAGTGTTTGAGCCAGAACAGGCAGCGAGCTGTAACGTGAGAGGTTATTGCACGGGCGGAGAAATTAACCGCGTGGTAGGTGGCGTTAGCCGAGAATTCTGCCATGGCCGTCAATTTTGCGATGTCCTGATGTGTCCTTGCGTTAGAGGGGGGAACATGTTGTTTCAGTTGGCGGAGCCACCGAATTAAAGACCTGGTGAAGAATGAAGTGGCCGTGGCCGATCTAATGGCCCAGGTGTCCGCTTGATGGGCCCTACGTAAGGTCAGTTCGGATTCTTGTCCTCGGGTTTCAGAGCCTCCAGGGGATCACTGGGGGAGGACGAGGGCGCTAAGCCCAGTATGGGCTCATCTGCCTCGGGAGTGTTAAGCAGGTTGCAGAAGCTTGACTCGAGGTTAAAGAACCTCTTGTCCTGGTTGGATGGGACCAGAGGGGCCCTTGTAGAGTCCAAATGGTTTGAAACTAGGTCATGAAATATGGGTGGGGCCGGAATAACCTTCACCTCCACCACGGGCTGCCTGAAAATGGCGTCCTCTTGTCCCTCCGCCAAGGAGAGGAGAATCAAGGAGGACTGAACAGACAGGCCAGAAATGTTCTTGGCCTAAAATCCAAGCGATTTAAACATGTGTGGCTTGAACAGACCCACAACGGTGGGTTGATCGGGAGTGAGACCCTCGTCCTCGGACATGTCTCCTTCCGTTGGGTCTATCTCCAATAGGGCTTCCCCTTGTTGTGTAGAACCCCATTCAAATTCCTCCTCCTCCCTGAACCGATCCAGGTCCTCTATGGCCTCCTCCAGTTCCCCTTCTGGGATAGGACTGGCCCCCTGCAAAGGTACCTGACCATGAATAGGGTCCAATCTGGACGAGGACCTGGCTGATGGTGAGTCTGGACATCTGTTGAAGGCCGTCTGCTATCCCCTGGCGGATAGCCCATCCATGCCTGCATGTATGCAGGGATCTCAACTGTGGCGGCCTCCTCCTGGCGCAGACCAGCGGTCGTGGGCGTGAATGTAGCTTCGGGTGGCCGTCTGGTGGCTGGTCCGGGGACCTGGTGTCCCTGGGATGAGCTGTGCCTGGAGAGGGAAGAGCAATCTGGAGGAGGGGGTGTGTCTGGAGGTAGAAGGAACAGAGGATGGTAGGGCTGGAAGCATGGGTTGTGCCTCTCTAGATCGCCTGTCAAATTTTTTCTCCAGTGCCCTATGACGTCTTAGGGCATCTCTCTAAGAAGCCTTGGAAGTATCCTTAGAGGCTTCCTTAGCCTGTTTGCGCAGGTGGTAGGATTTCGATCTGGCCTTCAAAGAAGGGCCTTTTGTGGAAATGTCATCTGCCATTATAGAAGAAAGGACTGAAATACCAATTTAAGGCGGTTGGCTCGTCAAGGGTTCGACCTACAACAAAGGCCGGGTGTCTTTTCAGCTGGCCCGCGCCCCCTTTTGGAATTTAGACGTATACAGCCTATAAAATTAATATTGTTATAATTATTAATATATATAGAACAATTAGTATTGAAACTGTGTAATAGTCCTTTAGCGAGAAAGTTTATATATCTATATATGCATATATATATATATATATATATATATATATATATACATATATATATATATAGTTTATATAGAGTTTATTTGTCATTACACTCGCAAGCAGGTGCAACAAAATGAGGTGCTCTTCCACAAGTAAAAACTGGACAAACACCAGTAAAAGAAAAAAATTAAATTAAATTAAAACTAAACACAGCTGACCATACAATGATCTCTATGCAATTTAAAAATGTAAAACCCCATTACTCTCTCTCTCTCTCTTTCTCTCTCTCTCTCTATATATATATATGTATAATATTTCTTATTCTTATTCTTATTTTTATTATTTTTATTTCATAATATTCAATTCGGGGTCTGGCTCGATGCTCCTCGGAAGGAGTGGCCCCAGAGGTTGCTGTAAGTTGTCACCAATCTGCCAAATGAACGCCTGAGGCTGGAATGAGGCCTCTGGCAGCTGGAGCTCCCAGGCAACAACCGGGAGGGATAGGCTGCAAGCTTCTGCCCTGAGCGTGCTGCGGAAGCCAACTAGTGTATGCCAATTGTGATGAAAAATCTATTAGCTCTCACAGGCTGGAAGGCCTATGACTAGAGCTAGTCCCTTCGCAGCCCAATGAGGCCTTTAAATATAGCGCCCGACATGCGGCGGCACCCAAAATGGCAGCCGGCCACGATCTCTTATCCACGGGCCGCTCAGAGCAATTAAAAAGCCTCTCCGGCATGTCTAGAGGCCGGAAAAGCAGCCAGGTAAACTATTTGCCCTTTCCTGGGGCGATCGGCATTCGCGGTGGGGGGGAACACCAGCTGCGCTTATCAGCGCGATCGAATGGAGCCGCTGCGATTGCGGCACGGAGAAGCAGCAGGAAAAGGAGCCGAATTGGGGGGGAAGGATTGGCACCAGAGCGCGAAAGCCGCCCGCTCGTTATCCCCCCTGGGGGCGAAAAACGCGCTCCCTTGCTACAGCTACCTGAAGTGCGCAGAGGCTGAGGAAGAGCCAAGAATAAAAGGCAAACCTGAAAAAGTAAAGGACTTTGCAGCAATTAGCTTGAATCGGCCAAGGAGTGGAAATACACAGCCTACTCTCACGAAGGCTGAGCATAAACTGGGGAATGCAAGGAGCCACGTGATGGAGGGCGGAGCATTCCTCAGTAATTAAGCTCAGCCTTCAACGACGCAGACTGAAGCACCTCCCACTCTCTGGATGAACCGACCAACTCTCAGGAGAACATTTTACGCACACGCACACACTTCTATATAATATATTAAAAACTAAAAGAGTCACAAAGCCAAAAAGGCTACATGGAGATATTAATGTTGCATGGGTGAAATTACTGGGCTGGAAAGGGGGATCCATGGTACCACCACAAATATGCATAGAAACTTGACAAAAAAGATCTGGCTTAGATTAAATTCAGATTTTTTTAAGCACAATCTGGATGATCTACGTTCAAGTTATACTGAAATTAAAAATGATTTCCAAAATATATTATTCGAATTTGAAAGCCTTCTTCAAGAGGTTAGCACTCCAAAGTAACAGATCAATTAATCATATGCAATATGAAGGACAGGAATAGCTAAATACTATGAATAACAAAAAAAGTCTGCAAAATACTGTTAATGTACATTAACTAATGCAAAGGTCCTCTCAGTGTCTACTATCAGAATGGGCGTTGGTAGAAGTCACCCTGAACGCCCTTTCTATCTATGCTGTGAGAGAGCCCAGGATGGGTTGACTCCTTCCTATGATGTCATTTAGCTGAGTCTGTACTAAGATATAAAAGCCAGCCCCCGGGAGAGCTTTGGCGAAGATACTTGACAGACTGAAAGGTGTCTCTGAAAGCACAAATTAATACAGAAATATGACTCCCTTAATTCATCTCCAGACGAATTAAGGGAAGGGCTGGGCTCTCTCGCAGCATAGATAGAAAGGACGTTCAGGGTAACTTCTACCAACACCCATTCTCCTCCATGCTGCATCGAGAGCCCAGGATGGGACATACCAAAGCTTGCATGTCCATGGGTGGGTCCTCGTCTGGCTCATCAAACTGACTGTTGAACCACTCGTTGAAGCACTCGTCTGCCGAAGGCTGCAGTTGCCGAGGCAAAGACATCCAGACGGTAGTATCTGATGAAAAGAGACGGAGATGTTCACGTGGCCGCACGACAGATCTCGTCCAAGGGTGCTTGGGTCGCCCAGGCAGCTGAAGTTTCTGGTAGAGTGCGCCGTCAGACCACAAGGAACCGGAGGGGCCGCAGCTTTGTAGGCCTGCTCAATGCAAGATCTGTCCCACCTGCTAATAGTATGAGAAGAGGCCTTGTGTCCCAAGTGAGAAGGGAAAAGGAAACAAAATGGCTTCAGACTTCCTGAAGGAGGAAGTGCACTTAATGTATATTCTAAGAGCCCTACCTACGTCTAGCAAGTGCCATTGCTGCTCTAAGTCATGGTGCGGGAGGGAGCAGAAGCCAGGCAACATAATGTCCTGGGACCTGTGAAACAGTGTTAAACCTTGGAATAAATGAGGGGTCCAGACTGAGGACAACCCTATCACTGTGAAAGGAACAAAGGTCCTGTCTGAATGGAAAGAGCAGCGAGCTCGGATACCCGCCTGGCTGAAGTGATGGAAACAGGGAACACTACCTTCAGAGTCAGGAAACGGAGAGACAATGTTCTAAGGGGTTCAAAAGGAGGCTTTGTAAGGGCATAAAGGACCACATGAAGATCCCAGGAAGGATACCTGTGAACCACCAGAGGGTGCAGGTTGGAAGCCCCTTTTAAAAACCTCCTAACTGAAGGGTGATGGGATAAGGAAGCGAACCCCATGAAAGAACCGATGAGAGGGCCTCAATCTGCCTGCGTAAGATGTTGGGGGCCAAACCTTTCTCCAGATCATGCTGAAGGAATCTAAGAACCTCTGCTAACTGGGCTAAAGTGGGAGAGAGAGACCCTCCCTAAGGCACCATCGGGAAGGGCCTTCCAGGTGGCATCATAGATGTGCCTTGTGGGAGGTTTGCGAGATGCCAGGATAGTGATGATGACCCTTTCAGGAAGATCAGCCACCTCTAGCCGCTGCCGCTCAAGTGCCATATGGTCATCTTGAGCCACTGGAGCTCCAGGTGGAGCAGAATCCCCTGATGAAGGGAGATTAGATGGGCTGGGATCGTCCAAGGAGAAGCCACCGACAGGTTGACCAGGTCCACAAACTAGGGCCTCCTTGGCCAATAGGGTGCCAGGAGGAGGAGCTCCGCTCATTCCTCCAACATCTTCCGAATTACTGCTGGAATGATGGGAGTGGGGGAAAGGCATAGAGGAGACTTTTGGGCCATCTGCACTGAAGGGCATTGGTCCCCTCCGCTCCCTGGCAAGGAAACCTGGTGAAGAATCTGGTGATCTGTGCAATTTGAGGAATGGAGAAGATCCACCTCCGGCATTCTGAATCTGAGGGAAAGGTCCCTGAATAGAGAACGAGGAATAGACTATTCTGCCTGGTTGACTAGGCTCCTGCTGAGCCAGTCGGCCTGGGAGTTGTTGATCCCTGAGAAGTGGTCCGCCAAGATCGACAACAGGTGTTGCTCTGCCCATAACCCCAATCATAGAGCCTCTCCCACAAGGGTTCTGGACCTCATCTCCCCCCACTGGTTGACATGAGGCATGGTGGCCAAGTTGTTCATAAGGACTAGAACATGAGAGCCGGTCATGAGTGCCTGAAATGCTTGAGAGCTAGAAAAATGGCTCTGAGCTCCAGCCAATTCATGGGAAGGACTTGCTCTGATCTAGACCAAGCTATCCTGAGCTATCTGGCCCTGCATATGGGAAACCCAACCCAGGAGACTGGCATTGGTGGTTATCACTTGCCTGTCTGGGACCCTGAAAAGGAGTCCTTTCCAGATTAATGGGGAACACCACCAATTGAGAGATCTCCGGATTTGTGGCGGGAGTGGGACCTTGATGGATGAGTGGCTGGTACCTGCTCATTGGTAGGGAAGCAGGAACCATTAGGGTGGATAGGAGTGGAAAAATCCATGGCTTTGGAGATATGACAGGGTAATTTGCAGATCCCAATGGGCTGCATGGATGAAGGAGGACAGAATCACAATGTTGTCCAAGTAGCATTGGATCCTCGCTGGAACAGAAAGCAGAGATGCCATCAATGCTGTCAGAACCTTCATGAAGACTCTTGAAGCCGATGAGAGGACGAAGGGAAGTGCTTGATACTGGTAATGGATATTCTGATAACAGAAATGGAAAAACTGACAATGATGAGGCCCAATGGGGATGTGGAGGTAAGCCTCCATGAGATCAGTGGAAGAGAGGAGATCACCCTCCCGAACATTCTCTAAAATAGAATGCAGAGTCTGAATTTTAAATAGCCTGTATTTTACAAATTGGTTGAGAAATTTTAGATCCAGGATGGTTCGCTACCCCCCCCCACCCCCGAGGCTTTGGGAACAATGAAAGGCGAGAATAATGCCCACGCCCCCATTGAGAGGGGGGAACAGGTTTGAGTAGCTCAGATTTCAAGGAGTTGAATGGCCTGATTCATGAGGTCTTGCCCTGAAATGTCCCGAGAGACAGGACAGATAAAAAATATATATTTTTTGGGGGGGGGGGTGCATTAGGAAGTCCAATTGTAATCCTGACCTAACAGTGCTGAGCACGCAGGTATCCGCCGTTGACTCCTCCCGTTTGGAAGCAAAGAAGGCTAGGAGACCTTCGATGGGTGGGGAGAACGAGCGATTACTTAGAGCGATGGCAGGAACAACCCTCACCCTCCGAAAGGGCTGTTTACCAGTATAAGGAGCTGGGCGATAGTTGGCTCTCTTCCCAGAGGAAGAGAGAATTTTACATTTATCTCTGGTTTCGATGAGATAAGGTTCCAGAGCATTGCCAAAAAGCTTATTGCCCACGAATGGAACTGAAACCAGCTTCCATTTATGGCATGACTCCACCTGCCAATTACTGAGCCATAACAGTCTTCTTGCTGCTACTGAAGATGCCATGGCCCTAGATGCAAATTTGGCGGAATTGAGAGTGGCATCTGCAATGAATTCCGCTGCTGTGATAATCTTATTAAGGCCTTGGTGAGACCGAAGGTCAGATGTAGGCAATCTAATCTGGAGTTGGTGCAGCCACTGTATGGATGCCCACGTGAGAGTGCCAGAAAATGGGAAAGAGGCCTGAACCGGAATGTCAACAGGAGGCACTGCCAGGGAATTG
This sequence comes from Hydrophis major, assembly GCA_033807585.1. Taxonomy (NCBI): domain Eukaryota; kingdom Metazoa; phylum Chordata; class Lepidosauria; order Squamata; family Elapidae; genus Hydrophis; species Hydrophis major. The sequence continues at coordinate 146,473,350 of CM066330.1, forward strand.
TCCAGGGCTGCGCTGACGTTGTAGAAACGCTTATCCAGAGAAGATGGGCGAGGACCTGCCGAAGGGGAAGCACACTGTTCCTTGACCATGTCCAGGAACAAAGTGGGAGAAGGCAAAAACTCTGCATGCACTATAGGCTTGGAGAAGAATGAGTCTCCCTGGCTAGAGGGAATTCCTTGTGGCTCGGGAGCCACTTCCTCTGGCAACAGCTTGGCAGTGACCAAGGCCATGCTGAGCAATGGCCTGAAAAGAGAAAGATTGAAGACCAATGCAAAAGATATCTGCTCTGGGAGAGAGTCCTCTTCCTCTGAAGATTTTGGTCAAAGGTCTCGCCCTCTTCATGTTCTGAACGAGAGGAGTAACTGTGTTCAGATAGTGAAGCCCTTCCCTCCTCATCAACCTCCTCCCATTCTGGTAGAGAAGAACGGACCCTGAGGTCCTAGGGCCTGTGTAAATCAGGGTGATGAGGCAACTTATAGATTGAGAAGGGAGAAGGGCCTGAACCCTTTCCGGAGGTCGAAGGATTTGCTTGAAGCCTTCAGCCAATCCCTGCCTAATGGCCAAAGAGACAACATCTTGAATATCCCCTGGTCTATGCTCAAAGATAGGGGCAGAAGGCCGAAGGCCTGCTGCTGAGGGAGTGAAGGAGGCTTCAGGCCTAGATTGAGAAGACGTTCAAGGTCTGGAGGGAGGGGGAGGAGCAAAAGGCCCAGAAGCCTGTTGGAAATAAGGCCCAGATCTGCTTAGATCCATTGTACTGCAAAAGCCTCAGGAGACCAAGATGGAGGATGGAAAGGCTCATAGATAACTTCTCCTCCCCTGGGAGGGCTTGGCTGGTGCCCACAGGTATCACCTGAAACATGCTGTAGTTGCATTCCCTTCTGTTGAATAGTTCTGTTGAACTGCCTCTCTAGGACTGCATGTCTGCACTTTTCTGCCCTCAACTCAGCCTGAATTACCTTCTTAGGGGCTAGAGCCTTAGCACTGATTTTAGCAGCCACCTCCCTCTGGACTGATTGGGTGCGTTGCCTACAACTTTTTCTCTTATTGGCTTAAGAGACTGTTCCACGGGTGGGGGGGAGAGACTCTGCCTTACCCTTATCTTGCTCCATTTGAAGGATAAAGGCTCTTACAATGGAAAGAAACTGTTTGTAAAAAAATTTTTATTAAGCCCCTTAGGGTATAAATTGGCCCCGGGGCTTACAAAATGGCCGCTCACCTTGTGGTGGAAGGCTTCAATCCAAGATGGCCACTGACTATGGGAAACAGGATCCGAGATTGAAGAATTTCTCCTTAGGCTACAAAGAGCCCCGAGTGAAGTCAGCAAAATCCCCGAGTGAAGTCACACAATCTGGCCACACGATCAGCTGGCTGATGCTGGTATCAGTTTGCCAATCGCTTTTTACGACTGCTCAAACTGCAGGCATGGGGGAGGTCTACAGATGCTGCCCAACTTGTCTGAACAGCACTCTGGCAACGCTGCTCCCAACGCTGCAGGAGAGAGAGAACCCTGCTCTCCTGGAAGAGCAGCTGCCCAGATCCTGGGAGCTGCTGAAGTGAGGAAAAAAGGTACTGAAGATCACTGGTGAGTGCTATCTACAGAACCTCAGCTGGCTGAAGCTGTTATCAGTTTGCCAATCGCTTTTTATGACCGTTCAAACCGCAGGCGTCGGGGAGGTCTACAGAAGCTGCCCAACTTGCCTGAACAGCGCTCTGGCAACACTGCTCCCAACTTTGCAGGAGAGTGAAAGAGAACCCTGCTCTCCTGGAAGAGCAGCTGCCCAGATCCTGGAGGCTGCTTGAAATGAGGAAAAACGGCACTGAAGATCGCTGGTGAGTGTTATTTAACAGAAGCTTTCAGGCACACAGCTACTGACTGAAAGGAGCTGAGTCAAAAGCTGGGGTCTCTTCCGGGAGCTGGCTTTTATATCTTAGTACAGACTCAGCTAAATGACGTCATAGGAAGGAGTCAACCCATTCTGGGCTCTCAATGCAGCATAGAGGAGAATATACCGTATATACTTGAATATAAGCTGACTTTTTCAGCCCATTTTTTGTGCTGAAAAAACCGCCCTCGGCTTATACTCGAGTCAGCCGCTATGGCACCATACCTGGCCTGTGCTGGTGTGGCTGCAACCGATCGCGCCTCCAGGGCAGCATCGCCACCGCGGCTGTCTACCCACTGAGGGCCACACAGGCGACCCCAAGCGACCTCTCCTTCCCCATTAATGGGCGCCCGGGGCCCCCGCGACCTCCTGCATTGCGCGCTTCCAGCTTCGCCAACAAACTGCCAGGCTCAGGCAGCCTCCTCCGCCCCCTACCCTAGCAGTGAAGAGCTGCTCCGGGGGCTCCCGCCACGGCGCAGCCAGGCACTTTGTCTCGCTGCCCCCGGAGCAGCTCTTCGCTGCTAGGGTAGGGGGCGGAGGAGGCTGCCTGAGCCTGGCGGTTTGTTGGCGAAGCTGGAAGTGCGCCCGTTAATGGGGAAGGAGAGCCCGCAGCTCCGAAAGTCTTTTCACCGTTGGGGACTGAACAGGAGAACCGCAAACGCCGCACTCCACAGGAAACAAACCGCCAGGCTCAGGCAGCCTCCTCCGCCCCCCACCCTAGCAGCAAAGAGCTGCTCGGGGGCAGCGGACAAAGTGCCTGGCTGCACCGTGGCAGGAGCCCCCGGAGCAGCTCTTCGCTGCTAGGGTAGGGGGCGGAGGAGGCTGCCTGAGCCTGGCGGTTTGTTTCCTGGGGAGTGTGGTGTTTGCGGTTCTCCTGTTCAGTCCCCAACGGTGAAAAGACTTTCGGAGCTGCGGGCTCTCCTTCCCCATTTACGGGCGCACTTCCAGCTTCGCCAACAAACGGAGCTGCAAATCTGGTAATCGCTTGCGGAGCCTCGGCACGAACCCCCTTTCCCCGCACTCCCCCCCCGCACTCCTCTGGCAGCAGCAGGCGGAGAAAGCCCCGCTTCCCCCTGGCTTTGATGGCACGCGTGAGTTGGCTTCCCACTCTTTTTTTTTTAACTCTCCTCCTCCTCCTCCTCCTCCTCCTCCTCCTCCTCTCCTCTCCCCTTGTTGTCTGGTCTTCCCTAAGGAAACTCGAGGGCTCACACTACCAGGTGTTTCTCCCTGTCTTTCTCCCTGTCAATGATCTTTTCTTCCCTTCCCTTCTCTCAGCCCCATCCTCCTTCACCTTTGTCACCACAATCCTGAACAGATGAAGTTTGTACTTCTCAAGAAAGGTTGGATGTTCCTTTTGAGGAGGGAACCTAGTGTGACATCTGTATGTTGACCTACTACTGAGCCATGGTATGTGTGCACATGCAATGGAGGCATGAGGGAGAGCTGTGAAAGAGATTCTGGCTCTCCAAAACAGGATGTACATGCAGCACATACACATGCTTTTTTCTTGCAAGGGAGAGAGTGACTCTGTTTGGACATACAGATGATGAGGAGGAATCCAGTTTTGAAGGATTTTAACTCTTGTGTTTTAGCTTGGTTGCTGATTGAGCTAAGGTTTTTGTACTTTTAAAGTTATTGTTGATACCGTATTGGTTTTGTTGGCTCTCTTTTCCACTTACAGAGCTAGTTTACAGTTTTTCTTTGAAATAAATATTCAAAAACATTTAACCTACTGATGCCTCAATTAATGTAATTTTATTGGTATCTATTTTTATTTTTGAAATTTACCAGTAGCTGCTGCATTTCCCACCCTCGACTTATACTCGAGTCAATAAGTTTTCCCAGTTTTTTGTGGTAAAATTGGGTGCCTCGGCTTATATTCGGGTCGACTTATACTCGAGTATATAAGTAAGTAGATTCATGATAACAAGGCAACTGTTTTTTAAATTCTATACTAAAATTATTTTTAAAGAATAATGAAAACCCCAGCAAAACATTGAAGTTGCACTATCCATATGAGCATCATTTTTGCTTCTAGTCTTTCTTGTTGCTCAGCCTTTTTAGAAGACAATATTCTCTGTTCCTGATATTTCTCAGCAACATTTATGACTGTGATGTCACACACTAACCTCTACTTCACAGCAAAATCAAGCACAGCAAGCAGATGGGATACCAAAAAACAAAAAAAGAATACCCATTTAAAATATAAATCTCTTTTATAAAGAAGAAAAGAGTGCAGGAACAGACAATGAATGGGTTACATTTTTAAGTATGATATATTCAAACTCTTATCCTAGCATGAAAATCCATTTAAAGCTAAAGCTGGATAACTGATGAATGAATGTGTGCATGTTATATTGGATTCATAAATATAAGTGAAATATTTTTAAAAAGGAAAGAGACATCAAATTCTAAAAGAGCCTAAAATCAGCCACAGGAATAAAGAGCATCAGCACCTTTCAAAACAATAGGAAACATCAGTCTATATGTTTAATAAGATTTTTAAATGAGGTTCATGGAGCCAAAAAGACAAATTCCTCACAATTACTCATCAGTCAGGCCTTTATTACAGTCAATGACCAAAATTCCACCCAAAAAGTAGAAACTGAACTTACAAAATAAACAGTAACTTTTATTACAGTGGTAATAATTTATTGTTTTATAAACAATAAAATAAAACTTGGTGATATTCAAAGAGATTCAATCATATTGGTCCTCTAACAATAGTATATAAAATATATTCAACTGATCCAGGAATTTAGTTAATATGAAAACATAAAACATACACATTTTATGATATTGGGCCAGTTACTTTTTATCAACCAGGATTGAGAGACCTAAGCTTATAACATTAAAAAAAAATGTGGTTATGTATATGAAAATATACATAACCACATGCTGGTTTCCATTCTAATGATACTAGTTTCATGACAAAGGACCACCTTAGGCACACTTCACACCCCTGGAAAAATAACCTTAGAAATTAGAATTCTGCCTAATCGAGCAAAAGAGCTATGGGGGTGTGAACACCAAGTAAGAGTAGTGCACAAACATTTGCTGCAAATAGTCAGTATAAATTTTGCCCCTTTGGAATAATAGAAAGATTGCAGAGCTATTGTCAATTTGGAGGCATTTTGCCTAATATAAGCCTAATGGGCCCTACAGTCATCAGAGAAGTGAACCCTACCCCCAATTTTTAACTGACTGTTCATTTAACTTCCAAGAATCAGTTCTAAGGCCTTTGGCAAATACCAAAATCTTACTTTTGGAATAATTTATCTTAGTTTCTTCCTTACAATGTCCAATTCCACAGTTACCACACACAGATATAACTTATTTCCTATACGACAATAAGAGCTCTATAAGTAGAATTATTTTTTGTGAGTCATTTCCCATGTTGCTCAGCCTAAAATTTCATTAATGGCTCAATCACCAATCATAAAATATCAGAGGATAAGAACCTGGAACTAGACTAATCCACTAATAACATGTTTCTCCAATCCAAAAGAGTAGTTTCAAGCTTGTTACACTACATAGACAAAATGAAAAGGTACGGCTATTTAAACCTTAATTTCACTAGATTTAAATTTTCCATTTGATATATAACAGTCACCAGATTTATCTCATTCTTTTCATTATCTTTTTTAAAAAATAAATAAATTATAATCAGGAGTTGTATGACCCTGAGAGTATGTGTGTCCCTGAGTGCCTATGGTACTTGTTTCCAGTTTATGAAAGGCGGCCAATTAAATTATCAGGCAAGGTGGGAGGGTCAGTCGACCCACTTGCATTTTGAAAGTATTCCCTCGTAAAGATTCCCTCAACATGATAGCCATCGGGAGAGAGGCTGACCAGTCACAAAATGACTATCATTTTAGCCTGTCACAAAAAACATTTACCAGAAACCATGCTGATAAATATGTTCTCCACTATACCCTCTAGTCTCTCAAGATATTCCTCACAACCTTCCAGGTTCTCTTTATGTCTTTCTGGCAATGTGAACCAACTTCCAAGCAATGATCTAGTTTGTATTATGTTTATTTTTGAAGAAAGTCTGTGGAAACTATTTAAAGCGTTTTAAAAACACATTTTCAATTTTGTTGTAGAAAAATATTTTGGGTGAAAAAAGCCCTTGATTAATAAAAATTATTTGGCTCTAATATACTTTCCATTTAGAACCACTGTTTAGAAGAATTTTCATAATAAATGGAATCATATGTCCTAACTTGATAATATATTGTCAAACTGGGCATGCCCAAGCCTTTCTATTACTGAGGTAGATTTTAAAAAACCCTTTTACGCATTCTTAAATAGTTTGCCTGGCTTTTACTTCATTTTTTTTAACCAATATCTTAAAAACTGTCCTGGAATTTCCCATGGGAAGCATTGATATGGAAAGTTGCACATGCAAAGATTTTCCTGTTTGTATTTTTCAAGAGGATACATATTTGGAATACTGTGCTTTTAACAAGTGGTGCTTATTTTTCCATTTGCCTGTTAAAAGTTGTCCTTGATTTACAACAACAATTGGGATTCCTACAAATTTGGCAATCTTTGTTGCCATTTGTTAAGCAAATGCTATCCAGCATTAGCCAAGGACTCGCTCATTCTAAACCAGCGGTCGCCAACCGGTGGGCCGTGGCCCACTGGTGGGCCATGAAAATTTTTTGGTGGGCTGCAGAGAAATCAAACCCCTCAGAGCACCCCCACAAAGCAATTAATACAGGCTGCACAGAAACACAAGGCTAGGCTGCCCACATGGCCCGTGGGAACCCTCCCGCCCACTCACTCGATACCTGGTAAACTTGCCTGCTAAATTGCTATTTTTCCTTTTTCCGACCATCATCTGGTCTGCTGTGCCAGGAGATTTAGATTAGCTAGGGAGCAGGAAATTGTTGGATTTCTTGCTTTCTAGCTAGTCTTTAGATCTTCGGCTCAGCACAGCCGAACCTTCCTTAGGACTGAAGATTTGTTTGCAAGCAAATTCAGTGCAGACTCACGGCAAGCAAATTTGTGAGACTGAGCTAGCCGATGGCAGATCACTGATTCTGTGAGCAACTCAATCTGCCTGCTTTGCCTGATTTTGGGTAAAAGTTGCTCTTTTTTATGAAAAAATTAATATTTACATGCATGGTATGTTGTGAGTTAATTTTGTGAATTTGCTTGCTAGCAAATTTTATGAGTTTGCTTGCAAGCAAATTTTGTGACAGACTATGAGCTAGCCAATGGCAGATAGATAGATCTCTGAATGAATCTGTGATTCTGTGAGCAACTCAATCTACCTACTTTGCCTGATTTTGGGTAAAAGTTGCTTTTTTATAAAAAAAAATCAATATTTATATAAATATTTATAATATTTCCATACAAGCCATGCCCAGCCAGTCACATGACCACCAAGCCACACCCACAAATTAGGCCACGCCTACAGAACCAGTTAGTGGTCCCTGAGATCTAAAATTATGAGTTTGGTGGTCCCTGAGGTCCAAAAGGTTGGCGACCCCTGTTCTAAACTATTGTATACCTAAGCCCTCCCAGCCCCAAACCTCAATAAGACCTTCAACTCCCCTCACCCACCCATTTCCTCCCCATCTCTGACTTTTTTGGAAGCTCTGAACCTTGCCTTGTAAGGTGGGAAGCAGCCCTCACCATCCTGTACTCTGATACCCCTGCTGACCTGTATTTTGCCATCCCAGCTCATCTTCATCATCATGTTTTTGCTCCCACTGTAGATGAGGCATGCCCAACCTAGATTCTGAGTTAGCAGAAACAGTCTAGCCTCAGAAGGATCGTGTTAGGAAGGCTTGAAAGCTATCAGATACAATTGTTCTTGCCATGGTTTGGAAGGCCCCTTCTCCAAATAGTGCAATTGCAAGAATGAGACCCACTTAAAGAATGGCGCACGGTAACCATGATAGAAAGCTCTGCCTCATATCAGCTCTGTACGCCTGTCAGCAACTACAGAACAATGCAAAAATAAGTGGACCTAGACATAATGGGATAGAGAGAATGGGCGTTGGTTCTTACCTGATACGCCCCTTCTCGGCGAGCCGCGAGGAGCATCCAGAGAGTGGGATGTGCTTCTGAGTCCTCTTCTTGCAGGCTGAGCTTTAGCTGAGGAAACGCTCCACCTCCTCACGTGACTCCACGTTGCGTTCCCCCAGTTTTTTGTGATAACGAGAAGAAAGGTTATGAAGTCCTTCTAATCAACTATTGGCTCCTTGGCTGAAACAAGAGTCCCCACCAGATGGAGGAGTTAGGGTGGGGCTGGATGCTCCTCGCGGCTCGCCGAGAAGGGGCGTATCAGGTAAGAACCAACACCCATTCTCCCTCGAGCCGCTCGGAGCATCCAGAGAGTGGGACATACCAAAGCTTGGCTGTCCTACAGGTGGGACTCCGTCTGGGCTGGAAGCCGCTCCGGGTCACAGATGACCCTCTGTAGGACTCGTCAGCCAAAAGAGGCCTCCGCTGAGGCATATACGTCTATTTTGTAATGCCTGATGAATGGGGACGGAGAGGCCCAGGTGGCTGCCCGACAAATGTCAGCGATTGGGGCTTGCGTGGCCCAAGCCGCCGAAGTAGCTGCACTCCTGGTGGAATGAGCGGTTATTCCACCAGGTGCGGGCAGAGATTGTGATAGGTAGCACCTGGCGATAGTCGCCCTGATCCAGTGACTGATGGTTGAGGGAGAGACTTTGAGCCCCAGTGTCCTGGGCTGAAAGGAGAGGAAGAGGGATTCCGATTTTCTCAGGGGTTATGTGCGTTTAATGTATATGCGCAAGGCCCTTCTAACATCCAGGGTGTGCCAAAGGATTTCCTTGTCCCTCGAGGGTCTGGGGCAAAACTTTGGGAGGACCAGTTCCTGTGACCTGTGGAAGGGTGAGTTAACCTTGGGTAAGAAGGTGGGGTCAGGGCGAAGGACCACCCGATCAGCGTGGAACACGCATAAATCATTTCTGATTGACAATGCTGCTATTTCCGAGACTCGACGAGCAGAAGTGATGGCCACTAGAAAAACTACCTTAAACGTTAGAAATTGAAGGGAGGACTCCCTCAGGGGTTCAAATAGGTGTCTTGTAAGCGAAATGAGGACCTTGTTGAGGTCCCATGTGGGGAACCTGTGAACAGTTGGAGGGCACAAGTTGGTGGCGCCCCTGAGGAAAGCCCTAACCCGGGGGTGATGAGAAAGGGAACCGAAGTTATCAGAGGAGACAACGGTTGAGAGGGCAGCAACCTGCCGCCTCAGGGTGTTAGGGGCAAGCCCTTTACGTAGGCCTTCTTGAAGGAATTCCAGGACCTGTGCAATAGAGGGAGAGAGGGGGTTGACTTGGGACCCGCTACACCACTTGCAAAAGCCCTTCCAAGTGGCATCGTAAGTTTGTGTGGTGGAGGGCTGCCTAGCGGCCAAAATAGTGGCGATTACTTGACTGGAGAATTTCTCTCTTGTCAAATGGATCTCTCTTGTCAAATGGTTCAACCTCCAGATGGCTAACTGGAGCCATTGAGGCTCCGGATGCAGAAGGGGCCCCTGAGAGAGGGAGAACCTGTCCGGGGGGATCCTCCATGGGGGCGCTACCGAAAGATTGTGGAGGTCCGTGAACCACGGTCGCCTGGCCAATAAGGAGCCACCAGGAGCAGGTCTGCCTTCTCATGAATGAGTTTTTGTATGACTCTGGGAACTAGCGGCAGCGGAGGGAAGGCATATAGGAGCTCTGGGGGGCATGGGCAGCGTAGCGCGTTGTGGTTCTCCGACCCATGAGACGGGTACCTGGAGAAAAACCATGGAAGCTGTGCGTTGGATGGGGAAGCGAAGAGATCCACCCTCAGGAGGCCGAATATTCTGGATGCCTCCTTGAATAGGGATGGATGGAGGCGCCATTCTGCTTGGTCCACCATGGCCCTGCTCAGCCAATCCGCCTGGATGTTGGAGATTCCAGAGATGTGCTCGGCTTTTAGTGAGAGGAGGTTGGATTCTGCCCAACAGCAGAGACGCTCGGACTCCCTCATCAACTGAATAGACTGGATGCCTCCTTGCCTGTTGATATGGGCTTTGGCCGTGATGTTGTCCGTGAGAATAAGGATGTGACATCCGCGGACCAGGGGGAGGAAGCTGCGCAGGCCAGGTGGACAACATGAAGCTCCAGCCAGTTGATGCTGCATCTTTGCTCGATCGGCGACCACTTGCCCTGTGCTGAGAGCGAGTTGACGTGAGCACCCCAACCGGATAGGCTGGCGTCCGTGGTGAGAGTTAGCCGGTGAGGTTCCGTGAAGAGGTGGCCCCTGTTGATGGCAGGGTTGGTCCACCAGAGGAGAGATGTGAGGACCCTTGGAGGCACCTTGACTCTGAACTTCGAGTTGCTTCTTCCGGATCTTTGGAATGGGAGCAGGAACCACTGAAGGGATCTGCTGTGTAAATGGGCCCAGGGAATAATTGAGATGCATGAAACCATCTTACCCAATAATTTAGAAAGGTCAAGTAACGCCACCCTCCTTGATCGCCTAATCTGTTTGACCAGAGCTTGAATGCTGAGGAACCTCTCCGAAGAGAAGAAGACCTTTTCTGTAACCGAATCAATTATGGCTCCCAAGTGGGTGATTCGGGTGGATGGGGTCAGTTGACTCTTTTGCCAATTGACGAGGAACCCGTGTGCCAGTAGGGCAGAGAGGGTGGCACTGGTATCCCTGACTGCCTGGGTCTTGGACGGGAAGAGAATTAGGATATCATCCAAATAGCAGTGGAGGCAGATGGGAATGCTCCTGAGGTGAGCCACCAGGGCCGCGAGGACCTTGGTGAAGGTCCTGAGGGCCAAGGCCAGACCAAAGGGGAGGGCCACGTATAGATAGTGAAGGTTATTATAACAGAACCTGAGGAATTTGTGGTGAGAGGGCCGGATTGGAATATGTAGGTATGCCTCCGAGAGATCTATGGAGGATAACCAGTCACCCCACCTGGTACCCAAGAGAATCGATTGCAAGGTGTGCATTTTGAATTTGCGCTGGATAAAGTAGCGGTTTAGCCGTTTTAAATCTAATATAGCTCTGCATCCCCCAGAACGCTTGGGCACCACAAAAAGGTGGGAGTAGAATCCCCGTCCCCTCTGGGCCAGTGGAACGGGTTGAATGACCTGAATGTCAAGCAGGTGCTAGATGGCTGCATCCATTAGTGCACGTTTGGCGGGATCCTTTGAGGTGGGGGATGTCATGAAGAAATCAGCGGGGGCGGACCGGAACTCAAGGGCGAGACCAAACCTGACGGTGTCCCTAACCCATGCATCGGATGTGGATTTGTCCCATTGGGCGGCAAAGTGGCTGAGGCAACCACCAATGGGGAGGGAGGAAGAAGATCTATCTGGGTCGGCGGTAGGGCCTCCCCCTGATGCCCTAAAGGGCCTCTTATAGTTGCCGCCCCGTCTGCTTCTGTCGCCTGAGTCCGAGTGATCCTGGGACCGGAAGGAAGGGGGTCTCGGGTATCTGGGCGGGAAAGGGGGTTGGTAGAAGGGGCGGGGGAAGACCCTCCGAAAGGGCTGAGGGCCTCTTGTCTCTGGCCTCCGAAAAAGGGAGGGCAGATACTTCCTCTTGCTGTGGCCCTTGACCAGCAGGGGTTCCAAAGCCGGGCCGAACAGTTTGTCTCCCTTGACGGGAGCAGTGGCCAGCTTGACCTTATTTTTAACATACGCCTGCCAGTGCTTGAGCCACAGCAGGCGGCGAGCTGTGACATGGGACGTTATAGCTCCAAAAGAGAACTTTACTGACTGGTAAATGGCGTCAGCTGAGAACTCGGCTGCGGCCACCAGTTTCGCTATGTCTTGGTGCACCCTCACATTGGACGCGGGGACGTGTTCTCTCAGCTGCCGGAGCCAGCGGATAGAGGACCTTGTGAAGAATGAAGCAGTCGTAGCCGATCTAATGGCCCAAGCGTCGGATAGATGGGCCCGGCGCAACGCCAGTTCCATCCGCTTGTCCTCAGGTTTCAAGGCCTCTAAGGCCTCACTGGGGGTAGAGGAGGAAGCAAGGCCCACAATGGGATCGTCAACCTCCGGGATGTTTAGAAGGCTAGACATTGCCGAGTCGAGATTAAAAAATCTCTTGTCTTGGCTAGAGGATGTAGGGGGGGCTCCCGTGGAAACAAGTTGCTTCGCCACTAGGTCTACGAAGATGGGTGGGGTCGGGATGACCTCAGCCTCCACCACTGGTTGTGTGAAAATGGAGTCCTCTGGTCCCTCTGAGGCAGGGGGGAGGTCAGAGGAAGACTGGGGAAGAAGACTAGAGACGTTCTTGGCTTTAAAGAGGAGGGATTTAAACAAGTATGGCTTGAACAGCCCCCCAAATACAGGTTGGTCGGGAGAAGCCCCCTCGTCCTCCGACATCTCCCCCTCCATGAAGTCTGCCTCTAAGAGGGGCTCACCATAACGGGAGGATCCCGTCCGGGAATCCTCTTCCTCTTCCCTGAAGTCACCAAAGTCCCCTTCCTCCTCCTCCTGGGTCCCTACCGGAGGAGGGCTGTCCCTCTGAGAGAGTACCTGACCAACCGGGGATCCGGCTGTGGAATGGATCTGATGGATAAAGAGTTGTGCTCGGGAGCCCGTGGCGAGAAGCCTGATCTGGACATGTGCTGCAGGCCCTCCGCAATGCCCTGGCAGATAGCCGATTCCATCCAAGCCTTGATGTGGGCTGGAACCTCGGATGTAGAGGGTTCTTCCTGGCGCAGACCAGCGGCCGTAGGTGTAAAGGTGGCTTCAGGGGTCTGTCTGGTCGGTGGTCTAGGGGTCGTGACCCTGAAGTGGACTGCGCCTAGACAGGGAAGATGGGTCTGGAGGGGGAAGAGGCTGAGTAGAGGTGGAGGGAGTGGGAGGAGGCAAGGCTGGAGGCCCCGAGCAGGACTCCCTTGACCGCCTATCAAACTCCTTTTCCAACACCTTATGGCGCCTTAAGGCGTCTCGTTGGGAGGCCTTGGAAGGTTCCTTGTCCTGCCTGCGCAAGTAGTGGGACTTTGCCTTAGCCTTCAAGGAAGGTCGTTTAGAGAGATTGTCGTCTGCCATTATGATAATAATAATAATAATAATAATAATAATAATAATAATAATAATAATAATAGTAATAATAGCAAAGGGCGGTTGGCTCGCCTGGAGTTGGCCTGAGTAGGGCCAAGTGAGGTTTGAGTTGGCCCGCACCCCCTTTTGGAATTTAATATGTACAGTGATAACAGGTAGTAAGATAGATAGATAGATAGATAGATAGATAGATAGATAGATAGATAGATAGATAGATAGATAGATAGATAGATAGATATTATATAAGATATATAATCTTCTGGTTTTTTTTATGCTATCTGCATGTAAAGGTTATAAATAATATATATAAATACATATAATTTTATATATAAATTTTTCTCTTTTTTTATTTTTTATTTTTTTTATTTTTGATTTTTTTGATTTTTCTTATATAAACGATAACAGGAAGGAACTAGAAAAGTATCACAGTACAGGCCGGATTTACCAAATAAACACCTGAGGCCTAGAGAGCGAGGCCTCTGGCAGCAGGCCTCCAGACAACAAACCGGAGGGGGGGGCTGCAACTTCGCCCCAATGAAGGCTGCGGGAGGCCAACAGAATAATGAAAGCGAGCCAGGAAGATCGCTAAAAACAACTAAACTCTTGACCCAAGGGGTCTGGGACGCTTGCATCCACCGCAGTGGGAAGAATCGGAAATGAAAATGAAAATGGCATCCGACCACAATGCGGCGCCAAGATGGCGGCCGTGAGCTGAGCTATATCGGGCGCCTTCGGGACGGCAAGGAGGGCTTGTCCGGTTAGCTCAGCACACCTGGTGTTCTTAAGGAGCGACTAGCCCTTCCCGGTCAGTGTTTAGGTTGGGGGGGAATCCAGCAAAAATGCGTGCCACGAGGCAGCACGGAGGCAGCGATGCGATCTAATAATGGGGGGGGTCGCGCGAAGCACTGCGAACCTGCCCGCTTGGCCCCTAGGGGCGAGGGGAGACTTCCCCTAAGTCCCAACCTTTTGCGCAGAAGGAGAAAGGAAATACCAAACCTGAGAAATAAAGAAATTAGCCAGAATAAAGTACGTGGTTTGAATCAGCCAAGAAGCTCTTTTCAACAGCAGCCTGACTCTTCGAGATTGAGCAAAAGACTAAGGGAATGCTACGTGGAGTCACGTGAGGGGGCGGAGCATTTCCTCAGCTAAAGCTCAGCCTGCAAGAAGAGGACTCAGAAGCACATCCCACTCTCTGGATGCTCCGAGCGGCTCAAGGGAGAAGGGAGCAGGGAGCAGGCAAAAGCCGCCAAGGTTGAGACAACTTTGCACACATAGGTGGGGTGGCTAAGATGGGAATACATGTAGGTGAGAGGGGGAACTCTATGTCTAGTTGTAAGGGCAGGTTGACTACTAAGCACCTAGATTTTGACCACATGACAGCGAGGGTGCTACAGCATCCATAACTTCGGGGAAGGGGTCATAACTTTCTTTTTCAACATCATCATAATCTTGTACAGATCCTGAACAAATGGTATAAGTCAGGAACTACCTGAAAAAACCATAAACACTTGAATTTAGCTAATTCATAGTCTCTACAATGCATCTAAACTGGGTATTCTTTCCAAATCCAACTTTAAAAATTAAAGATTAAACCAATACAAAAGCTTACTTGGGAAGACATCTTGAAAAAAATAAATATTTTTTCAAGATGTCTTCCCAAGTAAGCTTTTAGTTATTTTAGTTTGCATTTAAGCAGGATTATCATATCTAAGTAGATAAAGCATAATGTTGTTACTATCCATGAATCTCTCCTTTCTAACATGACCATTATCCACTTGCTATTAAAACAGTAATGGTTTAAAATGATTTAAACTAGCAGCAGAAATGCATATGTGTACATAGCCAAAGAGGGTTCCTTCTTAAGCATCATAATTATATGTACTGCTAAAACACAACTTACGGAATCCATTATAACGTGCAAATTGAAGCATACACTCAAAGCAAACTGTATGTATCTAATTAAATATTATTGTTGTTGCTACAGCTAATAATAGTATATAAAACATATGTAATGTAGCAAGCTATAATAATTATATTGTTCTATTACTAAAAATAACCATACTAAAAAGCAATTAAGCACATTTCCTAACTATATTAGTCTATCTACATTAAAAATATATGTTGTTATATTTTGCACAATTAATTTATATGCAGAATATAAAGGCATGTGCATTACCTTCATTTTCAGAAGCCTGGCGTTTTACTTGTATCACCAAATCAAAGGTAGTCTCTGGATTTTCTCTGGAAGTAAAAACAAAATATCTGATTAGTCATGAATTGGTCACAAATATTTAAATAGTCTAATCACAGGAATGCTATGTTTGTTATAACATTAAACTACATAATAGTATTGACTCATAATTACTTGTCTCTTAGAATACACAATGATTATTTACCAACCATTCTTGAGACATATAGTATTGCATTACAATGCAAGCTCAACAAATATTATTTAAGCTTGATTGTTGAAATTCTTTAGATTATGTAATGGTTAATCCACCTCTAGTACACAAATTCTCAGCACTGAAAGACTGAAAATGACAAAGAGAATCCAGCCAGGATAAACAGAAGTGGGAATTGACACTGAAAGTCTTCACTGAAAGTGAAGAGTTAAGCTACAACTTGCTGAGAGTTAGAAATAACATTTGTTTTACATCTTTAGGAAAATAACTGTTTCCCCTTATATCATTAGGGATTAAAATAAACAGTATAAAATAGGTGATAAATGACCACAGGATAAATACTCAAAGTACATATGTATGTAAACTATTAATACTATATCCTTTATAATCCTATACATTAGCCAGTTCTTCTTTCAACATGTACTTCAAATTCTGCAGCTGTAACAGCTGTAACAAATGATTCTATCATTTTTACAGTGAGTGAATGGACAAGTGATTACCTTTCACCATGGAATTTCATAATGATTCCTGCAACACTTCCAATCTTGACCTATGTAACATCATGCAATTTATGGTTTACGCATTATTCCTCCCAACTCCTATACATATTATAGTCCTCTATAGATTTTCAAAGCAACTGCTATTGCAGTTCTAATGTTTATTCATTTCTTACTGACCATATGGAATATAAAATACAATCTCAAAGATATTGTTACATATAAATGAAATAAACTGAATTTGATAGACTTTTTATTCAATACACACCATTTTTTAAGTGACACTTTATGGCTTAAGGAAAAATTACCCTCATTTGTACATTACAGAAACTGTCTTATGGCCCAGCATGGATTTTTGTTTTACAATCAACTCTAATGGAATTTTGCTAATATTAGTTTTCCCTGAATCATGTTTTCCGGTTGTACTGGAATTAAACTTCTAGAGTTTCCACTCAAATAATTTATTTGCAAAATACTAAAAAGTGCTAGAATGGAAATGAATAATTTTAAAACAGAACAACCGAGAAGCAATAAGCAAACTGTAACTTCCTCTTCAAGTAATTATTTGAGCTTGTAAATATTAGTGTTTCATGCTGATGAATATGTGAGCATCCCCACCCCAAACTCTAATAAAGAAGTCACTCTCTGCTTGGTTAGGTAACTATTTCATCACAAGAATGAATAAATATGTAAATAGAAGGCCAGAAGTAGCAGATATTAAATAGTAACTGGAACTGAATGTGCTACATACAAGAAAGTTAAACTACATAGTTGCTTAAGGAATCATAAACTTATGAATGTGTTGTGGAACACAAATTCAATGTATTAAAATAGTCACGAAATTATTATCACTTTACCAAAATTACATTCTTGGGGCTTCTACCCTTAAAAATGATCTATTTTCAATTTCTGAATAAGATGTTATGCTTCTTTACACAATGTAAATACTATGCTTGCTCAATCAGAAATTAGTCCTTCTGTGAGGTTAACTTATTCCTTAGCAACTGTATACAAGATTGCAACTATAATAGGATTTGCAACTGAGCTCTCTCTTGCAATGGTTTGTGTAGTTAAGTCTGCTAACTCAAGAAGTACCCACAATGACTGAAAAGAAAACTTCTGTATAACAAGTTCTCCAACTATAACCACAACTTCTTTAGAAACTAGATAAAACATCTCATACATCAATTTCTGTAACTGCTTCTAGGCTTCCACAAAAAGTCCTTTCAAATTTTGTCACTTTGCACCATAAAGTATCAAACCAGTTCAATATGTGTTGGGAAAGGGCTTTTATGTCTATTCCAGCTGGCTCACCATGAACAGATCATTGTTAGTTTGCAAAACTATTAAAACTAGTTCAGAATGCAAAATTTAGCAAGACTTGCAAGGTCAAGATTTTAATCACAATCACCAAATGAGGGGACAGTTCATTCATTTTTCACTTTAAAAATAAGTCCTTGGAATTGGCATAGATATTCAAATGGTGTATATTTTTCCAACATACTGTGGAAATTATTAAAAACAGAAAATTTTTATGTCCATTAATCCTGTGGCATCATTCTGCTCACATTACTCTCAGTCACGGGAATTTCCTTGCCAACTTTAATATCCTCCTGCCCCCTCTTGCCACACATGCTATCTTAATTAATGCAGGGGAATTTTGGTGCTCCTATCAAATTGTTACCTGGCATACTGTACAGTACTGTACTGTTTATTCTTCAAATCCTATCAATTGGAGAAAGGGGAGAATGACATCTCAAGATACCTAGATGCACACTGTGGGC
Source organism: Hydrophis major (assembly GCA_033807585.1). Taxonomy (NCBI): domain Eukaryota; kingdom Metazoa; phylum Chordata; class Lepidosauria; order Squamata; family Elapidae; genus Hydrophis; species Hydrophis major. Next base: position 146,490,967 of record CM066330.1, read on the forward strand.
CTTGATTTCATAACTAGGCTGAGACTGTGCCCCAGAAACGGGGATAAAGTAGTTGGTCACCTGCACTGTAGGTTGCAAACAGATCAGAAAACATCAACCTTAGCCTGTTGTGTTTCTTATTGGACTTCATTCTGCACAAATAGGCTGTCTGTGCTTTACTAGGGAGATCTGCGCTGTCACTTGCTGACTCTATGCGATTGTGTCAAGTACGGGTCAACAAGGTAAGCTCGGCAGAGGCAGAGCCAAGCAAAGGCAGACCAGAGACAGAGGAATGCAGGTATTATACGGTCGGCCATTCAAAAAAGGACAGTCGGATTTCATGCTGCGAAGGGAGGGAGGGAGAGGAGAGTCTCTTAGGGCGATAAGCTAGTTTTTACCAAGGACAAAAGCAAGCCCAGCCAGAGCTGGAGGATCCCACCAAAGCAAGGCCAAGTGCTTGGCAAGGAATTTCTCCCCACCGATGGGGTTTGGGATTGCAGCCCCCGCTAGACGCGCGCCAGAAGCGGAGATAGGGCTCCGCTCCCTTCTCCTCCACCTCTTTCCTGCTGACCTCTCAGCTGCCGTCCCCGGCCGGCCTGCTCCTCAGCAGCCGCGCACATGCAAAGTGGGGCTGGGGGTGGTTTTGAGGCCTAGCTTGACGCCTCCCCTCGCTCACTCCGCAGCGGCCGGCGAGCGCATTTCCCAGTTCAGCCGGCTTTCCGCCGCCGCCCCGCTTCCACTGACATTCCCCCTTCCCCGCGCTTACTTGATCCTGCAGTCCATGGTCGCATCTCGGGGTGAAGGGTCCCAGGAGGCGGCGGCACCCCCTGAAGGCTGGCGCCAGTCCGGCCTGGACGGGAAAGGAGGGACGTGAGGGAAAGTACGCGCCGGCTCTTGTCTCGCTTGTTCTTCTTTCCCTACGTCCCAAGGGGAGCAGGTCGGGGTCGCGTGCGGTTTCCCAGGCGTCTTCGCCGAGGGTGGCCCGAGCTTCGCTCTTTCGCCTCCCCGGCCCGGCGTGACGGGCAGCCGTAAAAGCAGCACCTCCCTCCCAGCCTCTCTTCTACCTCTCTCAGTTCCTGCCGCAGAGAAGCGGCTTCTTCGGCACCTTGTGAAAAGCAGGAAGCTCTACAGGGGCTGGAGGAACCTCTTCCCTGGGCCTTGGCCAGGGCTGCTGCGACGGACGGACGCTTAGCCCAAGGGCGGGAAGGAAAAGCAGCAGTCTCGCCATAGGGTTCCTCCAACGAGGGAGCTACGATTGCCAATTTATTCCCATCAAGGAGGCAAAGGAAGATTCGGGTCCGGGGCCTGTGGACTTTTAGCAACTTAACTCCAGAAAAGAAAAGGGAAAAAAAAAACCACCAAGGGGACAAACTTTTAACATTGAACTGAAACTGAAGACGCTCGTCCGCAGACGACGCAACCCGCAAAGAAAGTTGGCAATCCTAGAGCTGAATTGAAATCCTCTTTTCAGTAGTGATCTGCTTGGTACTATGTACTCAGCCGATCTCTCTTGCTGTCAGTTCAGAAGCCTTACATGTAAGGTGCACGTAGCGACCATATTTTCTTAGGAGCGGGGGAAATAAAAAGACAAACCTGAAAAGGGGACAAATCTGAAAGAGGTTGATGAGCATGAAAAAAATAATCATAGTTGATGTTGATAAATTTGCTTTATGAAGGAAAATTCAAGAGCAGAACTAGAAAAAATAAATTTGAAGGTCAGGTTTCTGAAATGAAGGATTGACCTTTTATAATACAAGATTTGTAGCTCGCTACAGTGTAAGGAGATGTCACCTTTCTGATTTCATATGGAACTTTTTGAAAGCACTAGCCTAATGTTTCAAAGATTTAAGTGTTGATAAAGTAAATAGATAGATAACAACAGAAATTTCATGCTCTCACTTGCTAAAAGACCTGCAAATTAGGAAGCCTGTTGTCTCTGGCCATGAGTTGGCATTATTTTCCTACATGCAATACTTTTCAATAACACATGAAAATATCAGTGGGTATAAGTTTGCTAAAAGAGTGAAACTGGGGGAAATTATATTGCATTTTTATGTCTTCAACTTATGTTCCATCAAATCTGTGGTCCTATAGAAAAAAAAGCTGTCCAAGCTGTTCTGTCTCTCCCTGCATTATGCAGGTGTGTTCCTGTTATTTCCAGTAGTTGTTTCCACTTCATGAGCTATTGGCTATTTCAGAAATCACTTCTCAAAACGATCAAATATTGGAATATGCCCATTGCTTTCAAAGATTTCCTAAGTTTTGAATGGTCAATACAATCAAAAATATTGGAGTAATGTATAAAACAAAAGTGGAGTCCTTTTATATATATGTATTTTTTGCAATTTCCATCAATATTAACTGTGCAAGCTGGTGTTCATTCTGCAGCTTGAATGTTCAGTTGCCACTACTTTCTCTTTACAGGGCACTAATTTCAACTAATTGAACTAATTTTCCATTGTACCAGAAAAATAATATTTGGGCTATAATTAGACTGTAATTGTATAATTGTCCTTTGATTTGAAAATTCCTTTACACATATGTTTCTAAGGATTGAATTAAAGGTAGTCCTTGACTTATGACCAGTTACTTAGTGACCATTCAAAATTACAACACACCGTCCCCAAAAGCTATTTGTGTCCTAATTTCAAAGTTAGGACCACTTCAGCACCCCAGCTTCATTCACCCTTCATTCACCAAATGTGATTAAAACAGAGTCCCTTTTAAAGGATCATGAGAATAACACCTGCTTTCAGATTAGCATGAGGCTGCCTCTGTAGGAAAGCTGACTTATATCACATCAGCTGGCCACCTTTCTCAGAAGCTGCAAAAAGCAAAAAGGTAAGTTGGGTACTACTCGGCTCGAGCTGTCTGAGGAGAGGTCTCCTGCAAGTCCTTGAGTAGCCAAGTGGGAAGCAGGCCCAAGACCAGTGAGGACTCTAAGAGGTGGAAAGCAGAGCCTGAGATACCTCACGGAGTGGGGAAGACTGGGACACCCGAGCTCATAGGTCTATACGAAGCCTATGAGCAATGAATAGACCATTTCTACATAGAAATGTATTTAATTATTATCCTGGATTATTCTAACTCACACTTTCAGCAGTTTTCCGTAGAAGTTCCCTCTCCAACTTTTGCATTTTAAGTTGTCAGCAGTGATTAGAACAACTTTTTTCAGTGTTTAATCCATTTGTATTATTTTCTTCTCTTTTTTTTAATCATTGTAAGAAATCCACAAACAAAGCAATTTCGGAGGTAGCAGCTTCTACTGAATGTTCAACTCTTCCTATAACAAAAGCACAAATGTTTTATAATGAAAGAAAGGTACTGTATAAAAGGAAGTAGAAGAAGCAATGGGAAAACATAGGAAATTTACAAGTAGAAAGCCAAGTGAAGTGTAGTTGCAGATAATATCCCCTTTGTTGAGAGGCAGTAGCACAATAAATGCCCAATCTAGGTCATCCTCCCAAAAAATATTTTTAGAAAGCACATTGTAATTTATCTATAATTATTCTTAGATGAATTAAGCAAACAATGCATGCAGACATAGTCTTATAAATATTTTGGAAGTTTGAATATAACACTCAAGGATCATTTTGCTAATTAGGTCTTGGCATTTTCACCATTTCCTCTATGAACTTCTTGTTTCAATTCAAATAAACTTCTCTATTTTCAACAAAATATGCTTTCTGGGGGAGGGATATTTTAATGACATAAGAAGATAAAGTATTGATCACGGATAAATATTCTCATTTTCCATTGAAACATTGTAATAAGGATATGAAACTGCTTGAATACAGTCAGTTGAACACATATCAGTAGTAATGTCACATTTTATTCCCAGCTGAAAAAAATCCTGTTTTTAAAAGGAACTAAAGAATTTAAATGAAACTGGAATGAATTCAAGTTATGCTAAATTGCATTAATGTTACAAAATCAGAGAAATGCCCATTTTTTTCTCTTTTAATTAACTATGGATCATGCACATAATTACATCAGATTAACTATAGGTTCCAAAAACATTTTACATACTTTTTTATTTTATAACATAAAAAATTCCAATTTCAATTGAACAGTGTTGTCTGGGTACAAATCATTGTAGAAAATAAAGTATTTACACCAATATTCATTACATTAGTATCAGTTATAATAGTAATAATAACACTAATTACTCAACTATGAATCATGCAGATCATCTGATTAACTAGGTTTTGAAAACTATTTTGAAGTGAAAGACTGATACTGCTAAACCCATGCACACACATACACACAGTTGGACACAGACACAGAATGCCTATGAAATATGTTGATGTATATTCTCAGATCCTTATTAACATATATAATATATCTCTATAATCTATAAATATCTAATTATGTGAAAGAAATATTTAAAAAGCTATTTCTGACACAAGTGAGCAAAGAAATGCATAGATCCTGAAGTATGAGCTGTCTGTACTTTCTCTTCTCAACTTGCCTTTGGTAAAATCCAAGTTCTAAGCAGGGTAGATAGTGCATATTAGGTACATATTAGTCCCAGCAGAAATCCACGTTGGTTAATAGCAATAGCACTTAGATCTATATACTACTACACAGTGCTTTATAGAACGCTCTAAGGTTAAGCAGTTTACAGAGTCAAAATATTGCCCCCAACAGTCTGGGTCTAGATTTTACAATAATCTGTGCTTTCCTGTTTATAGCTGTGTTTAAGGTAGTTCCAGTTTGGAGTGTGGTGTTGATATTTCATTAGTCTACCATGTCAACCACAGATTGTGTTGTAACTATGTATCATTCATGTGTTTGCAACTATGTATCATTGCAACTATGTATCATTCATGTGTTTGCAACATTGTATCATTCACGTGTAATCATTAACTTCTGTCTCTTCAGTGACCTTTGCAAGGCACGTACAAGGGACAAGGAGCTAGACGATTGTTAATAAGCTTATCCACATTGTAAATAATCTGTCCGGTATGCAGCTTTGTAAACATGCACATCCTGATGAGATTACCATGTTTGACTTGAGCTTTGATTAAATCATTTTCTTGTAAAAAAGCACAATAAAAGAGCGTGTGCCAAGACATTCGGGGCGCGCTCATCCAGAGGAAACCTCGCTTCCTGTCGTTTCTCTCTCCTTCGCTCCCTTTCATGAGCCGCCCATCAGATGCGGGATGGCAGATACCGCAAGATTGTCCTTAGAGTACAACTATTCATTCAACGAATATTCAAAGTTACTATGTTCTGAATGTATGTTACTCATGACTCTGAATTCACGTTCCGAATATCACAGGGTTCCCACATTCAAATGGTGGCAATCTGGGCACACAGCACTAGACGTGATTACAATAACACAGCAAGCCATGGTCATGTTATCATCATTTGTGACCTTCCTGCTGGTTTCCCAGAAGTAAAGTCAAATCAGGAAGACAGCAGAGAAGGTCACAAATCACAGTCATATTGTTTCTTGCTTAATGATCAAATCACTTAATGAAGAATTTTTCATTTTCAATTTTAGTCATAAATTGAGGACCACCTATATATTGATATGACTGTAAAGTGGGTAGAAGTTGGCAATGCTTACATATAAATGTGTCAATGAGAGGAAAGATTTAAATTTAATCTAATTTGAATTCAATCATAATCAGATAAAAAATTATTTGGTAATTGCAAATTGCCAGCCTTACCCCGGCCTCCGAAGTGGCCCAGCTCTCTTCCAGATGAGCCTTCCTTCACCATTTTTCATTGCATCCCATGTGGCCCAGCTCCCTGCCTGCCTGGTAAGCCTTCTTTCACCTTTTTGCCAGTGTGAACGATCTGCTGCCACTGCCTCTTTGCCTGTGCAAACAGCCTGCCACCACAGCCTCTTTGCCAGCATGAACAGCCTGCCGCTGCCGCTTTGCCAACTCAAATGGCCTGTCACGGCTGCCTCTGACAGCATAAATAGCCTGCAGCCACCACCTCTTTACCAGCGTGGAGAGCCTGCTGCTGCTGCATCTTTGCTGGCACAAGCAGCCTCAGCTGCTGCCTCTTTGTCAGCGCAAATGGCCTACTGCTGCCACTGCTTTGCTGGCGCATATGGCCTGCCACTGCCACCTCTTTATCGGCACAAACGGCTTGCAGCCTCCCCCTCTTTATCAGCAACAACAGTCTGCCTCCACCACTTCTTTGCCACTGCAAACTACCTGTCACCGGTGCCTCTTTGCCAGCACAAATGGCCTGCCACCTCCACCACCTCTTTGCGGGCCCAAACCATTGTTTCCACTTCTTTGCTGACCCAAGCCACCACCATCTCTTTGCCAACCTATACTGCCGCACTACCATCTCTTTGCTGGTATGAACAGCCTGCTGCTGCCACCTCACTGCCAGCCCAAACCGTCACAGGCAGTTTGGGCTGGCAAAGAAGCAGTGGCAGTTTGGGCCATCAAAGAGGTGACAGCAGAGGTTTGGGCCCACAAAGGTCAGCAGGGGTGGCAGGCCATTCGTGCTGGCAAAACGGCGATAGCAGCAGGTGGTTTGTGGCATCAGAGGCAGCAGCAGTCTGTTGGCACTGGCAAAGAGGTGGAGGCTTCAGGCCATTCGTGCCAGAAAAGAGGTGGCAGTGGCAGGCCATATGCACCAACAAGGAGTGGCAGTGGCAGGCCATTTTCACCTACAAAGAGGTGGCAGCTGCAGGCCATTCCTGCCAGCAAAGAGGTGGCAGCAGGGCGTTTGAGCCAGCAAAGATAGCGGCAGGCTGTTCATGCTGGCAAAGAGGTGGCGGCTGCAGGCTGTTCATTCCGGCAAAGAGGTAACATCAGGCCATTTGTGCCAGCAAAGAGGTGGTGGCAGCAGGCCATTCACTGCCAAAGAGGCAACAGGCCAGTGTCTCAGGGTGTAGTCGTGCCCAGCTGCACCAACAAAGGCCGGAAGTAGCCTTTCCTGTTGCAAGAATCTTTAAAAAACACTGACTGTCGGGCAGCGAGACCCAACAAGAGATGAGGCATCAGAGAATCAGCGTTGTTGTTGCTGCACAAAGGTAAGTCTAAGACTCTGGCCATTGCTCTGCTGCTTCAACCACCCCACTTTGCCGTGAAATCAAGTTGGCCAGTCACATGACCCAGCTACACCCACCCAGTCATTAGGAATAACCAGTTGTTATCCCACCACTGGGAGACCTTATATCTTTTCTGACAAATGGCTGTCCAATCTCTTGTTGAAAGCCTCTGGTGATGAAGGTCCCACAACTTCCAAAAGCATGCTGTTCCATTGGTTGATTGTTTTCACTGTCAGAAAAATTCTCCTTATTTTTAGGTTGAATCTCGCATTGATTCGTTTCCATCCATTATTCCTTTCTTACCTTCCAGTGCCTTGAAAAATAGCTTAATCCCTTCCTCTCTGTGGCAATCCCTCAAATTTTGGAACACTGCTGTCAAGTTCTTCTCTTCACTAGACTAGCCATGCCCAGTTCCTGTAACCATTCTTCATATGTTTTAGTCTCCAGTCCTCTAATCATCCTGGTTGGTCTTCTCTGCAATTTCTCTGTAATCTCAACAACTTTTTTATAGTATGATGACCAAAACTGGATGCAATATTCTAGGTGTGGCCTTACTGAGGCTTTATGGAGCGGTATTAGTTTCTGACTTGATCTTGATTATATCCCTCTGTTAATTCAATTTAGAATTGCATTGGCTTTTTTGGCTACCGCCACACATTGCTAGCTCATATTTAGCTGGTTGTCCACTAAGATTCCAAGATCCCTTTCACAGTTACTGCTATTAAGCCTGGTTTCACCCAGTCTATATGTGTTCATTTTGTTTTTCTTGCCTAAGTGTAACTTTTACTTTTCTCTACATTGAATATTGTTAGATAGGGCCCAGTGTTCAAGTCTGTCAAGATACAGCTGGATCTTGAGCCTATCTTAGTATGTTAGCTATTCCTGCCAGATTACTATCATCTGCAAATTTGGAAGTTCCCCTTCTATTCCCTCATCTAAGTGGTTTATAAAGATATTGAAGGCCTAAAACAGAATCTTGTGGTACCCCACTGCTTACTTCCCTCCATGTAGACATAGAGCCATTAAGGACTACTCATTGAGTACAGTTTGTTAGCCAGTTACAAATCCATCTGGTGGTGATGCTATCTATCCCACTTTTTTCTAGCTTACCAAGAAGTAGGTTGTGGTCTACTTTGTCGAATGCCTTACTGTAGTCTAAGTATACGATGTCCGCAGTATTTTACTAGTCTAGTAATTTAGTCACTATTTTGAAGAATGAAATAAGATTGGTTTAATATGATCTGCTTTTAACAAACTCATGCTGACTCCTAGTTATTACTTTACTCGTTTCTAGATGTTGGCAATCCTGTTTTTTATTATCTTTTCCAGGATCTTCCCGGGTATTGATATTAGCCTGATTGGGCTGTAGTTTCCTGGGTCTGTTTTTTTTTTTCCTTTTTTGAAGATGGGAACCACATCAGCTCTTTTCCAGTTCTCTGGTAGTTCCCTGGTGCTCCAGGATTTTTGAAAGATATGGTGCAGTGGTTCTGAGATGACCTCTGCCAGCTCCTTTAAAACTCTGGGATGTAATCCATCAGGCCCCAGTGATTTCTTTTCATCAAGATCAGACAGGTGTTCTCTTACCATTTTTTTTTGCTTATTTTAACTTTTATTTCTGGTCTGTCTTTTACAGTTATGCTTTTGGTGGGTTGAGCTATAGTTTCTTTTTGCATGAAGATGGATGCAAAGAATGAGTTAGTCAGTTCTGCTTTCTCTCTGCTGCCTGTTACATCCTTACCATCTTCTCTCTTTAATGGACTGAATGTTTCCTTGATTTTTTTTCTTGTTATTTATATGTTGGAAGAAACTTTTTTTGTTATCTTTGACTTTTGTTGCAAGTCTTTGTTCATTCTGGACCTTACTTTCCTGACTTTGTCTTTATCTGCTGATATTCTGCTTTAGTTGTGTGTCCCTCTTTCCATTTTTGTACTTGTCCTTTTTGTCTTTCAATTTATCAGAAAGATATTTGTCCAGCCATGCTGGTTTCTTCTTGGATTTCTTATTTTTATTTTTCAGTGGTATTGTGCTGATCTGGGCTTTTATGATCATATTTTTCAGAGTTTCCCAAGCTTCCTGGGTTGTTTTCTTCTTTAGTATTTTCATCCAAGGAATCTTTCTCAAATTCTCTCCGAGTTTGTTAAAACCAGGTCTTTTAAGACTAGTATCATTATGTTATATTGCTTGTGTTTGCATTATGTTGAATTCTAGTAGGACATGGTCATTCTCACCCAAGGTTCCCGAAGTTTCAACTTCCTCTATTACTTCTTCTCTATTTTATGTACATTAGTTCTACAATGTTTCTAAGACAAATATTGCAAATTTTAGCAGCAAGTTCACTAGTATAATTCTAATTTCTTTCCAATGTTCAGAACTATGCTTCTGTTTATGGAAACCCAACCCATCGGGCAATCACACTGAAGCAAAAGATGTTGCTCTTGATACCACCCACAGAAATCATGGTGCCTCATAATTCTTTCATTTTATTTTGGCACATGAAACAGAATATGCAGCCAACATCCTATAGTGAGGGTTGCCAACAGTTTTTTCCCCAGCAGCTATGTTCATGGCGGTGTTAGTCTACACAGAGTGAAAGTAAGGAAAAAAGAGAAAATATGTAAGAGATATGAATTAGAAGTTAAATATTTTCAAGTTTTTTTTTTTTAAGGGTCACTTCCAGAATGCCCCCTATCTTAGTGTTCCTTTTCCATTTTCATTTCATGTATCCTTTCTCTACACTAGGTTGATCTGGAATCTTTTAGAAGTAGTAAGAAAGTACCACAAAAAATACTACATAGAGCAACCTATGTGAAACCTATGTGAAATATTTAGAGATTTTTGGATTCTTGAATATATGATATTAACAAATCAGTGGTTAAGATTCTAAAAGAAAATTAAATATATTTTTAGGATCTTAAGATGAGAAGATTTTTTTCATATTTATTAGATACTTCAGATAATATATCAAAAGGATGTGCTGTCAATGTTATTGTATTGGAATGGTATGAGGAAACCCAGACCATATCACTAATACTTACCCCTACTTCTTTGCTCTAAAAAAACAATTAATATGGTTTTGGGCAAAGATTAATATGATTTTGAATTCTGATCCTCAATTTACAATTTTTCTACATATGAAGAACTAGTGGTTTGCTGAACATGGCGTATAGTTTTTTTAAACAAGCACTCTTTTATAGCAGAAACATGGTATTATCCTGGGTTTACAAACATGATGTCAGGTTTGTAACTAACCAATTAATTAGTAATTAATCTTGTTAATACTAATTAATTACTAATTAATATTAGTAATTAACATTGTCTATTCATTCTCTATGTATTATCCATGGTTTAAAATTCCAGTGCTTTGTTTATAAATCACAAAATGGGAAAATTGGACAAGCAACTTTTTTCAATTTAAAGAAATTTCTTATGTGAATTTATAACTCTGTGTTCTCTTAAAACATCAAATTGGTCCTAGCTTCAGGGCATTCGTGGTGAAACCATGCTTTAAAAATATCAGATATTTGTTCTGATCCATAGCATGGCCGCAAGTTTTTCTTGTGACTGCTAAATTCTGTTCACAATTTCAAAAGATACTTCTGTAGGTTACTTGATACGATCTTGGCAAAAATGCTAAAGGCAAATGTGGGATGATGGACCCAGTCCTGGCACCGTATAGAGCAGGGCTGTCAAACTGGTGGCCCATGGGCCAGATGCATCATGCACAAGCCATGCCCACCCCAGCTTTGCAAAGGGGAAAAAGATACACTGAGTTTGATACCCGTGATATAGAGAGATATTATTCATTTTTCATCCCTGAAGATTGGAAATTATTAATCCTAGTATACAAAAAAAAAAAGAATAGGTAGAACTAGATAATTCTGCCACAACGAATTTCTGAGTCCAATAAGAGACTTTATAGAAAAGAATAGACTTCGTTAAAAAAAGCTTTTGTGCATGATAACATCTTTGTGAAGGGATAAGCTGGTTTCTGGTGAGGCGGTCAATGCTTGATTGGTGCTTTTTTGTTTATCAGCTAATGTCAAGTTGCTTTATTTTAGTCATACAAGAGCATATCAGATAAGATTGAAGTAAAAAAAATTACACCTGTCATATTGTGGTAAATATGTACTGGGCTTGCAGATAAGCAAAGAATTTTAGATGCCAAAAAATTGGGTGAAGCTTCTCCAAGGATGGCCTTATCCATGAGTGCATAGGGTAGGTTTTTCTCTCAGATTTTTTAGGACTCATATATTGTACATAACTTCATCCACAGATTTTTCCAAAATACCATGAAAAATGTTTCATTTTTGGGCTATATTACCAGAAGCAACTCAAGGCAACAACCATACATAATACAGTACTCCTTCCTTCGAATTTCTCACAACAGTAACCTAGAGTTAGGTTGGGCTGAGAGAAAGTGACTAGTCCAAAGAGGGGACTAGAACTCACAGTCTCCTGGTTTCTAGCCTGGTATTCTAACCACAAACTGATGAATTTTGTGAATTGTTAAAAAATAATGTCTGAATTATAACATTAGAAATCTTAGAGATTGGATCAGAAACAAATTGGCAGGCAAATCAATTGGAAATTTGTATTTACCAACCCAATTTATTTTAGGAAAAAGGTAGTATACATCAAGTTCAGAAAGAAAGTAGTTTATTTCCCTGAATGTGTAATTTTGAATAATGTGATATGGTATTAGCATTTCTTCAATTCTCCCTAAGCTGAAACTAACAAGTGGATCAAGAAAAATGCAACACTGTTAAGCTACATCAATAAATGCTGCTAAGAAGTTTGAGATAAATTGTCTTCACAATCATCCAAATATTTTACTGTTCCTATAACTGCACAGGTCTTCCTATCATAAAGGGAATCTTCTAGCTACCCTTGTACAATATGCCCCCTTATCTGCATTGCACAAGTAAAGTTTATATACAATATACTTGTATATTTACTTATGTACAAACATATAAATCAAATCACTATCACTATCAGAAAGCCTGTTTTATCTGAAAAGTGACATTAATCTCAGAAGAAACCACGTTATTGATTCCCATATCCAGCATTTACTAAGCCAATGTGGGAACTCTGTCACAATACTGTTGCAAAAAATTTTTGGTTCTTAATACTGCTTCAGATTAATGAAGATTATCTTACTACTGCATAACAACAGCTTTCAATGAACAAGTTCTATGGTTATATATTTTGAAAACTGTAGCAGTAATTGTATTGTCATATTAGAGACAGAAATGAAAGGAATACTGTCAACAGTGATATAAGACTATAGTCTCATTGACTTTCTGAGAAGTCTCCATCTGTTTTATTATTTGGTTCAGATATTTGGGAGACATTCAAAACATTTTGTACGTCTGAAAGGACAAAGAAATTAAATGGCATGAGAAAAAAAATGATACCACAATGAATATATTTAATGGCCATGCCACTATGAGTAAATAACATATTTGCAAAATTCTCAAAAGTATTTAAATGTGGGAAGCAAATTGCATGTTTGCTCAATTTGAGAAAACTGTTGTATATGCAGTATCTGTTTTGAATGTCTAAGAGTGCTAAGAAATATGCATATTACACTTTATTTTCAGCTTGTCACTGAATAAAGGTTTCCCCCCACCCACACCAAATATTGAAAACACCAAAAGATCAGTACCATCTGTGTTATGCCATTGACATCTTTCTATTTCAAAAAAAAAACTATTTCCTTGGCACCCTGAGCACCCTCCACTGCTGGGTTCAAATTAGGCAGAGGTTCAGGCATCAACAGAAGAAAGTAACTGCATATGTGGCTGTCAGCAGAACTCTGGGACTTTTTAGAAAGCTCAGCTAAGGCTGAAATATTAATTTTCTACACAACTATATTAAAATCAGACCAGTTACTGATGGCGATTCCATCAGGCAATTCCATCAATCGTACATGCTGTCATTAAAAGAGGATTGCACAAGTTGTTAAGGGAAAACCTCATGACTGTGACTTTCAACATTAAACAAATTAGAAAATTCTTAAGAAATTAGAATTCTACCAGTGAATCTGCTGCTGGACTTTGCAATATTTGTCTCACTGTACATATTTCAATAGTTTGTTTGCTTCCAATTACCAAAAAAAAAAAAAAATCTGGTCCATAGTTCAATCCAAATTAATTCAATACAAATTGTTCCTCTCATCCACACATTTATACATAAACCTTATCACCTTCTCCCCACTTTCCAATTCTAACACTATACAGGTAGTCCTAACCTTATTACTACAATGGTACCAGTGGTGGAATTCAATTTTTTTTTTTTTTGCTACCGGTTCTGTGGGCATGGTTTGGTGGGCATGACAGGGGAAGGATACTGTAAAATCTCCAGTTAGAGGTGGTATTTGCTGGTTTTCCAATCTACTCAAAATTTCCACCACCAGTTCTCCAGAACTGGTCAGAATACCACCTCTGAATGGTACCTGAAAATTCATCATAACGCAGTATGGTCACTAAGCAAGAAATCATGATTGTTACTTACAACCTTTCATATCAACTTCATCACAATATCTAGATTGTGATCCTGTGACTTTGGGGGTGCTGCAGTGGGCATCAGTGCAGGGATAAATCATAACTCATTTTTCTCAGCAATGTCATAACTTTTAATGGTCACTAAATGAATGGCTGTAAGCTGAGGACTACCTCTATGGTCATTGACAGTAATCCTTGTAAATGTAATTTTCCCAGCACTTTTGACTTATGTTCATATTTGCCTTCATCAAATATGATGGAATGTAATGAGGAGTGGGAGGGAAGGGTGTACATTCCAGAGGAATAAGCAGCAACTGAACACAGATACTATGTGTGAGAGAAATTGGGTGAAGACAGGCCCTCCCTAATAGTGTACAGATGCAAGATATACATATTGTAAATGCAAATGGTAGAGTCCTCAGCCTGGCAAAATTTTGTCTAAAGATATGAAACAATAAAGAATTATGTTTGGAAGAATCGTTGTATCATTCTTTGTTTGAGGCCCGTTATCAATAAACTCGTAATTTTTCAGATGTAATTATATTTGAAAGTATTATTACTGGCAGTTTGTAATATTGTATTGTTTGTATGATTTATTTGGGGGGGGGGTTCATTTATATTTTAATGATACATCATCCAAAGTCATAAATATGAGATGGATGATTATATAAATTGAACAAATAAAGATTTAAAAATTAAAATTCTGATTTACTTTCTATATTTCTATCCATGCCTTTCTCTTTCTCTCCTCAATTTCCTTCATGTGGTTGATTTTTATTATCAAGGATATGCATTTTAATATTAATATTCACAGCATTTAGTAACTGACAAATATATCCAAACTCTGGATAAGGTAAGATGGATGTAAAGCAGGGATGAAATTTAACCACCTCGGCCCACTTTGGGAGAGGTGGTAGGGATTATTTGAATCAGTAAAAAAATCACCCCTGATTGCTATTACTACTGTGTTTCTCATATAATAAGGCTGGGTTTTATTTTTTTTTTGAGCCCCCCAAAAATGGCTAGGCTGTCTTTTCAGGGGTGACTTAATTCCCCCCCCCCCTTGCATCTTAGGGCAGGCAGCAACAGCTTGGATGTTGACCTCGGCGTTGGTGGGGCACTTTGTATCAGGGTCAACGCAGACAGCACCATATCCAGGTGTGCAACCAAAGTACTTCCTAACAGCAAGTACCCCCGCCATTTCCCTCACCCATTTCGCAGGTTTTAATATAGGCCTTAATTTAGAGGCTTAATTTCATTTCATGCCTATAAAACATGCTGGGACTTCCTATTGGGAGAGGCCGTATTGTTGGAGAAACAGGGTATTATATAAGTATACCAAGCCACGCCCACAGAGCCAGTAGGGAAAAATTTTGAATTTCACCCCGATGTAAAATAGAATGAATAAATAAGCTTGCAACATTATTTATTGTGTAAGCATTAAACAAATAGGTGAATCTTAATAATAAAATGATAACAACCTTTTATAATAAAATATTGTGCAAATTTGATTTACAGAAATAGGAACTTTCCAAGGAAAGCTTGATCCCAATACAAAATTTCTGATCCAACTTTAACTTAAGCAAGCCTTTTTTTAAAAAACATCTTCAAACCTTTAACAAGCTTTTTTTTTTTTATAAATCTAAAATAAAAAAATAATCCAGGTCACTTTCTTAGTTTGCTATTTATATACCATATATACTTGAGTATAAGCCGAGTTTTTCAGCACATTTTTTGTGCTGAAAAAACCGCCCTCGACTTATACTCGAGTCAGATTCCCCTCTGAAAAAAAAATGGTGTGGAGCTCCGAAGCTGGGCAGCCGCTTCCCTGCTTCCGTGTTTCCTTTGCAACTTTTAAGCATGGGAGGGGGAGGCTTTTCTGAGCTCTAGGCTGAAAAAGCAACGCGAGCCGAGGTCGCTCCACTCAGTTTCATTTCCTCAGCTCCAGCTGCGTTCAGTCCACTCAGGAGGAGGGGGAGGAGGAGGGGGAGGCTTTTCTGAGCTTTAGGCTGAGAAAGCAACGCAAGTGGAGGTCGCTCCACTCAGTTTCATTTCCTCAGCTCCAGCTGCTTTCAGTCCACTCGGGAGGAGGGGGAGGAGGGGGAGAGAGAGAGAGAGAGATATCATAAGAACGGCTCTTGGTTTTTTCTTGCAAGGGAGAGAGTGACTCCTGCCTACCACTGTCATCATCATCATCTTTTGGGTTAGTGAATCAATCAAACCTTTCATGATAGTAAGATCGTTTCCCAAATTTCCCTTAAATCAGGGAAGAAATCAGAAACAAACCTTTGGGCTGAGAATAAGCTTGTTCCTATGATGCCATTTTTGTTCACTTCAGTGTGAACAGACTTCTTTTTCTTCATCTTCTTGTTCCCTATTTACTGGTCTCTTTCAAAGAGGAAATTGTGAACATCAAACTTATTCTCAACTGTCCTAGTGAAAGTTTTTATTGGCATCTATTTTTATTTTTGAAATTTACCAGTAGCTGCTGCATTTCCCACCCTCGACTTATACTCGAGTCAATAAGTTTTCCCAGTTTTTTTGTGGTTAAATTAGGTACCTCGGCTTATATTCGGGTCGACTTATACTCGAGTATATACGGTATCTCTTTTTATTATTAAAATATCAGCAGTTTGTTTCATATGCCTAATGTAGCATCTTTTTCCATATTATTGTTGTAGCCTGTCATTTTAAATCCATTTTCAACTCAATCTTATCTTGTCCAGTGAAACGTGTACCTCTTCCATAGCTTTTAAACAGTTTATCTATGTTTAATGATGGCAGACGTTCTTAAAATTGAGTTCTGAGTCCATTGTTCACAAATATAATACATCCAATGTTAAAATATTTTGCTTTATTCTGTATTCATATTTCATAAGTCAAATTTAAGTGTTCTTTATCATTTAATGTTAATATTTACATTATTACTTTTGGATCAACATGTTTTCAAGTGTCATTCTCAAGTGTCATCCTATCATGTTTAAAAAACAAAAATAAAAACAACTTTTTTCACAGAAAGGATTCTTATAATTAATTTCAAAATCTCTTTTCAGATCCATGTACTTTAAACCATTTATAACTTTTCAAAACAACATTCTAATAACTCTTTTGCTGTTTATTCAAAAACATTTTTTGTTTAATCCTTAAACTTGTACTTAAGACTTCTTTCACTAAGGAAAGTGAAGGAAACTTAGCTAGTGCTATAAAACATGTTGATCCAAAAGTTACTAATCGCTGAAAAGCAATTAATAACCAACTTCCAAAAGTGATTAGAAAAGGAAGTATGCAAATCCAATGTCCATAAAGCTCAAAGCTCTAAATGAGTGAAGATCCTATCTCTTACCTATCAAAGTTCTAAAATACCAAAGACTGTCTCTTTGAAGTCTCTTCACAAGGACCAACTTCTGGATTACTTGCCTTTTCAATGACAGTAAAGATTCTAAAAGTTAAGTTATTCCAAATTAATGGAATCTAACTAACTCTGGATTGCGTTCAGACGAAACTTTAACTTCATGTCTACATGGGAGAATGTTTCAAAACAGGACAGAATAGATTTACTCATCCCAATTGGGTATGCAATATTCCATTTTAAAGCAGATTAGTCTAGCCAGAGGTTTCACAAAAGAGAATGGCAAAGAAGATCATTTAAAAGTAGGAAATAAATTAATAAATGAATTTCCTAGCTGAAATTTTATAGTTTGTTCATTTTTCTAAAATTTGAAATGTGTATCAATCTTTTTAAAGGTAATGATTCAATTGCTCTCAATCTTGTATGTATTTGTGAATATATATGTGTAATATAAAACTCTACTCACTTCTCTATCTGTGTTCTGAACTTGGACAAATTATTCCATTATGAAACAGAAAATATATATTTCTTGACATGTCTTTTGGCCATTTAAAATGTTTGCACTCCTGTGGGATTCAAGCTACTGTCCCTTAAAGCATGCCAGGGGCATAAGAATGATAATGCAGGCATAAACCACAGCCTGGAGAGACTCACAGACATTCTTCCTTGAATTTCCATCAGCTTTGAAAAACAAGATTTTATGTCTGCAAGCAAAACCAAACTTGCCAATGCTTCCACCTCAGTTGACATTAAGCACCCTGTACTACTTTTCTTAAGTATGTCATTCAAACTCAAATGCAGCTGGATAGCATGGAAAATTAGAGTACATGCCCAAGAATTCGACAGCAAGCTGACACTTCTAAAAGAACTGTATATGTGGATATCAAAATGTATCACGCCCAAGTCCTCATTATGCAATATTAAAAGTTTTGTTCTGAACAGAAATGACAATAATGCTGGAGTGCAAAAACCGTAGTTAAACTGAAAAGTTACTCTTTACTTCGACAAAATATGTTTCCTTAATAGCATTCAAATTAACTTTGATCATTACTATCCTGGTTCAAATTTTAAGTTTATTTTTTAAAAGAAATATAAGATATAAGCAGAAATAGGATTATTCAGAAACTGTCACAGAATAAAGTTTTAGACATTAAAAGGTCCAGTTTAAACCAATCTTATTTTCTAATTGTTAGTAATATTTTTAGGTTGATGGATATACTTTCAAAAACATCTGATTCTCTGGACTAGTAATATTTCTTTTTTTTTAATAATTTTTTTATTAATTTTCAATAAACAAACATACACAAACAAAACACAAAGCATGAAAACATAAAACTTCTTTTTGGAAAGCGGCTTAGTCCCAGGTTACATCTTTTTGTACAGACATAAATCAAATTCATGCTCACTTTATATACCATTACATATCTTATTTACCATTTTATATTTTCTATATAGCTTCTCCCCTCTTTTCACTCTCTTAATTCTATCTTATTTATTTCATCTCAATTATGCTTGTATCATTTGTCTGTTCTATTTCAATTATCTATTATCTTTTCTCATTAACACAAAATTTCTCCTGTAATCAATGATTGAAGTATGACGCCTTTATATCTTTCCCCTAAATTTAACACTTAAAATAATATATAATTTTCATTCTGATTCTGCTTAGAACATTCTAAAGCTACATACTATATTTTAAAATAGGAAAATAATAAGTTTATAATATAATTAAAACAATAATCCATAGCAAAAACTCTATCATTAAATCTTAAGCATTTTACACATTCCTTTTAACATTTTATCCCATTTTATAATCATATAGTGTTCCAGTTTTCTAACATTATTTCAAATACAAATACAACAAT
The DNA here is from genome assembly GCA_033807585.1 of Hydrophis major. NCBI lineage: Eukaryota > Metazoa > Chordata > Lepidosauria > Squamata > Elapidae > Hydrophis > Hydrophis major. Next base: position 146,509,690 of record CM066330.1, read on the forward strand.
ACAGTCTTATGTACTTTTGCAGAATCTCTTTTTAAATTATATTTTTACCCATTATCTCTGAATAAATCCTGTTTCTTTACATCTTGTTTCAAACCTTTGTAACTTCTCTTCCTTTTTTCCCCTCCTTTCTTCTCCAATCTAGCCTTTTTACCCCCCCATCTCCACCTTCTTAACCTCCACCCTCTTTTGTATTCCTCTTTTCTGTTGCTTTCTGACATTGTATCGATTTTTCACCTTATTTTCCCCTTTTTTGGTTGTTTTTTTAAGTCTTAAATTCTCCATTCTCTTTCCCTTTTCTTCCCCAACTAAAGTTGTTTGTTCATTAAAGATGGCTTCTTCTTCATCATCCCAACCTTCTTGTTCTTGTAATTGCTGATAGGTAGAAATAGCCATTTCTAAAAAATGAAAAACAGATCCAGAAGAGTCCTTCCCTTCTTGTTCCTCTTCTTTTAGCTTTTTAAATTCCATTTTCAGTTCATCAACAAGTAATGCCATTGTGAAAAAGTTTTTTAAACAACCCAAAAGTTTTTAGTCTTTAAAATAACAATTTCCAAAGGTTCCAAAGTCACCAAGCAATCCAAATATACACAGTCTGTTTCATTTAGCACTTTCTTCTTTTTATACTTTCTCTTCTTGGGGTACAGTTCAATTGCAAAGTTCCAAAATGTATCTTTTAGAAGTCTTGTTACAATTTAACTCTAGTCTTATAAGTTCCAAGCAGCCTCCTCCAGCAAAATCTTAATATTAATTCTTTTCCTCTCCCTTCCCACTTATAGCTATATATATATATATATATATATATATATATATATATATATATATATATATATATTCAATGTTCAGAAATCTTTAATGTCTCCTTGGCTTTAACTTTCAAATTTAATTACCTGCTGGTGCCAGAACGGGTTTTTCCGATTTCCATCTGCTTTCACCGTAAGGAAGGAGAGAGAGAAAAAACAAACTTTCCCTTTTAACTTTCATCCGCCGCTTTTCCCAATCTTCTTTGGGAACGATGTATCTTTAATGAAATTAAAATTCCAGGGTATTTAAATGCTACTTATTATCCTGGTCAGCCAGAACTTTCACTTTCTCAGCTTCCTCCTGCACATTCTTATCCAGATGAAAGCTTCTTTGTGGCGGCCATTGCTGACCGCCACTCCACCTCCTTCGGAAAAGGGAGTTAAGCCAGCTGAGGAGGGGGGTTGCAATTCCCCCGAACCCCTGCTGGATCTCCCCTGTCTTCAGTTACCTCTACAAGATAACTATTAGCCCCCAAATCCAGCTGGATCGGGGGCACTCCAGCAGCGAGCGCAGCAGAAACCATGCACGATCACGGATTCCTGCCACCACCAAAGCCTTGCAAACCAGCACCATTTCTGGACTAGTAATATTTCTATTGATCAACCAGTTATTGAACAATTGAAAATTGCATATTCGTAAAATATATGTTTACAGTATATCTTCATTCTTTGTACTTCTCTCTCTTGCTTGATTGGATGGGCGAGAGGAATAGCAATCTTTTTTCTCAAATGACCATTATCTATTTTGGGATGGAAAACTGGTTAATTGCTAGTAAACTACTGGACGGAGAAAGATCAATGTTTCCCCTCCCTTGTAAACCCATTTAAGATTACAGAGAAAAAAAGTGAGAATGTTTGAGGAAACAGAGTATATGCTTCATATTGGATGTGTGTATACATCAGTGAATTGTACGAAAGACACGCTGTTATGTGTACAAATGTGTGCATGCTAATCTGTGATATGGGATGCACACAAATTTATACTAGTCCCAATCTCTGATCGCTGTGACCCTTGGCATCAAAAAGACTGCCTGTCCTTGCTCTTCACAGCGTTCTCTCTGGTTCAATCAGAGGACTTTATGCAAAGTAATCACCCAGCATAACCATTTTAACTTCATAGGGTACCACCAAATAATACAGAATCTAGGCATAATATTGTATCCTTTTTTAAAATTTCCAGTCCAGAAATAGTTCTAGTAAAGAAATAAGTAATAATAACTAAACAATAAATGATTGCTGCCTTCATTTTTAAAAAATCATAAGAGTTGTAATCCACATAGCCAATAGTGTTCCATTTCCCATTATTAGTCTAATATTACAGTATTAGCATCTTCTGGCCAGAATTCCTAAACACATATGCCCTCCCTCACCAAATGAAACGGGATAGATTTACATTTTGGCAAAAAAATGAAGGCAGTTGTATTGTCACCTATGTCTGCTGTGACTGCTACAGAAAAATAATTGCAAGTGTAATTTGCATATGCAGACTAATCACACATTTAGTTAATTTGTTGCCCAAAATGCTGCCAAGGATGTAGGATTTCTGCAAAAGGAAAATTCAAGTATTTTCCGCCTATATCAAAATAGCAGTACAAATCAAAATAATTCAAAAAGGCATAATTATCAGTTTGAATATTACCAGCTTTTATGATATGACAGTATAAAATAGTGAGCAACAGATCTGATTTCCGCTAAGATGAATTACAAAGCATTACTAAGGATTAAAACTATGTAATCCTATCTAGATTAATATCACTCAGCAACAAAGAGTACAAATTAATGGACAACTGACCTAGTTATAAAAATGTGGTGCTTTCCATACCACCTATCAATAGAATGCATTTTTACTGTCATCGTCTCTAACAGAAATAATCCCTTATCTGAGAAAGCTGTATTATTCCCCCATATTAATATTTAACTGAAAGATAACTTTGTATACATTTTATCTAGAAAAATATGGGTATTTTTGTTTACAATTCTAATAAACATAATTTCACTTAATATGAACAGGAATATTCATATTACAGTAAATGAAATAAATGTAATAGTACAAATAAAGCCATCTCCCATTTCAAGAGGTTCAAAAATTGATGTTTTCCTGCATTAAGTCAATTTCTGCATGGGGAAAAAAATAATGTAACTTGAAAAGTTAGGGGAATATCCAAACTGAGCTTCATTTTGTCTTTCCACTTCAAGAATTAGCATGTCTAAACCATCTTCTACTTAAATCTTTTTTGTGTAATATATTTAAAGAATCAATATATTTATGTACTTCCTGTATTAGATGTTAGTTATTTTTGATGATCACTTTCTAATCTAATGCATTGGGTCTTGTGAAAAATGGCATCCCAAAAGATTGGTTATAAATTGGGGGGGGGGGGGTGACGACAAGTATTGGCTTTGTTTTTTGTGGGTTTTTTATGCCCTGCAAGTGTTGTGAAATTAGTTAGCTCTCTGGTTATTGAAGAAAGAGGGCTGGGAGCCTGGAATAGCACTGACGATTACCTTAAAGTGCCATGAACCGCTGGAAGAGCCTGAAGTCTTGGCTGTCAGGAACGAAATTGCAAGACCCACAGAAGATGGGTCTTGACATTTCAATTAGGAATCATAGAACCTGTGGAGATAGATTTTGGACTGGACTCATGACTAGGTCAATGACTAAGGCAGAGATGATCTACTGTACTGTAGATGCTATGGAGCTTATAGGACTGTTAGAACCTGACCATAGAGCCTTCTCAGGTTGTAGGTGCCCAGAAGTCAGAATTGGCAAGGAGGCACTGCAGACTGCCAACTATGTGGGGGTATTTTTAAGGTGGCAGATGACTGTCCAAGGTCTTCTGTTTCATGCCATTCCCTAGATGTTTGTCTTCCAGAAGGCAAGGAAGAGTTTGCTGTATAGTGCTTAGCAGCGCCAGAATAGAGGGTCTTACATTTCTTTAAAGGTTTTGCTTTGCAATCTGGTGATCCTAGAAATATTAATATAGAAGAGTTGCAAATATGCAAGTTAGGTATTGCAATTATCAAGGCTTTCTTCACATTATTGCACCATTTCAGTTTTTTTACACACACACACACACACACACAGACATGTGTGTATGTATATATGATAAAGTAGGTAAACCACCCTTTTTGGATAAAAGCAGCAAAGAAGTTGTAGTAAACAAACAAACAAATAAATAAATAAAACATATCCGTCCATGCTTGATTTTATACAGTGAGTTTCTCTTCATCATCCTTATATGTGAATATTAACAATGGTTAGCCTTAGGGCAAATCCAATGCTCTTACTCTGATTTATGTAATTCAACTGATCAATTCAGATCAAGGTAGCAACGGAGATTCTAAGATTGTATATGATCCTGAATTTATTTTTAACCATCCCCTAGACCCTTTTCCAGATAAACTGTCAAACATTAGTGGCATCTGAATGTGGGAAATATACAATGACTTAAAATACATTTAATACATATTTTTAGAGAAGAAAATTTGCAACTTTTGCACAAGATTATGGGTGGGCAATCTAATCATCTATGGAGAAGAAGTTACCAAATGAGGGTAATAGCCATTGTATGCACCTATGTTTATTAACCGATACATATATATCTGCACTCATTCATAATAAAAAAAAAATCCATTTCTCACAAACCAGAATATCATGTTTAGCAATCTGCCAATAACAGAAAAGGTCTAGTCTCTGTAGCTTTGGGAATCATAGTTTTTGAAACTCCAGCTCACCATGGAGATTGCTAGATTGCTATATCTACAAGGGTATATTAAGAAAAATTATGAAGTATAGAAATCTAAGATCTGAAACGGAAGCAGCTTAGAGAACAGGAAAAAGATGTGAGATAAATCAAGCCCTACCTACCAAGCTTCTGTGAATTAATTTGTGAGGATGTGGTGACTTCCTTTGTAATATACTATAGTTGGCAAAAGTAATTTTTGAACTATTTCATGAAACCTTTCTCAGGTTTTAGAATTGTATTAACTTTCAGTTAGAGCAGGAGCATGTCATCAGGTTTGTGCAGAAGCCTGAAAAAAATGGCAACTTAAAGGAACAGGTGCTGCATTTCAGTTTGCACAAGATCTAAATTACTTTTTGTGAACAATTTTCAAAGAATATACAGCCCAAGTGTCTATCTACTAAGTCTGTGCATTTTGTTACTTATACCCTACAGCAAACATGTAAATATGTTCCTCGCAAAATGTCTGCATCACGTGTGAGCATCTTCCCAAGGGTTGAGGTAATGATATGTGGGAATGTCCTTGGGATATGGGCAGAAGAAATGTTGCCTAGAAAAACATTCAGATAAGGCAGGGAAAGCCCACAGCTGCATAACAGGCAGAGAAAGAAACTCAGAAAGGGAGTTTCCTAGATTACCAGATTGTAAAAAGAGACTTACAAGCTTTTGTTAACATTGCTTTACAATAATGTGGAATTAGTTCATTTGGTTGTGTCTCTTGTCTGGTCTATCTGAAATTGGCCACACCAGCTAAAGAGCTGCAGGTAATCTCAACAGAAGACAGGTGATATCACCTGAAGAGCTAAAAACAGCTCATTTTCCCAAAGGGGTGTCTAGAAATCCTGAGTGCTCCCTTTATTTATATCATTAATTATTTAATTATTAATGTTGCAGGTGTATTGGTTTCTCCAATTCCATAATCCAAGCTTCCATATATTTCTGAATATATTGGAAATATAATTATTTCTAATAATACATAATGGAAATATATGATAAATCTATTTTAGTATCTATAGCTCTTTATTTCTGAATATTTAACATCATTATTACCATTATTTGATAAGAAATTTTGTGTTACTCTGGATCTCACTCTGTCTTTTTACAAAGAATTTTAGGAATTCCTCATTGCTGACATATGTTGTTCAAAATGTTATCTCAGATATCAATTTAGGTTTGGAAGTCTCATTTTTTAAAATGCTTATCTCAAGAGTATGTAAATTGAAAAAAAGATGAGGAAAATGGACACTGAACAAGAGACAGGTGTATTTATTTATTAATTTAAACAGCCCACATCTAGGTCATTTACAAATTCAATTTTACTTTTGCTTTCTCTCCCTCCCCCCCACACACAAAACCAATCCTGTTCTGTTCTGAATTTTCAGAGAGTTATCCAGCTGACAGAGAAATAAAAACAGATGCCCTTTACATAATTAATTTCCAACCTTCCACTGGATCAGAAAATATGAAGAGTGATACCAAAATGATGGAAGAATACTTATTCTTTGTAAACTATACAGTGTAAATTATACAGTAGTCTGAAGAATTTACCCATATTTATATTTGAATATATGCGAACATTTGTCAGATATGTGATATTTATTTACTTATTTATTCATTCACCATTCGGAGAGAGGGAGAAGGAGAGGGAGGAAAAGGGAGGGAAAGAAAGAGAGAGATTATAACCATAACCATAGATATCAATAACACATAAGGCCAAAAAAGGTTGGGGCTATCCTAATCTCTCAACGGAGAATGCTTCAGAGAGCAGCAGCAGAGAAGGCACACCACCTAGTTCTTGCCAACCAACATTCCTTGGCTGGTGGAACCCATAGTGTGCCCAACCTGCCAGACCGAATTGGATAGAAACCACTATGAGAAGATAACCCTTCTGGTAATCTGGGTCTAAGCCATGAATTGCTTTAAATATGACAATTAGCACTTTGAATTGTACCTGAAAACATATTGGCAATCAATGCAGCTAAGACAGTAGTGAGGTTGCATATGTTGAAAATCCTATACCATTTACTACTTGGGAAGCTGCAATCTGCACTAGTTGAAGTTTCTGAATGCTCTTCAAAGACATTTGCTTAAATTCATTGGCCACCCAATTCCAATGGAATCCAGACAGCGTACTAGAAAAAATCATAAAACAATAAAATCAAACAAACATCCTAGATTAAAATAATAAGCAGTCTCTCAGATTTCTAGGCCCTATGTCCTTAATCTTTGCAGCTTAGAAGCCCAGCTGGGGGGAAGATGAAAACTAGGCCACGCATGCGCGCAGCTTGACTTGCACAAGCAGTAGGCTCTGGCACACATGCGTACAAGTACCCACCAGTGCACCGCTTATGCAAGTTTAGTTGGTGTGCACTCTAGCCAGCCACTCATGCGGCCCAATTTCAAAAAGGCCAGGGTCTGGTGGTGGCCTGCGACCTGGGAGTTGGGGACCCCTGCTCTATGCCATGCAGGAGTTTTTAAGTAATAATCAGCACCTTGAAGCTGACTGACAACCAATGCAGCTTTCACAGGAGTGGTAGAGCACTGAGACTTCTGGTGACATCTTCCTTGTTGATGAACTAGAGACTGCAATCGTCCGCGGCTTCGATCCATGCTCTTCCATCGGAGGGCCCTGATCACCTGCATTTGGGGCCAGAACCACCCTGTAGGGGTAGTGAAGAAGGGGGAGACCACCAGCTGGGTTGAGGGGAGCCGCATTTCCCCTCCTTGGCTAGGCATTTTACTCCTCTCCAAAGACAGCTGTAGCGGTGGTCAAATATGGCCACCCTGAAGAGGAAGAACTAACCTGGACAAGATTGTGCAGGAGCGGTGAAGAAGAGGACAGCATGAAAACCAGGCTAATCAAGTGCAACTTTTAAACACAAGGTATCCTGGAATTAAAATTTTAAGAAATTTATAAGAGAGATAATTAAAACAGCGGCCAGAGAAAGTGAAGAAAAAAATTTTGACAGCTGAAATTGGCTTTGAATTTTGAAAGGAGGAAACCAGAAGAGGATATTTGTTTAAATTGGATAAATATATGATCTCGGCATTAAACAGGTATAACTAAAGGTGAACTTGAACATGTCAAAAAAAAAAATAGTATTTGATATTTTGACTTCTTGGAACTTTGAATTTTAAAAGCCCGAAATAGAGAAAAAAAGTGAGGGGGGAAAAGGGTGGAATTTGGATATAACAGAGAGTGCCATCTAGTGATAAAAGAAATTATTTATGACTTTTTATAACCTGGCTCCTATAAAAGTTGGATTTGAATCAAAGTAAGTGAAACTTTGTTACAATAAAATAGAGACTCTGGAAAATGAAAGTGGAATATTGAACATTAAAACAAAGAAAGAAGCAGGAAGAAATTAACTTGGGATTGTTTGGTGATTTTGGCATAAACTCAAATTCATGGACATTGATGAATTTGGGAAAACCTGAACAGGGATTAATAAAAGCTGATCATTGGAAATAAATTTTATAGACATTTGCTGAATCAAATTACTAGATAATTGTGGATATAAAGAGTATAGAAAGATATATATAATACACAACAGAAGTGTTTTAAAATGGCAGAACTTTTTCTGGAATTAAAAATCGAACTAAGAAATATGAAAGAAATGCTACAAGAAAGAGGCAAGTCATTTGGTTTTGCCTTACAATTTTTAGAAATGGCAATTTTAGAGTATGAAAGCAGTGCCAGAAGAGGAGGATCTGATTAAAGAAGAGGCCATCTTCAATGAACAATTGGAGCAACAAATATTAAAGTGAAGTGGGAGAAGAATGGGAATTAAAATCTGGAGATTTGAGGAGGCAATCAAAAAGGGGAATATTTTGAAAACCAAACAAAGTAAAAGGCAACAGCAAAAAAGGAAATTACAGGAGGAAGTTTTAAAGGGGGAGGGGGATAAAAATTGGAGTAAGAGAAGGAACCAGGAAATAAAGAAATATGGAAATCAAACAAAAATGAAAAGAAATCATTTATTCAAAAGACATAGAGACATTGGTTAATTAAGAATTAAGAAGATACTGCAAGGAGATGAGATATAGAATAAATGTATTAGAAGTAACAAATTATTTAGAAAGTAGGAAAATATAGATTACTAAAATGAAAGATTTGAACTGACACTTTTTTGTTATTGGAATACTTGTTTTTTGTTAAATTATATACAGAGATAAATGGAATAAATGAAAAAAAAGAGAAATTATGATAAGTTTATTAATTTAATGAATTTATGTAGTTGAAATGAATTATGAGGATTGTTGTAATGAGATTAATATCAGTTTTTATGATGAATTGAATAGATTAATTTTTCTTTTTAAAATTATAAATGTTTTTTTTAAACAAACTTTATTAACATACACAGTCAGACTTAAACAAACATTACACAAAACATAAATACATAAAACTTCTTTTTGGAAGGCAGCTTACCCCGAGTTAACTCTTTTTATACAGACATCAATCAAAATTTATACTCACTTAATATACTATCTCATATCTTATTTAACATTCTCTATTTTCCATATATTTTCTCTCTCCTTCTCATTCTTTTAATTCTATTTTATTTATTCCATCTCAATTAAATAATTATATTTGCATCTTTGGTCTGTTTTCTTTCAATCACCTACTTATCCTTTCTATCTAATACAATATTTCTCCTGTAAACCCAGATTAAAGTATGACAACTTTTTATCTTCCCCCTAAATAACACTTAAAATAATACATAATTTCCCTGCTGATTCTGCTCCATACATTCAAAGTATTACATTTCAAAATAGTAAAACAAACAAATAATATTGAGTTTAATAAGTAATAATAAAACTAAAAACAAATAAAAAAAGAAATATTAAATTTATAATATAGTAAAAGCAATGTTTCATAAGAAATTAAATTCTATTATTAATTCTTAAACAATAAAAATACTATTTCATACTATTATGAATTTAAGAAATTAAACTCTATAATTAAATCATGACTTCGCTTTAATACATTTTTAAATCATATAATATTCTAATTTTCTAGCTCAACTTCAAATACTAATGTCTACAATACATTTTTATGTACTTTTGCAGAATCATTTTTTAAAAAAAGATTATCTCTGAAAAAAAAACACATTTTTTGCATCTTGTTTAAAGCCTTTATGACTTCTCTTTCCTTTCCCCCTTTCTTTCTTTCTAACTTTTTGACCCCCCCATCTCTCCAATTTCACTCTCTTAATCTTCCCTCTCTGTTGTATTTCTCTTTTCTGTTGCTTTCTGATATCATATCGCTTTTTCATCTCCTTTTTCTTTTTCTTGGTTGCTTTTTTAGGTTCTAAGTTCATCTTTTCCTTGCCCCCCTTCCGCTTTTCTTCCTCCTCTAAGTGTGTCTGTCCACTAAAGATGGCTTCTTCTCTTTCATCCTGTAGTATTTCTTGGTAAGTAGAAATCGCCATTTCCAAAAAGCGAAAGATAGATCCAAATGAGCCCTTATCTTCGTTTTTCAGTTTTTGAAATTCCATTTGTAGTCCTTCAAAAGACAATGCCATTCTTTCTTCCTTTCTCCTTCAACGCAACCCCAATGTCTTTAGTCCCTTTTTTAAAAAACAAAATTTCACAAAGATCTCAAAGTCACAAAGCAAACCAAATCAATTTTAAGTTGTTTTTTTTTTTAAATCCAATGTCCAGAAATCCTTCATCCCTTGGCTTTAAATTTCAAATTGAGTTACCTTCCATGCCCAAGTGGATTTTCCAGATCTCCATCTGCTATTTCTGTGGGGAAGGAGAGTTAAGAGAAAAAAAAATTCCCCCCTAAACAGCTTTAACCGCAGCTTTCCAGTCTTCTTTGGGAAACAATGTATCCTCAGGCAATTCAAACAGTTCAGTTTCCGGGGTAATTAAGAGTTGTTATTGTCTCAGCGCAGTCAAATTTTCCTCCTGCAACCTCCAGCACAAATCTTACCCAGATGCAGGCTTCTTTGTGACAGCCATCACTGACCGCTGCTCCACCACCTTGGGAAAAAGGGGGTTTTCCGGCTGGGGAGGGGGTCTGCGACACCCCCAAACCCCTGTCCGGATCCCCTCTCTCTTCGGCTGCCTCTACAGGGCAGCCATATCCCCCAGACCCATTTGGATAGGGGGCACCTTGGCAGCAAGCACAGCTGGAATTGCAGACAAGCAAATTCCTGCTGCTGCTGAAGCCACGCAAAACCGGAAGTCACCTAAAATTATAAAAAGTACCATGAGGAATCTGACTTAAAAGATATATCTGTTATGTAGTTACTAGGAGATTATTGTTATTAATTTTAAGGTGATAATTAAAAAGTTAAATGATTACTGGGATTTAAAGGGGAATTAATTAAATGATATATATAGGGGTTTATACATGAGGTACGGGGTGGCACACTCTAATTGGTAATTGTAGGGGAAACTTTTTTGAAATGTTTAAACTGAGATGGAATTTTTGAAATGATGAAATAAGAATATGTGATGAAATTGCAAACCTGACAGATAAAAGTATAAAGCACAATGAATATGAAGATATGAGAATTATTTAAAGTTAAAAGAAATAGGTTAAGAAATGACTTGAAAATTTATAAAATAAACTTAAGGAAAGTATTTCAGAAAATTAATACAAAATATGTAAAGTAATGATAGATATCTAAATGTGAAAGATGAATATGTGATCAAAGTGATGTTTGTATGGAAATGTGAAAACCTGGAATCATGCTGTTCACTAAAAAAAAAGATGTTTTTAAAATGTGGAAAACTGAAATAAAATGTTTACCAAAAAAAGGAGTGGTAGAGCACTATGCAATGCAGCTTGCATAGGAACACATGGGCAACTGAGGTACTTCAGTTATTGCTTGTGTCACAGCATCTTGAACTAGGGAAGCTGTAGCTTCAGGGTGGTCTTCAAGAATAGAGCACATTACAATAATCCAATTGTGAGCAACCATTGATAGCTATATAAATTGGATGAATGAATGAGTATATTCTATTACCAGAAGTTTCAATCAGAAGACTAATTAGACAATTCATACGTAATGAACATAAATATAAAATAGTCTATCAGAGATGAATAATCACATTAATATGTTATTTACCTTCTGCTTTCTTTGTGAAGGTGGGAATGGGAACAGGAGGCCTTTGGAAGACCAACTGTTGCCATTTTTGTCATTATAGTAATATTTATTTTAATCACAACCAAAAACCCTAAATTCGTGTGTCTGAAATTTACCAGGAACATAGCCAAATGTTGGTTCTCAAATTCCAGATTGACTAGGGAGTTAGAGTTAGGATGGAAATGTGTGTGTTTTGCCTCCAGAATCCTTCTGATCCCACTTCTACTCTTACTTCTGGAAAAAAGAAATTTTCACACCCTCAAAAAACCATTTTGTTACACTGTAAAGTGTCAGTGCATTAGTCTGCCACAAAATGGAAAGGGGTGATGGGAAATGCATCAAGATCACAGATTGCCCACTACTGGTCTAAATATAAGTTGTAGACTATTGCAAGAGCCAATTAAACCAGAATACAGAGTAGCTATTAAGAGAAAGAGAAAGTTCCATAGTCTGGAAAAGCTATCAGTGCAATTTAAGTGCTCTAGTCTCACCAGTTAATAGGGTTGATTGCAATATATTACACTTCTACTAGCTCTATACCCATGTTTCACTACAAAACTATGTGATCAGGCTTAGTTTTTGGGGAGGAAATGGGGGGGGGATTGTGCCTCTGCCTACCAGCATCCAATGGTATTCATCTGGCTAGTGTCCTATCAGTATGTGAGAGAGTTGAGGGCTGTTGGAAACTGAAACATGGAAACTGAAACAGTATTTGCTATGTGAGCAAGGAGACAGCAAGGAGCCTGGGCGTGGCTTAGCTCAACTGTTCTGTACTAAAGCTGGTTGCTGCTATGAAACTAAAACTGAACCGAAACTCCTCTCCTCTGCTTGTGTTTTGCATTTGGAAAAGATTTCTTTTCAGGTGGGGAAGGGGAGTAGAACTCCTTAGCATCAGAGCATGTTACTAATAATATATGAAATACTAATGCTCTGGTGGTCATTTCAAAAAACCCTTTCTTAGTGAGCACCTAGAAACCAAGAGGAACATACGTGCCAAATTTCAAGTTTATAGGCTTTACAGTTCTGGAGATTTTGTGATGATGCATGAGTGGTATTTGGCTTTTATATATATAGATTATTGTTCATGTTAAAGAAAGTCAATTCATAAGGATAAGAAAAAACCCACACTCATTTAAATGAAAAGGGAAAACAGTTAGACTCACAAACTTTGTCTCTAGCTTATTCTGATAGAAGATGTATGAAGAGCCATGAAGAACAAGAAGTGTAAGCCACTTGCACTTTTTATGAATTATCAAGTCTCCGAAACTTTTGAGCCAATGTTCAGAGCAAGGAATGATGATTCTCTATTTAATAGAGCCTTAGCACACAGACTAGCAGGTCCATTAGCAGAGATTTTAACTAATCTTGGGTCTGCTAAAGAAGAAAGGAAAGAATTATCATTAGGTAATACTTAATCTTATGCAATCCTAGCTAATTTAGAAATACTGCTTGCGTAATGTCAATCACATCTGAAGATCAAAATAATGTATGCAAATTTCAGTATATTATACCTATCTCATCTGATACCATTTTTTTGCAAATCACTATTAAAGGACAAATGGAAAATATTTAGGAAACTGATAGTTTACTTAAAAAAAAAAAAAAGCCTAGGGACTATGTACCATTTTTTGTACTTCAGCAATGCACCCGATATATTGCACACCTATACATAATTATTCATGAAACCAATCTGTTTGAGGAATCAGCATCCAATATTGCGAGAGAAATAAAATGAATTGGAGTGTAGAAGACAGGCGGTGTCATCTAATGAAGTTAGGATTTATTTAAATTCAATTGACCTTAGGGATATTTCAGGAGTTTGAAGTGTTACTCAGACACTTCATTAAAAGACAATCTTTAAAACTGGAGAAGAATCATTACTGAATTTCATGGGACTTAGGAAATAGCTTATTTCATCCAATATCCCATTGATTGCCAGGAGCAAATTAGTGATTATGAGATTTGCTTATGACATAAAATTAGAAGACAATTTATTAGAGAAAAACAATCTGAGTGATAGGTCCCAATTCCCTTAAAAAAAATAACTTAATAGCCTTGTGCAACACTTAATCTGAGATGATAATGAGAAAGCCAACTTGGACCAGGAGACCACAAGGAAATTCCAGGGTTGTGAAGTATTACAGAATGAGAAAATAAAGTTGTTTGCTATTGCCTTCTTCCTATGGCTCTAAATCACCACACTAGCTTCTATCAGTAGGTTTATGGCACAACTAGGACTCAGGTTTCCCTATTCCTAATCCAGCACTGTAACCACTATATCAAACTGGCTCTTGCTTTCCATTGTATTATTCCTTGTATGGTAAAGAGTGTAGGCAATATTATGAAGCTTAAAAATAATTAAATACATGTTGCAGTTGCCAAAGGGTGGCACTTTTCTGTCTCCATGATAAGCAGATAGAACATAGACCATTACATTATGCAAAATGGTAAAAACTGCAGGATATATACACAAAATTGACTTTAATAGATTTACCTTTGGGCAACTTTCATATTTGTTACTTGTATTAATCTGTGATATACACTGCCCTGACTTTTACATGAGAGCAAAGATCTGTTGAAGACCAATGCACCTAATTTTTCTCTCGGTGTTTTGTGAACAAAAAAGAGGAAACAGAACAGGCCTGCATCACAGAAAACTTGCCCTTTGTCATACATTTTGTTTCCCAAACCACAATGGCACAATGCATACAAAACACAAAGCCAAAGCTAAACACACAAAAAAACATGTTTTGGGTGGTCCCGGAGAAAAATCAGTCTGGGTGGTTTCTGAGAATTTGAAATAGGCATGTTGTGGGGTTTAGGCCATGGATGTACAGAGTGTCCTCATTTAGCAACCACAACTGAGACTGGCAACTTAAATGAAACGATGACCACACATGATCTTGCCTCAGTTTTCCTTTATTTTATTGTACAGACTTCAGAAGGTTATCAGTGGATGGGTAACAAAATTATTTTTTCAACACTATTGTAATAGCAAAAGGTCACTGAATAGGCCATCACTAAAAGACAAATGCCTGTACAGGTTTCCTTGAATTAGGAACCACAATTCATTTCCCTATACCTGCAGGACAGACACAATTAATACTGGAAAGGTAATAGTGGTGAATTATTTTTTTAGCCCTTTTTTACCCCAGGAAATAGGATAGGAATAGGAAGAACCTCTTGGCAGCAATTATAGATAGACCTGGCTCAAATGGCGAAGCCAGTAGGGAAGGTTGAAAGTCACTCACACTTTTTCTCCCCAGCAGCCCAGCTACAGAGTAAGGAATCTCAAATGTTAGGATGGTATGGGAAACATCTATGGAGTAAGTACCCATTAGATTTAATGAGTTTTGCTAGCAAGGTTCAGGTCTCCAGCTCATAGGAGAAACTGAATCCCAGTGATACCGTTAAAAATACTAATTTATACATATTAAGGAAGAGGAAAGTTAAACATTAAATTACCAGCTTTCCCACTCTGCACAAGCACTTACAATTTAGCAGATGTGACTGCATTGAGATTCTGGTACACTAGTGGCTTTGTTCTTGCATTATATAATCTATTCTTGAGTATAGTTGATCATGTTACAATGCCAGCAGGAATCCATCTGTTCTACCGTGATCCTTCTGCCCTGTGGGTAACAACACCAATCCTAGCTATAGATTTCTTTTGCATACCCTCTGTTCTGCCATAGCTACATTTATCTAGTACACAAATTGTATTATACTGTGATACTATTTGAACTTGCTTCAGATTGCTTTCAGCTATTAAAAAACCCCTGCAGAAGTAATCAATAAATTTGCTCTCCTCTAATTTAATTCATTATATATATGGATAAAGAGTAAAGGAATGATAAGACCTGACATGGATTGTATAAAGCAAATAATAGTGCACTTCTATAAAGAAAAAGAAAGTAAAGAAAGTAAAAGTGTAGATTAGCAGGCTGATCCTGAGGGAGGAGTCAAATATGTTGTTATGTCCTGGGCATGGGCGCAGGCGCAAGGAACGGAGACGAGACATCGGATGGTGACTTCAACTCTTTATTAACAAGAAAGAACGGAGCAAAATATCTGGGCAGCAGTAGCTCTTTTATAGAGCTTGCTGCCATCATAACAACCAATGAACTGAGTCTATCGCTTTCACAAGTGTCCAATCAGGGGTTCCCGTTAACAGCCAATCAGACTGGACAAACCTGACCAATCACAACTCGCTATCTACGGGCCAATGAGAATTGCAGGATTACAAGCCTGCTGTAAGACAAAGCTGTTGAGGGTTGTATCGCTGCATTGGCTTAATCCATAACACCCCTCCCCCCTTGGTTCCGTCTGAGGGGTGGGGTGACGTTTTCTCGCAAATAGGCAGGCCGCTTCACCTGTCTGCTCGACCTGCGCTGTTCCACTGGGTTCTGTCCCGGTTCTGGTTCTGGTTCCGGTGAGCTGCCAGCTGGGTTGGATGGTGAAGATTGTGGTCCTGGGTTGCTTTCGTCAGTGCTGTCTTCCGGGTTCCCTGGATCCGCCTCCGTCACGGTGCTGTCACGTGGCAAGGCCGCTCCCTGGCTCGGTTCTCCCTTGGATGGTGAGTATCCCCTGGGCTGTTAGGTTTCAATTTCTTCTTCGTCCTCCTCCATGTTCCTCCCCTCCCCCAGCTAGAGGTTCCGGCGCTAATCTGGAATGGAGTTGGTCTATGTGGCATTTCCACATCTTACCGTCTGCCGTTTGTAGGCGATAGGATCGGGGTCCTGTAAGTTGTGTTATTGTCCGGGGACCCACAATGGGTCGCCCGAGAAGTTTTTTGCAAACACAAGGTCCCCTTTTTGGAATGCCCGACACTTGCTGCTGGATCCCGGGGGTTGTTCTGGCTTGTAGTTTGGGTGGAGGTGATCAAGAAGCGAGTGAAGTTTCCGGCCCATCAGGAGTTCAGCTGGGGTTTTGTTCGTGGTGCTATTTGGGGTTATGTGTTGGAGAAGAAGCATTCGGTTTATTTTGTCGTCAATGTCGCCGTGGTCCATTTTGTGTAGGGTCTGTTTTACAAATTGAACCATTCGCTCAGCCCTACCATTGGCTGCAGGGTGAGCTGGCGATGTTAAAGCATGGTGGATGCCCCGATCTGCCAGCTATTGTTTGAATGGCAGGGCAGTGAATTGGGGGCCATTATCTGAGACGAGGACATCGAGAAGTCCGTGGGTAGCGAATAGTTTATTCAGTTTTTTAGTGACTGTGTCTGTGGTGGTGCTTTTCATTTTTTGGACTTCAAGCCAGTTTGAATAGGCATCCACTGTTAAGAGGAAAGTGTGTCCTCTTGTGGGTCCCGCAAAATCGATGTGGATACGGGACCAAGGACCTCGAGGCGTTTCCCACTGAGTTGGGGGAGTCTTTGGAGGAGCGGAGCGAGTCTCCTGGCATTTACTGCATTTTGCTACCCAATTCTCTATCTGTCTATCTAAACCAGGCCACCATGCATATCTCCTGGCTCGTGCCTTCATCCGCACGATGCCTGGATGTCCCTCGTGCAGCATTTTCAATACCCTATATTGCAATTTCTCCAGACTATGACTCTGTCTCCCCATACAATGCAACCTTTCTGGGAGAATAGTTCTGCTTGACGATTCCTAAATGGCTTGAACGTGTCATCGGTTGCACTGACCGGCCAACCCCGTTCTACCCAGCTGAGGACTCATGCCAAAACAGGGTCCTTTTTTGTCTCTAAGGCTATGTCTCGAGCGGTTAGTGGCAGCGATTTGAGGGTTTCAATTTATAATACGGCTACAGTTGGAGCAGGGTCCTCTATAATGTCTGGTAGTGGAGAGTGGCTCAAAGCGTCAGTGGGGAATGGTTTTCCCTGGGTGATGTTGCAATCGGTAATCGTAGGCGGCTAAAAATTCTGACCAACGTGTCATTCTTGGTGATAAGATATGGGGAGTTGGTTTGTTTCCCACCAAAATACCAAGTAGCGGCTTGTGGTCTGTAATTATGGTAAAGGGTCTCCCATATACATATTCATGGAAGCGTTTAATTGCAGATACAATAGCAAGGGCCTCTTTATCAAGTTGACTGTAGTTCCTTTCGATTTTAGACAAAGTTCTCGAAAAGAACGCAATGGGTGCCTCATTTCCATTTGGTAGGACGTGGCTTAAGATGGCTCCTACTCCAAATGGTGAGGCATCACAGGTAACCGTCAAAGGGAGAGTCTCGTTGTATTGCATTAATACAGCAACAGAGGTTAAAAGGTCTTTTATCTCTTTGAACACTTTCTCTTCACGCCGTCCCCAAACCCAAGAAGCCTTTTTATCAAGAAGTCTATGTAGGGGCTCGGCTACAGTTGCCTTCTGGGGCAAGAAAATGTTATAAAAGTTAATGAGTCCCAGGAAGGCTTGAAGGTCTGTCTTATTCCTAGGTCTCGGGGCTTTTTTGATTGCGGTTAGTTTTTTTTCGGTGGGATGGATTCCCTGTCTATCGAGAAGGTATCCCAGGAACTCCACTTTCTCTGTACAAAGTTGACACTTGTCTCGTTTTACCTTAAGACCCGCGTCTTTGAATTTCTGCAGGACTTTTCTGAGTCATTGTACTAATAACCCTTTAGTAAGGACAGCTATTAGGACGTCGTCAAAATAAGGCACGACGCCTTTTATGCCTTGTAATAGTCTCTCCATAAAACTTTGGAAAATGCCCGGTGCCACGCTTACTCCGAATTGGAGTCTATTGCACTTAAAAGCCCCTCTATGTATAACTATTGTCTGGGCTTCTGCAGTTGCTGTGTCTACAGGAAGTTGCTGGTACACCTGAGTTAAGTCCAATTTCTCAAATATTTTTCCGCCACCCAGGGAATGAAGAAGGTGTTGAACCACCGGTACTGGAAAAGCGCTCTGTTGAAGAGCATGATTTAGGGTGGCCCGATAGTCCCTGCAAGTTCTTAATGAACTATCTGGCTTCATGGGCGTTACTATCGGGGTTTCCCAGCAGCGTGGTCAATCGGTTCCAATATGCCCTGGGCTATCAGTTTATCTAGCTGCTCATTGATATTCGGTTTTAAGGCAAAAGGTACTCGATGGGGCTTAAGCTGAATGGGAGCTACACTGGGGCTGAGATTAAATGATATAGGGGTCCCCTTGAACTTGCCTAATGTTCCTATGAACACGTCCTGGAATTTCTGGATGAGAGTTTCTTCCCAGTCGTCATTTCTGGTATGGTGTATGCCGGCTAGTTCAATTCCGAGTGGGGCGAACCACTGTAACCCTAACAAGCTGGGTCAGTCACAATCAACGACAGTCAGGGGAAGCATTGCTGTGTGGTCCTTAAAGGATACTTGGACGTTGCTGGAAGCGATTCTGATTCCCTGGTAGTCTTTCAGGATGATTCGCTGTGTGCTGAGGTCCTGGCGGGAAATGGCAGGGATCAGCTGTTTGAGGGTTTTCCAGGATACCATTGATAGGGATGATCCCGAATCGACTTCCATCACACATGGTTGATTCTCAATAGTAACCTTTACGCGGATCTTTCTTGCATCGAACGATGAAGCGTGGCCGATGATAATGCTTTGGTGGGCCTCTTCTTGTCTCGTTGAAGAGGCAGGTGCTTGGTTTCTGGAGTAGTAGTGGTTGTTCCATTGGTGGTTCAGATGGTCCCAGTTCTCAGGAGGTTTGCCTATCTCCTGATGGAGGTTGTTCTCCCTTCGGTTGGGACTGCACTCTCATCTGCTTCTGCAGACTTTCACGATGTGGCCTTTTTTTCCATAGTTATGGCAGAGTGCGTCGAGGAATTTGCAGTCCGATTGCGGGTGGTTTGCCCCGCAACCCACACATTGGTGCGGACGTCGCTGGTTCCTTTGCTCTCATTCCGAGCAGAGCTGGTTGACCTCTTTTTCATCACTGTCTGAGGATGACTCGAGGTCTTCGTGGTGGGTAGTGGTAGCGTGCTTCTCAGTGGCAAGTGGGATCTTGTCGGCGAGTTGGCGAAACGGTGCGTTCGCTCGGCGCATTCAAGCGGCTGACTTCCTGGTTGCTTCTGCAGCAGTAGCATCGGCGATGACATCTGCAAGGCTGATGTCGCCTTTTGCCATCAGCTTACTCTGCACGTGTGGTGCATTTAAACCCAGAACTATATGGTCTCTTAGGGCTTCCTCTAAGTTTGCAAAACCACAAAGGCCTCCTAGGTTCCGGAGGTCGGCTACGAAATTACCAACGCTCTCGTCCTTCTGTTGGTCCCTCTGGTAAAATTTGTGTCTTCGTATCAGTGTAGGTACTGCGGGTGCTTAATGGGCCTGGAGGATTGGAGCGAGGGTGTCCCAATCCATGGTCTTCACTTCCGCTGGTTTTGCTAATGCTTTAGCCATTTTGAAAATGGCGGGGCCGCAATGAGTCAGGAACACCGCTCGTTTCTTGCCAGGCGTAGCGTCTTTTAAATTGTTGGTCTCCAGGAACATCTGGAAGCGGTCTATATACGAGTCCCAGTCTTCGGTTGCTGGGTCGAATGGAGCGGGTGGTATGGTGCCACTGGTCATCTTGCCGTCTGTTGCGTGCGCTCTTTCACCACGTGCTCTGTCTTGTCCGATGTGTTCTAGTCAGCTCTATCATCTCCGCATCCCATCCTCGTCGCCAGTGTTATGTCCTGGGCATGGGCACAAGGAACGGAGACGAGACATCAGATGGTGACTTCAACTCTTTATTAACAAGAAAGAACGGAGCAAAATATCTGGGCAGCAGTAGCTCTTTTATAGAGCTTGCTGCCGTCATAACAACCAATGAACTGAGTCTATCGCTTTCACAAGCATCCAATCAGGGGTTCCCGTTAACAGCCAATCAGACTGGCAAAACCTGACCAATCATGACTCGCTATTTATGGGCCAATGAGAATTGCAGGATTACAAGCCTGCTGTAAGACGAAGCTGTTGAGGGTTGTATCACTGCGTTGGCTTAATCCATAACATATGTCATCACTCAAGTCCCTTCACACTCACAAGAGATCTAAGTCTAGCCCACCTTGAATTCCATTGACTCTTATCTACCACCAATTTGTTTTGACTGTTAGTATTTCAGATTCTGGCAAAGAGTTTAAGCTTGCAATAAACTTTTACATTCATTTGAATTTCTTGGATTTCTCATTTCTCGTGTTTGACTAGAACTCTATTAAGCTCTGTAAGCCAGTATGGAATTGCAGATAATTCTGGTCAGATCCAGCACCTACCAATCATGATGGCAGTAGCATAAAATTCTGCAACTTTCAACACTCAAACCAAAGCCTCAGGGATAAATCAAATTTTCAACGCTCTTTTAATATAGTCAAGATTGGAGCCTGATGAAACTCAGGTGTTCTAAACAAAGGGTATGTCTATACAGGGACACACATGGTTTCAACTTTTGTGTATATACACATATAGGATAATCACAAATGCATTCCTTCAGATAGTTTGGCTGCTCCACATTAGAGGGCCTGAATAATACTCTGCCAATTGAAAGTATTTGAGGGCTTGTTCCTAACACAGCTTATCCTAGGCAATGAATACATTTCCTCCTGGAAGACACAATGAACTGCAGATTGATTCACAGTGGACTCTCAACCCACGCTGTCTTCATGTTGGCTTTAGAAAAAGAATGTATTTGATGATAGGGCAAATATTCCACCAATGCTGTGGCATCCTCACCAGCACACCCTACATCATCCCTAAATAAATTCAGACTATTTTCTCTGCCCCACAGCAGCCCTCATTTTAACAAATTTGACATTCAATCTTCAAATCTAAGGGGTAGGGAGGAAATATACCATATATACTCGAGTATAAGCCAAGTTTTTCAGCACATTTTTTGTGCTGAAAAAAAAACCCCTCGGCTTATACGAGTCAGATTCCCCTCTGAAAAAAAAATGGTGTGGAGCTCCGAAGCTGGGCAGCCGCTTCCCTGCTTCCGTGTTTCCTTTGCAACTTTTAAGCATGGGGGTAATCGGAAGCAGAAAAGTTCTTGCTTGAGGATATATTGTTTTTTCTTTTTTTAACTGTTTTTTGGGGGGAGAAGACCCACCGCCATGTGAGAATGCTCAGACACGAAATCTATCCAACCGAAAATAAGTGTTTGTGTGTGTGTGGGGGGGGGATTTTAACAGAGGGAAGATGTAGGGAGAAGGCAAAAGCGACGGAAGATCCTTCAGGGGAAACTGAGGGGGAGACTTACCCTTGATCCAGATGAGCCCCCTTCCCCTTTCTCTAGGCTGAGAAAACAACGTGAGCCGAGGTTGCTTCGGCTCCACTCAGCTTCATTTCCTCAGCTCCAGCTGCTTTCAGTCCACTCGGGAGGAGGGGGAGGAGGAGGTGGTGGCAGCTCGTGTTGTTTTCTGAGCTCTAGGCTGAGAAAGCAACGCGAGCCGTGGTTGCTCCACTCAGCTTCATTTCCTAGCTCCAGCTGCTTTCAGTCCACTCGGGAGGAGGGGGAGGAGGAGGTGGTGGTGGCAGCTCGCGTTGTTTTCTGATAGTGAGATCATTTCCCAAATTAATTGATTCACTAACCCAAAAGAAGAAGATGTTGATGACAGTGGGAGGCAGGAGTCATTCTCTCCCTTGCAAGAAAAAAGCAAGAGCCGTTCTTATGATCTCTCCCTCTCTCTTTCTCCCCGTAATACAGTAAAGCCCTTTCCAGCACGCGCGCGCGATCCGCCTCCGCCACTTTGCACCTTGCAAATGCAAAAACCCTGGGGTTTTGCATTTGCAAGGGGCAAAGGGGCGGGGGCGGATCGCGCGCGCGTGCTGGAAAGGGCTGGACTTTATTGGGGGGGGGAGAGAGAGAGAGAGAGAGAGAGATATCATAAGAACGGCTCTTGCTTTTTTCTTGCAAGGGAGAGAGTGACTCCTGCCTACCACTGTCATCATCATCATCTTTTGGGTTAGTGAACCAATCAAACCTTTCATGATAGTGAGATCGTTTCCCAAATTTCCCTTTAATCAGGGAAGAAATCAGAAACAAACCTTTGGGCTGAGAATAAGCCTGTTCCTATGATGCCATTTTTGTTCACTGCAGTGTGAAAAGTGTGAAAAAACACACTTCTTTTTCTTCATCTTCTTGTTCCCTATTTACTGGTCTCTTTCAAAGAGGAAATTGTGAACATCAAACTTATTCTCAACTGTCCTAGTGAAAGTTTTTATTGGTATCTATTTTTATTTTTGAAATTTACCAGTAGCTGCTGCATTTCCCACCCTCGGCTTATACTCGAGTCAATAAGTTTTTCCCAGTTTTTTGTGGTTAAATTAGGTGCCTCGGCTTATATTTGGGTCGACTTATACTCGAGTATATACGGTAATAACCAGTGGTGGGATTCAAATAATTTAACAACTGGTTTGCCCAGGATCAGGTTGGCTGTCAGGGGAGGCGTGACCCATTTCTGTTCTCAAGCTCTGCCGCACTTGTAGGACAAGCCTCCCACAAAGGCCAACTTGATCCTGGGTGAACCGGTTGTTAAATTACAAACACACACCCTGCTATCAAAGTGGATCCTGGGCGTTGTGTTGTATGCAAGGGAGAAATGGGCAATGGAGCAGCTGGCACGAGGGAAGGAGGAGCAGAGAGAAGAAAGAGGGAATGCGGCCTTCTCCTTCCTTCCTGCTGGCCACTCCGTTGCCCATTTCTTCATTGCAGCACAGTGTCCAGGATCCATTTTGATAGCAGATGTATGTGTGTTTGTGTGTATACCTTAATAACCGGTTTGCATGAACCAGTGCAAAACGACTGAATCCCACCACTGATAACAAAAAGTCATGCTACTTTAATGAACATGCTACTTTAATGAACAGATGCTGTGAGGGTTGAAGGTCTGAAACATTTCTTCCAAATCATATTTGAAACTTGCAGAGCCTTAGAAAATTTCATATCTGCAGTAATTTATATTTATTGTCAAAAAGATACCATACTATTGCAGCCTTTTAAAGGCATGTCTGTATTTCTCTCCCCATCTTGATATCCTTCTAATGTAAACCCCTACTGCTTTATGTATATGTTTTTAAAATACTATCAATTTTTGTGACATGAATAATAGGAAGAAAAGAATCCTGTCACAAATTTTTGTATTAGAAAAATAAACTTCGTAAGAAATTACAACATAACAGAAAGAAAAAATAGACTTTATAAAACGCTCAACCACAATAAAAATCCTCTTTTTTAGATGGGTAGAGAAACATGTATATATGTACACACATTCATTCACTGTCATTATTAACAACATGTACCTGACAGCAGCCAACATCCTTTTCTTATAACTCCCTCTCCATGATTAGCACAGTAGAGGTGCTTTTTAATGAGGTTCTTACACCACAACAACAAATGCATAGGATCTCCCCAAGGATTCTGTGATTAGATTTTCAGACTGCTCCTATTTTTAAACCTCTTTTCTGAGTACGTATAGCCAAGGAAAGGGAATTTAAATAATTGCCAATATTTCCAGCTTTTCTGTGTTTGTGATGGGAGATGCAGTATGCTCCCATCTATTTCTGGAACATGAAAGAGATGTTTTAATTCTATACTTTTCACTGCTGAAGAATCAAGTACAAAAATAGAAAACAAGCCATAGTTTATTTTAACCATGGGTGGTTGAACAAGTCAGATGGAAGGTTTTGCAAAGAAAGCAACAATGATTTGTTTGGTGAAGTTCTGGCTTGTTTTTCTTTCCATTTTCTATAGTCAGCTCAAAGATAGTTGTGGGTAAAATAGGTAGAGAAAGGAATATTAGGCGTGTTTGCCTTCTTGAGTTACTTATAAAGCAATAACAACAGCATTAAATAATCTAAAAACAACATGAAACACAAATTATTCAGACATTATCCTAAGTCAGTTATAATGAGTAAGCCAACAACAAATTATAATTTCTACCCCAAACCAGTAAATGGATTTCGTGTAATCATAAACCTAGATAACAGAAACAAATTAAGAGTTTCAGATTTGTATTTCTAGAGCTATTAGTACTCATAATGTACTGAATCCAAGATTTCTACATTGTAATGGTGATACTTTATCTCTTGTAGCTCTCATCATGAAAGGCTACTTTTTGCCCCATAATCCTAAACCATTGTGCATTCATCTGTTGCACTAAGCCCTAATGTGATTGTTGATTTTGCCTTGGCCTGTGCACAAAAACTTATGCCTTATAAATAACATTTCTTGGTTGGAAAAGGTGCTACCAAACTTTTTATGCTGTTATCAATACCAAGACATCTTTTGCATTTCCTCACATTTTTCAGAATATGTATTTACTTATTCCTTTACATTACAACTTACTCTAACTATAAATCAAGTTTGTTTTATGTTTTTTAAAATTTGGAAAATTAATAAAAAAATATTAAAAAAAAAAAAAAAGGAAAAGGTGCTACCAGACATGGCCTGATTTTTTTGCTATGTTTTTCCTCCTACAATGGAATTTTCTATTTTTTGGTGTGGCATCCTAACATACTATATCGATATATAAATCACTCAACAGATTATACAGGTGAAATTAGAAAAATTTGAATATCATGCAAAAGTTCATTTATTTCAGTAATGCAACTTAAAAGGTGAAACTAATATATGAGATAGACTCATTACATGCAAAGCAAGATAGTTCAAGCCGTGATTTGTTATAATTGAGATGATTATGGCTTACAGCTCATGAAAACCCCAAATCCACAATCTCAGAAAATTAGAATATTACATGCAATCAATAAAACAAGGATTGTACATAAACAATATTGGACCTCTGAAAAGTATAAGCATGGATATTGTTATGTATGTAAATAGTCGAATAAAGGCAAGCTTGGGGTAAAGTGCAGGGTTCTGGCCCTGCACTTCAGATTGGGTGTTAAGCGGCTAGATCGGATTGGTCGGGTTTTGAGAATCTGATTGGCCCTTAACGAAGGACTCTTATTGCTACTGGAGCTAGCGTTTCACAGCTCCTATTCGTTATTTCACATTAGCATTGCCTATATAAAGCAGAGTTGTTGTTATACAAGTTAGAAGTCACTATGCAATAAAGAGTTGAAAGTTCACCAACTAAGACTGTCTCCATTCATTCTACCCATGCCTGAATCCATGACACTGGCGATGAGGATGGGATTTGGAGACATCTGATCTTAAGGAACTTGGAAGAAAAACAGAGCACGTGTAAAAAACGGCGCCACCAACGGAAGCCATGTCCGGCGGCATCGTACCACCCTCTCCGTACGATCCATCCCAAGAGGATTGGGAATCCTACATGGATCGCTTTCAGATGTTCCTCGAAACGAACAACCTGAAGGACGCCACACCAGCCAAGAAGCGGGCGCTGTTCCTGACGTACTGCGGCCCGGCTGTCTTTAAAATGGCTAAAGCCCTCGCGAAGCCTCGAGAAGTGAAAGCAATAAGCTGGGACGACCTCGAACCTCTCCTGAGAGACCATTACGCGCCAACTGTACCCACACTCGTGAGATGCCACGAGTTCTATCAACGAAGCCAACGAAAAGGAGAGAGTGTTGCTGACTTTGTGGCAGATCTCCGGCACTTGGGAGGCCTCTGCGGGTCCGCAGACTTAGATGAAGCATTGAGAGACCGCCTAATTCTGGGATTAGATGCACTAAACATGCAGAGCAAGCTGATGGTGAAGGGCGACATCAGCCTTGTTGACGCTATCGCTGAAGCCACCGCCGCTGAGGCAACCAAAAAGTCAGCGGCGCAGCTACGGCGAAGCCGAAACCTCACAAACCCACCGACAGGCGACATCTCACCCAGCTCAGAAGGGCAGTTGGCAACAACGCACTATGAGGACCTCTCTTCGTCATCAGACAGCGACGAAGAAGGGGTCCATCGACTGCGTTCCAACCGGGACCCTCATCCTAAAACCTCACACCCTTGCGCTGGCTGCGGGGCAAACCATCCCACTGCAGACTGCAAATTCCGCGACGCACTCTGCCACGAGTGCGGGAAACGAGGCCATATCGGTCGAGTCTGTCGCAGTTTACTGGGACCAAGCCCGGCCTCAAAGGGAACCAACTTTCGCCAATCGGCAGGAAACCGTCCTGTAAGGCGAGACCCAGCAAACCACTCCTACAGATATCGAGCGTTGCAGAAAGAAGAGGCTCACCATACTATCACTATAGGTCACGCCTCGGCCCTGGACGCTAAGAAGATTCGAGTTACAGTAGCCATAGAGAACCAACCCTGCCACATGGAGGTCCACTCGGGATCGTCCCTCTCGATGGTGTCGTGGAAGACATTAAAGCAGCTCATTCCTACCATCCAACGCCAAGACCTTCGAATGCAACGCCTTATCCTTAAAGATTACCAAGGGAATCGGATCCCTGTGGTCAGGTCTTGTCGAGTCCGCGTCTCATTTAAAAAGCATACGGCATACTTACCTCTAACGATCATTGATAGGGACAGGCCTAGTTTGTTGGGCCTCCAATGGTTTGCGCCACTCGGCATTGAACTAGCCGGCGTGAACCGAGTCGGTGATTGCGAGTGGGAGGAGGATCTTATGTCTGAATTCAGCGATGTCTTCGCAGATCGTCTGGGCGAATATAAGGGGACCCCAATTTCGTTCAGCCTCGACCCTAAGGTTGCCCCGATCCGTTTAAAGCCCCGTCGAGTTCCGTTCGACCTTAAGGCCAAGATAGATGAACAACTTGACAAACTAATTAAACAAGGGGTACTGCAACCCATTGATCATTCCCCATGGGAAACTCCTATTGTAACCCCCATTAAACCAGATGGGTCAATCCGAATCTGTGGGGACTACCGGGCCACTCTAAACCATGCCCTCCAACAGAACGCGTATCCAGTGCCGGTGGTGCAGCACCTCCTTCATTCTCTGGGAGGTGGAAAGGTTTTCGCTAAGCTAGATTTAGCTCAAGCCTATCAACAATTGCCCGTGGACGATAAAACAGCCCAAGCCCAAATGATAGTAACGCACAGAGGTGCTTTTAAATGTACCCGATTGCAGTTAGGGGTGAGTATGGCCCCGGGAATATTCCAAAGTTTAATGGAACGATTGTTACAGGGAATCAAGGGCGTGGTTCCGTATTTTGATGACGTATTGATTGCAGCTCCTAGTAAAAAAATTCTGCAGAATCGTTTAAAATGTGTGCTTAAAAAATTCCAAGAAGCGGGATTGAAAGTAAAAAGGGATAAATGTAATCTGTATACCGACAGTGTTGAATTTCTACGTTATCGCATTGATAGTCAGGGTATTCACCCAACTGAGAGTAAATTAAGGGCGATTAGAAATGCTCCCAGACCTCGTAACAAAACTGATCTTCAAGCGTTTTTAGGCCTTATCAATTTCTACAATGTGTTTTTACTGCATAAGGCGACTGTGGCTGAACCATTACACCGGTTATTAGATAAGAAAGCATTATGGGTTTGGGGTTACCGAGAAGAAAAAGCGTTTAGAAATGTAAAAGATTTACTTACATCTGATTCTGTACTTATGCAATATAATGAAACATTACCCTTGGTTATAACTTGTGATGCCTCACCGTTTGGGGTGGACACTATTTTGAGCCATGTGCTATCTAATGGAAATGAGGCTCCCATTGCATACTTTTCGAAGACTCTATCCCAGGCAGAACGTAACTATGGACAAATAGACAAGAAGGCTCTTGCAATTGTGTCAGCCGTAAAAAAATTCCATGAGTATGTATATGGAAGGACATTTACAATTGTAACCGACCACAAACCTTTATTGGGGATAATCGCTGGGGACAAACCAACTCCCTATATATTGTCCCCAAGAATGACTCGATGGTCAGAGTTTCTAGCTGCTTATAATTATCGATTGTTACATCGACCGGGGAAAGCCATTCCCCATGCCAACGCACTCAGCAGAGCACCGCTACCAGAGACCCTCGACGATCCGGCACCAACAGTATCGGAGTTACAAATCGAAACGCTCAACTCGCCTCTTATGACCGCTCGAGATATCGCGAGGGAGACCAGACGAGACCACACCCTAGCACGAGTCCTAGGCTGGGAAGAGCATGGATGGCCATTGGACCAGATCCCAGAAGACTTCGCGCCATTTAAAACAAGACAGACTGAAATTTTTTCTCAAAAAGGCTGCGTTATCTGGGGCGATAGAGTCGTCGTCCCAGAACGACTCCAAAAGACACTGTTACAAATCTTGCATGATGGACATCCCGGGATCGTGCGAATGAAGGCACTCGCACGGAGCGACGCTTGGTGGCCAGGCATGGACCGACACATCGAGCAATGGGTCAAGGCCTGCACCAAGTGCCAACAAACCAGCAACGCACCGCCAAAAGCTGCACCGACCGAATGGGAGACGCCACGTGGACCCTGGTCCAGAATCCACCTTGATTTCGCAGGGCCGATCAAAGGACAGACATTGCTGTTGACTGTCGATGCATACTCTAATTGGTTAGAAATTCATCGAATGGCCAATACAACCTCCGAGGCAGTCATTAAAGTCCTCAATAGACTCTTTGCAACTCATGGATTGCCGGACGTCCTGGTGTCCGATAACGGACCACAGTTTACAGCGCTAATGTTTGAACAGTACCTTGCTGACAACGGCATCCGCCATGCGCTCACCTCGCCGGCGCATCCTGCTACCAACGGCCGAGCGGAACGCATGGTACAATTTGTAAAAAAGACTTTACAAAAGATGGACTATGATAATCTTGACGAAAAAATAAACCGCATTCTACTTCTACAACACATCACTCCGCACAGCGAAACCGGCAGAACTCCCGCTGAACTTCTCATGGGGCGAAAACTCCGTTCCCGCCTTGACCAACTGCACCCTGCTTAGGAGCCAGAAAAGCCTCCAGGATCCAGCGGACGCTACCGTACCTTCAAGGTAGGCGACCCCGTTTATGCAAGAAATTTATTGGGCGACCTGGTTTGGATTGAAGCAACGGTAATACACGAGACTGGGCCCAGATCCTATATTGTAAAATGTATTGATGAGAGACTATGGAAAAGACATATTGACCAATTACGGTCACGACTTATAACTGCTAGCCAACAACTTCCCAACGACCAAACTGAGGTGGGGGGAAGGAAGAGAAGATGACGATATGCCAGGAAACCTGATCCAGGAAAGCAATGAATCAAGTGAAACCCAGGAAATGGAGCAGGAAGAAGAATCGTACGCTCCAAGGGAAATCACACCACAACGAGAAGCTGAGCCACTACAAAACAACACCCTACCTCAACGGGACTGCACGCAGCCAGTCCAAAGAAAATCTGACAGACCCAAGAGACAACCGTCCTATTTAAAGGACTACATAGTCACAAACTAATTGTGAAGCCAGGGGGAAGGGGTGTTATGTATGTAAATAGTTGAATAAAGGCAAGCTTGGGGTAAAGTGCAGGGTTCTGGCCCTGCACTTCTGATTGGGTGTTAAGCGGCTAGATTGGATTGGTCGGGTTCTGAGAATCTGATTGGCCCTTAACGAAGGACTCTTATTGGTACTGGAGCTAGCGTTTCACAGCTCCTATTGGTTATTTCACATTAGCATTGCCTATATAAAGCAGAGTTGTTGTTATACAAGTTAGAAGTCACTATGCAATAAAAAGTTGAAAGTTCACCAACTAAGACTGTCTCCATTCATTCTACCCATGCCTGAATCCATGACAGATATGTACTCAGTACTTGGTTTGGGCCCCTTCTGCAGCAATTACTGCCTCAATGAGGCGTGGCATGGAAGCTATCAGCCTGTGGCACTGTTGAGGTGTTGTGGAAAACCAGAATGCTTCAATAGCAGCCTTTAGCTCTTCTGCATTGTTCAGTCTCATGTCTCTCATCTTTCTCTTGGCAATGTCCCATAGAGTCTCTATGGGGTTCAGGTCAGGTGAGTTTGCTGGCCAATCAAGCACAGTAATCCCACAGTCATTGAACCAGGTTTTGGTGCTTTTGGCAGTGTGGGCAGGTGCCAAGTCCTGCTGGAAAATGAAGTCAGCATCCCCATAAAGCTTGTCTGCGGAAGGAAGCATGAAGTGCTCCAAAATCTCCTGGTAGACAGCTGTGTTGACCCTGGACTTAATGAAGCACAGTGGACCAACACCAGCAGGTGACATGGCTCCCCAAATCAACACAGACTGTGGAAACTTTACACTGGACTTCAAGCATCTTGCAATGTGTGCCTCTCCATTCTTCCTTCAGACTTTGGGTCCTTGGTTTCCAAATGAGATGCAAAAGTTGCTCTCATTAGAAAAGAGGACTTTGGACCATTGAGCAACAGACCAGTTCTGTTTTTCTTTAGGCCAGGTAAAACGTTTCTGACGTTTGTTGTTCACGAGCGGCTTGACAAGAGGAATATGACATTTGAAGCCCATGTCCAGGATCCGTCTGTGTGTGGTGGCTGTTGATGAACTGACCCCAGCCTCAGTCCACTCCTTGTGAAAGTCCCCAACACTTTTGAATGGCCTTTTCCTGACAATCCTCTCCAGAGTGCGGTCATCCCTGCTTCTTGTGCACCCTTTTCTTCCACCCTTTTCCCTTCCACATAACTTTCTATTAATATGCTTTGATACAGCACTTTGGGAACATCCAACTTCTTTTGCAATTACCTTTTGAGGCTTTCCCTCCATATGGAGGTTGTCAATGATGGTTCTCTGCACAACTGTCAGGTCAGCAGTCTTTCCCATGATTGTGATTTCTACTGAGAGACCATTTGAAGGCTCATGATCCCTTTGCAGGTGTTATGGCTTAATTAACTGATTAGAGTGGGACACTTTGAGCCTAGAATATTGAACCTTGTCACAATATTCTAATTTTCTGAGATTGTGGATTTGGGGTTTTCATGACCTGTAATCCATAATCATCTCAATTTTGACAAATCACGGCTTGAACTATCTTGCTTGGCATGTAATGAATCTATCTCATATATTAGGTTTACCTTTTAAGTTGCATTACTGAAATAAATGAACTGTTGGACGATATTCTAATATTTTGAGTTTCACCTGTGCAGCTTCATTTCTGCAATATCTCTTTCATCAAAGATATACTCACTCCTACACAACAAAATATGAGGAATACTGGCTCTTTTTTCTTGCAAAAAAATTTTTTTTAAGAAGAATCAAAATCCACGAATGAAACTCCATCCTTAGACTATTTATCTTATCCAAAAGCTTTGAAAAATTCAAGAAATATTATCTGACTTGCCTGGTCTTTTGGCACAAAGATGTTTCTTTCACTTGTTTTTCTTCAGTTCCCTGCTTTGCTTATTGCTTGTCACAAGGACCATCTTCCCCATAACTCATAGGTTCAAGTCCTGCTAAAAGAAAAGTTTATGGGCACAATCAACAAAATATCTCAAACAGACATTTTTCAAGAAATGGCTATAATATCACTCAGGAATAATAATACTATAATACAGTGGAATAATAATACAGTGGAAACTCAGGAATTACCTCAGAGTCAATATGAAATATTGCAGTTCAGTGAGTTAAGTAAAAATAGTTGGTCCTTATTTTATGATGTTTGTTGTTGTTGTTATTGTTATTATTATTATTCATCGCACAGTCACATTTAGACTGGGTTTGACTACAGCTATTGCTGCAGAATGGAAGCTGTTCTTTAGAACAGCTTCCATTCTGCAGCGATAGCTGTAGTGAAATTGACCGATGGCAAATTTGTCAATGCCTATGGTGTTCAAGTGGTGCTCCAGTTGTTTTGGGACTGCATCCAAGGTGCCTATTACTAGTGTTACTACCCTTGCTTGACTTTGCTCTATTTCTATTTGTAGGTCTTTGTATTTTGTTACCTTCTCCAGTTCTTTCTCTTCTATTCTGCTGTCTCCAGGCACTGCCACATCCACTGTCCAGACTTTTTTGTCTTTCTTATCAACAACTGTTAAATCGGGGGTGTTAGGTGGCAGATGCCTGTCTGTCTGGATTCTGAAGTCCCAGAGCAATTTAACATTTTCATTTTCTATGACTTTTTCTATTTTATGGTTCTACCAGTTCTTGCTTACAGGCAAATAATATTTCTTGCAGATCTTCCAATGTACCATTGTTGCTACTTTGTCACACCACTGCTTGTAGTCAGTTTGTGCAATCGTCTTGCAGCAGTTTTCTTGTAAGTTGGTCCACTGGTAAGCTGCTTTGCATAGGCGGCACGTACTGTCTGTTCCTGTCTTCTCAATTCTGGCTTTGTATACATTTGTTTTTAAGGCTTGGTCTTGCACAGCCAGAATTATTATTATTATTATTATTATTATTATTATTATTATTATTATTATTATTATTATTTGTTCTGCTTTTAAAAATAACTATGCTACTATAAAACTCAAAAAATTAGAATAAAATTTTGCTTAATGAACCAAAATAAATAAATAAATAGTTCCTATAGGTAATGTTTGGGTTACTATGGTAATTGGGGTTGGAATTTCTGTCACTAAGCAATGCAGTCATAAAGTGCAACATCATATCATCAGTCTATGGAGATTCACAGTCATCCAGGTCATGGTTGTCCCAAAGGTGCTTTTTAAAAAGGCAAGTGGTTTTTGTTTTTACTTGAAGAACTGAAGTCAGAACTGAAGAAGTGAAACATGTTCAAAAAAAAACAAAGTCCAGTTTAAAGAAACACCTTTGGAACACATTACCAGTTGTTAACTGAGGATCCATGCCAATCGAAGCCTTCTAGGCTTGGTCTCTCTATGTTCCAAACCTTGATAAATAAAGAACTACATACAATTCCGTGTACCTACTGTATCTATCTCCCTCTCAATTTTTCCCTTTTGACTACTTTGCACATCTGTACCAGGATATCTCAGCTGCTACATCTCACTTCTAGCTGCAGTTGCCTTCACTGCTCTGTGCTAAGAAAGGAGGGAGGGAGGGAAAGAAGGAAGGATTTGTGATGTTTCCTGCCAGATTCTCAAAAAGAAACTCTACGGGGAAGCCAGGAGGAAGTAAAAATTTGCTACTGCTCCCGCTGCTTTTTGTTCATGTTGTTTCTCTATTTAGGTAAAAATTATCTTTGAAATGATTACCCAATGAGACATGGGTTGTCTAGTATTATTTAAAATTATAAAACATAAATAAATTAAATATGAAAAAAAAGTTTGATAAAAAGACTAAAATAGGAAAAGTGCCAGGACCAGATGAATTATCGGCTTCCTATTATATGGACAATTGCTTTTGTACATGGTAAGACTAGCAAGAGTCTTATATGCAGAAAGATGGAAAAACTCTGAAACACCACCATTGGAGGAATGTTTAGTGAACAGAATTTGAAGATATGGCAAAAGTAACTTGTTTAATTAGAGAAAAGGCAAAACTACAATTGTCGATGGCTGGAAACCTTCATGGATTTTTGCTGAAAATGGAAAAAATATAGTTACACATTTATTTATTTTTTATTTATTTTATTTGGTTTGTCAATTGCTTACAAGATAATAGGTATAAGTAAAAACATAGTTATGAATACATGGATACATAGAAGAAAAATAAAAGAAACAATAGGACAGGGACGGTAGGCACGTTGGTGCGCTTATGCACACCCCCTACAGACCTCTTAAGAAAGGAGTGAGGTCAATAGTAGAAAGTCTAAGGTTAAAGTTTTTGGGGTTTGGGAAAAAAACCAGAGTCAGGTAGAGAATTCCAAACATTGATCACTCTGTTGCTGAAGTCGTATTTCCTGCAATCAAGTTTGGTGTGGGTTAACCTTGAGTTTGTATCTATTGTTTGGTCTTGTGTTGTTATGGTTGAAACTGAAGTATTCATTGACAGGTAGGACATTGCAATATATGATTTTATATACTATACTTAGATCAGACCGAAGGCGGTGTACTTCTAGGTTTTCTAGGCCTGGAATTTCGAGTCCGGTGGCATAAGGTATTCTGCAACGAGTAGAGGACTGTAGAACTCTTCTTGTGAAATATTTCTGGACTTTCTCAACTGTGTTAATATCAGATATATAATGTGGGTTCCAGACTGATGAGCTGTATTCAAGTATTGGTCTAGCAAATGTTTTGTATGCTCTAGTTATTAGTGTAATATTAACAGAGAAAAAGCTATGTAAGATTAGGTTAACAACTCTTAACGCCCTTTTGGCTATGTAGTTACAGTGGGCTCTAGCACTTAGATCATTAGAGATGAGTACTCCAAGATCCTTGACAGAGTTTGGATCATCAACAAGGTTTTGACTATTCAGCCTGCATTTTATTTTCTGATTTTTTTTTGCCAATATGTAGGACAGAGCATTTATTTGTTGAGATTTGAAGTTGCCATTTGTTTGACCATTCTGATACATAGTCGAGGTCTTTTTGAAAGGTAGCAGTATTGTCTGGTTGTTGAATAGCTTTACATCGTCAGCGAAGAGAACGCAGTTGCTCTTAATATGATCACAGAGGTTGATGATTGGAAAGGAAAGATTGTGAAAAGAAGGGAGTTATGATGTAACCTTAAAGAGAGAAAAGATAAAATTTGAAAGAATTATAATTACTGTAAAGAAAATCAAAAGCCATTTCTTTATATTCTGTCTTTTTTTTTCTTTTTTCCATTTCGCTCTTTTGTCATCATTTTATTGTTTTTCTTTTAAATGTTTTACTCTGTAAAAAAATTTCAGTAACAATTAATTTAAAATAATTATAAGCTCAAATAAAAACATTAAAATCTTATGACTTTTATTTCATAAGCATTTCTATTTTTTAAAAAAGCTTATTTAATTCTGAAGTCCCAATAATATAGGAAGGTATATCTCTGATGACTTCCCCGTGTAATGAATTGTTAATTTTGATTTAAATATTGATTCTCATAAGTTTTTATTAATGATATACCAATTCTCTAAAATTAAAAACTAGGAACAAATACTGTAGGCCATTTTATTTTCATTGATAAGGTATGAGATTTGGAATCGATAGGGTATAATTTTCTAGTACTAATTAACTATCAGCTATTAAAAAAATTAAGTTGCATCAATCCATGTTCACATCCTCATAACACTAAATCTTAATGTGATGTGTTTATTTTGGGTTTAGTGGGATGCATAAAGCAATCTATTGTATGTAAGCAAGCCAGTAAACCTGTTCAATAAATCCTTACTTATCTTCATCAATAAACCTTGATTTTATATGTGAACAAGGCCTATCAATCAATCAACCCCTATATTCATCATATGGTAAGTATGATTCAAAAGTAAAAAAAGTGAATAGGGCATGTGATCTTGTTCAGAAATGTCTGGTGTCACTCATGGCCTCTGGATTTACAAAAATCACATTATAACCCAGTATATTAAAGCTAATTTATAGTTTTTAAAATTTATCTTCCAGTGGCTTAAAAATATGCCACCAAGGTTCATATGCCTGCAGACATTTTCAGATATAATCAGAAAACTATTTCATATTATTTCTAAGGAAAAGTGTAATCCACTTCTCACCTTAGGAACAGTGTATGAAGGAATGGGTATGTACCTGGGCCCAACATTTTTCTGAAAATTAAAAAGAAAATAACTCTCCTCAGATCTGGACTAAAAATATTTCTCTCACACCTTGCAATTCTGGAATACAATATACCGGTGCTCTGCCACACAAGAGGGAAAGAAGTCTACACCTGCCTATTTGGAGACTCTTTGACATTTCAGATAGTCCTCGATTCACTACCACAATTGAGCCCAAAATTTATGTTGCTAAGTGAGAAATTTGTCAGGTGAATTTTTGTCCCATTTTACTACCTTTCTTGACGCTAAGTGAATCACTTCAGTTGTTACAGTAGAAAAACTGTTAAGTGTGTTAGGAATAATATTGTTTACCCTAACTGGTTTAGGTAAAATAATAAATATGTTATCATGGTTTGTTAGTTAAAGTGTCTGTAACTTTAACTGTAAGAATGTAATTAAGGAAGTGGTTGTAAAAGCACCATAAAAGAAGCAAGGCACGGCAGCTTGCTGTCTCTGGCTTGATGATCCCTAATTACTTGATAGACTGAAGACTGCGTTTTTCCCCTACTGGAACAGGAGAGAGAAAGGACTGTTGATTTATCAACTGTGAGAGGACTGATTTATTGTAAGTGAACTGACATTGGATATTCTACACGGACTTTGCTAATTGAATATCCTTGAATGGACTGACTAAAAACGATACATGACTAATGGACTGTTATTTTGACTATGCTATAAAACTCTAAGTGGAATAAACTATATTTTTGATAACACAAGTGTATCTGTTATTTTTACTTTATGTTAACTAATATACAAACTTATCTCACACATTTATCTGTATGCCTATCTGATTAACTGCACATTCTGTTTAGCTTGTCTCCTTAACCCTGGTTGGGGAACCCAGGCTTAACAAAGTGAATCTGGCTTCCCCATTGATTATGCTTGTCAGAAGATCATAAAAAGAGATCACCTGACCCTGAGGCACTGTAACCATCATAAATATGAACCACTTGTCAATAATCTGAATCATGAGACGTGGGGATGTAGCAATTATCATGTGTGAAAAACTGTTATGTCTTGAATTGGTATACTCGAAATCCCCGAGCCTTGATTGGCTAAGGCGCGGGGATTTCTAATTGGCCAGGCGAGCCGCGCTGATTGGCCCGATTGGAGTCTCCCGCGATTGGTGCAAACCAAGAGCGGGAGACTTGAATCGCTGCCATTGGCCGCGGCCGCCGCTGCGAAAAGTATAAAAGCCGCGGGCTTTTTGCTTTTCGCCGGTTCGGTTCTCCCATTGTTAATAAAGAGCTTTGAATGAAAGTCACCGACTCTGAGCTTCTTTTGCGGACACGACACTGGCGACGAGGGTGGGATCTCGCCCCTGAACCGAACCCCGTGTCCACCCAAGAACCAGCTCCAGCGCAGAGATGGCGAAGATAGCACCGCCCGCCCCCTTCAACCCCGCCGCCGAGGATTGGGAATCATACTCGGATCGGTTCCGGATGTACCTGGAATGCGCCGGAATGAAGGACGCCCCGGGCCCGCTAAAACGCGCCGTCTTCCTTACGCACTGCGGACCAGAGGTCTTCCAGATGGCCAAAGCATTGGCCAAGCCGGCAGATGCAACCGCCATGGACTGGGACGTCCTCGAACCTATACTGCGGCGCCATTACGCCCCCGAAGTCCCCATCCTGATACGGCGCAACGAGTTCTACCGCCGAAACCAGAAACCAGACGAAAAATTGAGCGACTTCGTCACAGAGCTACGGCGCCTAGGAGGACTCTGCGAGTTCGAAGGTCTGAACAGTCTCATAAGAGACCGCTTCGTACTCGGCTTATGGGATCCTACACTCCAGAGCCGACTTATGGCCAAGGGCGACATCAGCCTGGCCGATGCCCTTACCGCAGCCGCAGCCGCTGAAGCAACCCGCACGTCGGCAGACAGCATGCGAAGATCTGACGCGAAGGGCGGAAACAACAACCCGGCAAGGTCGGCCGACACAAGAAACGAAGCAACCGCACACTACGGTGAATACCAATCAACCTCCAGCACGTCGGAAGACGAGGAGGACATACATCGCGTGCAGACGGGACGCGGCGACCAACGAAGTCGAAAAGGTCATAGGTCGAGGACCAACTGCGCCGGGTGCGGCGGCGATCACCCCAGGTCAGAATGCCGATTTTTTGACTCTATCTGTAGGCATTGTGAACGACGGGGTCACATCGCCCGAGTTTGCTGCCAAAGGAAGACCCGCAGCCCGCCCAAATGGGAACAGCACGACAGACGGAGAGAAAGCTCCCCGCCCAGAACCAGAGAGCGCCAGCCAGACGGTCGGTGGGACCGCACTCAACGATCTCAAAGAAGCGGCGACGGTCGGCGAAAAGAAGAAACCCACCAGACGGTGACCATCGGCCACGCCATCTCCGACGGCGCCAGAAAGGTACACGTAGAAGTCCATATCGAAGGCCAGCCATGCAAAATGGAAGTGGACTCCGGGTCCTACCTTTCCATGATTGCATGGCGCGAAATCAAAAGACTGGTGCCTACACTACAAAAAAGAAACGTGAATGCCCAAAAGATCATCATAAAAGACTACCAAGGGAATCGCGTCCCGGTAGTGGGCACCAAGAACTTCAATATAACTTACAAAGGCCACACCGAACAACTGCCACTCACAATCGTCGATCGCGACCGCCCAAGCCTACTGGGTTTACAATGGTTCGCCCCGCTAAACATCGCGCTGACAGGTGTCAACCATGTCACCATCGAAGCTTGGGAACAGCGGCTAGCCCAGGAGTTCCAGGAGGTCTTCGATGGAGGCTTGGGCAAGTACCAGGGGCCCCTTATCTCGTTTGACCTAGACCCAGGGGTTCCCCCTAAGCGGCTTAAACCTAAAAGGGTACCATTCGCCTTAAAGCCTAAAATTGACGAGCAGATAGACAAGCTCGTCAAACAAGGGGTATTGCAACCGATAGACCATGCCAGATGGGAAACCCCTATAGTGACCCCAGTAAAGCCAGACGGGTCCGTGAGAATCTGCGGGGACTATAAGGCCACCCTAAATGGCGCGTTGCAACAAAGCGCCTACCCAGTCCCGATAGTGCAACATTTACTGCACTCACTTGGAGGGGGCAAAGTCTTTGCCAAGCTCGACCTCGCCCAGGCATATCAGCAGCTACCTGTGGACGAGAAAACGGCGGAAGCCCAAACAATCGTGACCCATCGGGGGGCTTTCAAGTGTAACCGACTCCAATTTGGAGTCAGCGTGGCACCAGGCATCTTTCAGAGCCTGATGGAACGTTTGCTGCAGGGCATCAAGGGGGTGGTGCCCTATTTCGATGACGTATTAGTGGCGGCGCCAAACGAAGCCGAATTAGAAAACCGACTCAGACAAGTCTTAACAAAATTTAAAGAAACAGGACTTAAAGTCAAACGAGAAAAATGCCAACTATGCACAAAGCAAGTAGAGTTTTTGGGCTATCTCCTAGACCGGCATGGCATTCACCCTACGACTAAAAAAGTGAAAGCCATCAAGGAAGCCCCCACCCCAAAGTCCAAAACGGAACTACAAGCGTTCCTAGGCTTACTAAATTTTTATAATGTTTTCCTACCTCAAAAGGCAACGGCGGCGGAACCTTTACATAGACTCCTAGACAAGAAGGCAGCCTGGACTTGGGGGAGACGAGAGCAAGCCGCCTTTCAAAAAACCAAAGACCTCCTCACCTCCGACGCCGTCCTGATGCAATTCTGCGAAACCTTGCCCTTAGCTGTCACTTGCGACGCATCACCCTTCGGCGTCGGCGCTGTCCTCAGCCACACCCTCCCAGACCAGAGAGAAGCACCCATCGCTTTCTTCTCCAGGACTCTGACTAAACCGGAACGGAACTATAGCCAGCTGGACAAAGAAGCTTTGGCTATAGTTGCCGCCGTTAAACGTTTTCACGAATACCTGTATGGCCGCCCGTTCACCATCGTGACAGATCATAAGCCATTGCTGGGCATCCTTGCTGGAAACCGAGCCACACCAAACATCTTGTCACCCCGGATGACAAGATGGTCCGAATTCCTGGCAGCCTACAGTTACGAACTGCTACACAAGCCAGGTAAGAAAATTTCACACGCAGACGCTTTAAGCCGCTCGCCTTTACCTGACTCTGAACCTGACCCAGCACCAACAACAAACACCCTAAGTATCGAGAGTTTACCTATTACCGCATCGGACATTGCCAGAGAAACCGTTAAGGACAGGCGTCTGGCGCGAATCTTACACTGGTTAGAAAAAGGCTGGCCGGAGAAAGACAGTGACGAGACTTTTAAAACATTCCGTCAGCGCCAGACTGAACTTTCACTACTAAGAGGGTGTATTCTGTGGGGTGACCGGGTGGTAATTCCGGACAGATTGCAAGAGAGGGTATTAGAGATGCTACATGAGGGTCATCCTGGCATCGTCAGGACTAAAGCCCTGGCCAGGAGTTACGCTTGGTGGCCGGGGATGGACAAGCAAATTGAAGCATGGGTCGCCAAATGCCACCGATGCCAGGAGACCAGATCCAGCCCACCCGCAGCACCTATCCGGGACTGGGAAACACCACGGGGGCCCTGGTCCAGAATCCATCTAGACTTTGCTGGCCCCACAAATGGGCATACCTTTCTAATCACAGTTGACGCGTACTCCAATTGGTTGGAAGTAAGCGACATGAAATCCACTACCACAGAGGCCGTCGTTAAAGAACTGTGTAAACTGTTTTCCACACACGGCCTCCCAGACGTCGTCGTCTCAGACAACGGGCCCCAGTTCACTTCCATCGATTTTGAACGGTTCCTGGCGGAGAGGGGTATCCGCCACGCATTAACAGCACCGGCGCATCCGGCGGCGAACGGTAGGGTGGAACGGAAGGTCCAGTTTACAAAAAAGACCCTCCGG
Organism: Hydrophis major; assembly: GCA_033807585.1. Taxonomy (NCBI): domain Eukaryota; kingdom Metazoa; phylum Chordata; class Lepidosauria; order Squamata; family Elapidae; genus Hydrophis; species Hydrophis major. Next base: position 146,550,582 of record CM066330.1, read on the forward strand.
AAAATGGACCACGGGGAGATCAGCGACAAAATCAACCGACTGCTCTTCATACAGCACATCACTCCCAATACCACAACTAACAAGAGCCCTGCAGAGCTTCTGATGGGCAGAAAGCTGAGGTCCCCACTCGACAGATTACACCCGACCTATAACCCGGAGCGGCCCCCAGACTCCAGCTCCAGGTACCGGACATTTGACCCAGGTGACTTAGTCTATGCAAAGAACATGACGGGGGACCCCCTATGGATCCCAGCCGTCATAACTCAAGTCACTGGTCCACGGTCGTACCGGCTCCAAACCATCGATGGGCGAGCCTGGAAACGACATATCGACCAGCTCAGGTCACGAACAGCGACTGACCTCAACCCCCAAGACACGAACCAAGGGGGGAGGGAATACCCGGAGAGACAATCGCAGGAAAAAATAAACCAAAAATACTCACCGGAACACAGCCATCGCGAGTCCCCTCCGGAGAAGAACCACCTGGCCAGCTCTACCAACTCGGAGAAGCCAAGCGGGAGCGGCGAAATCCGTAGCTCAACCGACCCGGTAGGCCCAGGCGGGAGCCACGGCGAAAGAACCGGCCCGATCATCCAGCCGGTTCGCACAGAGGCAGGAGCAGCCAAAAAGATGACCGCTCCGGCCGAGTTACAGCAAGCAAGTGAGTTGCGCAGGTCAACTAGGACTCGACGGAGCCCCGCCTACCTGCGTGACTACACCACGTGATGGACCATACCAAGAGGGGAGGGGTGTTATGTCTTGAATTGGTATACTCGAAATCCCCGAGCCTTGATTGGCTAAGGCGCGGGGATTTCTAATTGTCCAGGCGAGCCGCGCTGATTGGCCCGATTGGAGTCTCCCGCGATTGGTGCAAACCAAGAGCGGGAGACTTGAATCGCTGCCATTGGCCGCGGCCGCCGCTGCGAAAGGTATAAAAGCCGCGGGCTTTTTGCCTTTCGCCGGTTCAGTTCTCCCATTGTTAATAAAGAGCTTTGAATGAAAGTCACCGACTCTGAGCTTCTTTTGCGGACACGACAAAAATAGTCATAAGAGCCATAGCGGTGTGTTGGTTGGAATGCCATATTTTGTAGGCTAATTCTGCTAACTGCCAGTAGTTTGATCCTGACCAGCTCAAAGTTGACTCAGCCCTCCATGCTTCGAAGGTTGGTAAGATGAGGACCCAGATTGCTGGGGGCAATATCTAAACCTCTTAAGAGAGGGCTGTAAAGCATAATGAAGCAATATACAAGAGTAAATGCTATTGCTGTTTCTGTATGTATTCTTTTACAGGAATCATTGTCCCATCAGTGTCATTGTTGAGATGAGTAGCTACATAAATTGATCAAATAAATAAATAAATTTAAATATCAGGTGACCCTAAGAAAAAATAAGATTCTCAGCTTGGAGAAAAAATGGGAAACCATCTGAGTAAAATTCTTCAACACTTTTAACAAGGACTTAAAACCTCCCAAAATCTGACATGACTACTATAAAAATTCATTTTGTACATGTATGAACGCTTATCCCAAAGGTGTTTTTTTTTCTAACCAAAATCCAGTTGCTTCGAGAAAAAAAGCACCTCTGAGACAGCTATGACCTGGATGATTGAGAATTTCCATAGACACATATGAACTTTTAATTTTTTCACCATTTTCAAAGAGCAAATCCTTTTTATTCCACTGCTGAGAAAAATATTTTTAGGTGTTTCCTGCCTTTATAGAAATGGATGGAGCATCTGTAATCTTCTAGCTAGCACAACTGTGGGAAAATCTGGAAGACTATGGATGAAACCACTAAAAACATTTGAAAATCACCATAGGAGCCAAGGTTTGCAATGTGCATTAGGCAAAAGGCTGACTCTGAACTTAGAAAGTCCTGGAAATCACTATGAAGCAGTACATAAGTGTAAGTGCTATTGCAAAGTCACCTTTTTTTCCGTGCCGTTGTAACTTTGTACTGTCACTAAATGAACTGCTGTTAAGTTTATTTGACTACCTGTATTTAGAAATTCCAGGGCAGAACTCTGCCTCTAAAAACAACCAAAAACATGGAGGCTGTAAACGTTTATTAAAAAAACTGTCAGCAGTGGCCCCAAACTATCCTGCGTTTCCAATCGGGCCAGGCACAAAGAGGCAGAGAGCAAGCCCAGGCTTGGCTCGGAAGGGAGCGCGCGCAGTTCTGCAGATGTCAGGTGCTCGTGCCAATCACGTCCTCCACACGTGGCTTCAAAGAAGCCAGGCCAAAGCACTTTGCAACTGCGCGACCCAGCAATTTAACCTCAAGTGAGAAAAGGTGGCAACCATTGCCGGCTCTATCTCGAAGGTGACATGGTACAGCAGTGCACCCAGCACCAGGCCAGACGGCAACTGGTAACCACGATTTAACAAAGGAGCGAACAAGAGGTTCTTGAAAGCTCACGTGAAATGTGCGATTGCGCAGTGGCAGCATTTATTTTTGCCCGGCCTGGGTGGGAAGTTGCAGGTGATGCAGTTGCTTTTCAGCTCCAGCTGGTTGCTTTGCAGAAAGTCAATTCCATCTCCACTCCAAACTCACAGTCTCCCACTTTCTAGCCTGGTGCTTTAATCACTAAACTGGCTCTCTTTGAGCAGTGGGGTTCCCTTAGAAAACTGGTACTGATTTTGAGACAGACAAATGCATTTTCAAAGCACATCTGGTTTCCCTTCTACCATTTGAAAACGAACTGGGCAGAATGTGTGTATTGTTTTCTGGCAGTAATGCCTTCTTGTTGAAAAGGCTTTCTTATTTAACTGGGGGTAATTGCAAATCTGGACAAAACTGCACTGTATTTTTCTTTTATTGATCCCAAATTGTTTGAGCAGCTAACAAGTTATCGGTAATATAGGCTTTTTTTTGACGGATGTTATTATTGTTCTGTCCTTAATTAGCATTCTTGAGATCCCCGCGCTATGATTGGCCAAAGCGCGGGGCACTCGGATTGGTCAGGCGAGCCGCGCCGATTGGCTCGCTAAGAATCTCCCGCGATTGGTCCATTCGGATCGTGGGAGATTCAAAGCAGTGCCATTGGCCGCGGCCGCTGCGGCTAAAAGAATAAAAGCCGCGATCTTTTTCCCTTTGCCCCAGTTCGGTTCCAACCTCAAATAAAGAGCATGACTTGAAGTCACCGACTCCTGGCATCATTTCGCGGACACAACACTGGCGATGAAGGTGGGATCCAGTCCCTGAACCGAACCACGTGTCCGACGGAAGCCAGACAAACCACCGCGATGGCGAAAATCGCACCCCCCGCACCCTTCAATCCTGCCACCGAGGACTGGGAATCGTACTCCGACCGATTCCGCATGTTCCTCGAGTGCAGCGACCTGAAGGACGCCCCCGGCCCCATGAAGCGCGCCATCTTCCTGACCCACTGTGGGACCGAGGTCTTCAAGATGGCCAAGGCGCTTGCCAAACCCGCCGATGCGACCGCGATGGACTGGGACGTCCTCAAACCCATACTTCGGCGGCACTACACTCCAGAGGTACCCATCCTGATCCGACGCAACGAATTCTACCGTCGGGACCAACGGTCGGGTGAGAGTTTTTGTGACAAGAAGGGACACATCGCCCGTGTCTGCCGCCTAAAGAAGAATCGCAGCCCGGCACGATGGGACCAGAGCGACCGGAGGAGAGAGAGCACACCACCCCGGACCAGAGATCGCCCCTCGGACAACAGATGGGACCGGAACGGACGATCCCTGCGAGGCGGCGATAACCGGCGAAGAGAGGAGACCCATCAGACGGTCACCATCAGCCACGCCATCACCAATGACGCCCGGAAGGTCCACGTGGAGGTAGGCATCGAGGGCCAGCCATGCAAAATGGAGGTGGACTCCGGGTCCTACCTCTCCATGATTGCATGGCATGAAATAAAGCGCTTGGTGCCTACCCTCCAAAGGAGGAACATAGACAGCCAGAGACTCATTGTAAAGGACTACCAGGGAAACCGCATCCCAGTAGTCGGAACAAAACACTTCAATATCACCTATAAAGGGCACACCGAAAGACTTCCCCTGACAATCGTCGACCGCGACCGCCCAAGCCTACTGGGACTGCAATGGTTCGCCCCGCTCGACATCGCACTCACGGGAGTTGACCACGTCACCGACGACAGCTGGGAGCAGCAACTGGCCCGGGAATTCCAAGAGGTCTTCGACAGAAACCTAGGCAAGTACCGAGGGCCCCTTATATCTTTCAACCTAGACCCAAACGTCCCCCCAAAACGCCTGAAACCAAGGCGGGTGCCATTCGCACTTAAACCAAGATAGACGAGCAAATTGACAAGCTCGTCAAGCAAGGAGTACTACAGCCCATAGACCACGCCCGGTGGGAGACCCCCATAGTCACCCCGATCAAGCCCGATGGGTCGGTGAGGATCTGTGGGGACTATAAGGCCACCCTAAATGGCGCGCTACAACAAAGCGCCTACTCCGTCCCAGTAGTGCAACACCTACTGCACTCACTGGGAGGGGGCAAGGTTTTCGCCAAGCTCGACCTCGCCCAGGCTTACCAACAGTTGCCAGTCGACGAGCAAACGGCAGATGCGCAAACCATAGTCACCCACCGGGGGGCATTTAAATGCAACCGACTCCAATTCGGAGTCAGCGTGGCACCAGGAATATTCCAAAGCCTAATGGAAAGACTACTGCAAGGCATCAAGGGGGTGGTACCTTACTTCGATGACGTCCTAGTGTCGGCAACCAACCAAGCCGAACAAGAGGGTCGCCTAAGGGAGGTCCTAACCAAATTTAAAGAGACCGGGCTAAAGGTCAAGAGGGAGAAATGCCAGCTATGCACGGAACGGGTCGAATTCCTAGGATACCTCCTAGACCGTCACGGCATTCACCCCACAAACAAAAAAATCAAGGCGATCAAAGAAGCCCCCACACCCAAGTCCAAGACGGAACTACAGGCATTCCTGGGGCTACTGAACTTTTACAATGTTTTCCTGCCCCAAAAGGCGACGGCGGCGGAGCCCTTGCATAGGCTCCTGCACAAGGCGGCGACCTGGACTTGGGGAAAACGCGAGCAAGCCGCCTTCCAAAGAACAAAGGACCTCCTCACTTCGGACGCCATCCTCATACAATATAATGAGACCCTACCTCTGGCCGTCACATGCAACGCATCACCCTTCGGCGTCGGCGCTGTCCTCAGCCATACCCTCCCCGACGGAAAAGAAGCGCCCATCGCGTTCTTTTCAAGGACCCTCACCAAACCGGAGCGGAACTCTAGCCAGCTGGACAAAGAGGCTCTGGCTCTCGTTGCCACCGTAAAACGATTCCACGAGTATCTCTACGGCCGGACTTTCACGATCATAACTGACCACAAACCGCTGCTGGGAATCCTTGCAGGAAACTGGGCCACCCCGAACATTCTGTCTCCCCGAATGACAAGGTGGTCCGAGTTCCTGGCAGCCTACAACTACGGACTCATACACAGACCGGGTAAGACGATCTCCCATGCAGACGCCTTAAGCCGCTCGCCGCTACCGGAACCCGACACCGACCCAGCACCCACGACGACCACCCTCAGCATAGAGACTCTACCCAACCTGCCCATAACCGCGTCAGACATTGCCCGAGAGACTAATAAAGACAAACGTCTGGCGCGGGTGTTGCATTGGGTAGAAAAAGGGTGGCCGGAAAGGGACAACGACGAGTCCGTCAAAACGTTCCGAAACCGCCAAATGGAACTCTCTTTATTAAAAGGGTGCATACTATGGGGGGATAGGGTGGTCATCCCAGAAAAGCTACAAGGGAAGGTTCTGGAACTGCTACACGAGGAGCACCCTGGCATCGTTAGGACTAAAGCCCTGGCCAGAAGTTACGCTTGGTGGCCAGGGATGGACAAACAAATTGAGGCCTGGGTAGCAAGGTGACAACGATGCCAGGAAACTAGGCCAAGCCCACCCACAGCACCCGTCCTAGAGTGGGAAACCCCAAGGGGACCTTGGTCTAGGATTCACATAGACTTCGCCGAGCCCACAAAAGGACACACCTTCCTCATAACAGTTGACGCTTACTCCAACTGGCTGGAGGTAAGCAACATGAAGACGACAACCACGGAGGCCGTGATCAAGGAACTCTGCAAACTCTTTGCAACACACGGCCTCCCAGACGTCGTCGTTTCCGACAACGGGCCCCAATTCACCTCGCTGGAATTTGAAAAATTCCTAGCGGAAAGGGGCATCCGCCACGCGCTGACAGCACCGGCGCATCCAGCGGCAAACGGTAGGGCGGAACGGATGGTCCAATTCACTAAGAAGACCATCTGGAAAATAGACCAGGGGGAGATCCAGGAGAAAATAAACAAACTACTCTTCACTCAACACATAACCCCAAATACCACAACCAATAAGAGCCCAGCCGAACTATTAATGGGCAGGAAACTAAGGTCCCCACTCGACAGGTTACACCCCACGTATAACCCGGAGAAGCCCCCAGACTCAAACAGCAAACACCGAACCTTCGCACCCGGCAAGCCCGTATACGCGAGAAACCTGACTGGAGACCCACTATGGATACCAGCCGTCATCACACAAATAACAGGCCCACACTCGTACCGGCTACAAACAGCAGACGGACGAGTGTGGAAATGCCACATCGACCAACTAAGGTCGAGGACTACCAACCAAGAGACCACCGACGCACAAACAGGTGAAACCAACCCCCACAACACAAACCAAGGGGGGAGGGAATACCCAGGGGACCAAAACCAAAGAAGAATAAACCTGCCGTACTTACCGGAAAGCAGCCATCACGACCCCTCGCCAGGAAGAGACAGCCAGGCCAGCTCGACCGACCCAGAAAGACCAAGCGGGAGCGGCGAAACCCGCAGCTCAACCAACCCGGGAGGCCCAGGAGGGAGCTACAGAGAGCGGCCCGGCCCGATCGACCAGCCGGTTCCCACGACGGCAGCAGGAGCAGCAGAGATCCCGACCGAACTGGCCGGGATCCAACCTACGACTGAGCTGCGCAGGTCAAGTAGGCTCAGACGGAGCCCCGCCTACCTACGTGACTACGCGACGTAAGGACTGAACCAAGAGGGGAGGGGTGTTCTGTCCTTAATTAGCATTCTTGAGATCCCCGCGCTTTGATTGGCCAAAGCGCGGGGCACTCGGATTGGTCAGGCGAGCCGCGCCGATTGGCTCACTAAGAATCTCCCACGATTGGTCCATTCGGATCGTGGGAGATTCAAAGCGGTGCCATTGGCCGCGGCCGCCGCGGCTAAAAGAATAAAAGCCGCGATCTTTTTCCCTTTGCCCCAGTTCGGTTCCAACCTCAAATAAAGAGCATGACTTGAAGTCACCGACTCCTGGCATCATTTCGCGGACACAACAATTATCATGTAGGAATTTAAGATGAATTTAATAATTCATATTAAATCAATAATTTAATTGATAAAATGTTAGGTACAAACCAGAAGCAATAGATAATCTTTTCTGAATTAGGGAGGATACACTTTTATTTTTGTTATTATTACTGAGGGCACACTGATTGTGTCCACTAATGCCTTCAGGGAGAGCAAGGCCAAAGATTTAACTCCTGTCCTCCCTTGCCTGTTTGGGGGGATTTAAAGCTTGAAAATAAGTGTGTTAAGGTCAATCTATTTTTAAACTCTAAGCAGACTAAAAGGGCGAAAAGCATCATGCTGATGAAAATATGTGATTGGACTGCTAAGTCTAAGCTGTATGCTGTAAGGACCACAACAATTGAATCTTGAGCTTGGGCTGAGTTGTCCAACCTAGTATAAATCATAATTAAATCATGAAGTGCAAATAAATACTGCTTTTCATCCAAGACAGACTGAAAGCATCCTGGATATACCCTCATTTGTGTACTGCACAAATGTATACTGCAGCATCCATTCCACTGTCATCTATGGTGCTCTGCTATTGTGAGTTTCCAAGCAGTTTTTATTGGTATTGCTTGCTGTGCTTGTTATTATTGTCTCTTGGAATGTTGGGTTGACTGTGAATCCATCAGAAAAATAAAGGATGAAAAGCTGACATGCACAGTTGGGAGAAGAATTTTAGTATCTATCTGCATCATAGATAAAATCCCCTCCCCCCCCCTTGTTTGACCATATCCTCCCACACTGCTCCATCTCTAAGTAATCATTTATTTACCAAGAGACTCAGCTAAGTGGATAGAAAATAGATAATACAATTTATGGATGCAGCAAACTGAGCCTGAAGGGATTTCTCTCTATGTGTTTCAAAGGCTGGGAAATATGACTATAAGCATCTTATCAAAGAATACCTAATAGTCACTAAAGTTGTTCCTCCAGACCTATGAATATGAAACTCTCCCGTGAGTAAGCATCCCAAACAACATATCACTTTGATTGGGTTTGGACCTTAAGCTCTAAACCCATTGCAGTGCACAAACTATACATAGGTAATTATAATGAGTCCCACTGAATTCTTTTTGCATCAGCTGGGGGATGTTAAGCAAATGATGCATGATTTGATTTGTAGATATCAGACAAATACTATGCACACAGCCTGGAGAAACCAGTGTGCTTGAATTCTATCTACTATCTGCCCCACAGGTTACTTTAAGCTAGAATACTGGTACAAAGCTGCCAACTCAGCCCACCCATTTCAAAGTAGATCCTAAGAAGCTGTAAGGGAAGGATGGACAACTTAATCACTGAAAAACAGGCATGACTTCTCACTTTTTTCAGCAGTAGCTTCTACAGAATCACAAACCTTCCTTTAGGCCTAGATGCACAATAAAACTCACCCACAGATTGCACTCCTCAAAATCTTTGGAAACCTTTGTCATGACATACAGAGGTGGATCTTGTTACCTCTACATCCATAATAATGTATAGTCCTAGACCGACAAAAAAGTTGTGTGATTTATTATAAGCCCTTTTTAAAAATAAATACAAATACACATAACAAAACAAAAAAGAGTGAGACTGAAATAAGTAAATTTTGAAATGTAAGTTTATTGGGGCTTACTCTCAAGTAAGTAAGATTACAACTTATTTTATTCTAAATAGACCTTACAGTAGTTCTCTTTTTAATTATAAGGACCAATGACAATCAAAGTTGAGTCTTTGAGATATTCTAATTATATACATAATTGCTAGAAAATAAAATTAATCTTGAAATTGTTTCTTGGAAGCAAAATCAATTTATTTTAATAAAATGCACTTTTTCATATATATGATATGTTTTGAAATATTAAAATGATATAGAATGCCAGGCATTATGTTATTTATAGCCTGAATTTTTCTGGTCAATTTATCTCAAATAAGCTTGGAAATGAACAGCATCTTGGTATAATGTACCAAATTTTATTTCAATTACTTTTGAATTAGTATTAAAAATTGGGAAGAAAATATCTAAGATCTTTTGTATAAGCATATTACCTAGCCTGATTATAGAATATATTATTCATTAAAAATATATACAAATACAATAAACTCTGTCTAGAAAAAGGTTTACAATTCTTGTTAAGTGTCCATAGGACCCCCAAGACAAATCTAAATAATTTTATGGCCAAAATCTTGCCTTTAAGTGTGATCCTACATATGTTTAGTCAGAGATCAGCACCAAGTGAATTCACTGGAATTTATTTTCAATGAATGCTTATAATACTGGGTTGTTGTTTTTTAGATTAAATGAACTAAAATGTCATCATTTCAAGCTTTACAACTGCCAGTCAGATTTCTTTTGCAATCATAACAGCAATGATCCCATTCCTTATTATATTAATAACTTTTAAAAACCCGTTCCTAGGTTCTTCTGTCAGAAATGGATAATAAATTTGTTTTGATTTAGCCATTGTTCTGTAGCTTTATCTTGGATGTGATTTTCATGAAAATGAACAGATTTTCTAACCTATCATAAGTAAAAGCTTGACTTTTCTAACTTCATTATATTTTTAATACATTCAGTGATCACTTCAAATATTATTGTCTACACAAATATTTTTCTCTACAATAAAAACTACTATTAAAAGCAAAAAGAAAATTAACAAAATAATGAGTATTTAAGATAGAGCCTTTTTGTTGTCTTTGATCTTCTTTCTAACAGAGTCTTGCCTTAAAGGGGAAGATGCTAATCATTTTTTTTTTAAATATCAACAAAATATCCATCTGTTCTTGTTCTGCAATGTTTTGAAAGTATCCATTTACATTCTTGGGGTCAGAGAATTCTATTATACCCATAGCAAACAGTGACAGCCTGAGAAATTATCACTCTACCCACCTCAGCCTAGATGGTTGATATTGCTTTTACTACCTGTAATTCTATGTGTAACTGTTGTGGGAGTCTCCTGGCTACAGGCCTTGGACTTACGCTTTTATGTAAACCCATGGATATCCATGACAGTTCAGATGATATGCAAATATAATAATTCCATACATAAATGTCTATTCTTCAGTGTATCATAGTTTGTGGAAGCAAATAAAATGATACATTTTTCCCACTTTGGACAGAGCTCAGAGTACAGTACTCTGTCTAACATCTAGACAGAGAACACGGGTGTCAAACTCAATCACATCACGTGATGTATCATAATGTATTGTGATTTTTTTGCCTTTGCAGAGCCGGGGTGGGCGTGGCCTGCATGTGACGCATCCATCCCACAGGTCACCAGTTTTGACACCCCTGATCTAGAGCAAGGGTGAAAAATGTGTATTGTGTTGTGACCTATATAACTTGGGGACTGGAAAGACCTTTTTCCTGTTTATTTGGGTACTAGAGGGCAAAATTGGTATCTTAAGCTTTATAGAGAGTGCATACATCCATTTCATCTCTTAAATTCCCCCTGGCCCCTCCCCCTCAAAAACCTTGACCTGTCTCAAATCAGTCTAAATCATTTATTCCTATTTTAAGGGACTCAATTGAAGGGGAAAAAGTTGGCTGATTTAATCAGACACATCATGTTAAACCAATGGAAAGATTTATAATAAATGAATTACCTCACTACCTATTGCCCTTTCTATTAGAGGAAAAGCCAAACATTTATAGCTCTCTATCACAGTATCAAAAATGCAGATGTGTAACTTTCTGATCTTCCTATAATTGCTTTCTATTGAAGGTTTTATATGACATCTGAATAACATTTAAACGTGAATAATTTCACATCTCCCTATCCAAAATAACATAGTTGCATATACCCATAATTCATTTTTGAGAAAAGAGTAAGTATATGTTACCGTATATATTCTCTATGTCTGTTTTATTTGTCACTTAGCAGGTTTCATCTTTAACTTGTATGTGTTATGACCAAAGATATCTGTACCTCCTTTTGTTGTATAGATTTACAACAAAATAAAATCTATTTTCTATAATCAATGCACTTCCAAGGAAATATACATTGAACTGCATAGAGAATATAGAGGAGAAATTGCTTTATTTACTAGGAAATAGGACCAAACCTAGGTCCTGAATAATAATTAGGAGCGATATGTCTGGGGAATGGGCAGGGTATCATATATGGCTTAATTCCGTTTTGCTTTTTTTAATTCCCAAGCCAAAAATAATTTGGAGAATTAACCATTCTTTCCTTAATTCCTGGCAAAGTTGAAGCTTCATCAACAATGTATTTTATCTTTCTTGTTCTCTAGTGTCCATATGGTTGACTGAATATCAAAGAGCTATCCAAAAAGACATAGTTCAATTCATTTTTCTGTTCTTGATGATTGAAGTATTTTATGTTCTGCTATGAAAAAAGGCAGTGTGAAAGGTAGTATGCAGTAGGGGTGGGGCAGCCATAATTCCCATCTCTTCCTTTTTATTTCCTGCCTCCTATACTTTCCCTAGTTTGCATCTTGGTGTCCCTCTACTTCTACTCTTGTTTATCCTGAATATTTTGTAATTTCAGTGTTAAAAATTCACATATGTGCCAGAGATTCTGATCCATTAGCAAGGATTTTTTTCTTGACAATAAATGAATTATTGCTTTTCAAAGTAGCCAATACCAAGAAAAACAATTCTGAAGCTGATTTTGTATTATTATTTTAGAAACACTGAAAGAGCTTGAGAGACTGGATTGTGTTTTGATAAATTAAGATTTATCATGGAATCAAGATTGATTTCATAGTACTACTGAATGTAAGAGTTTGAAGGGACCTTAGAAATATCTAGTCCTGGGTCTAGGAATGAAGATTAAAAAAGAAAAATATAAACTACAAGCATTTGCAGATGATTTAGTTTTTATATTAGAAGAAGCGTTAGAAACTGGTTCTAAATTGATAGGGTGAGTTGAGGAATATGGAGAAGTGGCAGGGTTGAAAATAAATGAAAAAAAAAACACTAAAATAATAGTTAAAAATCTTACAGATAAACAGAAAAAGGAATTTATTTATTTTATTTATTTATTTGGTTTGTCAATTGCTTACAAGATAATAGGTATAAGTAAAAACATAGTTATGAATACATGGATACATATAAGAAAAATAAAAAATAAAAGAAACAATAGGACAGGGATAGTAGGCACATCGGTGGGCTTACGCACACCCCTACAGACCTCTTAGGAAAAGGGTGAGGTCAATAGTGGACAGTCTATGGTTAAAGTTTTTGGGGTTTGGGGAAGAAACCACAGAGTCAGGTAGAGTATTCCAGACATTCTGTTGCTGAAGTCGTATTTCCTGCAATCAAGTTTGGTGCAATTAACCTTGAGTTTGTATCTATTGTTTGCTCTTGTATTGTTATGGTTGAAACTGAAGTATTCATTGACAGGTAGGACATTGCAATGTATGATTTTATATACTATACTTAGATCGGACCAAAGGCGGTGTAGTTCTAGGTTTTCTAGGTCTAGAATTTCAAGTCTGGTGGCATAAGGTATTCTGCAACGAGTAGAGGAGTGGAGAACACTTCTTGTGAAATATTTCTGCACTTTCTCAACTGAATTGACAGAGAAAATAGATCTTCAGATAGTAAAGAAAGTTAAATATCTACGAATCTATTGAACAGCAAGATATACAACAATTAAAAATGATAACTATATAAAACTAATCCAACAAATTAAGCTGGACTTGGAGAAATAGAAGAATCTACAACTATCTTTGATAGGGAGAATAGCCACTATAAAAATGAATATTTTACTGAAACTACTTTTTCTATTCTAAAGAATACCAATAAAAATAGAGAAAAAATATTTTGAAGAATTAAATAGAACAATCTTGAAGTATATCTAGCAAGAGAAAAAAGCAAGAATAAAACTGAAAATATTACATGAATCTAAAAACAATGGGGGCTTTGGACTACCAGTTTGGGAGCTATATTATCAGGCATTTTTTACATGGGTAAAAGAATGGATAAATTTGAAACATAGAAGATTATTATTATTGGAAGGACATGATCTTCAATTAGGATGGCATGTTTTTTATGGTATGGAAGGAGTACAATACATAGATATTTTTAAAGACACTATGTGAGGAATGCTTTGCTTCTGGTATGGGAAAAAATTAAACTACAAAACTATATGAAAATGCCAGACTGGCTATCCACAATGGAAGCATTGATACATCCAAATCTTACTAATTTGGGAAAAGTGTATTTTATAAAGATATTTTGAATAAGAATAGTGAATTTAAAATTAGACAGCAAATACAAAACCAGGTTAGTGGGCTTAGCTTGATGGCCACATTTGCAAATACAATTGAGATACAAGAAAGATGCAAAAATGTGGGTTTTTTACAAAGAATCAACAACACTTGATAAGATATTATTAGGGACAGATGAAAAACTGATTAAAATATACTTATTTATTAAGTTATAAAATGGAAGAGGAACAAGTCAAAGAAACAATGATTGTACGGGCAAAAAACTTTAGTTATACTATAGAATTAGATTCATGGCAAAAACTTTGGGATAGGAACTATAAACTGACAATGGCTACTGCATACAAGGAAAATCTCTAAAATGTTTTATAGGTGGCATTTGCCACTGGCAAGACTAGCAAAAATGTTTAGCAATATATCTGCCAAGTGTTGGAAGTGTAATCAGACCCCAACTACTTATTATCATATGTGGTAGACTTATATGAAAGCAAGAAAATATTGGACGAAAATACATGGTTGGAAAAGATGATCAACACATAGATCTGAAACCAGAAATGCTTTGGTTGGGTATAATTAGTTTAGTTTAGTTTACTTTATTGTTATTGCACCTCGTACAACAAAATTAAATACCATCTTCAGTGTACATTATGATTATGAAAATAAATACAAATGCACATCTTTCACATTCTATACATTGATAACGCCGGAGGGCTATGATAAAGGGACTATATATCTAGTTGTGCATATATTGACATCAGTGAGGATTGTATTTGCACAATACTGGAAAAACACTCCATCAGATGAGGATGTAATTCGGAAAATATTGGACTGTGCAGAGATAGATAGATTGACATTAAAAATAAAGGACAAAGAAGATACAGAATATTACTCAACATGGAATAGATTTTATGAGTGGTTAGAGATAAGAAGTAGAAATTTGATAAAGGAAGATTATTGCTATATATGAACTAAATATAAAGATGGTTTATAATTATAAATATGCTAATGTAACCAACAGAATTACAAATATGCTAATGTAAAGATAAATTTAGTTAAAACTATTCTCTTACACCATTATTATTGTTATATATATGTTATTATATATGTGTGTGTGTGTTTTATATATATATGTTATAATATATATGTTATAATATATGCTATTATTTTTTTTGTTCTTTTGCTTTTCTTTAAATGATATGCCCTAACAATACACTGTATTCAAAATGTTTATGTGAGATACACACACACAAACAAACACACACACACATACATACAGCATTGCCAGCAGACTATTTATTTAACTGCCATTGTCTTTATAGGCTTTGTGATAGGTCATGGATTAATAGCAAACCAAAAGCCAGCATTTTAAAAGGAAAATTAAAGGAAATTGTGGTCAATAAAATATCAATAATTTTAATGTGCAATTATAAAATACAACAAATGCACTTAAAAGATGTGATGTCTCTAACATCGTTTCAACAGAGTTATTAAAATATGCATATGATGTTGCCTTGCCAGGCTACAATTTGCAATCAAGAGCTACTTATCTGAGATCAAGCCCTGTTAAGCACAGTTGGAGCTGTTTGTAAAACAAAGAAGTACAGGATTACATGACCTGTTTGTTTAACTCCAGAAATCAGGTCACTATATCAGCTCTTAACGTTATAATTTGTCTGAAGTCTTACCAGTAGATCAGAAATAGTTGGAATCCTAATTCTGGGTGGGCAGACATGTAATATCTGCCAAATTCAGATTGCTAAATAATTCAGAAAAAAACTAAGTTGCAAGGAAAATATTTTCCATCTCAGTTTGTTTCTTGCTCCTTATATCCCAAAAGTATTTGACATTGAGAAATTAGATTCACCCTGTCTGACACATTGCCATCTCTTCTGCTATTTCAATCCTTTCCAATTCCGTTTGCATATGTTATTCTCATGCATCTGTTTCTAGACTTCATCTGCTTTAAATGTCTGAAGTTTGTAAATATATTCATGTTGATGGGGAGGGAAGAAGGAGAGAAGTGATAAGGAGAGAAACACATTCATATATGCCTAAAGATCCCAAGAGATTGTATACTGGTCAGACAGGTAATCGAAAGACCTGTTGTTGCATCTGTCGTTCCTTTTATTAACAAACAAATTCAGCATTATGTCTACTACATATTGTCCTATGTTTTGATCACGTCAGGACTGGAAGCATTGGGGTTTTAATTAAACACAACCATCCTTTGCAATTGTTCTGCTTCATCAATCCTAATGGAAAATAGGAAGACAGAGAGAACAATTTAAATCCCAGATGAGAATTTTGCTGAATTATAAACTCCAGGTATCCTTTCTAGTGGTCATATCAATGGACAGTCCTAACTGTTAGAAGTTCAGCAACATCAGAAGGCTATCCTTGGTTTAAATAATAAACATTTCCTTCCTCAAGCCAGATAAAGGATAGACACATCTTTAGTTTAAAGCCAATTGTCTCTGCTTGACTCAAAGGCAGGAGAGAACAATGAGTTCCATGGGCATGGTATTTATTTCCTATTGTGTGATTGACATGCTAGTCCCTAAGGGAGTGTGGGAGTTAGTTCAAGGGGTGCATATGAATCTGTAAAAAATTGGGTGAGTTATTAATTCCCCTTCTTTACACATTAGTTTGATAAAGTGAAAGGTTGTGAGAAAAGATAGAGAGGACTGCTGAGGAAGAACCTAATCATGTTGGCTTAGTCATATCTGTAGGGGTGAAGAACTAAGGCAGATGCCACTGGACCTCCATCAAAATCTCCCAGAAGGGTTACTGGAGGAAGAATATTTGAAGAAGACACTTAAGATAGTGGTAACACTAATCAACCTTGGTTGGTTCTAGTAGAAGAGGACCTCTGTTTTTTCCAGGCCACCAAGTGTAGATTTTTCTTTCTCCTTCCCCCATCACCTGTGACTTATAAAGCTCCTTATAAACAAATTAACAGCATGCTCCTGTTTTGAAGCCAGCATCAAAAAGTTAAAGGCTTTGTTATCAGCCTTGGTGTCTTCAAACTTTACCTGTTAATGGCACATATCCTGATATCACAGTGAATTTGTCCAATCTCTATCTTCACTGGGAGACTTGATAGGAAGGAAACCAGGAAATTCCAGAACAGCATGCTAAAATATAGAGGAAAATCTTGAAAGAAGTCAAATGGCCAACCATATCTACATTATTGCTCTGAAAACAACTACATTATCACTAGAGTTTGGTCATATTCAATCTCATTATGAACCAGTTTTCTCTCTGTACATTAAAAATGTAATTTTAGGTGACAGTCCTTAGTCCACTTGCTAAGACACTGACTAAAAGTCCTCCATTTGCCATCAGGCTACTTATATGTCTATTCTTCATAGGGACTTAATGTACTATTCACCCTCCCTCTTGAGCCCATAGAAACCAAAGAAGCAATTCCTCTCCTGACACAGCCACCGTTCCAGCAAATGCTTCTGTCCTTATTTACACAGTTCAGTGCACATTAAGGACAGGAACTGGGGCATTCCCCCCCCCCATGCCATGAGCTGGTAGAGAAACATTACCAATCATTTTCTGTACATCAGGAGGAGAAATGGAGCTGGAGAAGAAAGCAAGTTTTAACAGATGACTAGACTACTAGTTCTAGCCATTTATTTTCCTCATTAGGCAGAAGTGTTTTGCACAGATGCATTCAAAGGGATATCAGCTGATGTATGGACTCCTTTTAGATATGGGTTTAATGCTATTCCAGAATAGAAATATTCTGGAGTAGTGCTAAATCCATGTTCAAAGAAAGTCTGGCCTTTGGTACCCTTGGAAAACGCTTCTACCATATCACTGATCATTAGGATTCTTTTGGAAATGGGCTAGCACTATTTCAGAAGAGCAGTGGCATCCATGGTTGAAAAGGAGAGTAGGAGAGTAGCTGATGTCTGCGTGCTGTTGCATTGTGTAGCCTCAGCCAGTGAGCAACTAGTTAGATAGCAACTGCCCAAACTGATCTAGAGTCCCCAGCAGGAAATTCGTTCTGAGACCTATCAGGTAAAGGTAAAGAAAAAAAAATTGGACATTCTTACTGCCCAAAACAGAATGGTCCTAAATGCTACGTTCAAGAGCTGGAGGGAGAAATGTGTACCTTCATCAGCTTCATAGCCAATAGCGGTTTGGCCCATCCTATCCCAGGGGTCATCTGATGTGAGCAGAACTAGACTTTCTGTGTGGTTCTTCACCAATACAAGCCATTCACCAATTGTTCCCAAACTCTGGACTGGATGACATCCTCCTCTCCACTCCTCCTTCATTGCAAATGTAGTTGTGCCCATGTTTTTCAACTTCATTTCAAAAAGGCTGTTTTCTGATCTGGGTGGGTCTACAGCGCTTAGTTCTGTTTTTACAGCAGCTCCATTTCCAATAGGCTCCAACTGCTAACTAAGCCTGCCACACCCTTTCCCCTCCAGCAGTTGGTTGCTGTTCTCTGCAGCCATTTCACCCTGGACTGCCAGGTTGCTATATTCTTTGTTGGATGGCAGCTATTGGTGATTTTTTTAAAAAAATAATATTGAGGATGATCCAACAGTGGCCTATTTTTTAAAAAAATGAACTAACCTCAGCCTAAATGCTGAGGCTCCATTCAACTTATTAGCCTTTCTGTTGTGTTTTGGTGAAATTTCCTGTTATGAAGTTTCCATTGACCTAGAGAGGAAAGAACCACCTGTTCTCTATATCTTTGATTATTGAAGCCTTGGAGCTTGCCATTAAGGAAAAATAATAAAAAAATACATGTTGCTAAAGGCATCCATGTGTTCAAACATTTATGAAAGCAAAAGAAAAGCACAGGGGCCAGGGAAAAAGGAAAAGTCCCTAAAGAGAAAAGGTTGGTACTAGACCTAACTAGTGATGCCTTCCTTGCATGGATGGGAAGGGCAAGAAGCAGAAGAACAAACCTCTCAGATCTTGCAGTACTTACAGTACAGCTCCACTGCCAACCTACTGAAGTCTAGATTGGAATTTGGGAAGTTTCTTTAGGAACAGCTGGACATAGTGTGACAGACACCCAGTTTAGAATTGCCTTCAGACACAGACCAAATAGTAAAGGATAAGTGCTTGCTGCCTGCTTCAAGTGGAAAACCACAACTTCTCATTAGGACACCTAAGGTTGACTTGAAGCCACAAGAGGTATTGTTTAGACCAAAGATGAGATGAAGGCAATATCAGGAGAACCTGACAGAAACACAAATGGATTTCCAGGGCATGCTCAGGCCATAATAAGCAGTAAAAGAGGAATGGCTTTTCTAAGGCTATTCCTTGTGGCTGCATAAATTTGCTTTCTTCCAATCTTTGAGTTGGCAGGAAAGGATGCTGACATGAAGTACTGCCCCAACTACTCACCTCTATTCTGCTTTAATAACAAGGCTGGGAAATGATGCTGCCCTGCACAATTTTGATGAAAGACAAGTTAAGTGATTGGTGGATTATCTGGCTTCATTTCCCCACCTCCAGCCCATCCCCCTATCACCTGACAGCAGATAAGACAGCCTTGTATAAATAAGGCAGAGCTAGGGCTGACCCATGAGGTTAGCCATCTGTCTGAATTTGCAATGCTTCTGCTCAGCATTTGCAGATAATGAAAAGGAGCCTACTTGTGTTCCTTTTTGATTCAGGGTTAGCAGCCATTCTGTGATAATTCTATTCTGAACAAAGCTGGTATCTAAAAGGTGAGGTAGTGGCAAAGTCCAGTAGGAAGCTTTCCCACTTCACCTCACAACCAGCACCCATCTCTTAAACCATCTGGATTTGACACAGATCTGTGAGGTAAGGAAGGGCCGCCCCATAAAGTCACTCCATATCATGAGATATCTGATAGGAAAAGGAGCCACTGCTACCTCTTACTACCTTCTACACACACACATACACTTCTAGCTCAAAAATGTTGGCAGTAATATGTGCTGGAAAAGCAGGAGAAGTGAAAGTGGATGATCATGTTGGAGGAACTGTTATGGGAAGGAAGGAAGGGAAGGAGGGAGGGAGAGAGGGAGGAAAGAAGGAAGGGAAGGAAAGAAGGAAGGAAGGAAGGAAGGAAGGAAAGAAGGAAGGAAGGAAGGAAGGAAGGAAGGAAGGAAGGAAGGAAGGAAGGAAGGAAGGAAGGAAGGAAGGAAGGAAGGAAGGAAGGAAGGAAGGAAGGAAAAAAAATCTGTTCCTGCCAAGGGCTGAGCATGATCTAAAGCAATAGAAGTTATGTCCTCCTAAAATTTTCAGTGGTCCATCTTTGTACATATGTAATAGATGTGAACTCCTGCACATAGGAGCGGTGGTAGTGCAGTGGTTAGAATGCAATATTGCAGGTGAATTCTGCCGACTTGCAGTGGTTCCATTCTGACCGGCTGAAGGTTGACTCAGCCTTCCTTCCGAGGATGGCTGGCGGCTGTATGCTGACTCTGTCAAGCGTTTAGAGAGTGCTGTAAAGCAACCATGAAGCGGTATATAAGTTTAAGTGCTATTGCTAACAAGATGCAGAATGAGCCCGCCCTCGACTCAGTCATCAGTGAGACAATACAAAATTCTTTTCGCTATTCTTATATGGCACAACAAAGGCTGCCAGCCAGTGCTTGCCTTCCTCCGTTTGCCACTGCCTCTTCAGTACAGTCAAGAACTCGCAGACTTATCCCACACTCACACACACACACATACTGCCGCCACGCGATCCTAATTCAGTTTGACAGACACTAAGCTGCTACTCTACAATGAGAACCTCACGCTCGATCACAAATGGGAGATTCCTTTCTCTGCCAATATTGATGAATTGGGCTACCGGGGTGATCCTCGGTCGTAATTTGCAGCCGCAGTAGTGGAAATGCCTTTTCCCGCACCGCTTTGCCCCGAGACTTCCTGGAAGGCAGCGGAATTGTTGGAAGGAAAGGTGGCAGAGAATGGGACGCTTTCGGGACCCGATCCTGGGCAGGTCTAAATTTTTTGGATTTATTCTTAGGTAGGTAGGTAGGTAGGTAGGTATAGGTAGATAGATAGATAGATAGATAGATAGATAGATAGATAGATAGATAGATAGATAGATAGATAGATAGATAGATAGATAGATATACAGTATTTCTGAGGCTGATGCCTAACTTGGCCAACTTTGCTTCTCGGGCCAGGTTCACGCGGGAAGAACAGAGAATGGGGGACAAAACGCCGGTCTTTTGTTAGAGATGAGTGGTCAGCACCCTTTGCTCTCGGGAGTGTCGACGCAGCTTCCGCCCGCTTCCTTGGGCCGCTTCTTTTGGTTCTTCCTAGCCTTGTTTTGGTTGCCGGATGAGAGGGAAGGAGCGCAGCAGCAAGCACGACCCATAATTAAAACAAGCGAGGATGCGGATAGGATCGCAATAAGCTCCCAGCCCCATTCTGAAAGCCACGATCGACCCCAGACCGTACTCACTGAACGAATCCAATTCTCCGGGAATCCTTAGGAGTAAACCAACAACAACAACAAAAAAGGATTTGAGTAGCGACAGCCCACTGGGCTAAAATGGGATTCGTTGATTTGTGCGGAGTCTAATGTAAAGCGAGAGAGAGAGAAAGAGAGAGAGAAGAAATGAAGAGCGTGCTGCAAAGAGAGATCCCGGAAATTAAACCAAAATTAGCAAATAATTCAGTCTAACTGGTCCACCGGTCCCTTAGAATGGGAATTAGCTGAACCAAAGTCTGGAAGGAAGACGGCGGCTTCCTCGGCTCCAGCCGTGGTCGCTATGCAAGTAGTAAATAACTTCTGGGCAGTTAAGCAGTTGCCACAGAGGCTGAAACGGATTGGGAATGAACTGCTATTAAGTTTCCCCGGACTGCTTCGCAGTGAAATACTGCCTCTAGTTCAGTCTTAAGTAACACCCTGGATTCATACATTGCATTTAGCCTTGGTTTATTCTAGCCAGGGTTTGCTTAAATAAAGCAAATGGGTGCATTCTCCCTATTAGGAGCAAACCAAGTCAAGCATGCTTTGCTCATGTCAAACCAACCATCCTGAATAGGCTCACACAGAAAGGCTAAGCCATACACCCTTACTTAAAACCCAGCATGACTGGATTCATTTTTTACATTAAGCCACACACAAACTGTGTTACCTTTTAGTACAAGGAGTGAACCTAACCATTTATGAGTAACTCTACTACACTTAGAAGTTTTGAAAAGGCGTGGAGGTAGTTGCAAATGTATCACTTTCACCCAATATGTCTCCCCAACTCCTGTCATCCATTACCAGCTTGATCATTGTGGCTGAGAATGAAGGAATTCTAGTCCGACTCCTTTGGCTAGCCCAAATGGTAAATTAATACACAGTTGCTATTTATAGCACAGTCTTACATAGGCCATCTCATGTTAATAAGACATTTCAGGCATGTGATGCAGATTTCAAGATTTCAAGATTGTGGTGCAGTTGAATTCATACAGTTTAAGTCAAATTATAGTATGTTGTGTGGATCAATCACATTAATAATTTGATGGGTTGTGTGAATCATTCCAGTTAGGATTTGTTCTATAAAGCATGATTAAGTACTTATTGGGTCAAGAGAATCTACTTACCATACCAGCTAACTTTCTTGTCTTAGCATGCTGTTGTTTTTTTTAACTAAGGGGTTGTGTTTTCAATAAGGCAAGTGGATAAAGTCCAATGAAAAACATCTTGAAATCAACCTGCAAACAACTGCCAAATTAGTTTCTGTTCTAAAAGCTTGGCTGTGCCCTGGAACAATCAATTTGTATCCCCAAAGATACCCAGCTTTGCTATTAAGTAGGGGAGGCTCATCCAGTAATTTCCCATAGGTGTTGTTCTGCAGATGTCACTGCAAGGACGTTGAACCTGCAGTTAAGCTTTTGAGACAGCAAATTCAGTGGTGGGATTCAAACATTTTTTTACTAAGGGTTCTGTGAGTGTGGCTTGAGGGCATGGCAGGGGAAGGTTACTGCAAAATCCCATTCCCATTCCTTCCCCACCCTACTAACCTGCTTACCAGCTCCGTTCTCTTGTGCAGGGCAACAAAAGAAGACCCAGCTGATCAGCTGGGACTCAGGAGGCAGAGAATAGATGGGGGCAGGGCCAGTCAGAGGTGATATTTGCCGGTTCTCCAAATTACTCAAAATTTCTGCTACTGGTTCTCCAGTAGTGACCAGAACCTGCTGAATACCACCTCCGGATTGATTCCTTCCTCCCTGCCAGCACCCCCCTCCCCAATCACCACCTGGTCTTTTGGAGACCTGCAGACAGAGCAGAATGGGGGGACAGGATGCTGGAGATTGACCCCAGCATTAGTTCAAGCCCTACTGTGATGAGTGCAGTGCTGTTAAAAAGCAAGTCCCTTTCTCTACCATTGCATCCCATTGACTTACTGCCAGTGGGTTTTCTATAAGTAAAAGGATCACAGCCCTCCATCTCCTTTCCTTTGTAGTTCTACAGGCAATCCTTTACAGCTAAATTAATAAAGGATCTTCTGCACTTTTAAGGCTTCACTAAGTTGTGCAATAAATGAGTTGGGCTTTACAGAGTTACCAAAATCTTTGTGCATGCTGGTTATTACTCTTTCAATATTGATTCTTACTCATGTTCCAGCATAGGCTGGAATTGATGGGCATAGAGCAATCCACTTTCTCTAGATAAGACTCTATTACATCATTTTCCATTCATAATTGTAGATCTGTTTTGCTCATCCTCTCCACATCAGCAAGACTTTGTTAATTTTATCATTTGATAAGTGTGGTTGAGAATCAACATTGACCAGGGTAACTCAGAAAGTTTTGACAAAAGAAAGAAATGATACAGGGTTGGGAATTCTAGCACCACTTTCCACACAGTTAAGAACAGGTTTGGATTAAAGAAATTCCCAAGGTTTAAAGTGGCTTACATCCTCATAAACATTTAGGAATATGAAAATATCCACTAAAGTACTGTGGTTTCTGACTAGCAGTAGCATAGAGTAGAATGTGTCACCACAACTCCTTTGATGAGAAATAGAATTTTTCCTAGCTGTGAATAGATATAATTTAGAATTTAAATAAATTCCATGTGTCAATAGTATTCTTGTAATGACATTCTGAAAGCTGCCACATTAAATCCAAAATGACAACTGAACATTGGAGAAAAATTAAAAGAAATACAAAACAGAAAAAGTTAAATTGAAATGTATGTAGATATTTTTCTCCTGCCTTTATATTCTTTTTATAAAGGTTTGTGGGCTCTCAAAAAGCAAATGGAGCTGGAACCCTTGGTGGCTTCTAAGATCCTAGTAAGCTGACATGTGCAGATCTTATGCCTTCCTGACTGTCGGTTTATTAAACATGCAGCTTGTCTCTACAGGAAAAGACCAGGTTTTATGAGTTGAAATAATCAGGAAACTCTCTGGGATGGAGTTTTGGCTGGTATATATATTATTGGATATTGAAAGCAGCAAAGATCCGGCCAGAATGATAACTAGATTCTGAAGTATAGGAGTTAAGTTACAAAGCAGATTGTTTCTTTAGGGAGTGGACCAATATACTTGCATTGCCTGTTATCCTTTGGAAAAGATGATCAAAATTCTTCATAGAGGACATGATCCAGGCTTTAATCTCATGTCTACATGTCAGCAAACTGAATCACTAGCCAACCAGATTTAAAGCATATCCATTGGGGCCAATTCAGCAGCAAGCCCAAACCAATGTTCAGTAAACCAGTGATGAGTAAGCATGCCATAAAAGCACAGAGACTTATCCTTCTCATTGGACTGCATTCTTGTCATTTCTTAAAATGGTATTTCCTTGAGGGGTATCTTTGTGATGTTAAAGTGCTTCACTTTGGATTACTCAGAAGTTTACTGTATCTCTTCCCCACAGTCCCACCTGGTTGGAGGTAATAAAACTGTATGTAATATAAATCCCATTGTTTGCAATAGGCGTAGGTAGGTACATGAGTGAGTGTGCTTCCCATTGGCAAATGCAGCAGGTTAGAGAATATTTACTTCCTCCCAATTAAGTATGCAAATATTCCAGCCCATGAACCCAGTCCTAAGCATACTTGCAAATGAAGCCCAGAAGATCCAGATCCTAGAAGGCTGTATGCATTTCTCAAAGGAGTAATACCATAGATCTGTTGGAACAAATTGGTATATTGAGGTCTGGCACATGGATTGTAGCATAAAATGTCCAGAATTGCAGTTTGTCCTACCAGTGGCACTTGGCTCCAGGCATAAGCCACAGTTGTCTCTTATTGGAAAAGACTCTGATGTTGGGAAAAATTGATGGCAAAAGGAGAAGGAGATAGCAGAGGATAAGATAGTGTCCATCATGAATATGAGTGCCATGAATTGTGCCATGCATAGGAGTGTGGTCAAGCTCCAGGAGACAGTCAAGGAGACTTGACTGTGCTCTATGGAGTCTTAAAGAATCGGGTATGATCTGGTGACTTAACAACAGAAAAGTTGTCTTACTTTTCAGTTTAATCCAAGAATGAGATAAACCTTGCCTTCCTAATCTAACAACAGCATAGCCTTATAAAGTCTCCCCATGTGGAAATACTATTGTAATCCACTGCCTTCTATCCAAAGCTTCCAATGGAGAGAAGTTGGTTGCCTTTAAAGCACCACCAGCACTGATGGGTTTTTTGCTTGCTTTGGCCTGGACTGACAACTGCAGTGAACGAGACCTCGAAATGGGAGAGACATGCACAAAGATTTCTCTGTTTGGAGAGCTCCAAGAAAAAGGTTCTTTCTGGCAGAAAGTTTAAGGTTCTTCTTGCAAGTCCAAGTACCCTTGTTTTTTTTTTTTTTTCCTTAGCATATTCAAAAGCCCCAAGAGTCACCCTGTATGGCTTTCAGCAACTGCTCCACTTTTATCTGATACATAGAAGACATCTACTTCCATTGTTCCCTTTTCACTGATCTCCCTATTGCCTTTTCTCTAAGCTCCATCTATTCAGGCGGAGAAAACATAAAATCTTGCATGAAATCTGTAACCCTGCTCCTTCGCTGTCCCAGGCTACAGTCCAATCTTGTCTCCTTAAAAATATATGTCAGAGAAGAAACAAGAATAGATTTCTGCTTCCCTTCTAATGCCAGCTATATTTTGGACGTGGATCCCAAGCTATTAGCTTGTTAATTGTAAACTGGGACGGACATTTAGGAACAGGAAGGTGGTTTATTATTTCTGTATGCGTGTGTGTAAAATAAGGCCTCCTCCCCAAAAGCGTTTTTAATCTATTTAAAAAGCCAAGAATAAAGCGTTGCAAATATGGGTATAATAGCATTATAATCTTCTTCCTTTCATTTTTAAAGCGCCGAGGAACACCAGGCGGTGGTGGGGAGCTGGTTCCCACAAAGAAGCGAGAACCGGGAAAAGAGAACATAACCGAGGCGTAACCTCCCGTGGGACTGCTCGGGGCTCCAACGAGAGTTTGAGGACACCATGTGACGAAGGAGACGAAGGAACAGTAGCGGGAAGCCCTAGGTTTGAGATGGTATAATCTGGGACCGTACCACTTCAGACTGCAGGTGAGGGGCTGTGTTTGAGAATGTCCTCCTCTCCGCGACACCCCTCTTTTCTATTGGCCCCCTCTGTTGTCTAAAGCAGAGCTTTGTGAAGAGTAAAGTAACGCACCCTGGAAAGGGGACGATGTTGAGTGGGTCTATTTATTTTAGGTTGTGGTTTTTAAACTTTAGGAACTATTTAAGAGATGGTATTCCCTTACTCACCTGGGAGCGGAATGAAATAGTACAGTCGACTACGTTATGGGTCGAATTCATTAGGCATGAGGTGATGAGTGCTCTGAGAGGAGGGGGAGGAAGAATCTAACCTTATTCTTTAGGTATTCTGACTAAGGAGAAGAGCAACGGTCTCGAGGTGCTTAAGGTGGCCTTATTTTCGCTCGATCTCTGACGGTGCACGCGTGCATACATTTCTCTGTGGAACACAAATGTTAGGTGTTTGGAAGTGGTACCAGCGTTTGCTCCGTCTTCTCGGTCTGTATGGATTTGCTTATACCAAGAATATAACTAACTTGGGAGCTGGTGGGGAGAAGATAAAAGACTTTGGGGGAATAACGGGAGGGGGTCTTTACTTGTTTTACTTGGTATACACAAAATCATTGCCAAAATAATCAGATAGATGCCTTTCAGCATTTATTTGGGTTGAAGGAGTGGGCTTTTTTAGAATGACTATACCGTTCCATTTCTAATGTTGCCCCTGGAGCTTCTATGTGTCATCAGACACATAAATGCCGAGGCGATCCTGGCAAAATTAAGACTCTTCAATACTGCCCCTTTAAGATTTAATGGGACACCACAGTGCTAGGTCAAGGCTACACCTTGCCTTTTGTTTTTGACATTGATGAAGTAGGGCGACTGCGAACTGCAAGAATATCTAAAATATAGATTTAGGAAGGTTGAAAATAAACAGGTCACTTAATTATATTGATCTTCTCTAACAAAACTAGAAGAGAGCCCTCTCTCCAATCCCCATGAATATATTCTCTACTTTTTAATTTTTTCTTCGCAAATCTGAACAAGCTGCTTGAAGGAAATCGGAAATAAAAATGAATTTTTAGAAAACGAAGCTGCAAACATAGAACTCTTTTGAGTGAACTCAAAAGTATTAATCTCCTCAGTATTAATCATTTATCCACCACCACCCTCCTCCAATCATGTTCAGGCAGAAAGCCTGTATTTTTTAAACCAACACCAAATGGGAAGCACGTTACTTTGACGTTTGTACTTATTTTAGGGTTCGTCCTATACACCCGTGTAGGATCGAAGTTTCAAATTAACGCCCATGCAGTGCGATCTTTTACACGGTCTAAGCAGAAGGGAATCAGTTGGACAGACGCCTACCTAACTGTCTAGGATTGTTGCCTTGAAATTAGGATACCCTTGTTGCGAGATTGATAAGGAAGAACGAACTGGGGCTATCACAAACTAACCAACCCATTTACCGGGGTTTTGTGCAGTCGATCTTCTCCAATGCCCGGCGGAAAGCCTTGGATTTCCACCGGAGTGGTTTAATGCTGGATAAGTCCGTCACGTTTTCGGGGTCTCTATCAAAAGGAAAATCCCCTCGGTTTTTTTTTTTTTTTTTTACGGCGTTTTCTAATGCCGGCATTTCATCCCTATTGTTTTGCCACAATCAATTGTGTCTGTACCCCTAAAGAAAAAGC
The DNA here is from genome assembly GCA_033807585.1 of Hydrophis major. Classification (NCBI taxonomy): domain Eukaryota; kingdom Metazoa; phylum Chordata; class Lepidosauria; order Squamata; family Elapidae; genus Hydrophis; species Hydrophis major. The sequence continues at coordinate 146,578,279 of CM066330.1, forward strand.
CACCATTCACTCCACGGATCTCGGGAGGGACTCGCTTGTAAGTGGGCAGCGTTGTAGGTCTGCTGGGTGTGCATGTGTAGGCGAACGATCCCATAAATAAGTTGCGCTTTAATTGGCCGGCGAGGTCTCTTCCGCGCATCAATAGATCAGTTCGTGTTAGACTGACAGCAGCGAGCGAGCGAGAGGTGTGGTTCGCTTTAGACGTCCCGCAACGCTTTCCCCTAGTTTTCTTATAACGCATGCACACTTCCAGTCCAAAAAGGCAACAGACAGGAATGGAAACTGAGATATTTCCGTCAAAACCCTCAGTTAGATTTAACTCCTGGTAAACTGAAGGATAGACACCTCCCCACCCATCCCCCGCCACCCGAATCCCTCGATCCCTCCCCTCGATCCCTCTATTGGAGGGGAAAGTGGGGTGGGGGAGAGCGAACGAGCGAAATTTGTCATTTTCATTCACCAGTAGATTCCAATCATGGTCGTGGCTCTACTGTTTCCCTTGACCTGCAGGGCTGCCTTTAATACCCGATAGCTGATTGCGGACTGACACTTCCAGGTAGGACGTCGCCTTTCCACTGTGGGTTTTATTTCTTTTCTGACCGCTTGGACTTTGACAGAACTGTAAACGAGAAAGAAGCTGGAAAGGGATAAAAAACTGGTATCCGTTTAATGTTGGAGGAGTAGTAACGAAGGGGAAGGAAGGGAAGAAAGGAGAGGAAGGGTTTCTCCGAATTGCTCCTGCTCCCTGTTTTGTACAGCTCTCCGCTTGTTTATTTTAATTAGCACAGGAACCCTTTGCTAGAAACAAGGACCAACCTCCGTCTCCCGGTTACATCACTGCTTCCTGCCCTCTCTTTCCCCTACACGCCATCCCAAACCTTTATTCCTCGTTAAGAAAGAACCAGCTTGGGAGTGGTGGGGCGGGAGAGTTGGCAAAATCAACACCTCTCGCTAAATCTTTGTTGCCGCTCTTTGAAACCTAGGAGGAAATCCTAACGGGCACCAACCACACAGTGCAACAACCCAGGCAGGTATCTAGATAATGAAGCTGCGTTCATCTGAGTCTCCTTTATTTGAACCCGACTACGGAACTTCAGCAAGGTTATGGTTAGGCACCGTCTGCCAGGGAAAGGATCTCTTCCCCCCGCGCCCCCGCTCCTCCTCAGTTTTTTCTTCTTCTGCCGGGGGTTTGAGGATTTTCTTCTCCCCTCTCTAGTTGCCCTGACCGGGAGTTGCCCGAGCGGGCAGCCAAGAGAGGAGGAGATTCTCTTCGCTTATTAGCCCGGCTGATTTTTGCTCCTCCTGAAGACTCCTCAGAGCGCTGCTCCCGCCTTTCCCGCTCTTTTCTTCCCCACCTTTCTCCTCGGGCCCTTTTCTCTCCCTTCCCCTCTCCCGCCACTTTTCTTCTCAAGCTCTTTTCTCTTCTTTCCTTCCCCACTTTTCCCTTCAAGCCCTTTTCTTTTGGCAGGCGGTGTGCTCGAGACGCGCTCTGGGAGCTGCGGGCTTTCGCCTCAGGTTGGCAACAGGCGCTCCTCAGCTCAGGCGCATCCCTGCTGCCAAGCGACCCGGAGCGAAGGAGAAAGCGCTGGGGAGGGGGAGGAGAGAGGGAGACACGGGTCCAGACTTGGACGGAGACCACCTTCCTTTCTGTAATCGCGGTTCTGAAGTTGGCAGCTGCGGACTGTTCCCTTTCGGCCGCCTGGGGTTAGCGCTTCAGAGCAAGGTACTCTGGGCGAGCTCGCCTCAGTCAATAGGGCAGTTTTTCGTCAAAGGGAAAGGAGGAGGGCGGGCTAAATCCCTCAGGATCCCTCCTCAAGATATTTCTCTGAGGCGGTGGTGAAAGGGAGACTTGGGCTGTCTCCTGCTCCGCATGTAAAGCGCATGAGTGTGAAAGGAACTGTGTGAGGTAAAATATTCTCAAACCAGCTCTCTCCTTCAGGACTTCTGGACCAAAAAGGGGTTTAAAATAAGAGTCCGGACGAGGCTATTAAAATAGGTTCTTGGTCAGCCAAACTAGGCCCATTGGGAAGAAGGCCGCCCCATTCCGGGAAGGAAAACTCTGGACTCGGAATCGCTTCTTCATACCAACGACACCTGGGGTGGGTTGCCCGCTGTGGAGCTCAGCTGGGAGAGCATCAGTGGCCAAGGGAGAAGCGGGAACTTCTCAGGGCCGTCTCTCGAGGCCTTAAAGCCAGTTCCCTCAAGTGCATGGAAAGGTTGGGAAGCCAGTAAGACTAGAACAGGGGAGAAAGAAAGATTGACTTGGACTCTGAAAGAACAACTAGGAAAGAACTGCTATGGTCCAGCTGAGATCGCTGCGCATCATTTCCTGTCAGGCCGGAGTTCGCACACTCGATTTTCTCATTGTCTCGACTTGAGCCCCTTTCAATAAAGACAGAAGGGCCGAAGCCAAGCCATTCGCTTTTCGCGATTGCCTCAGATGCGGGTGGTGAAAGGGAAACTTGGGCCGGGTAAAGAGCATGAATAAGAGAGGAACCGTGTGAGGTAAAATATTCTCCCGCCTTTCCTCTACTTTTTGGGGGGTTTTTTGGCGGCTCTTAATCCTCTCGCGAATATATTTTCCTGGAGGCAATAAAATAAAATAAAATCAAACTGCTGGATCCGCCTGCGGCTCGGCCCTTTGTCTTCCCGATAATCTTTCAGATATGTGTGCGTGCGGGTCTGTCTGTCTGTCCACTCGGAGCAAGTTTCTGGCTTCTGCCAAAGCGCAGCTTCTTTTTCCCCGGCTCGCTGCCAAGTGTTTTGTTTCAACGCTCGCTGTGAGGCTCACCGTCCGGTGCCCTCGAGCTGTCATCCGTCTAGGGATTTGCCCCTTGGCAAGCTGTTGCGACCTCTTGGTCCAGCCTGGAAAGACGATTTCTCTTCTCCCCCCCCCTTCCCCCGCCTTTATGTAAAATCTCTTTCCTGCCTAGCTCAACTCCAGCGGCTTCGCAGAGACATCCGCGTCACGTCCTTGGGCAAGGCTAGTCTTTCAAGCAGTTCTCCAATCTCTACCGATTCCTCTTACAACTCTGAGATTTCGGCGCGGAGCTGAGATGGCTGCTGTGGTATAACTGCCCAGCTGGGTTGTTTGAAACACCCTTGGTCGCCCTCTGCTATTTCACCATTTTAATAGAAGATTCTTTGTAGAATCCAAAAAAGTCTCCATCCCTTCCCATCTGAGAATAATTGCAACCATCGGCCCCATGTATGTATGGAGGCCAGGGAAGCTGGATTTTCTTTCTCGTACTTTTGGCATTCACCTACCTTTTGCCTCTCTGCATTCCATCAAAGGGGAGAGAAGGCCTTCCCATCGGTCTTTGACCTCCCTTTCAAGCAACCCTTTTCTGTTTCTTGCCTTCACACACAGAGAGAGAGAGAGAGAAAGAGAGAGAGATTTTCTTCGGAGGCGGCTCCTTTGCCTTGTTCTTCTCCTCCTCCTTCCCAAGGAGAGAAAAAGAGATGTGGGGTGGAGAGCAGAGGAGAGGAGAGAGAGGAGAGGAAGAAAGGGTTTGGAAAAGAGGCAAGGTGAACAATGGAGAATTGCCCTTAGCTGCCAACAAAGGCGGTTGGAAACTGGTTACCTGAGGTAGGAAAGTTTTGGAGACGCAGGGGGGCTAGAAACCAACCAGCATGGTCCCAAAGGCACTTTACCTGCGGGACAAGCCGTACTAATGGTCCGGGGCAGGCTTCCCGGGGAACTACTCACACCGACATTACATTACATTTTATCTTGGTGTTACATTACATTTTATCTTGATGTTCACAACGACCTTGCCAGGAGGCTGAATATGCCAGACGTCTCAGAAAAAAAGTTGTGTATTCCCCAAAAAAGAGTCGTGATTATTCAATATAGCGAAACTTGTATATTCAGTTCAATGTCAATCGTTATAGTGCCTTAAGGGAGAAGCCTGTTCTGGGAAACAAAACGATAGTTGAATGTTTTTCCCCCCTTCTAAGGCAAGATTTGCGGCATAATCCAGACAAAGGGATCCCATAATTCTCTTTTCAAACAGACGGTAATTCTTGAAGGTTTTCCTTCTGCTCTTATCGTTGTATTCCTTTTACTTTAACACATTTCTTCTTTTTCATGGGGGAGCGGTGGGGAGGGGAAAAGAGAAGCAAAGAGGGAACAAGAAAGATATGTTCTGTGTTCCTATTTTGTTCTTGGTGGGGGGGGGGGCAGAGGCACACAAGGCATCTAGAGAAGGAGTGATGTAGCTTAGTCCATTAGACCGATTTCAGGGATGTGGTCCACAACCACATAAGATGCTTAGTCAGTCTAGTCAAAGATTGAGTTGCTACTCTTGCCTGAGTCATACTTTGTTAGGGCTTAGTATGTTGGATGAACTAAACCCTCTAGTGCATAGTTCAATATAGCCATTACAGCTAATTGTACAGCTGGATAACCCTTTATCATTAAATCAAGCAAGCATGTTGTACCACATGTTCTTTGCTTGCACAACATGCTTAATCAGGTAAGCATGTTGTGCAAGCAAAACTACAATGAATGCCCTTTATTATCTCCTATTTCTCCCAGTCTGTTTCATTAGGGACCCTCCTACAGCTTTCCCTGGAAAGGGGGCGGGACTCACAGTTTTGTCCTAAGGTCTTGCCCTGATGACACCGCCAAGTTTGGATAACTGACAACTATTGATAGGGAACCACCTTCCATTACCGGGCATTTAATTGGCTATACCAAAGGTGAACAGGCTCTGACCACTAATGCTCTCAGTGTGGGGCCTTTTGGCCTTTATATGAACAGCTAGTGGGGCCTTTCCTCTGATCCTGCACATTCCTTCTTGTGGTGTTGAGGTCTTTCAGGCCATCCCCTTTCCTGATTATTTGCAGGCAGAAACTGCAGGAGCTGGAAACGATGGATTCCCTTAAAGACAGGTTCCCATTGGGCTATATCTTCCCAAGGGAAAGGGCATGGGGAAAAAAGATAGAAAAAAAATTAGCTGAGAATTGATTAACACAAGGGCAGACAATTAGTTTAGCCTGGGTTTCTGGCTGCTCTTCATTCACCTCAACACATTTGCTACTCAGGATCTGATATTCAACTAGGATGACTAGTTTCAGTAGAAGTTCAGGAATGGGGCTGCTTTCTTCTTACTTTTACAAGTAAGATTTAAGCATAAAAATAAGTATTGAGTTTGTGTTCCTTGGGCTACTTTATCTTCATGTTCAGGTGGATAAAGAAACATTGCTCATGGAAAAAAAAACAACCCTATGTAGCAGAGATCCAGTTAAGAATCTGGTTTCCAACAGTGATCAATCAGGACAACCCTTGTACGTACCATACAATTAATACTGATAAAAAAGAATCTTTTGGTGGACAAAAATAATGACAAAAATTAGTAAACTGACTGAACCATTAATTCCACTTCAAAACAAACCCCCTTCAATACTGTAAGTTTGATTTTACTTTTTATTCTTATGCAACCACGGGGGTGTCTAAATAATAGAAATAAAAGATGTAGCTTGGCCTAGCTTTCCACTTCAGCTAAAAAAAGTCTTTAACTATTTTTGCATAAGATCTTTATGTTATGTCCAAACTCTAACTTGGCTTTCCCAGCCTGGAGTCTTCCAGCTGGCTTGATCTACTATTCCATCACCACTGGTCCAGTAGTCAATGACCCATTGACCAGTAGTTCAGAAAAACTAGAGGGCAGGAGGTGACATAAGGCTGACAATTTCTCTTTCCCAGCCCCTGCCCTTTATTCTATTGAGTCTTAGCTACAAGATGTTGCCCTAACTCTGATTCACTCAAAAATAAGCTGATTTAATGCACTAACACTTACTTGCACGTACAGAATTGGGCATACATAATTGTAGATCACTTCACTCAATTATCTGAGGATGGCAGTCATAAAAATAAGTTTGGGCTTACTCCTGAGCAGTCAAGGACAAATTGCACTCTAATAAGATAAGATTGTTCCTACTAGCACATTCACCATATTTATATTGAACCCCATTAATTCTCATTAAGCACATTGGACTTAATAATTAGCATGCACTAAAATTAAACTCAACTCATTTCTAAGCAGGTATGCCCAAGTTCACAAGGTAAGATCGCTTTAGTAAGCACATTTATTTGGACACGATTAGAGTCCATTACTGTGTAGACCTGCTAGGATAGGACTTTGGGGCAGAAGTCCAGAATCCCGCTGAGCAAAATGAACAGGAAGGGGCCAAACTAGAGCAGCCCTGTGTTGTTGCATGTTGAAAACAATTAAGTAATTTCATGTAAGCCAAGCACATTTTTAGTCCAGCCTGTTTATGATTCAGAGTACACAGAGAAGCCTGAACATTGAATTAATTCAGTCACCCATGGTAAAGCTAACTAGGGGTAAGCAAGCCCTACAAACATAACCTCTGACATTTAATTGGGGAGTGGGAGTTAATTAAGCCCAGTAACCCAACTTTCCTGCAGTGGTGCTCTGCTGGATGGCGATTTTTGCTCTATTCAAATCAATGGAAATTCTATTTTGGGGTTCAAGAGGAGCAGAGTCATGTTCCTTTCATCATTTCATTCTTACAGCTGACTCCTTCTTGACCATTCATTTTTGAGGGGATATTGATGTAGTAGATGGTGGACAAAGGATCAAATCTGTATTCTTAATTTTTTCCCCCACAGTACTTCTTAGAATGCTTGTTTGGGATTCTTTTTTTTCCCCAACTCAACATTTATCTCTTGATTGCAGGAAGTCAACTCAAGTTTTCTTTTAGATTTTGGGTGACTTCATGGACATGTCCAAATAGTTTTTAAAGGAACAATAAGGAAGTTATTTGCTATTGTTTCCCTCTGGGGTGCTTTTTCAACTTCTCAGACGAAACTGACAACATCAGCATACAGTCCTGCTGTCCTGGACTTCAAGTTCCAATAAAAAGAAAGAAAAAGGAAGTGGCACAAGTAGTGCACACTTTATTTCAATTGTTTGGATTTCTCTGCCCCATGGAACTGCTCTGTAGTTTTTTCAGGTTCTCCTTAAATGAAGAACGAGAGACTTATCCAGAGTCAAAGAACACTTTCCCTGACTCTCTGTTGCTCTTGAATTTGGATGTGTGATGGACAGGTACATAAAGGAGTTTATTTTCCTTCATCCCTAAGTCAAAAGTAATGTTTTTTTAAAGCAATAAAAGAAAAGTTCCACTTCCTGTCCCTGGGCAGAGAAAATAGCCATGAAAAAAAAAAAGCAAGCAGCCAATCATGTGATTTCCTAGGACGCTGATTTCCAAAGTCTGGATTCCATCCAAAAGGATGGTGGGTTGGCCCAAACTTCAAAGGAAAAGGGAAAAAACAGAAGGGGCAGAGAATCTCTTATTTTTTTTCCTTCGCTAAGCCTGCCTGAAGATCAACTCTTTGTGATTCTCAAATTTAGTATCAGAATCATTCACTCAGCTCATCCAATGAGCAAGCCCATCTCAATCTCAAGAGATCACGTGCAAAGCACTTCTTACTAAATCTCTCATCTTTGTGGACATCCCAAACTTGATATTTTTCAAACTTTTGCCAAAAGATACAGCACTAAGTCCCTATCTTTCTTAGCTCTCAGTTAACTTTCTTCAATTAGTTCCCTCTCCTAGCATCTTCAAATATTGTATCTCTTTGCTGGGTTCTTTTTGGAGCTGGGTGAAACCAATTAAACCATGAGATTTTAGAGAACATTTCTCCCTAGAAGAAAAGAGAAAGGCCATCTTAGTCCATCTGCAAAGGTTTCTACCAAAATGACAGGAATTGGTGCCAAGGGGTGATTTCTCTGATTCTTGTTTCTTAGCAAGAATTCTTTACCATAAAGCTCTACAGGGATATTAGAAGTAGAAAAAGAGCTGATGCTTTAAAATAAAATATTAATATGAAACAGCATTCACTTTCTCTGAAAAGTAAACTTAACTGAGTTCCTTCAGCAAGTGTAGAATTAAAACCTGTGCCTATATTTAAATCTTCTGCTGGCATGTAAGGCGTTACTTATGCATAGTCACTGAAAAAGTCAGTCTCTTTGAATTTTTTCTGACCTCTTCATGTTTGTCCATCTGTCCATCCGTTCTACTAAACTTTTTCCCTTCCATCAGGGACAGCTTTCCAACCAAATTCCATTCAAAGATTTGCCTTGCCTATTTCTCTCCCCCACCCTTTTTCACTGTAAAAAAGTATTTGAATTTGAGCTCCGTATGCCAGGGGGTTGGGGGAGAAGCTGAAGAATGGGCGGATGGGGGCACAGGAGTAAAGTCTAGACCCCCCTCCTCATCCACTTATCTGAAAGATCCCCGGGAGGTGCCTCTTATCCCCTCCCTACCGTTGATAGAAAGAAGGGGTCTAAACCCTCTCCCACCCACTCCTTCGGAATATTTTGTCACTGCTTGCCCATCACAGTGGGGGCTGGCGAAGTTTGACAGCTCTTTGTTGTCTGTAGAGCAGGAGGAGGAGGAGCTGGTGGCAGCTCTTGGGTGAGGACTCCTCCTCCTGAATTATCCAAACTGGGTTGGCTTCTGTCTCCAACAAATTGGACAGAGCTCCAGCAAACTGCAGTCCCACATCCAAGCGAGAGCAACAGGAACTTTCTAGCAAACGGAGATCTCTGCTTTAACCTGTCCCCCCCTCCATTTCCCTATCTTGTTTGTTTTTTTTTGTCTTGTAACCTCTCCCCCCATCCTCCCCCCTTTTTTTCGTGATCCATTTTTTCGTTGTTGTTGTTGTTGTCTCTGTTTGCCTAAGCCTCAACTTCGTGTCTGCGCTCTTTTTCTCTCCCCCCCTCCCCATTTCCTCTTCTTCCCCTCCCCTTCGGGTCCGTCCCGTTCCTTGCCTGCCCTTTCTTCAGGAAGGAGCCCAGTCTTTTGCACCGGCCAGGCTGGGAAAGACCCCCCCCAGTATCATTCCCGCCAGCCGCCGCTCGGCAGCCTCCCCTCAGTCTTCGGCTGCTACCTGCCTTCTCTCCGGAGCCACGAAGCTTCTCCTGCGGGCTCGTCCCGTCGCCCGGCGATTCGGATGCTCTAAACCAAGACTCTGGGGCCTGTATATGGAAATAGTGGGGTGCCGAGCCGAAGGAAACGCGTGTCCCTTCCGTTCCCCAGCCATGCTTTTCCACGGCATCTCCGGAGGCCACATCCAGGGGATCATGGAGGAGATGGAGAGGCGGACCAAGACCGAATCCCGCCTGGCTAAAGCGGGACAGATGAATGGCCGGGAAGCGGTAAGAAGTGGCGAAAAAGTCGGGAGTTTTCACAGAAGAGATGAAGGAAGGGTGGATTTTGTGTGTATGAGAGAAAGACCCCCCCCTCCCAATCCTAGAAGTAAGGTAACCGGAACCTCCCAGGGACACTGGAATGTCTTGTGGGCGCGTGCGCGCTTATCTGAGAACGCCCAGCGAGACGTTCTTCAAGTCTCACTTCCAGATATCTTTTTCAAAAGAGTAGTTTCCATTTTTAAAAAAGATGTTAACCAGTTTCCCCCTACTTTAAAATCACATTTCCCCCCCCCTCTACATTTGGGTTATTTAAAAAGAAACACAACAAACAAGCTCAGAGATAAGCATTACAGCTCGATCATACAAAATATTTTATTCAGGAGTAAATTCTGTTAAGTTTTTAAGATCAGGTTTTCAAGTTCCAATCTACTTTGTGTGGGTGTTTTGTTTGTGGGTGCGCAGGCGGGTGAGCAGGACCTGGCGCAGCATCTCCAAAAAACATTCTCCAGGGAAAGGGAGGCGTTGCTCCCGAATGAAACTGATTAAAGTCGATTTGCCATCCTCCCCCCTGATCGCCCGTCTAGTTTTCCCTAGCTAACTTTCATCCTGAAAAAGTGTTTTTAAGATGTTTGGATTCTTACCCAATTGTTTGAATATCAAGTTTCGGTACTTTCACAAGCCTGGCCCCTATCAAGATTGGGAAGCAAGTTCAGGAAAAGTTTGCCTAGTTGAGGATATAAGCTGCGACTTGCCATCTTGAAAACAAGGCACTTGAAACTCGTTTTCAAGGCAGTTTCATGAAATGAGAAATAACTTCGGGAGGCTCAATGTCATTTATTTTCTGAATTAAGTTTGGAAGAAAGGCTTTTAATGAGTGCCTCTAAAAAGAAAGGGCTTTCAAGGGGCAAGGGAGCCTAAACCCAACAGGCTCCAGAACGAAATTGTTTAGAAGATTTGAGGGCTGACAAAATTACTCCTAAGTAAGTTCAATACCTTTTGGAAAGACTCCGATGTCTTTTATATTCCAAATCATTTGCAAAAATAAGTGCAAAAGGGGATAATTATGCATTTGGTTGGCTTTCAAACAGATTAATTGTAGTGATAGTGTTCGAGTGCTGCCGGAGATTCATTCTAACTTCTTGTACTGGAAAGAAACAAACTTTTATTTTCGCTTCACTTCTCTAGTTCGTTCTTAAGACTACAACTTGTAAAAAGTAGCACTGAGGCGGAGCCAAATTGACAAAATGGAACAATCAGGGCTCAGTAGACAATCTCCTTCCTACCCCACTCTCAGATTTATTTTTCTCTTTTAAAATATCTAATAATGGGAGTAGTTCTGAGCGTTAAGCAGAAAAACAGTTTCTTATTAGATTCCAAAACTCTTAAATTGAGGAACCCCACCTGCAAAGAAAAGGGATGTGTGTGTGTGTGTGTGAGACAGGTAAACAAGGACATTTATTTCCTTTGCTTCAAAATCCCAAGATCTTCAGTGCATTCATGAAGAATACAAAGAAAGGTCTACCAAAAGTTATGATACTTTGCATTGGACTCCCCTCCAAGCACAGCAGAGACCAAATTTATTAAGGCAACAGTTTCGTTATCATTTCAGTTTCTTTATTTGGGGAGGGAGAGAGGATAAAAACCCAAATAATAAAAAACAAAAGGGGTAGGGGGAACCAAAACCATTGTTTTGTTTGTGGTTCTGCCACTATTCCTTGTACTTGGTAGGTTCAACCGTTTATATTTTTAATCTGTGGGAAATTCTTAGTTGTTTCCCAAATGGTCTAAATATTCCTTTTTCCTCTCTTAAATTCAAAGATAATATGGAAAAGGTATTTTTGAAAACAATGATTGTTTTCATATAACAAACTTACAATCTGTTTTAACAGGCCACGTGCTTGAACTGTCTTTCTACCCCTTGACTTTCCTAGTGGACATTATCAAAATCCAGGCAGTAAGGACTTTGTATAATTTATATTCCTTTCCCCCACCCTTTCCCCTTAAGTAAACAATGCCGTGAAGGGAGAAAAAGATGAAAGGGTGCTTCTTTCTTACTTTCCTTATCCTCAATACTCTGACACTTTTTTCAAAATGTGTTCTGGAATTGAGTCCAAGTCAGGAATATGAAAGTGAATGGCTCCGATAGTAGATCCTATCCCTAGCACACTGCTTCAACCTCACATCCCAATCTGTCTCGGATACGAATCCCCAAAGCGCGCTTTGAAGAGGAATCAGCCTTTTGCGCTTCCAGGAAGCGAAGCAACGGAGCTCGCCCTCGCTATATTTTCTGACCTGCCCTCGGGCGCATCCCTTGGCCGCACGAAGGCCGGAAAAGGGATTTTGTCCGGGATGAAGGAACCGAGGGTTGTATCTTCTCTGTGCAGAATGTAAATCCTACAATTGAAACTCAGCTCTAGGATTCAGACCACTATCACCTCTCCAGCCACCAATATCTTCCGCGTCAAAATGTCGGCTTCTAGCAAAAGCGGCTTTATACAATGTGCGGAGCGAAAAGACAAGTGAAGGAGAAAGCGGGAGGTTGCCAGTTCTTGCTTGAGGCAGAGGCTGCTTTTGGCTTGGGAGAAATCCATCGGTTTCTTCCAGTAAAAGTTCTTTCTCGGAAGCCAACCTAAGCCAGAAATATTGACTTTACCCACCGCATCTTCTCGGCAGTCCTTAGTTTCCTGAGGACCAGCCACCGCGTTCTACCAACGCAGGGCGAAAAGACGAATGAGCCCCCAAAATTGTGGTGTATTAGGTAAGCCAGAGAGCTTAATGTTGGAAAAATCCAGCCGATGGAGGGGATCCGGATTTATTGTGCAGTAAAAAAGCTTATACCTAACTATACCAAACTACATATCAACAAGACTTACTCGCAGGTACATGGAATGAAGCTAACGCCCGTAAAATCTAAGCAAAATAAATAATTCTTAGTCTCTTTAGGGCTTCACAGAAACGAAGCCGCGCTAAAATACTAAGCAGAACATGGAAATCCAGCAGGTTTGTGTAGAATCGCGTTCAGCTAAGGCCACATGCGTTCTGATTTCAATAGTAAATATCACGACTATTGATTTTTTTTTTTTTAAAAAAAGCTGAAATAGTACAAGCTTGTAAGATTTTGCCCGACCCGCTGTCGTTTGCTTCCCTCTGCAGAACATGCCTCCGTTGAGCCCCGAGAAGCCTGCCCTGTGCGCAGGATGTGGGGGCAAAATCTCTGACCGCTACTACTTGTTAGCTGTGGACAAGCAGTGGCATCTCCACTGCCTGAAGTGCTGTGAATGTAAACTGGCTTTGGAGTCAGAACTCACCTGCTTTGCCAAGGACGGCAGCATTTACTGCAAGGAGGATTATTACAGGTAACAGCTCGCGGTTGGGGGTGGGGTAGGTTGAATAAGATGCGGTGGTTGAGTAAATGAACGTCTCTGGGCTCCTTACTTTCCTGAGAAAAATAATCTAGGGAGCATTCATACATATTTGCAGGGCAAGTTACTTTTCCTCTCTTGGTTACTTGAGGTCAGCTTTATGCAGTCATGAATGTCCTTGGCACTTAACTGGATGCCCCTTTTTTGGGTGGTAAACATTGTAAGGGAATATCAGGACCTTATTTCCCACTGAAAATAGAGAAATGACATCCAGCATTTGACTCAATTGCCTTGTTGAAAATTATGGTAAAGGCAATCCACACAGGTGCTTCCTTCCCTCCCCCCTCATGCTTCCAGATCAAATGTGTGAATTGCCTCTATCAGAAAAACAAACAAATATTTTGCCCCTATTGGAAGAAAGGGAGGAGTGTCATCAAGTGATTTAAAATCCTGTCCCAGATACAGTACTAAATCTGTTCCTCCCATCATTGTTCACCAGTTCCTTCTAGAGAAGTCTAGATTACAGATTTTGGCTTATGGAAGATCATTTGAACAGGTGCATATTCCCCTTTGAATTGGATATGTGTGAAAAGGCCCTCAGAAGCACAGGTGGAAAAATCCAAGGCAGAGGGATACAAACATTTTACTTACTGCTGGGAAGTGACTGACAAACAAGGCCTTCTCTTCTTTGCTCCATTGAGCTTCACAAAATGCCTTCTTCCTATAGGAAGAGCCAGTTGTTTAGAACAGCAGAACAGCGACAGGGCAAAAGTCAAGCCACCAGGAAAGCCGCTTGCCAAATACTCTCCCCAAGAATCAGTGCAACAACTCTGCAACACTAGTGACCTCTTACTTGCATTGCATCTGTGAACTCTTACAGATTGTGTGTTCATGCAGTTCGCTTAATCGGGTCAGGAATGCATGAGCAGAGGGATTCGCACAACCTGTTAAACTGGATTAGTGTTAGTGTTAGTAAAGGCTGGGTGAATAGCACACACAAGTGCAGGCCATTTTGAATAGGTTATGTTTCAATGTATTTAGCCTATTCAGAAAAATGGGTTAACTAAGTAACTAGGTTAAGAGTCATTTTCCTACCATATCCTCCATACCTCCTCTTTGCAGTGGGCTCCTGCTGTGTCCTTTCCTGAGTTATGGCTGGAGTGCTGTTGATCTACTCATTGCTTAACTGGGACCTCGAAGGAAAGGTTTAGCACAGAAGTCTCCCGCTGGGTAGTCTGCTCTACTTTGCTTGTTAATGAGAAACTGCCCTTTGACTAGCCTGGCTATAGCCTATCTGTTAAAGAGATATGTTCAAATTTTTATCAGCTTCCCTTCCCAATGTGCTGAGTGAATAATTTCCCATTTTTATTGTTGTGTTCCAGGAGAGCCTCAAGCATCCTTGGAGCCATTTTCTATTGATTTCACAAAAACTTCTAAGGTGTTCACAAAACGGGCCATGCTCTTTATTTACTCAAGCAGGAAATGCCCTTGAACTTTGAGATCTATTTCTGAGTAAGGATGCATTAGAACGGGCCAATTTTACCTTATACCTACTGAAAGTAAGAAAGGAGCCAGGGTATGCTTCGTGTTTAGCTTTATTTCTGATATTTTCAAAAACGTACATTCTTAAACTTAGCATTAACCTTAAGCTCTCTCCCCCCCTCCCCCCAGTGTTAGCTGTTTTCAAACAACCAAAGAGTGACTTTGAACTATTGGGCTTTTCAATTTCATAGGATCCTTATGAAAGAAGGATCCTGTGCCAATGTAAAGCATGCTATTATTGCTTATTACACACACACACACAGAGAGAGAGAGAGAGAGGGAGGGAGGGAGGGAGGGAGAGAGGGAGGGAGAGAGGGAGGGAGAGAGGGAGGGAGAGAGAAAGATCAATCTTTTTTCAAAGATTACCCATTCACTTGAATGGGGCTCCTCTGAGAATGGATAGAAGATTCCCAATGTTTATCTGGGCACCAGAGTAGTACAGCCTGCTTAGGATCCATATTTCATACCCCCAGGCCAAACTCCCTTGTTGTGGTAATAAATCCCACACTCAGGGAAGAAGAAAATTCTGTATGCAGCCCCCTTTAGCCTGGAGGGGACCCACACTAAGCCAGTGGGAGAGAGGCCCTCTTTCTTTGCTGTTCTTTGATTTTATGCTGCAGGAAAGGAGCTTTGCCTCTCTCTGGCTTCTGGGCTTGCCGGGTGAATGCTCTCTCCACGTGAGAAATCCCGAAGGAGCTTAGTTATATTGGGCCAGAAAGAGCATCCCCGAGCGCACAGAGAGAGCATATTCTGCAGACCAGGAACTGCAGCTAATATGGTCAGTTTGGGAGTGGAGAGAAGAAAGTGAGGCTGAGCTTCCGCATATGTTTGAATCTCTGTCATTTTTATTCTGGGATACTACTTTGGGGAACCCAGCTGACATTTCTGAGTACTGCCTTCCATTATAAAACAACCCAGCATCACTGCAAACTTAAGTAGACTGATTTAATAGCCCAGAAGGTTCAATTCTTGGTTATGCTAATTTTTCCAGGCAAAAATGACCAAAAGATAATTTTCCTCATCAGCACAGGGCAGGGCATGTTTTGTGGGGGGGTGGATAGAGGAAATTTTGGTGGACAGAGAAAACTATGTCTGGTGGGGATAGCCTAAAAATACAAGATCATAACTCTATCCCACCACAGTAAAATGCTAATTTGTTTTCAATTTCTGAAATGGTTCAGCCTTTAAAAATGTGCAATTAATCCATTGATTTCCTTAATAAAATGCCATTGCTTCATGAAATACATTATACAAACTTCACTACATAAACAGTTTGTATAGAGGTGGAGGTTGCCATCCTACATTATTTTTTCGGTGGATGGAAAAGGCACCTACTTACAATGTGAATATATAGTAGGGAATTATCCTTAATTGTAATAGTACTATCCTAACCCTTGTAAATTCAAATGTAGCCCCACTGAGTTCAACAGGTAAGTGGGAATAATTGTGCAAGACCCACTATGGAGTACTCCATTAACCCAATTTTCTGGGTTAGTGGAGTACAAACAGGCTGTATTTACAGGACAAACTGAACCATCAATTAACCACCCAGGATGGGTGAACACAATATGCTTGGCCGACTGGTAAATTGAGGCTATGTGATATCCCAAGAAAATAGAACTTCCCCCAGGGGAAATTACTGAGATTTATAGGGTTTATCCCAAGCATATTTCAAAAGTAAGTTTCATAAAATTCAATGGGATCAATTCACAAAAAAAGTGTAGTTGAGCCCAGTGTAATTTCACCTCATACAATGGTGTGTTTCTTCTGCCCCCACATGTGAAAGTTCTCCTAGTCTTTTTTGTGTACCAGATTGTGGATATAAAAGAAAAGAATGTAAAATTTAAGAAACAGCTATAGCACTTAAATCCAAGGATCACCTTGTTCTCATCCTCTTATAATTTTTTTGTCCTTTTGAGTCAATTTTGACTCTTCCAGCTGCCTGGACAACTCCTTGCAGCTTTCTTGGCAAGATTTTTGGGAACTCTTTTGCCATTGCCTGCTTCTTAAGGCCAGGTAAGAGAGACTGGTCAAGATTACCCAGCTGGCTTTGAGTCTAAAGTGGGACTAGAATTCAGGGTCTCCTGGTTTCTTGCCTTGCCATCAAACTGGATGTCCATCTACCTTTTAAACAATTCCTTTACCCGCAGTCAATCAGGCCTGAGGGGCTGAAGTGCTGGTGCCCCACTGCTCTTGGCAGGTCTCCACTAACTCATGTGTTCTTTCCCCAGAAGGTTCTCCGTGCAGCGCTGTGCCCGCTGCCACCTGGGCATCTCTGCTTCGGAGATGGTGATGCGGGCCCGGGACTCGGTCTACCACCTCAGCTGCTTCACCTGCACCACATGCAACAAGACGTTGACGACAGGCGACCATTTTGGCATGAAGGACAACGTGGTCTATTGCCGGGCACATTTTGAGAGCCTGCTCCAGGGCACCGACCCAGCCTCCTACCCACCGGCGTCACTCAGCTACACCGAGCTGGCAGCCAAGGGTGGCGGCCTGGTCCTGCCTTACTTCAATGGCACCGGTACAGTCCAGAAAGGCCGGCCTAGGAAAAGGAAGAGCCCAGCTCTGGGTGTTGATCTGGTCAGCTACAGTTCAGGTGGGTTGTAGGATAAATCCTCTTTGAAACAACCTCTCAAGGGCTGTTCACTAGGGATCTTAAACATATACTGGGAGTCATGCTTGCTTATTTCCTGAAGGATGTTGGACACCAGTTTTTTTTCCTTGCAATTGAGTTTGTGAACTGCAGAGCAGGATCATTTCAGAATTTCTCAGCTCTTCCCCAAATAATCTTTTAATTTTAACATTTAACAAATATCTTAGCAGAAATTACTGTTGTCAAGAGGCTATTGAATTAAAGGAAGAAAAAGAACATATTACGTGTAAAATTGGCCTTCAAGCCAGAAACGAAATATGCTTTTTGAAGAATAGGAGCATACGTTGCACAGAAGAAAGTTCTCATCAGGTTAAGGGAAACATAGGGTTATATATACACACAGAGAGAGAGAGACAGATAAAGGGGGGACAGAGAGAGAAAGAGAGAGAAATCTGTGGTTAATTTAACTCTGATTTTCTCAATGTAATTGCCTTCATTGAGGAGCACATGGAAATATAAAATGAGTACAGGGCCAATCTCACACTGGTTATTAGGTCAAAATGTGGTTTGTTTGTTTTGCCAGTCGTTTTTGCAATTTACGGGATTGTGTGAATCCATCCAATATGTTTAGGATTGTAACCCGCCACTGAATTCAAACTATATTTCAGATAAATATTGCCTGTACCCGCTGCTTGTCTCAGTTTTATATTTGAAAAAGTTCTTTAGGAAATTTGGAAATGCAAATATATTTCTTTTCCTTGCTTTCCTTAGCAACATCTTCCTATCCTTCCTTCCTTCCTATCTGGCACATCAAGTTTAGTCTATTTTACAATAAACACATTTCCAGGCAAGTAAAATGAAGGCATAAAATATGCTTTTGATGTTTTACTTTTAAATATACAAAGTATATCACTTTATGACTTTATAAAGTGAAAAGTTAAAACAAGTTAAAGTATGTCTGTAAAGTTAAAACTACTTTGCAAGGTAGGACAGTCTGATTTGCCTTCTCTACCAATGACAAGTTTCTGAAAAATAAGGTGTTTCTTTAGACTTTAGTGTTTGTGATAGCATGGTGTTGGATTTGGAGACTTATAATTTTTTTTGCTTAAAATTTGCTTGAAATGCAAATCTAACTATGGCTATTTTGAATCCAATTGTTTCAATAGAACTTCCTTTCTTATAGGAAAATAAAACTACATTTGTCTATTTGCCAGAAAGTACTGTTCAACTAAGTCAGCATATCTGTTTCTGTTTTTTAGAAAAGTTTTCTGGGGGTGTTTAAGTTTCTGTTATTGATTTTCCCTATAAGAAAAAGCATATTTGATGTTTTGGAATTATACAATTTATCATAATTACTAAAACAATCGGAAAGATTTATTACCTTAAGTACAATCTGAAAACCTTAGTAGTACAATGCCATCACTGTGGTGGGATAAAACCTTTTTCCATTTATTGTACATCTCCAGAACGATCACACGATATAGCTTGCTAGCATGGCACTCTACAAAATAGCTGAAATGTTCGTGGTGGTGGTGAGAATCGTGATCCCACCATGTATTTAAACAGAGTTGAAACCTATTCGTTCAAGTCAGAAACCAACAGCACCACCTGGTCCTTAGGTACTCTGCAGTTAGCCCCAATGAATTTATTGGCGCTTATGCTCAGGAAAATGTGAGCGGGCTCTTTCCCCGCTACTGTTGAGAAAACACCTTTTTGAGAAGCGACGTCCCTGGTTCCGAGAGGTCCCGAAGATTGCAGAGAACCGAAGGGGCTCTGAGGGACCTTCCCTTCGAAATCTTTTGTTCGAAGAGGGCTCTGTTCGGTTCTCTTAACCCATGTGCAACTCGGCCTGCTCCAAAAGGATGCAGTGGTCTATGCTCCACACGAATTTGAACTCCTGAAAAGGCGGGAAGAGAGCCCGGGGCGAGAAAGACAAAACTGGTTGTTTGGGATAGGACCCTCGTGCAGGAAATAGCCTGAGGTGAGGCTCCTTTTGGAAAACGGGAAAATCCGAGGCTTTGGACTACTTTTTCCTCCCTCTGGCGCATCGCTGTAGTGGCGGGTAGCAGGTCCGAGATGCGCCTTAGAACCAGCGTTCGACCCTCTGGATAAAAGAAGCTAACTGGAGTCGGTCGAAGGCCTGGCGGCTGTCTTCCCAGCTGCAACACGCAAGGCTCGAAGGGGCTGGATTTTCGGGGGTTGCGCAAACCCGCTCTTTGCCCCCTTTTAAAGCCGGAGGTCCTGCACCAACCCAGAAAATGGGTTAATCCCGTAACCAGTCGAAGGCTTTGTCTGAAGAACCAACCCCCTCTGTGCTGCGGGACAAAGTGCTCTCAGGCGGGGGAGGAGGCAGGGCAGAAGGAAGCCGAGCAATTTTTAATTGTTTGCTGTTAATTGGAGCTGGCACCGGCACCTCTGGCAGTGGAGTCGCTTTGAGGCCAGGCGAACGGCCAAGGGAGCGCTGGGGCGCCTCTTCCCGCCAAGGCAGGCTGGGCCGCATCCAGCGGGGAGGGGCTGTAGCAGGGCGTGTCGTCCCTAGCGGCGGGGGAGGAAAGCTTGCGCCTGAGGCTAGCCTTGCTTTGAAGCGGGTAGCTAGGAATGCGGTGGGGGGGGGGACTGTAAGTTTGAGCCCCCTTCTCTAGGAGGAGGTTAAGGCAGCGGCGGCGGCGGTTTGCTCTGGAGGGAATCAGTCTTTCCTCGCCCCGCAGCCCCAACCTTATTTCAGAGCGAAAGAAAGCGATTGGAAGTCACCCAGGTGCTTCTGAATAGTCTCATCTTTCCCAAGTCACTTAACTCTCACCTTCGCAAAGTGGCCCTTCCAGGTGCAATTCGATTGTTTTGCACTGTTTAATGCAAAAAAAAAAAAAAGTTTATAAAGAGTTTATAAAGTGCAAGGAAAATTTGGGAGATATTTCTGAATGCGTTCATTTCATTGGGCTTCAGGCTTGAGTTGCTTAAATTTCGGGGCACAGATATTTTAATTATATTTAACGACGTTCTTGGTACCTTCAATTTTATTTCAGTTTTTTCATTTCTGCTTCGGAGCGACTCAGTTTTAGGAACCAAATACTCCTCTCGAGAGAAGGTATTAATACTGCCCTTTCCGAGAAGAGGAAAGCAAATAATTTAGAAAATAGGGCGGGAAGGCCCCAGACTGGATAAAAAGTGACGTCTCGCGGCTCCTAACTTTCTCCGAATTACGTCATAAATCCGCTCCGATTTATTTCTGGGGTGGGGGATTGTGCAGGAAGATTTCCAGGTCGATCATTCCCAGAATCTATTCAAGAAGAGCAGCTCGATAGCTGCATGTGTGAAGTCTGACTGGAATCGTTCATTCGTTTATAATCGTACTGAAAAATAAAGACAAAAGCAAACGGTCTACTTTTCCCAGCAAGAAAGCTTTAACCACGACGACTGAACGAATGCTGTATTGCTGAGAGCACGAAATATTTCCGTGCAGATAAAGATACTTTTAATAAGATGGTGCTAAATAAATTTTAGACAATTAAATGCTAATCATAATGACCCCCCCTCCCCCCAATTTAGCATAGTCTGAAGTTAATGAACCAGTTTGGCCTAGTCTAGTAAAGACATCAAGCTAGAAAACCAGAGATCATGCATTTTAGTCCCACTTTCACCATGAAAGCCAACTGGAAGACCTTGGGCCAGTCACTATCTCTAAGTCCAATCCACCTCAAAGGGTTGTTGTTGGGAAAATAGGAGGAGGAAGATATGTTGGATATGTTCACTGCCTTGAGTTATTGATAAAAATAATAAAGGTGAGATATAAATACATACAGGGTTCCATTATTCAATTCCAATTGTTTTCAATTAAATACCTCATTAAATCTTTCCTAGTTTCCAAGAACATGATGTAAATCTGAGACTGACTGGTCCAATTAGTTTGGCCCATTTCATTATTTGAGGTAGAAGTAGGCAGATTTTTAAATCATCACAAAGAAATGTTCATGCCAATCAGATTATCAACATATGACTTTTTTCTATTCTGTACCCAAAGACATAATGTTATTTTCCTGCTTTATTATTGGAATTCTCAATGTTAAGGAAAATAATTTTTTAATTCATATTCATCCAATGGTACTGTAATGTTACATATTTATGGGAAAGGTAAAAAATAGTTAGAGACTACTATCTATCTATCTATCATAATATATCTAGGTAATTTGCTTTCTGTCATCCAGATTTCCAAGAGGTGCTCATCAAGATTTGATGTTGAAGGAAGACTGCCTCTTTATTTCCCCTCATCCCCAAATGCAAGAAACATTTTTGTAATATTTCTGATAAGCAACAACTTTAATCTGGAATTCTATTGATGCTTGAATAAAGTAGAGTTTATTTCTGGGCTATAGATTACACATAGTTCTCTTCTCATGTCACCATAATGATATATTTCAGAGAACTGGAGTTTTCGCCCCAGATGAAGGTCTGCCTTCCACAAAGAAAATTAGATAAAAAATTTCCAGATGGAAAAAAGATTGCTGTATCTTAGATTGGGGGGCATGCCTGAATATAATGCTTGTGATAGCATGTATCATCATGTTTACTCACATATATCCCAGTAGTTGCATCCACACTTACCTTGACTAGGATATATCTCTTATTTGAAGCTGGCTTTTATTTGATTTTTCCTCTGCATTTGTAGTGTAGACGGTATGGAAAATTGGGTGGGTGGGGGAAGCTTAGCAAATCACTTCTATAATCAAGAAAACCATATGCTTAAGTCCATGAAATAACCAAGAATTATGGTAAGCTTGGCTCAAGGGAGAAATGACCATTACTCTGTATGGTAAACAAATTAAAAAATAGTTTTAATTAGTGATAACACAAATTAAATCTGACAATCATAGAGAAATATAACCTTTCAGGCTATGCAATCTGATTTTACTCTGAAAGAAACTTGTCAGAGTTTCCAGAGAATTTTAGTATTTCACATGGTCCGATTATAACTTAATTTTTCCTGCCTACAATTCCATACTCCTTCCCCCACAATTCCAAGTCACTAGTTTAATAACTGAAAGTCCAAAAAGACCACATGCAAGTATGTATAATTATTATTAATGCATTAACTTTAATAGTTAAATTACTTTAATAGTTTTGAAGATGTCCATATTCTGCAGATCTTTGGGGATAAGTCAATCCATTCCTTTCTCAGTAGAACACATGTGGAGTTTCAGCAATGCAGCAATTAATTCAGTTCTAACTTACATAATCCTTTCATTTGGCAAAGTAGCTTAAAACATCCCTTTTCCCCCCATGATAAATGTTTTGTGCAAGAAAGACAAAGTTTTGGGAATGATGACTTAGAGTGTTTAAGGGAGGATAGAAAATCAGGTACACAGTAGAACAGAGATTGCAACTGAGAATGAAAATGGATTGTATTTTTTTCTTTTTTCTTTATAAAGCTGGCTGAATAGAATTTATGTGGCACTTGACTGCCCCCACCTCTTTGCTCCACTTCCATTTGAGTTCTGTAGCTAAAAAAGAGGCTTCACATTATCTACTGGTTAAAAAAAAAAAGAAATCATAAAATGTTAGCTCTCAATGTCTTTGAACTGCCAAACAAATGTAGCAGTGACCTCTGGTGGCTTTTGAATGGAGAAGGCCTGCTCTTGGAGTGGGGGAGGAGAGCTTTTGTGTACCGTTTAATTTGGACGTGCTCCTGGCTATTGTGTTAAATTGAGAAAAAAATATATTTGACATATTTTAGTAGGATTATTTTTCACTTGCCAAGTTTTTTTCTATTTAAATTAAAACAGAAGTAAATTGAAATTTATTTTCTCCCACTTCAGTAATCTTTGAGATTAATATGTAACTTCTATCCATTATTGACAATACTGAGTGAAGATGGTGGTAAATTGTACTTTGGGAAATCTATTGCTGTATTGGCTGGGAAGGCTGCTTATTGGATGTGAATCCTGACAATCTAAAGTCTAGGTTAGAAAAATTTAGCATATGTGTCCTGTTTCACTATGTTGCAATAGTAAGGCAAAGCAATTTTTCTAACTCCCATTTAAGATCCTTATCCTTTGTTGGATGTAAGGCATTCTTCCTTTTCCAGCCAATTGAAGCTTGGTTTAGATCTAGTTTCAATATGCATGTTTATAAAGATCTGATGAGGGACTGGCCTGCCAATGGAAGGTCTGCCAACGGAAAACTCAAGGGGTGGACAGCATAATGCAACAGTGCTAGGATATATAAAATATACAATTATGTTTGTGTATGACTCTCATTAAAAATCAGTTAATTATGAGCTATCAGTTAAAAATCAGAGGCAAAATGGGTATTTGGCTTCTTTGTGATGGAGTACATTATCCTGAGCTTGGGAAAAATATATGTTGCTTCTGATAACATGCCCAATACATTATGTTAAACTACCAGTCATAGATACCAATTAATCAGGTTTTTTTTATGAATAGATAATTTGTCTTGCCAGGTTTTATCTTTTCTGGCTTTTGGGGGGTATTTTCACATGCAGTGCTATGTCTACCAAGTGCCTTGCCTAGATTTTGCTTTTATCAGAAAGGTCATCTGCAGGAAACAGAAGCTTTTCATGATATGGAGATAAATATTGCCAGGTAGCTGCTATAGATAAAATCTCTTTATGAAGGAACATCTAAGTGATAGGGTAGTCTAATTCAAACACTGGCAAACCTACTGACTTCTCACAGAAATTTACTTTGCTTTTACTAATATGTGCATAAACCCACATTACAGTAGCTTTAATATTCATTTGGATTTCACCAATGATTTTCTTTCATTTTGCTTTTCTTTAACAGGCATATATTTATACTATATTTACACACATTACTACCTAATTCATTCACAAGACTCTGGGTGGCTATTATCTATGAAAGGAAATCATGGGTGCTTTCATAAATGAAAGTGTCATGCCTATGAATAAACCCTCTAATTGCTCTGTCCTATCCATCTCTACTCAGAAACAGACCTCACGGTATTGATTTTGACTTTCTTCCAAATTAGTAAGTTTAGGAACTCACTGCCTGTTTGTTAGCAGTAGTTCATGAAAAGTTCATAAATTTCCTACTACAAAAATCAAGGGGCAAAGAAGCAGTTCCACTGATAGTTTTATAACATGTAAGCTGCCTAGAGTCACCTTATATGGGAGATGGACAGCATAAAATGTAATAAATAATAAGTTGATAAATGCTGACTCAAGGTACTGACTGAAGATATGATTCCTAAAGATCCTACTTCCTTTTCTATTTTGAAAGACGTTCCTGGGGATATCACTTGGAAAGTATTGTTTTGCAAAAAGCCAGCAGTTTTGGAAGCAGCAGTTCTCCATGCTCTGTTGCAACTCCATCAAAGAAAAACAAATGCTTTCAATGTTCATTTGTGTGGTGATAATAGAAAACCAGACAACAACTTGGGTGGCTGCATGCCAACAATGGGTGTCTGCTTTAAACTGTAGCCTTTGGCTTGCTTGCTTAAGACCCATATGGCCGAAGGGATGAAAAAAGTGTTCCTCATCCTTGGTACATAAAATTGTATTTTTGTTTTTTCTTAAAGGAACAAGAACAACTGGGGTGAGGTGGAAAAATAATCCTAGATTATTATAAACCATTTCTAAAGGAACTGTTTTATGTAATGGATATGGCAACAAGCAAAATGTGAGCAACAATGTTGATAACTGATATAAGGTCTTCTGTGTCTGACTATGTTTTCATCTAATGGTAGAAATTAAGTAAAACATGGAGTCCACACAAGGATTACCAGTATGGAAAAGTTGTACTCTAATTAATCTCAAAACTGAAACAAAAAGGAATTAAGGCTACGTTTTTTTTCTGAAACTAAAAGAATTTGGATTATATTCTTAGTAAATGAATGAACTCATATGCATTACAGAAAAGAATTAATGAGTGTGAATGCCCCAAACAGCATGATTAACTGTTAGGAAGGAGGCAAAATAATATAGCAAAAAAGAGGAATAACTGGGTGTTGAAATCTGGTACCCTGAAGAAGAGCATTCAGCATTGTTCATTTTGTTGTAGGCACATCATGTGGAACTTAATCCCAAGTATATTTTGTTGTGTAGGTGGAAAATGATTAATACAAGTCTAGTTTGTTCTGATTCATTTTTTAAAATCAACATATCTTCTAGTGATGGAAAAAATAATTATCTGCTCTATTTGATTATCAACTTGTAACTAAGGAAATATGAAAGGATTTGCACGACCTAGTTCTGGATAAATG
Organism: Hydrophis major; assembly: GCA_033807585.1. Lineage (NCBI taxonomy): Eukaryota > Metazoa > Chordata > Lepidosauria > Squamata > Elapidae > Hydrophis > Hydrophis major. The sequence goes on from CM066330.1 coordinate 146,603,205, forward strand.
TAAACCATGTGTTTTCTTAGATTTCAGTCCAATTAAGCTAGTTAGTACTAAAAAAAAGGTTTAAGTTAATGATAGTAGGAAGAGCAAATGTTCAGCACAAAAATCTAGTAATCGTGTGGTTTTTTTAAAAGAGACATCTCTTTGTGCAATGATGGAAAATATCCAGGATTAAATAAAGGGATATCATATGTGAATTCAGTGAAGAAAGCAGGTAGAATGAAAGAGATGGCAGGACTATATAGTGTCAGAACATTCTGAATTCAAACACCTTCCCCAAAAGAAACTTTCATTGATTTTTCTAGTGAATATAATAGGATTGCAGCAGCAGGTTATAGCATATTATGTTTTAGAGTAAGAGCTGAAAAATGAAAAAAGTGATAAAACAAATGATTTTGTGTGGCTTTCTCTAGTAAAATACCAGCTTTTTCTGATCTACCGGTAATCTAGTTGCAGGTGGAAATATACAAAAGCTTGAAGAAAATTCAGTCCGCATACAACATCAATGTTTTTAGTTATAACTATCCTTGGATTGTTGTCCACTTCTGTAATCACAGAGTTTTTTATTTTTATTTTATTTGGTTTGTCAATTGCTTACAAGATAATAGGTATAAGTAAAAACATAGTTATGAATACATGAATACATATAAGAAAAAAATAATAAAAGAAACAATAGGACAGGGACGGTAGGTACGTTGGTGCACTTATGCATGCTCCCTAAAAACAGTGTTAGTATGGAAGTGTCATAAATGAATATACATATTTGAATATAAATACTTGAACATAGTTGAATATTCTTGTAATAGCAATAGCACTTAGACTTATATACCACTTTATAGTGCTTTACACTCCTCTCTAAGTGGTTTACAGCATCAGCATATTTCCCCCAACAATTTGGGTCCTCATTTTATCCATCTCAGAAGGATGGAAGGCTGAGTCAACCTTGACCCTGGTGGGATTTGGCTGCAGAAGTAGCTTGCAGTACTGCATTCTAACTACTGTGCCACAGAGGCTCATTTTTTCATTTTTATGGCCAGTATTAATGTTTGATAGAGTAAGGAGTGTCATAGAGGATGGAATAATATATTTACATGTAACCCTGTAGCAGATATTCTCTATACTATGACTTGGCACACTTCAGAAATGATTCAGAAGAAGCTCTTCAGAATACACATGTGTATTCTGCTCCTTTCTGGTGTTTGTAAAAGCAGCTCCTTTATTTCAGGTTAGTATGAAAACCCAAAAAGTGACAGGCTGCTTTAATGAATAGAGGAGAAGTGCTGTGCTCATGTGAGAGCCGAAGTGCTTTTTCTGAATCATTTTTGAAGCATACACAGCTCTATTGTGCACTATATGTTGTATTTACTTTCAAATTATTACTGACAAGTAATTGCCAAGGGCTGAGAAACATCACAAAGACAAATATATGTAAGGATTGCTCCTAAGTCAATACCAGTTCTTTTCCTGTGAATTTGTTACGTTAGAATTACTTTAGAAGTCTATTTTGAACTATACATAAATAACTCAGTAACTTAAAACTGAGAAGAAAATGACATTATTAAAAGTATACATAATGCAGAAATTCTGTAAAATAATTTGGAGAAAGAGGATTCTAACCATCTGGGATAGCAGATATTAAAGATTGTGGGTACTTGGTTCCAAGCTATCTGGGATATTTTCAGGATAAAATGGAGAACAAAAATCTTTTGCTAAGGACAGACATCATGAAGGTCAATGGGTCAAGAGCTGTTAATAGGCAAATTTGTCAACATTTCATTTAAAAAATTTGAATAGTCACCATTTTTATCAGAAAGGGTGGTAAAAATCAAATCAATGATTAAATAAGCAAGATAGAAAAATATAGCAATGCATTGTGAAAAATACTTCCTTTAAAAGCTTATATAGAAATTATCTTTCTTTTGGTTGCCTTTAGGGAGCACTGAGGTCATCTCTGATTCTGTAAGCTCTGACAAGTTCTGTGAAATTGTTGTTCGTGATCAATGGACTGTCAGCTGTTTGAGGATTTCAAGTAAGCAAAGCACAGTCCTGGGTCATTGAACAGGAATTATATGAGTTAAGCTGTTATTGTTATGTTTTATAGATGGCCAAATGGGGCAGAGAGTCTATTACTTGCTTATCTATTCTCTAGAGAGATGTGAGATATTTTGCTCAGGCAGGTAGATGATTGGGAGTTTCTGGTGGGTTCCCATATATATATTGGGTGGACAGCACTCCTATTTGTGAGACATGGCATTTGCATACCAGTACTGAACATTGTTGGACTGAGTTTAGGCAAATCCAGAGAATATTTGGCTTTCTAAGGTGGTAAAAGTTAAAGTATCTGCAATTTCTTTTTCTTTTTATTCTGTACATTTAGCTGATGTGAATGTTCAAGGCACAAGAGCTCCCACATAAAAAGAAGAGAGGTAACTCCAGGATTAACGATGAAGTGTGCAGTTGATTTCTCAACCATTTGGAAAATTGAAGGATATCCAAACTTTCTTCCATTTTGAAATTCTAATTCTTATATCAAATAATTTTCCCCCATTGCACTGAAACAATTACAATAATGTATTGCTGAGGGAAGTTGTTCAAGGCCAATCTCAATTTGGTAGACTGAACCATCTCAGAAAGCAGATGCGTGATGCCAGGATCCAAGGTTACGAGCTGTATCATCTGCCATAGACCTTAAACTAGCCTGCCATCCTTAGATAGAGTGAAGAATGGTGTTCCGTTGCCATGGTTAAAATAGGGCAGAATATGCCATCTTGTTATTGTGTTCAGGCTGATATCTAATGACTGAAAATATCTAGTGTTCTTGTTCTGTTAGAATTTCTCTAAGTGGCTTTGGAGCACAGGCCGTCCTTGTTTAGTGATTGCCTCATACAACAACCTTTCACTGTTATGATAGTGATGAAAAGATAATTTTGTGACCAATCCTTGCATTTATGACCTTTGCAAATCTGTAAAACAAAGAAAAACTGAAGTAAGATTATATGTACAGTCACGGTTTCACTTAGTAAAGTGACCATTTCACTTAAAGACCGAGGAGCCGGTCCCAATTGTGGTTGCTAAATGAGGATCACCTATATAATGGAAGTAATTTAGAATAAGAGCAAAGGCTTCATTTTTTTCTTTGTTCACCTGCTGCTAATGGAAATGTAACCAGCTATTTCTCATTCTCTTAATATGAGTGGTATTGGTATTACAGCAACTGCTGATCCTCTTGAGAGGAAAAAGGCAATCTCACTCTTAACTAGCAGTTTGGCAAGCCATCGCTGTTATAAAAATATGACCTGTCCATTCCTTCCTCTTTGCAAACTACTATAACACTGATGTTCCTTCTCTGGAGAAATAAAATTATTATTTGTGTTCTCCTGACTGTACCTTAAAAATGAAGCTGTACTGTTTTCTTCCCTTAGCCTTTGCAGTGGATTGTGCTACCATTTAAAAACAAAACAAGAGCACCATTGGCATCAATGTATTTGCCAGTAAACTGACATCAGATTATTATGGTATGAAATGCATCTGATCAGGGTACAAGTCAGCTAGACAGTTGAACAGTCCCCTTTGATATACTATTCCATTTTCCCTTCCACTTATTTTCCCCATTTTATTTTCTATATGTCAATATTCTTTGTCCTGTTCTGATACTTATGGCTTTATAATTGCCCTTCTCTGAAGAGATGTTTTAATCTATAAACCAGCTTTCAAAAACATCCCCACCTCCCAAATAGAAGGTAATTGAGGAATATCAAAATTTAGAACTGTTCAACAGCAGCAGTAAAAGTGATGCACAAATTAATAATAGATCAGTAGGATACTATATAAATTATTGGTTTGGAATCACTAAATGAAGAAGTTGTTACAGGTAGTCTTTGACTTACAGCCGTTCATTTAATGACCATTCAAAGTTACAATGGTACTGAAAATGACTGTTATGACTATTTTTCACACTTACGACCTTTATAGAATCCCCATGATCATGTAATCAAAATTCAGATGCTTAGCAATTGACTCCAACTTAGGACTGTTGCTATGTCCCAAGGTTATGTGATCACCTTTTGCAAACTTCTGACAAGCCAAGTCAGTGGGGATGCAGATTCACTTAACAACCATGTAACTACGGTTAATTTACCAACTGCGGTGATTCATGTAACAACTGTGGCAAGAAAGGTCATAAATGAGGCCAAACTCACTTAATGTCACAGAAAAACATAAATGTTGGTCTCAATTATGGTCTTAAGTTGACGACTACCTGTACATATTTTTGTTTGACCTTCACTGGTAATTCTTCCTCTTGTAATCAGGAACATCATGTCACAACACAATGCACATTATGTAAAAGAGAACTTGAGCAGTTTGGTGTAAGTACTGAATTGGGAGTTGGGAAATCTAGGTTCTGGTCCAGCCTTAACCATGGAAATGTCTTTAGGCTAGTAACCTCTTCCTAGCCTTGGGAAAAATGCAATGGTAAGATTTCCAAGAATGCTGCATGAATTTCTCCATATACTTGCCAGAAGTCAAGAATGACTTAAAGACTACAAATGCTACCTGAGAACAGATGTATAGAAGTATAGAAGAACCACATTTGATTCAGGTTCAGAACCAATTGATGCCTAACCATAGGCATCTTCCAAAAATTAATGAACTAAAACAACTTTTTTCATCTTGCACTTTCTTAAATGTAATGGTATTACAATGTCAGTAGTTCCCAGTAAGCATGAAATTAATGAACTGCTAGAAATACTAGGAGCTATAGAGTTGTAATCCAAATATATTTGGTGGGTATAACTATTTTTATATTTAATTTTCTTTTTGAGGACCATGCTTTTGGCCTTCAGATGAGAAAATGTGTCAAATACTAAAAACCCCTCCCCCACTTAATAGAATTATCTTCTTTTAAAAATAATTCTCATGTGACTTTAAAGATCTCTTTCTGCTGCTGAAAAAAGACTTACACAAAAACATTTGTTATCTCTGGCTCCCTAGTATTTTTCCAAATTATTTTTATTATATTCACCGAAAATACTTGTTAGGTGGGAGTGGTGAAATAAATTTATAAATCCATTAAACCAGCATTTGCTGGATATTCTTTTACAATGTAGTTGAGAAAACAGTATTTCAGTTCTGTTATTTTCTTTTAATAGAAAGCAAATGCAGTCATAAAATGCATTGTCTTCTCCCTCCATCCCCCCTCCCCTCTCTCTCACACACAAATCTGTCTCCATGGATTGATGAAATGTGTATAATATAATCTATGTTTTCCATCAATGGGAATAGCTATTGTGAAAGAATTCCAGCCACCTATTGGGAAGTTTATTCTGTTCCTGCATAATGGTAGTTTTGTTAAATCATTCCTGAAAAGTGATACAAATTTCATGCTTAATAATTAAAAGAAATTTACTTGTATTCTGGTATGGAATGCATTGATAGTTCTGAGTTCTATTGATCTCCACAGGGATACTTTTCATAAAATCAGGGTTTTAGAAAGCTTCTTATTTTTTTAGGTAACTGGCTGATTTTTATCTGCGCAACTACAGCTGCAATGTTAGTAACAGCTAAAAAGCCAAGAGTCAATGGTCTACAATTTACACTTTTCTCAATGATCTAATCCTGCTTGAGGATTCATGGCGATGGTACAGCTAAAGTAGAACATAAATCTATATAAAAGTGAGTTTACACAGAGCTATAACGTCCATACTTACTGAAGCATGAAATAAAAAGAAACCACCACTTGCTGCTAAAGTGGTTCCTAACATGTGATTATTGGATTCATACATTGTTCCGTCCTTTTTTCCAGCAGGAACTACATATATAAAAATAAGTTTTCATCATATATTACCTCTTAATTTGCTTGTTCTTAATAGTCTAACAGTTAGAATTTATCACTTTAGTACCAAGGCTCAGGCTTGAGTCAGAAGGCAGAAAGCACACCTTCTACATGAGAAAACAAAATCCTAGTACTTTCTCCACCATGGAGCTGCTGTTCATTATAAACACCTGGGGACTGGTGATAATTCTGGAGCAGGTCATGCTTTTCCTGAAGGAGGTCTGTGGTGCAAAGGTCTTCCTGGACTTGTGGCTATTGTTCAAGCAGCAAATAGAAGTTGTAACTAGGGGGATTTCATCCAGGTTCATTTGGTATGCTAGTTATGGTCCATAACTGTTGGTTATGGTCCAGATAATTATGATTCAGGATGTTCTGGCAATGTTAATTTATGTCTGCCTAGAGGCTGAATTACAGGAATGTGGTCTCTGTGGGTTGCTTTTGGAGATGACCCAGAAGCTATAGTTAGAACAAAATGCTGTAAATACTGATGGGACAGCCACTGTGAAGTTACACCTAATTTGAAATCACTGAACTGGTTACTTGTAGTTTCCATATTCAATTCAAAGTGCTAGTCATAACCTCTAGGGCCCTATTGAGAGAAGCTCTGACACATATCAGGTTCCTTGCCCAAATCAAATCTTTATGCCAAGTCTGGTTGTTGAGAAGAGCTCTGTTGAATACCCCATCTCCTTGTGTGGTAGATGCAGCATGGAACAAAATACACGCAATTCCCACTCTATGGAACTCTCTGAAGTGGATCTTCCTCCTTGCTTTTTGGAAGCAAACTAAGATGATACCATACCATTGTGCCTTTGGTCCAAACGGATTAAAGATGTAGTCTAAATATCTAATAAGAACATGCTTTTTATTGCTTTATTCAGGATGGGCATGGGCTGCTCCAGATTTGATTTTTCTTCATGTGTGTAGGTGAAAAGAAAGTGTTAGCACAATCCAGTAATACACAATTGTAGAGCTAGTATTCTTTCTATGGAGAAATTAGATTGATGACAATTACAAAAGAAAAGTGATGATGAAGAAAAAAATAGAAGTTGATTTCTTTTCTTGCAAGCTTTTCTCTGCTGCACAGCATCCATGTCCATTTGGATAAAGGAAGCAGCTAATAGGCAGTAGCTTTAATAATCTCCTCAGAGTTGGCTGAGCAAAGTGTCAGAAGGACAATAAAGAAAATTTGAAAGGCCCCCTTATTGTCCTAGAGAAACCTGTCTTAAAAATAAAGTAAAAGGACTAAAAGTTGGCAGGCATCCTTAGCAGATGGTGCATTAATGTATGTTTTAAGGAAACAGCCATGTGGCTGCTTTTGCATTTTTACTGAATCATCACTCATCCCGTTATTTGGTTTATCATTTAGAACTAATGCTGAATGAAGCAGTAGATTTCCACACCATACCATTTCCAATTCAGCATTGTGCTGGTGAAAAATATTTATCCATACCAACTTTAATGCTTCTGCATCTCAAAAAATATTCTATGCTAAATAAATGCATCAGGAAAAAGTATACATTACTTTTTTTTCTGATGGCCAACAGTAAGAGGTCGATGGAATTTTAGTCCAGAAGATCTGGAGGGTGCTAGATGCCTTCTCTTGTATTAATTCAATTCAGAAAGAGATGCTATGGATTGATGGCTCATGTGTCCGGAATTGGGTAAGTATCATTTTTGGATAGACTTCTGTTCCTCCTGGAGGAGCAGAAGCATAAATAGTATTTATATTCCTTTGGATTTGTGTCTATCACTCAAAGATCTAAGTGGTCTTAATGGATCATAATATATTTGGCCAGTTTGCAACTGAACAATTAGCTGACCTTTTCTTTAGTAGGGATGGCCTTGTACTTCTATTGGTAATCCTTGCTTAAGGACAGTCATTGGGACTGGCAATTTTACTACTAAATGATGCAGTTGTAAAGCACAGTGTCATGTGGCTATGCCAACTTACTACAGTTCTGTTAGGCAAATCCATACAGTTGCAATACCTGTGGCCATGTGATTGCTATTTGTGACCTCCTGCTGGTTTCCCCATTGTCTTTGTTTGTTAGAAGCTGGTAGAGAGGGATACAAATAGTGATCACATGACCACAGGATGCTGTGACGATTGTCATTGCAAGCTAGTAGTCAAACGACTGCTAAGGGAGCTCCAGTAGCTGCCTGGGCTTCTAAAATGTAGTTTAATAATGACATTCAAAGTATGAAGCCCTGATACTTGGGCACTGGAGTGCCTCTCTTAGTGTGTATTTGCCTACCCATGTTTTGTCATAAGAGCTTTACATGGGGACTTGGGGAGGACCTTCTCTGTCATGGCACCTCACCTCTGAAAACCCCTTTTTTTTGAGAATCTAGGAAGGAATCGGTTTTGTTTGCTGTACAGTGCCATGCCACGTTTAATGGAAAAAAAAAATCTAACAAAATGAAGATTTCACCCTTTTCTTCACAGTTCAAAGGGAAAGCCCATATGAGGAAATTGCAACTTAGAAAACCCCCAACATTACATCCTCTATCAGTTGATGATCTCAACATTCCATCTCCTTCACAAAGGGCTTCCCAAACTCTGCTGCCTACTAGTCCTCATTCCAGATACACTGATCAGGACCTGCCTAGTTTCCCCAAATTGGCCAGTAAATCAGATCCTTAGGATTTTCCACCTTGTTATAACTCTAAATTTTTATAACATTTTTACTTTCCTGTGTTTGGGGTAAAGCATGCATCAAAATAAAGTGTGGTTCTTCTTTTTTTTTTTGGAAACAAATTTTATTAATTTTAAAAACAACCAAAACATCATTAAACATTGAACACATAAAACCTCTTTCCATTATAAATTTTTACAAGATGGATAAAACATTATTTTATTTTATACAACATAATTATAATATATCCTATTTCCACTTAAATATCTTTTAGCAGATTTCTCATTATTTCTCTTTACTCTTATTCAATTATGTTTCTTTTCTATATTTATCCATTTTATACTCATCATATTCATATTTCCCTCTGTTTTGTTTATAATTATCCTCATCTAGCTTTCCTCCAAGGTTTTATTAAATCTCAAACAAACATAAATACACAAAACACAAAAACATAAAACTTTTTTTTAGAAAGTAGCTTGGCCCCAGATTACCTCTCTTTATGTGGACTTCAATTAAATTTGTGCTCATCTTATATACCATTTCCTATCTTATTTACCATTTTATATCTTCATTATAGCTTCTCCCCGCTTTCCACTCTTCTTAATTATATTTTATTTATTTTGTCTTAATTTACATCATTATACTTGTATCTTTTGTCCATTCTTTTCCAATTACCCATTTATCTCATTCCCTATAGTAGAAAAAAAGGATTTCTCCTGAAATCACTGATCGAAGTATGATGCCTTTCCATCGCTCCCCTAAATTAACATTTAAGGTAACACCTGTTTCCCCATCTGATTCTGCTTAGTACATTCCACCTACTAATTTTTAAAAGAAAGAGAAAATAGTAAATCTATAAAATAATTAAATACATAATTAAACATTAAATCTTATAACATTCCAATTATCTATTTGAAAGTCAAATGCTACCATAATAAATTTATACTAACATAGTCAATTAAGCTCTTAGTTTAAACTAAGTATTTTAAACATTCCTTTTAATAATTTATTAAATCTTAAAATCTATCATTGTTAAACATTTAATATTTTAATCTTTACTTAATTTTTATAAATTCTAATTTTCTATTTCTAATACAAATACTACAATACTATCTTATGTACCTTGCAGAATCCTTTTAAGAAAAATTTTACATTACCCTTTATCCCTAAAAAAAAATTTCTTTTTCCCATCTTGTTTCATACCTTTGTGGCTTTTTTCCCCCTTTTCCCTTCCTTTTTTATCCCCCCTGGTCTTTTTACCGCCCCTTCTCCAAACCTCTGCCTTTTTAGCTTTCCCTCTCTGTTGTATTTCTCTTTTCTTTTGCTTTCTAACATTGTATTGATTTTGCATCTTATTTTTTTCTTTCTTGGATGTTTTTTTAAGTCTTAAGTCCTTTTTCCTTCCTCTCTTTCTCTTTCCTTTCTTAATCAACTTTTTGGATTCATTAAAGATGGCTTCTTCTTCTTCTTCCTCTGCTTCCTCCTTCAATTGTTGTATTTGCTGGTAAGTAGCAAGCGCCATTTCTAAAAAGCGAATAGTTTCTCTCCAAGTGTCCTTGCCTTCGTTCTTTATTTTTCCATATTCCTCTCTTAGTTCATCAACAGATAAAGCCATTATAAACCTTTTCTTCTTTTCTCTTCTTCTTCTTAAGACAACCAAAATATTTCAAAACTTAGAACAATTCCCCAAACTCCCAAAGTCATCAGTCCAAACAGAGCACAAGATTCTTCCCTTCACACTTTTTCTTCCTAGGGTAATATCAATTGGAAAGGGAAGAAAAAGCCCAATCTGTATTTAAAAGTCTTATTGCAATTAACTTCCAATCTCAAAGTCTTCCAGGCATCTCCTCCAACAAAATCTTAATATAAATTTCTCCTTTGTCCTCTCCATCCCCACTTGTCACAAAGAGCTTTAAATTTTTACCTTCTATAAAAAAGCAGGCTTTTCAATGTCCATTTGTTGATTCCATAGGGAAGGGGAGTAAACTTTCTCTTTCATCACTTTCACTCGCCACTTATAAATCTCTTCTGGAAACAAAGTATTGTTCAAAAATCAAGGTTTTCAGGATATTAAATGCATCTTATGCTTCTGGTTCAACCAAAAAACTTTCACTTCAAAACTTTCTCCTTCTTCCTCCAGCACAATCTTGTCCAGCTGCCGGCTTCTTTATGGCGGCCATTGCTGATGGCCGCTCCACCGCCTTGAGAAAACGGGGTTATGCTGGGTGGGGAGGGGGTCTGCGGAACCCCCAGACCCCTGTCTGGATCCCCCCTGTCTTCGGCTGCCTCTAGGGGGCAGCCTTATCCTCCAGACCCATCAGGATCGGAGCCACCAAGAGGGCTAGCTCAACAGGGATCGGGCAGGATCACGAAACCCCGCTGCCGCCAAAGCCTGGCAAACCGGAAGTCCAAAGTGTGGTTCTTCTCATGTTGTGCCCCTTGTTCAGACTATTTCTATGACACATGTAAAGGTCTGCTTTTTATTCTTGCATTTGGGTCACAGCAAGTGATTCAGGGTTACTATTATATTAAAAAACACATACTATTCTCTTACTCTGTTATGTTCATTTTTGTTTTTTAAATAATATTTTATTATTTTATATTAGGATATCTTATAGATTATATTCTACTTTCACATTTTTAGAAATAAATAGGTAGCAGGGAACAAACATCCAGTCCTTCCACTTGTCTGGAATATGTCTAGGACTCATTTTCTTCATATTATGCATATAGTACATGACCCATTATGTGATAATAATGTTGTAATCTTGCAATGGAAGGAAATATGTTAATATTATATCTTAGGAGTTTTTTGTCCATGTACACATTGCTTACTTTCAGCTTTCCAATTCTTTTTTTGTTGTTTGTTGTTTTCCCAAATAGGTTGTAATGAAAATGAGGCAGACCATCTGGACAGAGACCAGCAGCCTTATCCCCCATCTCAGAAGACTAAGCGCATGCGTACTTCTTTTAAACATCACCAGCTCCGTACTATGAAGTCCTACTTTGCTATTAATCATAATCCAGATGCTAAGGACCTCAAGCAGTTAGCCCAGAAGACTGGACTAACTAAGAGAGTTCTGCAGGTAAGAAGCCTCTGCTCTAAATGTCTTCCTTCCATTCCTTTCTCTCTATTTAAAAATTGCAGATCCCATACATTTTCCTTCTGCTATCTTAAATTAGCTGACTCCTCCAATAGATAAATAGGTATTCATTTCCATATTCAGATCTTATCCTCTAAGGGTACTGGAGGTATATTTAAGTGGGCAATTATGCTTCCCTCCAGAGCTACTGCTCTCAGGACTGAAGGAGAATCAATTTTGTTTGCTCTGATTGGGATGGGAAATATGTAAAATACACTGGTATCCTTTGTAATTAAAACAGTAATTGGATATTGAATGAAAGGCAAATAATCTATTTTACTGCATTTCTCCATTTTTATTAGCCAGAAGTAACCTCATGAGTCCTCTGTGTCAACCTGAACTGAGTTTTATTATATACAGTCAACAATCCTATGGGAGTATTTGTTGCTATACTGCATCATATTAGAACACTAAGATGATACGAAAGAAAACATTTTGGCCTAATAGTGTCACTAGCAAGCTGATTTAACACTATACATTGAAGATTTTCTGGAGGACTGCATAGAGAACATTCATAGACTTAATTCCCACTACTGAATTCTGAAGCAGTGCAGTGCAGCAATTAATACATCACATGGGATTTGTATTGTATGTAAAGTGCTTTAATTTGTTATTTTTGGATTGCTCTGTAAGATGTGATGCTCTCAGATCTGAATGTTTCTTAACATAGTTGAAATATAAAACCCAATAATTCTGGAAGAAGTTACAATATTTTTAACAGATAAAGGGTTCTGGCCATAATATATAATACCTTTAAATGGTTTAGATCATTACTTGTGGGCCAATTTCATTGAAGCCAAGAAAAATGAGTGGAAGGAATTTAAGTGCAACTCTGTATATCAGAGATTAGTGATCTCAACATAACTAGTTCAGCTTTGATATAGGACACACAGAAACCACATAAGAAAAGTGGTGCATGAATTCTTTAATAATACTTTCCATGTTTTTAAATGATCATAAGAGTTTTTAGTGGAATATTTATTACACTGAGATGTTACGGCACAAGTGAAAAACAAAAACAACCATAAGTGCCCATTAAAAGGATTATTTGATAGTCTTAGTGAATTATCATTGAAAGAGTCACCAGATAATATAGTAGCAAGTGTGATCAGTGCATGTGGGGGAAGGAGAAGAAAGGTAAAACAAGAAGCCCACCATCCTTAAAAATGCAAACAGATATAGGAAGAAGTGAAAAAGACAGTTAAAAACAAAAGATAACGTTGGTAAAGAAATCAATTGGGATTGGTTTGCAGGTTTGGTTCCAAAACGCAAGAGCCAAATTCAGAAGGAATCTTTTGCGACAGGAGAATGGGGGTGTTGATAAAGCTGATGGCACGTCACTTCCGGCACCGCCCTCAGCAGACAGCGGCGCTCTCACTCCACCCGGCACTGCAACCACTTTAACAGACCTGACCAATCCCACTATCACTGTAGTATCATCAGTGACCTCTAACATGGACAGCCACGATTCCACGAGCCCCTCACAAACTACCTTAACAAATATTTTCTAACATTTGATTTCAAAATTCTTCTTATCCGTTACTTCTGCTTCTTCCTCTTCTTTCTCCATTATATGATTATAATTACTATTAATATTATTTGCAACATTTTTAAAAAAATAAACAACACCACAATATATTTGGGAAAACCAACTTGGTGTGTAGCACCCACAACCACTTGGCAAATGAGTTTGCAGTAATAGAAGTCTATTATAATGCAACATGAACTTGTCTATAAATTGTTGTTGGATTTTCTTTTAATCATTGCCTAATTAAAGGGAAGGTTTAAGTGCCTCTTAAAATTGTATGTTCCTTATTTCCAGAATTTACTGGGGGCAAAATGGTTGATATATTAATCAGAAAACTGTATTTCAAAATAAATAGATTAGTGTTTGTTTTCTTCCAATGATTGGCATCCGAATTATAAAAAACATACAGTTATAAGGAAATCCTGCTGTGCAAGGCTGACCAAGCCCTTTTGGTATCTGATGCAGAAAATCTAAAAATATTCAACACCATAAAATATGCCACTTGAGATAACAGTTCCTTTTCCATATCACATTACTTGACCCTTAAGTTCAGTGGACTATACTTCTAAATCAAGCTAGACGTACAACTTTAAAAGCAGGTATTGGCCAGTTGTCAAATTTGGATCAATAAGGATATTTGTTCTAAGTCAGGTGATCTGTGTGATTTGCTTTCTTTATTCTATGGTGGTTCCCTGCAATTTGGAACCTGTCTTTGATATGTTTGCCATGTACAAAACCTTCTCAATTTGCATTCTACCGTGTCATGATGTGACTTGGGTTGGCATGCCAAGCTAGTGGTAGTTGCTTTTGGCATCAAATTATATGACTGACCTGCCACTTACAAGGAACCAGCATAGCCTGAAGAAAAAAGTTGTAAAGAACACAAATTTCAAATAATATACACATTGGGATATATAGAAGGAACCACTGAGTAGGAAGAGCCTAAAGAATCAAACTATCATGCTCTGAGATCAGATCTTATAATGTTTTTGCACATCAATTACAGATGTGTGTTAAGACAGTTGTTTTTATTTATCCTGAGACAAGGCAGACTTCATGTCCTATAGAGGAGTCTCGCTCATATAGAGGACACCTAATTAAATCACATATGGATTGAGTATTAACATAATTATGTCAGAGATATTTGTGATCTGCCTAGCCCAGCTGTCTGTGACTGTTTCCACAATTAATTTTTAGATGCCAACATGCTTTGACCATGCTTAACCAATGCCAGTATTTCATACTGAAAGGCTGCCCAGGAATGATTTGCATTTCAGATTTTTAATCCTCAATTTGCAATTCAGAAACTTACATTTTATACTTTCTTTCATTTTCTATGTATACAAAAAAGTTGTAAAAGTTTTGTTTTGAGACTGAGGTTTGCACAGTTTTTATTAGGCTTAATATGGGTGGGGAAAAACAAGAGAGAGAGTAGCATGCCCAGGTAATAATAGGTTCCAGCCCCAGAAAACATGTGAATTCTTCATTTATTAACTGGCTTCTATATGATGCTTTGTGCTATAATGTTTAAAAGCCTCTTCAGGTATATAAAAATTGATAGCCTAAATATGAAATTCTATTTTCTGCATTTTCTGCCATTTCTAGCCCATCAATATCCTTTAAAACAAAAGGCAATTTATTTCTGAAAATGTATTATATACAGGTAGTCCTTGACTTATGACCAAAACTGAGCATAACATTTCTATTGTTAAGTGAGACATTTGTTAAGTGAGTTTTGTCCCACTTTATAACTTTTCTTGCCATGGTTATTCAGTGAATCACTACAGTTGATAAGTTAGTAACCTGGTGGTTAAGTGAATCTGGCTTCCCCATTGACTACCAGTCAGAGGTTGCAAAATATGATCACATGTCCCTGGAACACAGAAAAAGTCATAAATATGAACCTGCTGCCAAGGATCTGAATTTTGATCACATGATCACGGGGATGCTATAAAGATTGTAACTGTGAAAAATTGACATGTCATTTTTTTTCAGTGCCATTGTAACTTTGAATGATCACTAAACGAACTGTTGTAAGTCGAGGACTATCTGTATAAGACCTTGAGTGACCAAGGAATTAACAGGATTCATGTATCATACTAAACCATTGTTTAGTGAATAAATTATAACTTATTGGGTTTAAGTTAATTAAGTGACAGCCTCTTCATTTACAATCTATCGCAACAAACCTCACATATCATATTAAGTCCAAATTAAACAGTATGGCTTAGTGTGTTATAGGAACCCTATCACTTATTCCATATTTTAGCTACATTATTTTTCAGGATTTGTAATACCCAGCTATGTCTACATACATATGATATATAACATTTAGACTACATTAACTTATCAGCTAACTTACGCCATTTATGAATGTCAATCGTTAACTTTCTGTCCTGCAGGCTAGTAAATTGTGCTGGAAAATAGAACAGCCTCAGACAGTATGAATGTTGGTTATGTGTATATTACACAAGCTTTTTTCTAAAACACATTGATCCTAGAAACATTTGCTTGGGGCTAATCCCTATTCAACTGAACAAACACTATAGTTTCCAGCTTCATCTGGTTTGCAGTGGGACTGATAGCAAAACACTAACATACCCAAGATTAAATAATAATCCTGTTGATTTAAAGGGAAGAATTAAATATCTACTAAATGTCCTATGGAAATAAAAAAGATTTCAAAGTACATAATTTTTGCTAGATATTATCAGTAGTTCGAGGCTAAAATTTTTGCCCTCTTAAAATGGTAATGCTTTCTGCTCTATATTAATTATATCTAAACAAGAGAGTTTACTCTGAGCCTAGTGGCTTGGGGATTGCAGCCATTACAGTATCTGTCTTGGATACTGTTTTTTTCCCCTTAATAAATCCAGCATGTGAATATTAAACACTTTTACATTTCAGTAGGACAAAGTGGAGTACTATAAGTCTAGAAAAATAATCATAATCTTTACAAAATTACTAACCTTTGTCTTTAAAACATGCATTTCCATTATTAAAGTAACTGTTCAGATTTTCAACCATTTTCAGAAGAAGATGGAAATAGGCAAAATATAATTTCTTAAACTGTTTGAACAATTACTTAAATATATTTATTCTTGGATGTTTTGAACATACTTGCATTTTTTTCTAACCTGGGTAAATGCTGGCCATTTTAATGTATTAACTTCAAAAGACAAGTTCAGCAAATATGTGAATAATACTGTGCTTCTGTCATATTGTAAGTCTGCCTGTTTTAACTCACTGGGAGCTTATTTCCAAGTAAATATATATATTGTATTACGCTAGCTACATGGAACTTCACCTAGGGTTAATTTGTGTGTATGAATTTATAATTAATACACAAAATAACACATACAGAGGTAGACATACTGCCCGAACAGACTCACAGCCACATTTGGTCATTCTAGCATAATTCAGTGGAGTTTAAAAAATGTAGTTTTAATGTGATTGAAAATCAGCTCCATTGGACCCAATGGAATTAATTTTTGATTAGACATTATTTGGATTATCCTGTATACAAATTTAATTCCGTGTTGGATGGTGACCGCTCCCCCTGCTCCCATTTGTTTTCATTAAAAAAGCAAACAAAAACTCTTCTCTTCCAATATGTTTTACATTAAAAACAAAATCCTTTTGAAAACTGAAATTATCAGAAGCTGCCAAACTCAGAAGCCTTGTGGATGCATTGCTGATTGGAAACACCTTTCCTAGTTTACATTTGCAAGTGGTTCATTTTTTTTTTAATTTAAGCTAAAGTCTGAATGGTCTGGGCAGTGGTGAATGTTCATTTGTATCCTTTCTTCTGTTAAAACACTCATTAAACAGGGGAGACTTTCCAAAAACTGTCAAAATCATGTTTTGGATAGATTGTTAAGAGAAACTTTTGCACAATGTTTTATATTTTATGCATCTTCTCTTTATTCTCTTCCCCATTCCTTTTGATCATACCTCTCTTATTTTATTTAAAATCTTTTTTAATTGATTATTTAAAAGTAGGGGGGCTTGATCTCCAATAATGAGTGGATACATACTGACAGTTCACTGCCCATATTAAAGTGCATTATTCTAACTTTTGCTCAGGGTTTTTAGAAAATTAGCACAGAAAAGTAGCTTATTTTTTAAAGAAAAAACAATGGAAGAGATGTTAACACTGTAATGGAGAAAATGTGTCTTTGTTGTTATATATTTAGCCAGTGTGGTCATGATCTTCTAGAAGGCTTAAGGCTGCTGACCTAAAGCACATTTAGAAGGAAGGATGTTCAATGAGTGGAATTTACTTCCAAGTTGATATAGTTAGGATTGAGGTGCCAATCTTGGACTTTTCATGTTACTATTACCTTATGGGCATTTACCACTAACCAGACCAAACAACCTTGGAAAGGCTGAGATCTTTATTAATACACTTTTACAGGTACAAAAATTGATACATATAAATTTTGTTCTTTGACAGAACAACTATATGGTACTATAGATCTACTTTATTAAGTAGACTTCTTATAACTCAGTTCTATAATGTGCCTTATGCTATAACTTGGGAGTAAGCTTGTGGAAAAAAAAATCAGGATATATATGTGTTGTTTGTTAAATTAACTGTTTTAAACCCTTTTGACACCTCACTAGTTTTGTACTGTTTTACCTCTTATTTCTGAAACTCTTTTTATGGTGTAACCTGGTAGAGGGGACAAACATGTCATAGAAAGCAGTTGTGCACTCTTTCGGATATAGTTGATAAATTCAATAATCTTATATATTGAGCTTCGTGTTTATAGTACAGTTAAGTGGTCTAGCAAAGTTGTCCATGTTTTCTTTGTTTTATTGAAAAATGCATTGTATAGAAATTATTTCCCCTAAATATTTATGGACCAAACAATTGTGATATATCCTATTAAATTTGTGTGAATAAACCATTTTGAATCAAAGGAGTTTTATTTACCATCAGTTTTCTTTTTTAAAAATTGGAGTCTTTCCTGACTGTGGCAGTGTGTTGTGTTGCTTTACAGTATGTGTGAATTTGTGTGAAGTACTTAACACATTAATGGGAATCTTACAGCAATTACAAAATAGGATTACTTCTAGCTTTTGTTTAATAACAATATACCTGATGTTAATTTAAGCTTTCTATTTTTAAAAATTGAAAATAATGCTCCACTGATTGATATTACAACCCAATATTAGGTTGCAGTGTTTAACAATATAGCTCTGATCCAATGAGCTCTAGTTGTACTTAATGCCAATGAAAAGTTGGACAAGTTAATTGTAATTAATTTGAGTCCCATTGAATGCAAATTCAATTAGCTTGAGGTGGCTTAGAATGGGAATTTCATTCAAAGTCATAGAGAGCACAATTTAAAAATTTAAACCAAATTAAGTCTCATTCAATGGAATGGGACTTAAATTAATATTGATTCAGTCCATTTCATTGTATTTAATGAGACTTAATCACAAACAACAGTTACTGGGTTGCACCTGTTTGTGTTTTAAGAACAGGTTGGCATATTTCTTTTAAAATGATTAAAAAATAAAACCAATACCAACCCCAATCAAATAAATCTAAAACCCAAAGCCCAGAGAATATAGGAATGGAAGTAGTAATTGCATGAAAAAATAATAAATAATTATGGTGAAATGCATCACAATTTAGTTGTTAGGTATATTGAACACAATCTAAAAGTACAGACCCCTAAAAGCCAGGTTGCTCTGTAGTTTAATAAATTGTCACTATGATTTCTTTCAGGGAGAACAAATCTTGGGGCATTACAGCCAAACATCCCGACGTTTGAAAATTCCCTAAAGTATTAAAAGAAGGGGAAAGTTTGATCGGAAATCCACTGCAGTGAAGACAAAGACAATATTAGGTTATGATAAATCATACATTTAAAATTTATTGAGCCAAATATAATTCTTTAAAGACAGACTCAATGTCATTTCCTGAATGTTAACACGACATATGTGATTTTATGGTGTCTAATTAAACACTTGGAGGCTGTGTGTGACATCAGAGCAACCTGGCAGAACTACCCAGTCCAATTTGAGATTTTTCCTTTTTTATGAATCTATTTAAACTCACATTTGTCAAGCAAAAATACCTGTAAAATAAGATCTAAAACCTGAATTCATTCATACTGCTTGCCAATGTGTATTAGTCATATATGTTCTACTGCATTTTTGGTAAATTTAGAGAAGTTTCTCATTAAAGATATTAGGGATCAACATTAGTATTATTTGTTTCTGACTTAAAATTTGAAGCAACCTGCATGCACTTTTCCATCTGTCACCTAGAGTGTACTTTTTCTGTATGATGCATTTCGCGTTGATGTTTCCTGTACAGTAGTTTCATTAATAAATATTTTACTTGATGCAAACTTAGTAAACCCAGATATAACTGCTGAAATTATTATTATTATTTTAACAAAAAAATTTTTTTACAAAATCCATGCAGTAGATACATTCTGCACTTTCACAAAAGTTTTTGGAGCATATGAAAAAAAGAGCCTGTTGAGCAACATAAAATTATTTCCTTGATATCCTTCTGATTTCCTTTTTATTTCTCCCCCTGAACAATTAATATAATCCATATCAGTCATAAGGGCATGATCCAACAAATTTTCAATTGTTCCTGACATCAAGTAAACTTTAGAATGTTTAAATTTGATTAAATTGTATTTTGATTGCTTAAATATTAAAACAAGACATTCCTGATCAATGGCTACTAGCTTCCTGCATTCCTGTTAAAACATCTGATTCATTATTTAAATAAAAATCAATATGTCATACTATGAATCATGTTAATTCTTAATAAGTTTACATATCCACTATGCAATGAAGAAAATCACTTAAGACTTTTTTAAACATTAGTCTCCACAATATTAACCTGTGCACCATTCAAATCATTGGTGAATTTCAGCTATCACAATTGTTATTTCTTTATGAATAAAAACCTTGCAATTGTTAAAAGGCATAATTTCCTATGAAATATTAAAAGAACTATATTCCTGTCAAGCTGTACATCCAAAGCACATGTTAATTTATTTAATAGGACTGCCAGCATAAGAAAAATAATTCTTTTCATTGAAAACATTTTTTCGTAACTACTAATGAACCCTATGTAAACTATGTAACTTTTATGAATGATCTGACATTAAAATATTTCATTTATGTGTGCATGCTGAGCATTTTGAATGTTTTCTTAAACTCCTTCATTTTTATAAATAATGGGAAACAAAACAACACATTACTAAACAAGCCAG
The DNA here is from genome assembly GCA_033807585.1 of Hydrophis major. Taxonomy (NCBI): domain Eukaryota; kingdom Metazoa; phylum Chordata; class Lepidosauria; order Squamata; family Elapidae; genus Hydrophis; species Hydrophis major. The sequence goes on from CM066330.1 coordinate 146,623,598, forward strand.
AACATAAATTGCATCCATAAAACAATGTTATATTTCTGATGGTCATAACATTCAAATTGTTTGCAAACATGTTGTCTATAAAAAAACCTCTGGGAATTTAAAACAGATTTTGAAAACAATCGTATGAATATATATATATATATATATATATATATATATATATATATATATATATATATATATATATATATATATAGATAGATACACACACACATACATACACACACACACACACACACATATTATACTATTTATATTTTTTTCTTCTTAACATCATTAAAAACTGCTGTTGCATAGAATTTTTTAAACTATTAGGATAGGGGTTTCATATTGTTTATAATATTTTCTAAAATCCTATGTGTTGCTTTTATGGTTCCAATGAATTTATTCCCGTTACATATAACAGAGAAAAGGGCTGGTCTTGCTTTCTACTTGATAGAAGGCTTCAGGTGCATATTGCTACAAAGGAAACAGATATCTTGCATTTTCTGTTTTTTTGAAAAACATAATGATGTCATGGTACCATTGTTTCCTCTAAATCTATTATTTTTAATCCTTTTATCTTAACATGCAGGAGTTTTCTTGTTAAGAATATCAATAAGGCGCTCTGTTTTTTTTTTTAAATCTACTATTGGTTATTATATTAGTATAATTATTATACTAAAGATGAACTTTTTGCCGACTTAAAGGGTGAACTCTTAAGTTACTTTGTGCAATTGTGAGGTGGTAATGCATTCCAGTAATGAACTCCAAAGTAAAGTGGGTCTAGCAGCTACAGCTTTGAAGAGACCCCAACAAAGTGAATTCAGGTGGTTGCTTTTTTCTGGTTCAGATTTGTCCACTAGCAACAACTGAATTTTGGATAGCAGTGTGAAAAATTGCAACAATTATGAATAGACACCACTGATAATACAATGCTATGTTAATGGCATTGTGAAAAGTTAATGTGTTAGCTTCACTTGACCATCCAATAATATGCGGGATTTTTTTTAAAGAGGGGGCAGGGCAGATGAAATACTAAAAGTGAGCCTTCTTGAGGTTAAAGTATCCTCATTTTGGTAATCCAAGGATTGTAGATGTGGATACCTTTTCTAGTCTGACTAGTTACCCCTGGGAGATTGAACAGAAATTTTAGGCTGTGCTCTATTACATTATACAAAGTGGTTGTCAATGAGATTTTGCCAACAAATCTGAGGTAAGTGTTCCTTTGATATGGAGTCATTGCAAAACATCACTCTGAAGAACTGAAGAAAAGTCACAATATAGTTTTATATTTGACACAACAAACTTTCCTATTACCTTAACTGTATCCTTGAACTCATTCATATACTACATAATGCTCCCTGAGGTGATTCTAGATGGGAAATATTAATTTTCTAAAACATACAACTCTGCCTCTTGAGGGCTGAAAAAATATGGTATCTCTGTAACATACATCTAGTTTGGATAAAACTGCCTTAAATCATCTAAATGTAGATTATCCACAAATTTTTAATATGGAATAACAAGAATATATGAGAAATGGAGGTGATATCAACATGATTATCATACATTGCATGAAGTGATAACCAGTGGAATAGTACCCAAGGAGGGCAGATCCTCCTACATGGTATCATTATTTAGTGTTGAATGGTGCAGATGTCATAGGCCTTGATTTTATTAGCTGGCATATCCCAAGGATTACTGATTATTGTTCAGACACTACTTTGGAGACTATCAACTTTTGAAGAGCATTGGTCATTTCAGCCACTGTTGCATATCAAAGCTGTAGTAAATACATATTTAACATATTATAGTCACATAGTAATTTATTTTAATTAGAAACTGCCCCTTAAGTGTTTTCTTTTTTTAAAAGCAACAATAAAAAGAAAAGGTAAACTAAAAATGATATTGAGTCAAGCAGTACTAGATAAATGGAACAGCATTTGGAATTAAATATTTTTAAATAATACATTTATAGATTTTTATTATTATATTTAAATATATCAGTATTCCTTAACCAGATACTTTATATATTAATGTCTTACTCCCTGTACACATTGAAAAGAAGGAATTTATTTAAGTTGGTAAGAATTTAGGTTTGTATTAGACGGAACAATAGCCTAAGGGTTTCTTTTGTTTTAAACCTCATGATATGGCAACAATTGTAGGTACTTCCGTAGCACTCTCAGAAATTGTGATGATCTAGGAAGATAGTATCTTGTACAATAAAATCACGCATCCCAAAATATGAAAAGTGGTAATTTAGTGCCATAATGTGTAGAAGAATATAAAAAAGATTGTATTAGATGAAACAAATACTAGTTATCCAGATTTGTTTTCTACGTTGTTGAGGGGATACTTCTGGAATATTATCAGAGAGTGGGAGCAATTATTCTTTCAGATTTTTTGCTTCCATGCAAATACATTCAGTGGAAAGTCAATTTATCAATCACAGTAAAAAAAAAACATAACAAGGAGTACAAGTGAAACTCAAAAAATTAGAATATTGTGCAAAAGTTCATTTATTTCAGTAATGCAACTTAAAAGGTGAACCTAATATATGAGATAGACTCATATGCAAAGCAAGATGGTTCAAGCTGTGATGTGTCCTAATTGAGATGATTATGTCTTACAGCTCATGAAAACCCCAAATCCACAATCTCAGAAAATTAGAATATTGTGACAAGGTTCAATACTCTAGGCTCCAAGTGTCCCATTCTAATCAGCTAATTAAGCCATAACATCTGCAATGGGTTCCTGAGCCTTTAAATGGTCTCTCAATTTGGTTCAGTAGGAATCACAATCATGGGAAAGACTGTTGACCTGACAGTTGTGCAGAAAACCATCATTGACACCCTCCATAAGGAGGGAAAGCCCCCAAAGGTAATTGCAAGTGAAGTTGGATGTTCCCAAAGTGCTGTATCAAAGCACATTAATAGAAAGTTATGTGGAAGGGGAAAAGGTGGAAGAAAAAGGTGCACAAGCAGCAGGGATGACCGCAGCCTGGAGAGGATTGTCAGGAAAAGGCCATTCAAAAGTGTTGGGGACTTTCACAAGGAGTGGACTGAGGCTGGAGTCAGTGCATCAAGAGCCACCGCACACAGACGGATCCTGGACATGGGCTTCAAATTCCTCTTGTCAAGCTGTTTCTGAACAACAAACAACGTCAGAAGCGTTTTACCTGGGCTAAAGAAAAACAGACCTGGTCTGTTGCTCAGTGGTCCAAAGTCCTTTTTTCTGATGAGAGCAATTTTTGTATCTCATTTAGAAACCAAGGACTCAGAGTCTGAAGGAGGAATGGAGAGGCACACACTGCAAGATACTTGAAGCCCAGTGTGAAGTTTCCAGTCTGTGTTGATTTGGGAAGCCATGTCATCTGCTGGTGTTGGTCCAATGTGCTTAATTAAGTCCAGGGTCAACACAGCTGTCTACCAGGAGATTTTGGAGCACTTCATGCTTCCTTCCGCAGACGAGCTTTATGGGGATGCTGACTTCATTTTCCAGCAGGACTTGGCACCTGCCCACACTGCCAAAAGCACCAAAACCTGGTTCAATGACCGTGGGATTACTGTGCTTGATTGGCCAGCAAACTCGCCTGACCTGAACCCCATAGAGAATCTAGGGAGCATTGCTAAGAGAAAGATGAGAGACATGAGACTGAACAATGCAGAAGAGCTGAAGGCTATTATTGAAGCATCCTGGTCTTCCATAACACCCCAGCAGTGCCACAGGCTGATAGCTTCCATGCCATGCCGCATTGAGGCAGTAATTGCTGCAAAAGGGGACCAAACCAAGTACTAAGTACATATGCATGCTTATACTTTTCAGAGGTCCGATATTGTTCTATGTACAATCCTTGTTTTATTGATTGCATGTAATATTCTAATTTTCTGAGATTGTGGATTTGGGGTTTTCATGAGCTATAAACCATAATCATCTCAATTATGACACATCACGGCTTGAACTATCTTGGTTTGCATTTAATGAGTCTATCTCATATATTAGGTTCACCTTTTAAGTTGCATTACTGAAATAAATGAACTTTTGCATGATATTCTAATTTTTTTAATTTCACCTGTATATACTGCAACCTAATTTTGACAAGTGATACTTGCCACTTATTTCATTCACACATTTTGCTAACCCACAATGTATTCTACAGTTATATCCAGCCATTTGATATAGAAAACAGTTTATGGCCTAGAATAGTGCCTTAGCAGCCAATTCTTTACCCTGCAATCTTAAATGTATTCATCTGAAAGAAAGTTCTCTGAATTCTCCAGGACTTGTATTTAAATATGTATCACAGATCATAATGTTAACCTCTTATTTAAATATACAAAAGTTACAATATATTGAAACGTGGAAATCTCAGCTTTAATTTTAAAGTAAAATTATAAGTCAGAGAAAATTTTTCCGAGTGTCCAGAAAGTATATTTCTACCTTTTCTCTGGGAGCTCAGCAGAGTATACAAAGGTGTCTTGTTAATTTTTTTTTTTACTTACAACAGTCCATTTGTGTCGACAAATGATTTGTACCTGGGTTCAATTATAGTCCAACATTTTCAGCTCTACACTATACTCACTTTCAGAGCAAGGCAAGTTTAAAAAACTGTTCTTAAAAAAATAAGGCAAAACAATATTTCTAATAAAACATATTACATGAAAATTATTTTGTCAACTTCAAGTGGGAAACTGGGTGACAACAACAGGTTGAACATATAATAAAAATGTCTTTCATTGTTATATTCTTCTCTATCTAAATTTAAATTTACTTGGGTACAGGGAAAAAATTGATTCAGAAGCAAACAAGAATAAAATAAATGATAGAGAAGCATATTCAAATTTCAGCTCATGGTAGAATCATGAGAAAACATTGTCATGTTTTAAGGAATTTTATTTCTTGAAATAAAATCTTTACTGTGTGGTGCCTTAAACTGGTACTTTTGACACTGAATCCAGAATTTTAAGCAAGGGCTTTTTCAGTCTAATTGTAAATGACAAGAATTGAACTTAAAGCTTTTGGTATGCAAAGGACATGTTATATAATGGAAGCATAGCTTTCTATTTTGGATTGGAACTTCTGGTAATTATGAGAAGTTTTATGAGAGTCAGCCTGGTGTAGTGATTAAGGAGCTGATTTAGAGACTAAGCGACTGAAAGTTCTCAACTTTAGGAATGAATTGGTTTGGGCCAGTTCTTCTCTCTCAGCCCAATCTACCGCACAGGGTTGTTGTTGTATGGAAAATAGGTGGTGGAAGGAGTATTTAGATATGTTTGCCACCTTGAGTTACTTATAAAGTGATAACGGTGGGATAAAAATCTAATAAATGAAGTATGGTTCAAAACAACTGAAGAAGTATCAGGCTGAGAAAAGCTACCGCAACTGACTATGAAATTACATCATACTACCTCTCTCCATTCTTTCATGCTATAGTCTGATGTGAATGCAATATTCGATTTTTCTACTAGCAGCAATTTCTAATTATCTATTCTCCAAATCCAGCAAGAATCACATTACTGAGTGATCATAAGATCAGACAGGGTCAATGGATGATCTTATAATCAAATGTATACTCAAAAATAGTGCATCGATTAATTTTCATGTATTCACTTTCATGTTGCAGAAACAGCATGAATACACTGAACATTTTCACATTATAGGAATTTTGGGAATGCATTGTCAAAAAGGAGATGTACTGGGGAAATATAAGAACAACTGAGGACAGATACTATACACATAAAAAGTGCATGTACTAATTATTCATACAATTGAAGAAATAAATATTGTAATGTAGGTATCATACATCTCACTATAGTGAGGAAGATGGTAACCAAGTGATCAGATTCTCTTCCCATTGAAAATAAAATGGGTCTGGATGATTGCTCAGTCTTAAGTTCAATCTTAAGTACATCAAATTTCCACTGTAGTAACTAATAATTCAAATGAGCCAAGTAGAAGCCACTGCTTTAATTTACTTCAGTCCTGCAACCTGCTCTCATATCATCTAAAGACTTGGAAAACATTGGTTTGTTTTGTTTGTTTGGAAGCTACAGAAGCCCCGATTTGGCAACTTTTCCTTTTTTTGCTGGGATTGTGCCTTTTCATTTATGAACTGCCTCTGAAATCTGGGCCTTCTAATTCCTTTTTCTAATGCACTTTCTACTCTTATCTCCAGTTTTCTCAGTCTGTTTACTTCCTTTAACATTTCTAAATATTCATTACTTGGCTGATTGTACATTTCTTTTCCTTTACCAACTCTGTAAAAAACTTTCCTTTTTTCAATATTTTTCAACAGTAACTATCTCATATGTACCTCACCCTTTCCCTCAAACAGCATGGGCCTCACATTGCTTTCTTTGCTCGTTGTCTGGAATTTGGCAGTAATTTGTGTTTACAGTATTGTTTTGTCTTCTTTTTTCTTTGTCAATTATCTTTTATATATTTCCTCTGTTGTTTTTAAATTTCTTTAACCTCTTTTAAAAGACTTTTTCCTCAGATTTTCTTCGTTGCTCAGATTCCTGTCCCATCTTTTTTTCTTTTTTTTTTTTTTTTTCTGTCAGGAAAATTCCATCTTCTGAAATTCATATTTCATCAGCTAAGTTGTGATATTTCTTTTTAGGAATTCCTATCAGCGAGAGCAATGTTGAATGTTTAATAAGCAGAAGAAACAAGAAGGGAAGACAAGTATTTTCTGTTTTAAATGCCAAGTAAAACCTCCAGTAAAGCAAAATGAAGAACATGGATAGACTCTAAAATGGAGGAAAACAGCATAGCTAAAGGTCATTTATATCCACATAGGCTGGATTCACAGACCATTTTCAAAACTGGCCTTTTGACTGTGCCACAATTGGAAGGGTGTAAACTTCAAGCCAAGTCATAAACCATGGTTTATGAACCACAATGTTAACAATAGTATGGCTTAGTATGGATGCATTTGAGTTGGAGCCCTGCAAAATTTGGATTTGGCATTTTGGGTGAGGGGAAAATCTCCCCAGTTCAGACCTTTACTACCACATTGAAAAAAAAAGGCCCTGGGGGGTAGGTGGGAGCAAACTGGCTAGGGTATCAGCCTTTCTCCACTATAGTGGAGAAAGACTGATACCCTAGCCAGTTTGCTCCCACCTACCCCTCAGGGCCTTTTTTTTTCAATGTGGTAGTAAAGGTCTGAACTGGGGAGATTTTCCCCTCGCCCAAAATGCCAAATAAAAGAGGATAGGTAATTCTCTTTTCAGAGTGCTCTTGAAGTTATTTTTAGGGTTGGGTTCCACATGGAGATGCATCACTAGATATCTCATAAAGCGATGATTTAATTGAATTCACAGCTGGATGTTTGAACTCTGCTTGGTTGAAAAGTACTACATTAGACAATTTATGACTGATTCATCTTACTTAAATCCACAGTAGCCTGTTTGACAGGTTCATTTATTTAGCCACAGCATTATTGAGAACTGTATTTCTTCTTTCTAAATATATATTAAGATGAGACACTGGGAAATGAGGTGATTTACTTGTTAAAAAAACAGAGTGAGGCAATTGCCCTGAATGACATTGCTTCATATAATGCCTGATCTCCAATATAAGAAACCTGTTGGAAATGAAAACAGATTAGGAAATCCCTTTTGTGGAGAAGAGATTACTTTGACAAAGGAATGTAAGTACCATTAGCAGATAAAAATTATCAATTTGCTTACAGCAATGCTGCAGGAGTGCTTTCAATGCTTATTGTTTTCAACAAAACAAAACATCCCTGCTCTGAAAATATTTTCTGTTGTGCACTTTTCTTGCTTGTACACTTCCAATGTTGCATAGACTTGTGCAACCATGGAATATTCAGGCATTTGCCCATACATAGCATTTTCAGCATTTTTGTGTGTCCAACCCTGTCTAATTTCCATTAGACATCTAAAGTAAATCAAGGATGGTTCAAGAGGAAATGCAATGAATGGAAAGTGCCATGTTTATTATCTCTCTCAAAGAGTCAGAAATGAAGCAGGAGCCACAGGTCAGGGGAAATAATTATTATTTTATTGCACCACTACCACATGCCTACTTATATAAGGCACTTGACTTTTGCCCACTGGTGGAATGGCTTCTATCTGGCTGCCCAATAAGCCCTCTGTATTATGGTGCTTTTGGATGGACAGAGAGGTTGTTTTCAAATTATTCTGGATTAGATTATTTTGGAGAGTTAGCAGGATGGTTTGTGTCACATCGAAGATGACTTCAAGGCCTGTTGTGTGACAGGTTGAATGTATTTTGTAGTGGATATAACAACAGACCTCAATAGAATTTCTATGCTGTTTTCATATGTTTCTAAGGTTCACAATAAGGAGAACAGTTTCAAACTGATTTTAAACTGTTTCAGACTGCTTGGTAGGTCAGAATGATGGTGGTATGAAAATGCCTTTCATTAGCAATATCTGATACAATGCTCAATTGTTTGAAAAATTGATGTGGTACCATCAGGATTAGATTATGAAGAAGTTGTTCAGACTGCCAATCAAAAGAATGAACATAAGAACTCCCAAACGCAACAAGACCCATTTACTAATAGTTGAAAAACTGATATCCTGATATCAGTTACCCTGATATCTTTTAGTGACTATTTTTTAGTCCTGTTGCAGGAAAAAAGAAGGAAGTGGAAGTGAAATGTTGAAATGTAGAGCAACAAGCTTTTGTAAGGAAGGAGAATTTAACACTAAATGACAGCAGTAACAACATGCAGAATATTCATTTAGAAAAGTTATAATTTCATTGAATTATAATTTGAAAGGAGAATTTAAAAATTGGATCTCTTCTCCTCTTTCCTGTCCAATATTGTAACTGGTGGATAGTAATCTTTTGAAAAGTTCCTCTTTTAGAATAGCACAAAGGCAATTTTACAGTTTTATTATGTGAAAAGCATAATCTCCTGTTACACGTATTGTCCACACTTGCCATTAATTGTGACTGGAATTTCTGTTGCTAAGCAATGTGGTTGTAAAGTGCAATGTTACATGATCACATCATTTCGTGCTGACAATCTTGAGAGTTCTTTTGCTGTAATTAAGAGAGAATCATGGATCATTAAGCAAGGGGTTCCTCACAACTTCTTGCCAGCTTCCAACCAAAGTCATTGTGGAAGCTGGCAGGAAGTTGCAAGTCCTAGATGCTTCACAAGCAGATGGCAAGCAGATTAGTGGTTGCTGTTAAGAGGGGGAGAATGCACAGGTGAATGCACCAGCATGCACAAGTGATTTGAGGTTTAGGAGTGGCTACTACCCAGGTGGGAAATACTTATCTATTGGCTTTGCTTATGAGAAGCGGGCAGGGAAGGTTGCAAATGGTTATCACATGACTTCAGAATGTTGCAAAAGTGCAAACTGGTTGTCAAACACCCAGATTACAATCAAATGACTGTGGAGATGATGCAAGGACCAAAAATTTGAGAACCAGTCAAAAGTACCACTAATTCAGTACTACTGAAACTTCAAACATTCGATGAATGAGTAGTAGGTAAGCGAAGACTACCAATATATTATTTTGCACTGGGGCCAGTTGTTTAATATGAAGTGTAGCTGATAATAACCAAGTGTTTTAAAAGGTATCTATTGGAATTGGATGCCAGGCCTTGCCAAATACAGCAAGTAGTTAAACCTATGGAAATGTAATAGAAAGTCCTCTAGCTAAATGCAACATCGGGAAACATGTGGTTCCTTTAAAGTACTGGTAATAGCAATAGCATGCATTCCAATACCAGATCTGAAAACCTTTCTCATTTCAGATGCAAATACCACACACCTCTAGTTATGTTCAATGTATCAAACACAGAACTTAAGGTCATTTTGCTTAAAGCTAGCATGGAAATTTTCCAGCCATCATCATGAAGGGGTACATCATGTACAGCCATGCTTCATTTAAGATTAGCTTTAATTCTATCTTAAAAGTTGCTTATGCTCTTCCCAGAATAATAATTTACTCCTGCTTCTTGCACCATTCAGAAAATACTTTGATGTGTTTTGTTGCTGATAGCATTCTGTGCTAACATTTTCTTTGTTGCTTCCTCAAAGCATGTTTTCTCCCAGAGACGAATGACATGTTTTCTAAATGTCATGCCAGCCAAAAGATAGCTGAGCCTCAGAATATGTTAGAAGCATTTAAAAGAAACAGTACTGTTTGTAGTGGATAAAAGGAATAAGGTGAAGGCCAACTTTCTCCTTGATGAAATTTTGTTTGAGGGAACATCCTCAGAATTGACAGAAATATGAGAAATCACGTTATGAATAGCCAGAAGCCACACTGTGGATAGTTACAAGTCAGCTTTATATCTCTTCTATGAATCAGAAATAACATCAATATAACTATTTCTGAGATGTGGAGACATTCATATGTGGCATTTTGTTATATTCTGAGAACAGAATATCAATCATTTTCCATAAGTCAGATCTGAAATGGAAGCTCAAAGGTTGCACTGATTTGATAACATATAATCTAACATACATTTCTTAGTAGACAATGGGTAACAATGGAAAACTTGCTAGTGAATAACCAAGATGTGACTAGAAGAATGTATTTCATCAGCTTCCTAAAATCTGGTGTTTTTCAAATGAGAATTTAAAATCTGTTAATCCTAAAGAACATGGCACAAATCCCAATTCAGATCAGGCCATAGGAGAAAAATACACAAAAGTGTCAGTATCCCATCCAGTTTCAGTTTCAGTGTTCAGGTCATTTGGGTATTCCTGTCATTTTCCTTCTTTGAAGTTTGGTATTACATGATATTGGTAAGGAGTAGAATTTGATTATTAAATTGGGTGAGAGAGAGAGAAAAGAAAAGAATCAGTCTGTTTAATCAAGAACTAGATATAGTAGAAATAGAAACTTTTTCACATTAATTTTAAAATTTCTTTACTTTCAAAATACCTATTGTCAGAATAGAGTTTCACTGCTCAAAGTAGTATCAATGTACTAGTCCAAGCTTATATCAATATTTCATATGTGCCATTGAATCATGGCTGAAAAAAGGAAGTTATCAGCTTTGAAATTCAGCTGCCACATTTAATGGAAGGGGGGGAGGAGTTGAAAAGTTCAGTATGTATGTATGTCATATTAAGAAATTCCAGTTGCAGTTAATTGGTTCTCGTGATTTATGAAGTGGGAGGAGAGAAGGTAGTTTCTGTGTAAGCACGAAAATATTTTCACTTTGGGAAATTGCCTTAGACATACCAGATCTGTTCCTAAATAAATCAATTGGAGAGAATATGTCTCAGGCTGATTGATATCATGGATACTTTCTGTATGCCTTACAGAAGTTAGTATAAAATATCTAAACTGAGTTCTATTTTTCCATGGGCAGGTGGCTGAGTTGTACAAATTTCATAATATTTCTTTAGATGAAATCACAACTGGACAATCTGTGGCTATAAAACACAGCATATAATTTCAATTCGTCTAAACAAGAGATAAATTTTAACATTTTTATTTATTTATTTGATTTGATTTGTCAATCACTTACAAGATAATAGGTATAAGTGTAAACATAGTAATGAATACATGGAATACATATAAGAAAAATAAAAAGAATCAATAGGACATGGACAGTAGGCACATTGGTGCGCTTATGCATGCCCCTACAGACCTCTGAGGAAAGAGGTGAGGTCAATAGTAGACAGTCTAAGGTTTTTGGGGTTTGGGGAAGAAACCACAGAGTCAGGTAGAGTATTCCGGACATTGACCACACTGTTGCTGAAGTCATATTTCCTGAAATCAAGTTTGGTGTGGTTAACCTTGAGTTTGTATCTATTGTGTGCTCTAGTGTTGTTATGGTTGAAGTTGAAGTATTCATTGACAGGTAGGACATTGCAATGTATGATTTTATATACTATACTTAGATCGGACCGAAGGCAGCGTAATTCTAGGTTTTCTTGGCCTAGAATTTCAAGTCTGGTGGCATAAGGTATTCTGCAATGAGTAGAGGACTGTAGACCTCTTCTTGTGAAATATTTCTGGACTTTCTCAACTGTGTTAATATCAGATATGTAATGTGGGTTCCAGACTGATGAGCTGTATTCAAGTATTGGTATAGCAAATGTTTTGTATGCTCTAGTTATTAGTGTAATATTAACAGAGAAAAAGCTACGTAAGATTAGGTTAACAACTCTTAACGCCTTTTTGGCTATGTAGTTACAGTGGCTATGTAGTTACACTTAGGTCATTAGAGATGAGTACTCCAAGATCCTTGACAGAGTTTGGATCATCAACAAGGTCTTGATTATTCAGCCTGTATTTTATTTTCTGATTTTTTTTGCCAATATATAAGACAGAGCATTTATTTGTTGAGATTTGAAGTTGCCATTTGTTTGACCATTCTGATACATAGTTGAGGTCTTTTTGAAGGGTAACAGTATTGTCTGTGGTGTTGAATAGCTTTACATCATCAGCGAAGAGAATGCAGTTGCTCTTAATATGATTACAGAGGTCATTTATGTAGAATATGAAGAGAGTCGGTCCCAGAACACTGTCTTGGGGGACACCACTATTGACAGGTACAGAATTTGATAGGATGCTCCCAATTTTGACCATTTGTTGTCTGTTTGACAGGAATGCTTCTATCCAGTTATGCACGTGTCCAGAGATACCATAAGATTTTAGTTTTAGGAATAGTTTGTCATGTACCACTGAATCAAAGGCTTTACAGAAGTCTATGTACATTGTGTCTGTTGCTTTGCCCTGATCAAGTTGTGTAGTCCATATGTTTTTGCAGTGTAAGAGTTGCAGATTACAGGATAGTTTTTTCCTGAAACCAAATTGTTTATTAGAGAGTAGGTTGTTTGTCTATAAGTTGGAGGATAATGATTGGTTAATAATTGATTCCATGTCTTTACAGGTGACACAGCATAAAGAGATTGGTCTGTAATTTTCAACTAGCCTGGGGTCTCCCTTTTTGAAGATGGGGATGACCGTGGCTTGTGACCATAGTTTTGGCATGGAGCTGGTCCTGAAATATTTTTCAGAGATTATGCTTAGAGGTTCAGCTATGGCAGTGGATAGCTTTTTAAAGAAGTAGCCACGTATTCTGTCCGATCCAATAGATAGAGATAGTTTCAGATTGTGTACTGCTTTTTCAACATTGTCTTCTGTAAAATTGATATGTATTAGATCATTGTAGTTGTCTGTGGTTCGACTAGGAAATTCTGGGCATGATCCATTGCTGTTTACAAATACTGAGCCAAAGAATGTGTTAAAGAGGTTGGTTTTAATGGTGTCTTCGTTGCAGTCTTTACCATTAGGTCCTTTCAGGGGTGGGATGGACTTTGAGTCTTTTAGTTTGTTGTTTACAAAATTGTAGAAAGCGCAGGTGGAATTGGTGCGTAGAAAGTTTTCCTCTTGTTTAATGTCATAATTGGTGCATTCAGTTTTTATCTGGTGGCATAAATTTTTGTATCAGCTTTTGAAGTTGGCAATTGACCAGATTTGTTTTTCTGCCAAAGTGATCTCTTTTTGCATTGAAGCTTTCTTATTGTTACGTGTAATTGTTTTTTCTGGTTTGGGGAATTGTTAATGGTACATATAGTTTGATGACTCTTTTGACTTCAAGTAAAAATATGTTGTAATGGTCTTCTATAGTATTGCATCCAAAGAACAGAAATTGCCAATCAAGGGATGAGAGATTGTTGTCTATAAGATCATAGTTGTCTTTTTTGATGTTATAATTGGGGATCACATTGTTGTATTGATTTTTGTGTGGATGTATGTTGAGACAAAAGTCAATCATGCTCTGGTCACTGTTGGAAAAGGGTTCTTTAATTTGTATTCCATAAATTGAATTCAAACTATTGCAGAAGATGAGATTGAGGCAGTTGTTAAGTCTAGTATTTTTGGTTACTTGTTGTTCTAGTCCCAGATTTGTTACTGCATTGTAGAAAGTTGCATGTATAGGTTCAGTTTTACATTTGTTTGAGGTCCAGTTAATGGTAGATTGAAGTCACCAAGAAAGATTAATGTGTGTGGGCAGGATGTTGCCCATGTTAGTAGTGTATTTGTTTACATGTTCGATGTCATAATCAGGGGCTCTGTAATATAGTAAAAGTTGAAATGTGATATTTAAGGATAGTTCACAGACGATAGTCTCAGGAAGAGCAAACCCCTGGGTAACTTGGATGTTTTTTAGATGTAAGGACTTTTTATAGAAGATAGCAACACCACCTTCTCTACGGATTTCACGATCTGATTGATAAACATGATAGTCTCTTACTGTGGTAATGGAGTCATAATGGAGTCAGGAACAGATGCATTGATCTGATTAGAATTATTTCTACTGTCTCTGTAACCTACTACTGAAATCATAACAATGCTGGAAAGTCAAAAAGTGAAGTTAGAGATAGTATAGGTGAGACGAAACTACAGATAGTCTATGCTTAGCAATGATTCAAAGTTAAAACAGAGTTTCCAGAGTTATTTACAATCTGTTTTCAAAGTTCTGACAACTAGATCCCTCTTCCAGAGTTGGGATTACATTTTGGGCTCTTGGCAACTAGCTTGCATTTTCATCCTGCAGTCATGTGACTGTTTTTTTTGGAAATCTTTTTTTTGCTGGTTTCCAATGTTTACTTCTAGTTTCCAGCAAAAAATGCTCATTGGTGAAAACAGATTCACTTAAAAACTGACACATTCATTTAATGACTACTGTGTTTGCTTAACAATCATTTGCTTAATGGCTGCTGCAAAACAATTTGTAAATTTGGGCATGGACCATGGTGACTAGCTTAATGACTGCCATGACTTACAACTGTAATTTGGGCTCAATAATGGTTGTAAGACAAGGATTACCTGTATACTAATTTTGGCATCTGTTGATCTAACTCCCTTCTGTGCACCCTCCAAGCAACTATCTCTGAAGTTACCACCCAAAATAATAATAAGAACAATAATGTTTATTTAGAAAAATAGCATGACATTATCTTCAAGCAAGGGATGAAGATTATTGAATCATTTTTGTTTTTTTTAATTTGCTAGAATGTAAATTATCAATTGCATAGTAATTCTCAATTCAAGTAAAACATGACCAGATGATGTTTCGATTTGTATACATGTCAGTAACTACATGGCTGTTTCGTGTTTGACCTCAGTCCTGATATATGGCAGAAGAATTATTATTGTTTAATCTCAGGCAAATTGGAGTATAACTTCCAGAAAGCACTTAAAAAAGCAAAGCAAATCTTGCAATAACTTTATTCCTACTGTCCTTATCTTTTCCCACATGCTCAAACCATATAGCTATCTCCTGACCTTGCTCAGCAAGTGCTTATTGTCTGCAGTCTAAGTCACTGCTCCTGAAAAAGCTTTTCCAAACCATAAATGCAGAACTGTGATTCACAAAGTAAAAGTATGGGAAGTGACATTGCATATACAAGTCTTCTAGTTACAGGACATACTGGAGGAAGCTGTTGGAGACAAAGCACCTCTCTGAGATGAATACTACTACTGTGACATGATGCACAAATGAAGAAGGGCTTTGCACAGTCCTAATAGTGAGTATTCTAAATTGGACACAGAAAGCAATCAATGTAGGTATTCAGCATGGGATTGAAAGGTACTTCCAACCACTTGCTACTTAGTCTGGCACAGATTAGGCCTACATACCAGTAGCTTGCTGAAATACAAGTCTATGCTTGTTTGAAAGCATAAAATATCCAAGGAGTGCTTCAGGGTAATGAATTGTGGCCTCTGCAGTCCATATTTCATTTCTCACCCTGTGAGAAGTGATTAAGGTGACACTCAGTGCAAGCCAAACTCACAACGTCTGATCACATTATTTTCAATTGTTAGGTGATGTTAAAACTTAACTAGCAAACTCTACATTCTGCTTGTCTTTGGTCCAGAGGAATTGTTACAGGATGCAATGTATATTGTTAGTTAACTAAAGCTACATTTTGTTCAGACTAGAGAACATATATGATTATTTTATGCATAGATTTTTACCAGGGAAGTTTCACAACGACAAGTATAAGAAAAAGGGTTTTTCAAAAATTCTCTTATGTCAATAAAAATCAAGTAACAACCAGAATAAGCAAAACTCAAAATTAAGGTAGGCAGTCAGCATCCTGCCTCTGTTCTGTACTGCCCAATGCTTCTCAAAATTGTACCACCAAAATTTAATGGCAAACTGTTGAATAACAGCAATGCAATTTGCAGCCAAGTTTTAAAATTGGAAATAGAGTAGGAGTGTTACATTGGATTAAAGAGTCTATAAAAACATTATTCTGAAAAAATTGGAAAAAATGTGAAATTCCTGACTCTTCTGATGAGGTTACATCATCATCACTATTGTCTATTGTAGACCTTGGCAGTTTAACTGGCAATTTTTGTCCAGTTAACCTCTAGTGTGTTGTCTTAGCATTCTTCCCTTTAGTCACCAGGTCAAGAGTTATGCAGATCGTAATATTAAAATATTTGCTTTAATCATGTTCAACAACTGCATATTTAGACTATAACATTGCAATGATCAATGCAATCTCTCAAAACTGGTCCAAAATCATCTGAACTCTTCTGTCATTTGGGTAACTCCAAGTTGTGAAATACTATTGAATTTTCTTATTAAATGATTCTAGAGAAATGCAAAATGTACTGCTGTGAGGATGGAACATTTGTCAACGCCAGTTTTGAGACTGTTTTGAGGATGGTTCAATAACGGAAGTAAATTTTCCCAACCAGGAGTAAGTCACATGTTACAGATAACAATGCTAGATTTGGCATACACTAAACAAACTTTAGGGCAGATTCTGACTGAACTTTATTTTACATTAGTGGTTCCCAAAGTGAGCGATACCGCTCCCTGGGGGGCGGTGGGATGACTTAGGGGGGTGCTAAGAGGCAAGGTGGCTGGCAGGGGGGATGCTAATAAAAATCAAGTAACAACCAGAATAAGCAAAACTCAAAATTAAGGTAGGCAGTCAGCATCCTGCCTCTGTTCTGTACTGCCCAATGCTTCTCAAAATTGTACCACCAAAATTTAATGGCAAACTGTTGAATAACAGCAATGCAATTTGCAGCCAAGTTTTAAAATTGGAAATAGAGTAGGAGTGTTACATTGGATTAAAGAGTCTATAAAAACATTATTCTGAAAAAATTGGAAAAAATGTGAAATTCCTGACTCTTCTGATGAGGTTACATCATCATCACTATTGTCTATTGTAGACCTTGGCAGTTTAACTGGCAATTTTTGTCCAGTTAACCTCTAGTGTGTTGTCTTAGCATTCTTCCCTTTAGTCACCAGGTCAAGAGTTATGCAGATCGTAATATTAAAATATTTGCTTTAATCATGTTCAACAACTGCATATTTAGACTATAACATTGCAATGATCAATGCAATCTCTCAAAACTGGTCCAAAATCATCTGAACTCTTCTGTCATTTGGGTAACTCCAAGTTGTGAAATACTATTGAATTTTCTTATTAAATGATTCTAGAGAAATGCAAAATGTACTGCTGTGAGGATGGAACATTTGTCAACGCCAGTTTTGAGACTGTTTTGAGGATGGTTCAATAACGGAAGTAAATTTTCCCAACCAGGAGTAAGTCACATGTTACAGATAACAATGCTAGATTTGGCATACACTAAACAAACTTTAGGGCAGATTCTGACTGAACTTTATTTTACATTAGTGGTTCCCAAAGTGAGCGATACCGCTCCCTGGGGGGCGGTGGGATGACTTAGGGGGGTGCTAAGAGGCAAGGTGGCTGGCAGGGGGGATGCTAAGAGTCAGCAGGGGGCGCTAAGAGGTGGCAGGGAGGTGCTGGAGGTGGACCCCTCGCAGGGGACAATTCAGGGGTGAGAAAATATCCCGCCACTGCCACATTCAAGGCAAAGCCCTGCAGGATCACCCCATTGACTTGCATGCTCTGGTGCAAGGGGCTCAATGGGGTGATCCTGCAGGGCCTCACTCCGAACGCAGTGTTGGGAAAGGAGAGTAAACCAGAGTGCCTTTGCTCTCCTTTTCAAACATCCCACTGCCGTCGCGTTCGGGGCGAGGCCCTGCAAGATCACCCCATTGAGCCCCTTGCACCGGAGTGTGTAAGTCAGTGGGGTGATCCTGCAGGCCTTGCACCAAATGTGGCAGCGGTGGGATGTTTGAAAAGGAGAGCAAAGCGATTCTGGTTTGCTCTCCTTTCCCAACGCTGCATTCGGGGTGAGGTCCTGCTGGATCACCCCATTGAGCCCCTTGCACCAGAGGCACCTGCCCAAGCAAGTCCGAATGGAGTGGTGCACAAAGTCAATGGGGTGAGCCTGAGAGAGGGAAAGAGAGAGGAAAGAGAGAGAGAGAGAAAGAGAGAAGGAAGAAGAGAAAAAGAAAAGGGACAATAAGAAAAGGGACAGACAAAGAAAGAGGGGGGGGATGGTGGGAAGGGGCAGAAAGAAAAAGAAATAAAGAGGGAAGTAGGGAGGAGGAATATAATGAGATATCTATTCTAGTCCAATCACCTGCTCCAGCAAGGTTAGAAGGGTGTGTGTGTGTGTGTGTGTGTGTGAGTGTGTGTGTTCTTGTAATTTACCAGTACATTTTAGTTTTGCCTTCTTCAGAATTGGCACTGTAATACATTGAGGAAAAGTATTTTTTTAGGGCGGAGGTCTGGTCCAATGGATCCTGTTTAAAGCCTCAACAAAATGTGAGAGCTTCCTGATAGTCTTGGCCATGTTTCATCCAAAAACTTTTAATTAATAGAAGCCAAAGATTTTCAATGTGCTGGCAAAGATGTTTCAATGTGGAAAAGGGCCTCTAAACTAGGCCTCATTTCAATCTGATGCATCAGGTCTCTCTCTCTCTCTCTCCCCCTCTCTCCTCCTCCCACTCCATCCCTCCATTCCCCCCCTCTTTCTTTGTCCCTTTTTCTTTCTTTCCCTTTTCTTTTCCCTCTTTCTTTCCCTCTTTCTTTTCTTCCATTTCTCTTTCTTTTCTCTCTCTCTTCTTCCCTCTCCCAGGCTCACCCCATTGATTTGGTGCACCGCTCCACTCTGACTTGCTTGGGCAGGTCCCTCCAGTGCAGTGGGCTCAATTGGGTGGACCTGCGAGCCGCCACCTAGAATGAGGCAGTGGCCCCGCGTTTGAAAAGTAGAGCAAAGTCAGAGGTCAGTAATTTTTGCTGCAAAGAATCACAAAAGCTTCTGGGCTGTGCACAAGAAGGGACACAGATGTCAATGCAATTCAGCAACGTAAAATAAAGAAATACAAAAAAAAATCAACAAGAATCGGCAAAGCATCTCTGATTAGATCCTATTCACCTCTAGAATCTAATCAGAGATGCTTTGTCGATTCTAGTCCAATGACCTGTTCCAGCATGGTTAGAAGGGAGTGTGTGTGTGTGTGTGTGTGTGTGTGTGTGTGCATGAGTGTCAAAACTCCAAAAACAGGTCAAGTAGTTGTGGGGAGGCCAGTCATAAATTAGAACACTTGCTAATCAACTGGTCATTAAGTGAGGACCACTTGTATTTGATTTGCCAGTCAGCAAACCATGCCCACCCAGTCATCTGACCAGCAAGCTATGCCCACCCAGTCACGTGACCAGAAAACCTCAAATTAGGCCACACCCACAGAAATTTGAATCCTGCCCCTGGGCAGGGGGCATTGAGGATGAGTTTGTAGCACCAAGGAGGTAATGGACTGAAAAAGTTTGGGAACCACTGTTTTACATAATTGACTTGAAAAAACAAAAAAAGAAGAAAATAATCAGTCAAGCTTATAGCAGCCACGCATACAGTACTTTCCTCTCCATATAGTATAGATGACACAAATATAATTATGTCACAGGAGTGAAATTCCCTTAACAACATACATACATTACAGTAACTCTCAAAATTATCTTCACATACCAGTTGAATGAATGTGTAAAATTTATGATAAAAAATATTTTAACAATAATGTTAATTTTGTTGGGAAAATAAAGTGCTTCCCTGTTTACATCAAGCACAATCATTGAAATAAAGTACACCGATTTCACAAAATCTGCACCAAGTTATTGCCAAAGACAATATTCAATGTATAAATGAAGAAGCCATATTTCAAGTTGCTTTTGAGTCTGATAGCAACATGCTCAGAAGAAAAAGGTCATTTTTCTTCTTGATCAGCTTTTAGCAATTCTAAAAAGAAAGGAAAAGACTTTCTGCATCAGGGATGTAGAAAGTCATTTTTGCAAAGTACAGTAACTGTTTCTGTAACAGCTCCTGGAATGGCCTGGTCTGGAAAAGAGTTCTGTACAGTCCAAAGAGAAATGGAAGATTCTTAATTCTCTGGAAGACTAGATGCATGAATTTTGTACTGTTCTAAATTTCTGCCTGCAGACAATCAGCAAGGTAGGTAAATAAGTTTTTCCTCCCTCAAAGGAGTACATTTATTGCATTCTAGATGATTTAACCTCTCACTGTAAAAACAGCATTGACCTCACTATCTACCATTACATGGGTTTACTTTGTGTCTGGATAGTCTTCTTAATAAATTACCTTGTTGGCAGATCTTCCTAATTCTGTTGCTCTCTGAAGTCATGGATCTGTAACTTTTTCCATGATTGTTGGCTTTAACCAATAATTAAGGGATCTACTGTTATGTTCCTCTTGATTGGAACAGTCATTCCCTCTAACCTCTCTCAATAAAGGTTTTCCTCATTTAGCAACTGCCTCATATAGCAATTGTTTGCAGTTTGACTGTCTTGAAAAGGGAACTTTATAACAAATTCCTGCATTTATGACCTTTGTAAATCTGTAAAGCAGAGGAAAGTTGAAGAAGATCATAAGCACACTCATTGCTTCAATCGCTGATCACTTCATTTCATGATTAAGTTTCCAATTCTCATTGTGGTCACTAAATGAAGATACCTGTATTTTTCTGGGTGCCTAGATTCCTTTCCTTACATTCTCACTGCATTCTGGGTAAATGAAATTGTAGTTCAGGTACAGTATAAAGCACATCTGGAGATAGAACTGCATTTAGCGTTAGCTTAAACTAAGAAGATATATAATATTAAAGCAGTAGTGTTTTGCATATAATTTACAGTTTGTTTACATGTGTCTAAACTGATATCTAATATATAATTAAAGAATAGTTGGTTGTTTTTAGTTTGCTTTTAATGTTGCACTTTTTAAGCATTTTAAAATTAGGCATGTGAGGTGATGATGAAAAGGGGACGATGTAAACTTTTAATGATAAGAACACAACCAGTAATGTTATTAGAACCATAAATCAGCTAACTCTTGGATTATATTTGAAAGTCATGTATGACCCAGCCATTCCCTATCATCGTAAATTACATTATTTCTCTGTGATGGCAACCCACAGTTTCAGATGATTCATTGGCACCATAGCTGTAGTTCTCGCAACTACCAAAAATAAGGGTTGGAGGCCATCACTTCACTTTTCACTTCTAGTTTATTTAATTTCCCCCCTTTTCTGGATGATTGATCTGTCCCCTATTTTCTTTCCTACCATTTTTCACAGCATTATGGACTTTTCAAGAGAGCTGGACATCTTTGCATAATGTATCTAAACTATGATAATTTGAGCCTGAGCCTCAAGTGAAAACTCTGGATTGATTTGTATGATGATTCATTTGTTTGTTTCCTTGGTTTATCTGTAGTATCTAATGTTGGTATCTCAATACCAACATTCAAAAGCATTAATCTTTTTTCTATCACCTTCTTTAAAGTCTGCTAAAGAAAACCATTGCTTATATGACTCTGACATTTTGTAAGTGTAAGCACATACAGCATCTGAATATATTTTCCAAGGCCTTCATTGGTACTCTGCCAAGTACTAGTCTATGGCATATTTCTTGACTGCTGGTTTTTTTACTGTATTATTGATAGTCATAAAAAGTAGAAGCTATTCTTCTATTTTAATATCTTCATTGTCAATTGTAAGGCTGATTGCTGAACCTGTTGTTATTATTGTGGACTTCTTTATATTTAAACTTAGTTTAATGTTTTTTTTTCATTCTGCTACTTGACTTTCATTATTAGTGCTTGCAGATAATTTGCATTTTCAGCTGTCAGACTAGTGTCATCAGCATAGCACAAGTTGTTGATATTTCTTGTTCCAGTTTTAAAACAACATTCATTTTCTTCCAGTCCAATTTACCTCAATATACTGTATATTCCTTATGTAGGTTGAATAAATAATCTCTCATTTCTTTTCCAGTCTGAAGCCAGTGTGTATTGCTATGCTCCATCTGAACGATGACTTCCAAACCTGTATATAGGTTATGCATTAGGACAATGACATATTCCGGCATTCCCATTTTTCTAAGCATATTTCTCAGCATGACATGATCCAAACAATAAAGACTTTTTATAATCAATGAAGTGCATATTGACTTCTTTTTGGTCTTTTTGGCTTTCTCAATTATCCAACACAGATCAGAAAGAATGTGACTTTTCTAAAACTGTCTTCAATGCCTGGTATCTCCATTTCCCAATTTTTGTAGGGCCTCTTTAAGACTATTGATAACAGTTATCAGAAGGAAGGGAATGAATCCCCCCGAATAGTATGCATGTTGTGAGAAAATTTACTTAAGAATTATAAATAAATTTAGTTAAGAAAAGTTATTTTAGTTTTAGAAAAGAGTGGGTCTAAATCTATGGTACCTGCCTCTGGGTTAATTAGTTAATTCACTTTTAGAGTATGTTTTACATACCTACCCTTTGTGACCCAGTTTAGCAAATTTTATGAAAAGGGACAGAAAAAAAACAAAAAGAGCTGTGTCTCAATGATGCTTCCAGACAATGTTATTTATTATTTACTTTAGAAGGGATCTTCCCTGGTATCTTGTTATATAAAAAGGATTGGGGTGGGGGGGGAGTACTTTCAGACTTGTAATACCCTGTTAATATAACCTTACAATAAAGTAGAATTAACTCCTCTGGTCATGTTTCCTGTCTGGTCTACCTAGTAAGGCTGACAATTTTAAAATGTTACCTTATTTTATTACTTCCTTCTTCCCAAATCAGTCTTCAGGGCATATCACATTGTAATGCTAGATTCACTTAAGTTACTTCCATGAATAGTTCTATTTCCTTTCCTTTCATTTATGTCATTGTTAGCTTTATGTCCTGTCTTTCGTTCAGGAGCACAAGGGAGCATATATACTGTAACTTTTCCTATTTTCTGAACAATAAACAACCTGTGGTATGTTGGGCTGAATGGAGCCTGCTGAAAGTCATCTAATTAGTTTTCATGGCTGAAGGTGGACCAGAATTCAAATTTCCTTAAGTCTAACTATACCATATTGATTCTCCTAAAGAAGCATTTGGCCCAGACATATACATAACATTTATGTGCCAAGTTCTGATATAACTTCAGGCAAGTGATGATGACAACAGGGCAATCAGGAAATATTAGGTGCTGGGTTTATCTATATTCTTCAATAGTCAAATGTATAATTTCAATTGTGCAACATACAATGGGTAGTACTTTTTCCTTCTCTTGCTTCCCATATTCTACAGGACTAACATTTCAGAGCAAAAACAAAGAAAAGAAAATCATTATGGCAATGTGCAACATTGTATGTGCAGTGAAATCCTAGCATAATCATGTCATCTGATACTAAAACCAGGCAAATGGAAGAAGGCAAAAATAAAGAAACGAGAATTGGTTATCAATCAGCCATCTTGACTCTACAAAAAAAGAAAGATCTGGCTGGCAAACAATCTTATTTCTAATGGGCCCTGATATATTTTATATTGGACCACAATCTGATGTTCCTATCACTGTAGTAGTATTTTATAATGTCCTGTGAGGATCCTGGAGCTAGATGGCCTTCAGAGTTCCATAGGGCAATTTTCAGGGGTGGGATGCTACCAGTTCTGCCCCGTTCTAAAGAACTAGTAGCTCTGAAGAGCAGCAGACACCAAACTGGTTCTGTGTCGCCTGCTGTTTGGCCCGGGCTCTTACCTGTCCTTTATTTTCTGCTTTTTCAACCTCAGCTGCTTTGTGTGTCATAGCTGAGGTTGAAAAAGCAGGAAAAAAGAGGCTTTTTAAATGCTGTGCACCTATGTGCAGCGCTTTTCAGCTGTCTGGGTGGCGCAGCTGATGTTTGTTTCACATACGCATGTAGCAAAATGTAGTCACCGAACTAATAGTAACACCGATTGAATCCCACCCCTGGCAATTTTGCACACATTGTCGACCACATGAAGTGGCATCTATGTAGCAAGCTAAACATTTAGAATGGCTTATGACCTGCATGTTCACTATCTTGTAGAAAATTAGGACTTTATTATGTTTTTGTCTGCCAAGAAATACAAATCTTGTATACCACTAGTAGGCCAAGTGGAAAATTATAATGAGTTGGTATTTCTTTTGTTAAGAACATGAAAAAGAATTGTCTCTGGATGAAACCCCAAGCCAATCTGCCCAGTATTTGTGTTCTCACAACAGACAACCTGATGCCACAAAGCTCACAAATAAGGCATGGATATAATTTTCTCTCTCTCTGATGCTGTAAAACAATTTTGAGATGATAATTAAGTCCAATCTTGGAAGTAATCTTTAGGCATTCTGATCACAGTAGCAGCTACTGTAGCATTACTGAGTTTATTTAGTCCTTTTTGAAAGCTGTCCAACTTGGCAACCAATACATGTTGTGAAAGCTGCAGTGTTTCTGCCATCTGGTGGTCAAAAGGCAAAATGTTCCACCAGGAAGGTTGGAACTGAGCATGCTCTGTCCTTCAGCTTCTGATGGGATTCCAAAATGGATGCAAACCTATCAAAAAGGAGTAGGAGTCATGAACAGAGCTCATTTTTTTTGCTCAGAGATACAGAATCATAATTTGTCCTTATTTTGTATTTTGTGGTATGGAAAACAAATTAAAACTATATAAATTAGAAGGTACCCATTTCCCCTTTACAATAGCTAAAAAGAGAGGAATATAACATTGCTTTAACTTTGTAACTTTTTAAAAAAAAGAATGCAATAAATTACCACTTGAAATGGTGGGTCTTGGAGCTTACCCTACAACTTGCCAAATTATAAATAGCCATGAGACTTTTTTTTTTTTGTAAATTTTATATGAGTTTTCACAAAGAGAAAAAAATATACAAACATCTTTTTTGAAAGTAGTGTAATCCCGGGTTACATTTCTTTGTACAGACACAAATTCAGGTTCATGCTCATTTTTATATTCTATTCCATATCTTATTACTATTTTACATTTTCTGCATAGCTTCTCCCCTCTTTTAATTTTCTCAATTTTATTTTAATTATCTCATCTCAATTCAAATCATTGTATTTATATTTTTTGTCTGTCCTGTTTCAATTATCAATTATCTTTTCTCATTAAACAAAATTTCTCCTGTAGTTACTGATTGGAGTATGACGCTTTTATATCTTTTCCCTAAAGTTGTAACATTCAATATAATACATAACTTCCATTCGGATTCTACTTGGTACGTTCTTAAAATACACACTGTATTCTTAAAAAAAGAAAAAAAATATAAATGTATATAATTAAAACAATATTCCATTCCAATTCAATTCTATCATTAATATTAATATTCATTAAAGTCTTAACATCTTTAACATTACTTTTCAATTAAATATCATATTTCTATGGGAACAATTATAAGCTTTCCATAGTTAATTCCCCCCCGTCTTCACTTATATTTTACAAAACATTAACTGATTAAAATGTTCCCGTTCCTTCCTAATTCAATTTTCTCATTTATTTTATTTCACTTGTTTTATTCACAAACATTTCACTAAATTACACTAACTATTTTATCCCTCATTTTAATCATACGTTGTTTCCACTTTTCTAAAGCTATTTCTATTACTAATATAACAATACAATCTTATGTACCTTTACAGAATCCCTTTTTCAGTTAGATTTTCACCCATTATCTCTAAATAGGTCTTGTTTCTCTATATCTTGCTCCAGTCCTTTGTAACTTCTTTTCCTTTCCTTCTTCCCTCTCTTCTTCTCTCTCCCCTTTTTACTCCCTTGTCTGACTACTTCTATTTCTCTCTTCTGTATTCCACTTTTCTGTTGCTTTCCAGTATTATACTTATTTTTTGAATTATTTTTCTTTTCTTTGATTGTTTTTTTAAATCTTAAATTTTCCATTCTCTTTCCCCCCTTTCCTTTTTCTTCCCCACATAAAATTGCTTGTTCATTAAAGATGGCTTCCTCTTTGTCCCAGTCTTCTTGTTTTGCAGTCTTTTCTTGTTTCTCATAGTTCCAAATCTCCATTTCTAAGAATTGAAAAATGAAGCCAAAACAACCCTTCCCTTTTTGTGCATCTTCTTTGTACTTTTTAAGTTCCATTTTCAATTCATCCAGAAGTGGTGCCATTGTATAAATTTTTAAACAACCACCCGATTGATTTTAGTCATTCAAATATAATAACCAAGAATCCAAAGATCACCAAATAATCCAAATACATGCAAGCTGTTTCTTTTTTGCTCTTTCTTTTCACTTTCTCTTCCTGGGGTTACTATTTAGTTGCAAAGTTTCAGTTAAAATGTATCTTTTAGAAGTCTTGTTGAAGTTTTACAGTAGATTCTTTTTAATTCCAGGCAGTCTCCTCCCTCTTCCAGATCCTGCCCTTATTCTTTTTCTCTCCCTTCCTGCTTATGAAAAAGAAAAGTTTTAATGTCCAGAAATCTTTATTATCCCTTTGGCATTTTGTTTTATTTTCAGCTTAATTGCCTATTGATGTCAAAGCGGATTTTTCTGATTTCTTATTTAAGTCTCTTAGTTGTCAGTATAGGGAAGGAGAGAGAAGGAAAAAAAAGCCAAACCTTTCCCTTTTTACTTTCCTTCACTGCTTCCGACTCTTCTTTGGGAGTGATGTTATTTTTTGTAAGTTTAAATTCCAGGGTACCTTAGTTGTTGTTTTTACAATTTAACCCGGTCAGCCAAAACTTTCACTTCTTATCTTCCTCCTGCACATTCTTTTCCGGTTAAGTTCTCCTTTGTGGTGGCCATTTCTGACCACCACTGCAACTGCTTTCGGGAAAGGGAGTAATGGCCAGCTGAGGAGGAGAGATGTGGCTCTCCTCAACCCTGCTGGCAGTTTCCCCCCTCTTCACCACCTCTACAGGGTGGTTTAGCCCCAAAACCAGTTGGCTCGGGGTGCTCCAGCGGCAAGCCCAGACAGAAACAGTGCACGATTGCAAATTTCTGTCTGTCGCCGAAGCCCTTCAAACCGGAAGTTCAGCCATGAGACTTTTTTTTTGTATTCTTGGGATAATAATTTGTTTCTTGGGGAAAAGACAAAGCCAGCATCATGGGTCAAGGGATAAAGTAGGAGTGCCAATTTGTTCTGATAAGAAGCGATGGACAAAATTCAGTATACCCAGTGATACTTCTTTTTGTCTGTTACGATCCCTTAATCTTTGAAGCGTTCCTTTCATTAGTTTAGGCTTTCAAAGTGGAAATTCATATAGGTGCAAAATTGCAGTGCTTTTTTCAAATTGCTGGCAACTGAATTTCTGAACCTAGATCAGAGAAATAATGTATACCAAAGGTTTATTTTTAGATTGAACCAGATAATGAACTATCAGTGACTGCACAAATACTGAATACTTCTTCTTCTTAGAGTTCTATACTGAGAACAGAAAATATAATGCAGTGATGAAACGTATCAAATGATTTTGCACTTTGATAGGATGGAAATGAGGCCAAACAATAATCTGGTCTAATGATGTATCTATTTAAAAGTTTATATGTGATTTTCTGATAATGCACTGTTTGGGAATTCCTGCTTTATAAAATCGGCTGATGTTGAATTTTTTGACATTGTTCAATTGGTTTCAGATAGCTGTGCTATACAGCTGAAATTAGCTCATGGTTGGACTTATTATAAGCATAATAATAATTTCCAGATGTTTTTTCATTCTTAGATTCAACAGCAATATATTCGCTTAAAGAGGAAGTTAATAAATGGAAGAGAAACAAATAATGCAATATTACAGACCAGAACAGTTAAAAGACAATATAAAAACAGTTTCAGAAGTTGTGCTCTTAAATAGGAGAACTGGGGGACTCCTTATTGGACAGGGACTTAATGAATCACTTTTTGAAGAGGTATATGAAGACACCATGAAAGTCTCTAACTACATGGAAGAATATGGGCATAATAATATAATCACCATTTTTAACTGCTGGAAGATGTACCCTGAATCTGTCAGTAAAAATTTAATCTGTATATCTCTGATAAACAGGACAGCAAAACAGTTAAACCTACTCTTGTCTATTTCCCAACTATTCTCTAGAAGTGGCAAATTATTATTATTATTTTTAATCCCATCCCTGTTGGGATTAAATGGCAATAACATTTAATTTAACTGGCAATTTTTTAAAAAAGCTTTCAAAACAATTTTGAAAGTGTTTTTTTAAATTGGCATTGTTAAATAGCATGATCACATTTTCATTCAAATATTCTCAGTTAAATATAAAGATTGCTGCCACTTTTATCATTGATATCTCCCTTTTCATTCACTCCTATTGCAAACTTGTTCAGAGGAAAAAGAACTATAGTTTTTGTTAGGGATAACATTGTTTACCCTAACTGGTTTAGGTAAAATAATAAATATGTTATCATAGTTTATAAGTTAAATTGTCTGCAACTTTAAATATAGGACTGTAATTAGGGGAGTGGTTGTGAAAGCACTTTAAAAGAAGCAAGACAACAGCTTGCTCTCTCTCTGGCTTTGATGATCCCTAATTACTGCATGGGCTCAAGACTGCGTTACTCGAACGGGAGAGATAAACAAAGGACTGATTTGTAAGTGAACTGACATAGGATATTCCACACGGACTTTGCAAACTGAATATCCTTGAATGGACTGACTAAATGATACATGACTAATGGACTGTTATTTTGACTATGCTATAAATGGAATAAATTATATTTTTGATAGCACAAGCGTATCTGTTATTTTTACTGTATGTTAATAAACATACAAGCTTATCTCACTCATTTATCTGTATGCCTATCTGACTAACGCTGCACATTCTGTTTAGCTTGTCTCCTTAACCCTGGTTGGGGGGCCCAGGCTTAACACTGGTCATGGGCCCAGGCTTAACACTGGTTATGGGTTCAGAGGCTGCAAAGTCAGTTTAACTAGGATAAAACAGATTTATGTAAAAAGTGAGAGTTTGTGTTGTTATACATTACAGTAAACAGACAGCTGTGTTTTATTAATTATAGTTTTATATCCATATAAGAAAACATGGCACAAGTCAATCTACAAAGTTTGTCCCTTATATCCAAGCTGGATGGAACAAACTATGTATCATGGTCTATGAAATGTAGTCTACTTCTACGAAGAGAAGGTCTGTGGAACATAATTGAAAATCCACCAAACGTAGAGGAATGGGATTGAGAGATTGAGGAAGATAGACTAAAGATAAAAGATTTTATGCAGAAAAATGAACAAGCTATTTGCATAATAGGTTTAACATTAACTGACCAGCAACTTGTTCATATTCATGGAGAGCAAACGGCTGTTGGGTGTTAGCAGAAGCTGAAGAGGATTTATGTTCGAGATAACGTTGGTGCTCACATAAATCTAACACGGAAGCTTTTCAGGACGCATCTCCAGACGAATGGTGATATGCTGAGTCATTTGAAAACTATGCAAAGCATTTTTCAAGAACTGCACGAGAAAGAACTTATTTTCTCTGAACTACACCAAGTCTACATAATTCTATCTTCACTAGATGAAAGTTATGACAACTACGTAACTTCCCTTGAAATTTTGCCTGAAGAAAGTTTAACTTTAACTGAAAAAACTGGCAGATTGATTGAAAAGGCCAGAAGAAGACTTGAAAGACATCAGTTAAGGAGGGAGCAACTTCAAAAAGAAGATAATGTATCTCCCACTGCATACGCAATTAAAAAGTGTTTTAATTGTGGAGGAAGAGGACATTTGGCAAGATTTTGTAAAAAAGCAAAATGCCAGAACGCTGGCCAGAATACTAAAAGTCATCAAAAGATAAATAAAAATTTAGAGTTAGCCATGTATAGTAACGGAGCTGTAAAAAATAATTTATGGGTGGTTGACAGTGGAGCATCCCACTGTATAACAAATGATAACAAAAATTTTATTAAAATGTCCAAGAGTACACAGCAGATATCGTTAGCAAATGGCTGGAAACTGAAAGCTAAAGGTCAAGGTATAGCATATTGTTCTTTTATAAAAGAGAATGTAAAAATGTTATATGTACCACAACTTAAGTTTAATTTAATTTCAGTTAGAATTTTGGTTAAACTAGGATATGTAGTTACTTTTAAAGGAGATAACTGCATAATTGAGAAAGAAGATAAGAAAATTACTGCATCTTTAAGAGGTGAATTATATGTGTTAAATGATAATGGTTTAAAGGTGTCTAACACAGTTTTTGATAATAAGAAACCTCATGATGAATGTATTCACTTGTTACACCGACGGCTAGGGCATTTAAATTTTAAAATGCTTAAGAGAACTGTTCAATTATCTAAGGGAATAAGTTTGAAACCTTGTAATAAGTATTTGCAATGTAATGCTTGCAATCAAAGCAAGAGCAAGGTCACACCGGCTAATAGAGTTGAGGGATTTACTACCAAAGAGCCTTTAGAAGTAGTATTTGCTGATTTAATAGGTCCGTAAAAACCAAGTGTAGGAGGAGCTCGTGACATACTAAGTATAATGGACCACTATTCTAGATATGGGTTTTGCTATTTAATGAAGAGCAAAACTGAAACATATATAAATCTCTTTAATTGGATTAAATTTGCTGAAAGGAAAACTAAAAAGAAATTAGTAACTCTTATAACAGATAATGGTGCGGAATTTACAAATAATAAATTCCAGAATAGACTTACGATGTTAGGTATTCAACATAAACAGTCTGCACCATATAGGCCACAACATAATGCCTTTATAGAGAGACGAGGCCAAACACTACAATCAATGGCACGAACTATGATGTCTGATTCAGGATTACCTGACAATTTATGGGGAGAAGCAATAATGTGTGGTAATCATATATTAAATAATGTTGTTAATTCAACAACAGGTGAATTACCATTCACACTGTGGCATGGTACAAAACCTGATTTAAGTTACATGCACACATTTGGAGCACCAGCATGGGTGCATATTCCTTCACAACTCAGACACAAAGGACAACATACAGCTAAAAGATTATTTTTTGTAGGATATAAATCTAATCATAGATATTATAGATTCTGGGAACCAGGTACATCTAGAGTTAACACCAGTGCTAGTGCTAAATTCCTAGAACATGTAGGATGGAATAGATTAGAGCAAGATTTAAATAACGAAGTAATTATTGAACCCTACAAAAGGCAGAAAGATCAGACTAATTATAAGAAGAGTCCAATTAAAGAAGAAGTCCACGAAGAGCAAATAGGACTAGAACAAGAGGAAACTGTTGATCAGTTAGATAATCAAGAAGATAATCAAGAAGAGTTAATAAATGAAAGTCCACCTGTAAGTCCTGTAATACCTAGATGTACTATACGTGTAACTGGACCACCTGATAGGTATCAAGCAATTATAGTTTGCCAAGTAACTAAAGTTCCAACTAGTGTAGATGAACTTAGGATATATCCTGCTAAGGATCAGGAGAATTGGCAAAAGGCAATGGAAAAAGAACTAAATTCATTAAAGGTTATGAAAGTATATGAAGATGCCAAATTACCTCCAGGAGAAAAATCAATTGGGTGCAAATGGATATTTAAAGTAAAAACTAGAAATGATGGGACTGTTACCCATAAGGCTAGGTTGGTAGCTCAAGGATTTAATCAAACTGCATCTGATTAAGATGAAGTTTTTGCACCAAGTCTTAAAGCAACATCTTTGAGAGCAGCATTAGTGTGGGCAGCTAAGAAAAAATATGTCATTAACCATTTAGATGTAGAAACTGCTTATTTGCATGCACCTTTGCAACACACTATGTATTTACAAAAGCCAATTATTTTAAAAGACAATAAAGTAAATAGTAATGATTGTTGGAAACTCAAAAAGAGTCTTTACGGGTTGAAACAATCTGGCTTTGAGTGGAATCAATATATTGTGAAAGAATTAAACAATATAGGATTTAAATCTGGTTTATCAGATCCATGTGTGTTTAAAAGAGAAAATAATGGAACGGTGTCATTATTGTTATTATTTACAGATGATATTGCTTTGATAACTAAGACTAATAATGAAGCTAATGAGATTATATCATTATTAGCTAAAAAGATAAAATTAAAGCATTTAGGTGAAATTAAAAGGTATCTAGGATTGACAATTAACAATACAAAAAATGGATTTAAGATATCTCAAGAAGATAAAATTTGCCAATTAATTAAAACGTATAAAATGGAACTTTGTAAACTGGCAAAGACTCCAATGAGTCAGGAAGTTTGCCAAACTGATGATCAAAGTCCCAAATTTGATAAGTCTATATATCAATCTTTGATTGGCAGCTTATTATATATAAGCAATTGGTCAAGGCCAGATATAGCTCATAGTGTTAATCAGCTGGCACGTTTTAATTCAGATCCACATCAATGTCATTGGCAATCATCAAAGAGAATTTTAAAATATCTTAAAGGAACAATGAACCATGCATTGTATATAGAACCAAAGGGTGATTTGAGTCTTAGTGCCTATGCAGATGCAAGTTTTGCAACTGACATAAACACTAGAAAATCAACATCTGGGATGGCTATATTATTTGGTAAGACACTAATAGGGTGGAGGTCAATCAGACAACAGCATATCAGCTTGTCCACGATGGAAGCGGAATTTTCATGTCTGTCATTACTATGCACTGACTTGATTTTGTACAAACAGTTATTATTAGACATGGGTGTAACTGTTAAAGATTCCATTATTGTGTACAAGGACAACCAGGCAACCATAAAGTTAGCTACTAGTATTGCTGTAAAAACTAGATCAAAGCATACTGATTTAAGATACTTAAATGTTAGAGAATCTGTAAAGAATGGGCTAATTAAATTGGAATACTGCATGACAGAAGAAAACATTGCAGATCAATTTACAAAAGCTCAAGGAGTAATCAAATTTAAAGAGAGTTGTAACAAATATGATTTAAAGATGTAAATAGTTATATTTATTATTATTTCCTAAAAGGGGAGAATGTTAGGGATAACATTGTTTACCCTAACTGGTTTAGGTAAAATAATAAATATATTATCATAGTTTATAAGTTAAAGTGTCTGCAACTTTAAATATAGGACTGTAATTAGGGGAGTGGTTGTGAAAGCACTTTAAAAGAAGCAAGACAATAGCTTGCTCTCTCTCTGGCTTTGATGATCCCTAATTATTGCATGGACTCAAGACTGCGTTACTCAAACGGGAGAGATAAACAAAGGACTGATTTGTAAGTGAACTGACATAGGATATTCCACATGGACTTTGCTAGCTGAATATCCTTGAATGGACTGATTAAATGATACATGACTAATGGACTGTTATTTTGACTATGCTATAAATGGAATAAACTATATTTTTGATGGCACAAGTGTATCTGTTATTTTTACTGTATGTTAATAAACATACAAGCTTATCTCACTCATTTATCTGTATGGCTATCTGACTAACGCTGCACATTCTGTTTAGCTTGTCTCCTTAACCCTGGTTGGGGGGCCCAGGCTTAACACTGGTCATGGGCCCAGGCTTAACACTTTTTATATCAAGTTTATGTATTAACACACTCCAAATAGAAATATTATTTATGCCACTAGAGTAAATGCAAGCTAGAATGACCGTCTATATGTACTTACTTTCATCTTTTGTTCACTATCATTGCTAGCTAGTGGAAGAGCTGTAATGAGTAAGCAGACTTTTTGTTTTGTTTTTCTACATTGTGGGACCCTTTACAACAGCTGTATGACTATCCTAATTTAGGAGCCATTGTTGTGGTTTATTACTTCAAGTGAGATGGCAACATATATATTCAATAAAAAATAATGCAGACATAAATCACATTGAAGCTTTTTTGGGTTATTCACAAATAAAGCTTTAATCAATATTATGTGTATTTGTATTATTAATAAATATAAAACAAGAATTGTACAATTGATAAAATAAACATTGAGTTTGATGAAAGAACATTTAATATTGGTAGAGATTCTAATAATTTAATAATTGCTATTATTCACAATGGTGGTATTGAACAGAAAATTTAAATATACAACTTTTAGTGTATTACAATGGGAATAGTTTTGGAAATATTTCTGTTAACTATATATGAAGAATTTTACCTTTTGTTCTATATATAATTATATATTATTGCAGATTTAATATATCCTTTCTTTGTACCTTATTTATTTGAGTACCTAAAGGAAGTAATTAGTGAAAAACAATTAATGTGACATTAGACCTGACATTTAAACTCATGTACACAACTACAATGAAAAACCCTCCAAAATGGAAAGTATACCCTTTTATGCCCTTGTTTTAGAAAAGAAAAGAAAACACTGGAAGCCAATAATTTAACAACCAGTATGACTGGGTGGGTGTGGGCAATTCGACATCACTCACTCCCACCCAATCACCTCCTGCTCTGGAATATGGAGTGAGTCTCCATCCCCTATCATCACCCTTACTTTCTCAGGCCAGGTCAGGAGTGATGGGGAGGGACCAGCCAATGATGGGATCAGCCAACAGGGAGCCGCAGCAGAAGGCTGAAAGAACTGCATGTGGCTCCAGAGCCACATGTTGCAGCCCCTGGTTTATCCATTTGAAAAGGCTCCACAAGACAGGCATAATAAATGGCTCCCAGTGCAAAGTTGGTTGGAAAAATTAGTAGTACTCCTGCAGGAGGTAGCAGTTTGAAAATTCCAAAAACTATACCCTCGTTTTAAAATATATGTCTTGGAGATACCTATGGGTGTCTGTGACCTTGATAAATAGCTGTGTTTTCATTAACATGACTACCAGGACACAGGGCACATCTGCAGGCAGGTCTGTTATTTTGGATGAAGTCCAGTTGATAGGAAGGGCAAAGGCTGAATGCAAGGTCAAGCCCTCCGTGTTGTTTATTGCTTTCTTTGTTGCAGCACAAAGCAAGGTTTTTCTGTCCCGGAGGTCTCAACCCTGATCCCTGTTGTGGTGACAGAAGAGGCTTTGGGCAGCCTTTATTAATTGTATTTTGTGTCCCAGCAGGGCCACTAATAAAACGCTTGAAGAGACCAGATACTTATTGTACCAGAGACGTTATGTATTCTCACTGTATTGTGTTCAGGTTCACAAAAGGTTTTCATAAGTCTGCTGCTCCATTTGGCAGATGATGACGACGAAGTCTTTAGTTATGTTTTTGACCCACCCCTGAGAGGATGTTATCTTATATTTTCTCTGTTATGACGATTGGAGGAAGATACAAGCAACCGAGTGAAAGCTGCATGTTTATGTACTTCCTCTCCAGGGACTAATCAGGGTATGCACATAGTTCTTACTTTTGTGAGTATTATATGGGAGGGTCCAATTAGCATGGTGCAAGAGCTTCCATCTAAAATAAGTTAATCTCTTGTCCTGGGATCAGCAATCCTACCAACTGGAAGCATTTATAAATTCTCTGGATGAATCTTCAAGCCATTAATTGCGCTAAATCCCAGTTTAGAAGTTCAACTAACTATCCCTGGAGCCTATTAGTTTGGAAAATGGAATTGTAAGTTATACGTGAATACGAGTGACAGTCTTCCCTGAGATTTTCTTTGTCCCTTGAGTATGCTGACTAGGATAAAGAGAGTTAGAGGACTGTCACATCTTTATGGCCACAGTTTTCCACCTTCATCCTAAAGTGACAGCCAAAATTATCAGTCAGGAGTTTTCAAAATCCACATTCTGAAATTTCAGAGAATCATTTTCTTACTTGGAATCGGTAGGTATACAGTGAAGGACTGAATCAAGCCTCCTATGACACCAAAGGCAAAGGTTTCCTCTGTCTAGTTGTGTCTGACTCTAGGAGACTGTATTCATCTCTGTTTGTTATCCAAGAGAGCCAGCATTCTCTGAAGACACTTCTGTGGTCATATAGCCAGCCTGACTATATGCTAAGGTGTGCAGAATGCTGTTACCTTCCCATCAAAATGGTACCTATTTATCTACTTGTATTTGCATGCTTTCAAACTAAGGTTGCAGGAACTGGGGCAAGAAATGGGAGCTTATCCCACTGTTTGGTGCTCGGGTCTTGAATCTTGGCTGTCAGCTTTCCAACTGACAATCTCAGTATCTTTAACTATTGAGCCAACATGTCCCTTCCTATGATACTAATCAGGATTTTTTTTTTCTGATTTTGGAAGTTGTCTGTAAGCATGACAGGCACCCTGTCTTTTAATTGAAATATGCCAATTGGTTTCAATTGCTAGTGTGGTGTTTTAGCATTTTAGTAATGCTTGCTGATTCAGTGGAATGGTGCAGAAAGACAGAATATTTCATGCTGCTTTAAAATTAAAAGAGGATGGGGCGTTTTTTTCAAAGCATTAATTACAGCACTGTACAGAAAAGGAAAGGCTCAAATACCTGGTCAAGGCTCTTCAGTTTTTATATCTGTCATTTGATTGCACTGCAGGCCAAGGGATATATTGTAACCCAAACCTCTGCAATGAAAAAATGGAAGGCTAAATTGCTTTGCTAATCAAGGTGCCAATGCTTGCATGTATATTTAATGACAAAACAATCCCACTGAAACAAAGGTGGACAATTTCTATAGAAATATTCTTGCTGATGGGTGGCACTGAATTGTGTTATCCTTAGCTGCCTCGGGCATCAGTAGCTCTGATCTCTCCAGATACCTTGAGAAAGAAAACTGAATAATAATTACCAAAACCTTTAATACCGCAGCAGTTCCCTGTGAAATCTTGGTTTGGGGTTTCAAGGATTGTCATGCAGCATCTTTTTCAGCAACCCAACGAGAAAGGCAGATCAGCTGTTTTTAAAAACTACAATACTGCATGCATCTGAGCAACTGATTGGCTGAACAAGTTTTGATTTAGATTTTGTGCTAAGCAAAAGGCTTCATTTCTGTTGTTACCCTGGTGCACTTTATAGCAATACCTGTTAAAAAACCAATCCACTTTCTCACTAGTTTTGTGTATTCAATGGACATACAGTACTTGTCTTATACATTTAATATAATTGGGTCACATATGGAATATGGTTAAAGATATTGACAAAAGACATTTGAGAGCCAGTTTGATGTAGTTAAAATACCAGGCTTGAAACCTGAAGACCATGAGATAGATTCATTCATTCATTCATTCATTCATTCATTCAGCCACCCACCTCACAAGCATAAGAAGAATTCTCCTACCACCAGAAGTATAAAGCGAGTTGGATGACTTTAGGATAGTCATTCTCAATCAGCTCCAGAAGAAGAAAATAACAAACCACTTACGGATATACTATCACCCCTTAGTGTTGGACCAGGCCAGGAACCAGTTAATACTAGAACTCAATTGACACAGGCTATAAGAGTTGACAGTGTTTCCTCTTTTCTCCTTTCTTATTCCAAAAAGACTCAAGGTGGAGCAACTTCAGTTTCTTTCTGATACTGTCTTGTGTTTTTCAGACTGAGCTCATGTTTTGCTTACAGCCTTTTCTCTTAGGTCAGTTTGAGGGTAAATATAAGAATACCCGGTTTGGTGGGTCTGACTATGTATAGAAAATACATAAGGAACAATGGCCTGTGTTATTCTATGCTGCTTGATTTGTAGGATATTTGCAGAACTATCATAGCTCCCAGATGAAAGAAAATCCCAGGTTAAAATCTGGACAACTTTTATGGAAACAGTTTGCAGGCAGAAACTTAAAATTAGGGTCAAATAGCAACATTGTCATCATGCCAGATAAGGCATTGCTTCAAGTAGGAAGATCAAGTACAAGAAGATGGAAGTGAATTACTTTCTTTTATTGGATTTTATATTGATCTCATTAAATTTTAAATCTTCAACATTTGTCGGTGATTGCAACAAAATTGAGAAATTGATTGAGAAACACCATAGAATGTTAATATTTCACTAGTTTATTGTTTTAGTAGTTTAGTATTTTATTCAATTAATAATTAACTTGGCAATTTCGCCTCTAAGTATTTTAGATTCCTTTTAGTATTTGCACTAATACTTTATTCTGTTTATTTCAGTTTGTAGCTTAGTAATATTTATTTTACTTATTTTTGTGCCTCATAATTATTGTCATAAACCCATACAACATTCTGGCAAGTTACTGTAATAAAGGATATTTATTAATTAGGATAATATATACAATGATGAATTTTATATATTTATTAAATAGCAATAACACTATTATATCAACTACTTAAACCCTTAATATGCTTTTCATAGTCAAATTCTCATTCTCCAGGTGTCTTCAGTATGTAAGATATGGATTCACCCATCTCCTGTCTTCTGGCTGTATTTCATTACAAGTGCTTCCACACACTTCTGCTATTTTTTCCTCTCCAAACCCTCAGGGGCACTTTGAAGCTGATCTGTGATCTGAAATGCTGAAATTGAGGAGGAAAAAAAATAAAACTCTGCCTTGCCTGAAGCAGCTGCAAATCCTATAGCAACAACCCCCCCCTCCTTTCCTTCATTGCAGATATAAAACACAGAAGAAAGGAAGGAAGGGAGGGAGGGAGGGAAGAAGGAGGGAAAGGCAGGGGAGGGAGGGAGGAAAGACAGGCAGGCAGGCAGGAAGTTTGCAGACTTTCATCACCTACTAAAGAGAAGGAAAAACTCTAGCTGACACCATTCCTCCTTTTTTGTTGGGATTATGGATCATTGTAAAGTTCTCAACCTATCATTGTGGCCACAAGACTGTAAATTGAGAAACTGGGGATAAATGTGAAGCAATAGTTTGTGGGTAAAAATAGCCACAATGCCAGTATCAAAACCAAAGCAAGCAAGCAAACCAAACCTATGTTTGCAATGATTTTGGATCTACCTTAGCTAAGCTGGGAACACATTAACTCTTTTCTTTAACATTGCTGCTGCAGTGTTGTGTCTACTCCCCAGTCCACCTAAAGCACTTATGCCTCTCAGATTGCAAGGAGCAGGAAAGTATCAGCATTTACGGAATCCAAACAACAGCTCTAAACAACTTTAACAGCTGCATCTATGACATTCTCTGTCTTTCTTCTCTACCTGAACCAGAGCCTAGAACAGAGCTCTCCAAACTTGGCAACATTAAGATTTGTGGATTTCAACTCCCAGATGGCTGGAGAATTCTGGGAATTGAAGTCCACAAATCTTAAAGTTGCCAAGTGTTCTGTCCCCTCATTAGCATTCTTGAGATCCCCGCGCTTTGATTGGCCAAAGGGCGGGGCACTCTGATTGGCTAGGCGAGCCGCGCCGATTGGCTCGCTAGGAATCTCCCGCCATTGGTCGATTCGAATCGCGGGAGATTCAAAGCGGTGCCATTGGCCGCGGCCGCCGCGGCTAAAGAAATAAAAAGCCGCAAAGTTTCTCCATAGCCCCAGTTCGGTTCCTAACTCAATAAAAGAGCTTGATACTAAGTCACTGACTCCTGGCATCATTTCCGATGACAAACCCACTGGCGACGAAGGTGGGATTCTGATCCTGAACCGAAGCACGTGTCCGACGGAAGCCAGACGAAACTCCACGATGGCGAACATCACACCCCCCGCACCCTTCAACCCTGCCAGCGAGGACTGGGAATCGTACTCCGACAGATTCCGCATGTTCCTCGAGTGCAGCGACCTGAAGGACGCCACCGGCCACATGAAGCGAGCCGTCTTCCTGACCCACTGCGGGACCGCAGTGTTTAAGATGGCCAAAGCGCTTGCCAAACCCGCCGATGTGACCGCGATGGACTGGGACGTCCTCGAGCCAATACTCCGGCGACACTACGCTCCAGATGTGCCCATCCTCATCCGACGACATGAGTTCTACCGTCGGGACCAACGGTCGGGTGAGAGTTTTAGCAACTTCGTCGCCGAACTACAGCGCCTAGGGGGCCTGTGCGAATTCGACAACCTGAACAAAGCCCTGCGAGACCGAATCGTGCTCGGCCTTTGGGACCCCGTCCTCCAGAGTCGGCTGATGGCCAAGGGCAACATCACCCTTGCAGATACCTCACCGAAGCCACAGCTGCCGAAGCAACCCGAACATCCGCCGACCACATGCGCCAACCGAACGCTGGGGACCGCAGCGGGAACAACCACCCTGCAAAGTCGGCCGAGGCCCAACCCGAGACGACCACCCACCAGGGCGACATCCACTCAGCATCGGGCACTTCCGACGAGGAGGAGGAAATCCACCGTCTCCAGGCAGGCCGCGACCCACGGAACCGGCGGGGTCGTAAGTCGAGGACCACTTGTGCCGGTTGCGGAGGCGACCACCCCAGGTCCGAATGCCGGTTCTTCGATTCAATCTGTTGGCATTGCGACAAGAAGGGACACATCGCCCGCGTCTGCCGTCTCAAAAAGAACCGCAGCCCTCCACGATGGGACCAGAGCGAACGGAGATGAGAGAGCACACCACCCCGGACCAGAGATCGCCCCTCTGACAACAGATGGGACCAGAATGGACGATCCCTATGAAGCGGCGAGACCCGGCGAAGAGAGGAGACCCATCAGACGGTCACCATCGGCCACGCCACAACCAACGACGCCCGGAAGGTCTACGTGGAGGTAGGCATCGAAGGTGAGCCATGTAAAATGGAGGTGGACTCCGGGTCCTACCTCTCCATGATAGCATGGCAAGAAATAAAACGCTTGGTGCCTACCATCCAAAAAAAGGCCTAGACAACCAGAGACTAATCGTGAAAGACTATCAGGGAAACCGCATCCCTGTAGTCCAAACCGGACAGTGCAAGGTAACCTACAAAGGGCGCACCGAAAGGCTTCCCCTGACCATCGTCGATCGCGACCGCCCAAGCCTACTGGGACTGCAATGGTTCGCCCCGCTCGGCATCGCAGTCACGGGAATCGACCACATCACCGACGACAACTGGGAGCAACAACTAGCCCAGGAATTCCAAGAGGTCTTCGACGGAAACCTAGGCAAGTACCGAGGGCCCCTTATATCATTCAGCCTAGACCCAAACATCCCCCTAAAATGCCTGAAACCAAGGTGGGTGCCATTCGCGCTTAAACCCAAGATAGATGAGCAAATTGACAAGCTCATCAAGCAAGGGGTCCTACAACCCATAGACCACGCCCGGTGGGAGACCCCCATAGTCACCCCGATCAAGCCTGATGGGTCGGTGAGAATCTGTGGGGACTATAAGGCCACCCTAAATGGCGCCTTGCAACAAAGCGCTTACCCCGTCCCAGTAGTGCAACACCTACTACATTCACTGGGAGGGGGAAAGGTTTTCGCTAAACTCGACCTCGCCCAGGCATACCAACAATTGCCAGTCGACGAGGAAACGGCAGAAGCGCAAACCATAGTCACCCACCGGGGAGCATTTAAATGCAACCGGCTCCAATTCGGAGTCAGCGTGGCGCCTGGAATATTCCAAAGCCGAATGGAAAGGCTATTACAAGGCATCAAGGGGGTGGTACCTTACTTCGACGACGTCTTAGTGTCGGCAACCAACCAGGCCGAACTAGAGGGTCGCCTAAGGGAGATCCTAACCAAATTCAAAGAGACCGGGCTCAAGGTAAAGAGGGAGAAATGCCAATTATACATGGAATGGGTTGAATTCCTAGGATATCTCCTGGACCATCACAGCATTCACCCCACAAACCAAAAGATCAAAGCCATCAAAGAAGTCCCCACACCCAAGTCGAAGACAGAGCTGCAGGCGTTTCTAGGGCTGCTTAACTTTTATAATGTCTTCCTGCCCCAAAAGGTGACGGCGGCGGAGCCTTTGCATAGGCTTTTGGACAAGGCGGCGACCTGGACTTGGGGGAAATGCGAGGAAGCCACCTTCCAGAAAACAAAGGACCTCCTCACTTTGGATGCCGTCCTTATCCAGTACAACGAGACCCTACCTCTGGCCGTCACATGCGATGCATCACCCTTCGGCGTCGGCGCTGTCCTCAGCCATACTCTCCCCGGCGGAAAAGAAGCGCCCATCACGTTCTTTTCAAGGACCCTCACCAAACCGGAGCGGAACTACAGCCAGCTGGACAAAGAGGCTCTGGCTATCGTCGCCGCAGTAAAAAGATTCCACGAGTATCTCTACGGCCGGACATTTACCATCATAACCGACCACAAACCGCTGCTGGGAATCCTTGCAGGGAACAGGGCCACCCCGAACATTCTGTCTCCCCGAATAACAAGGTGGTCTGAGTTCCTGGCGGCCTACAATTATGGACTCACACACAGACCAGGTAAGACTATCTCCCATGCGGACGCCTTAAGCTGCTCGCCGTTACCGGAGCCTGACACCGACCCAGCACCCACGACGACCACCCTCAGTATAGAGACTCTACCCAACCTACCCATAACCGCGTCAGACATTGCCCAAGAAACTAATAAAGACAAACGTCTGGCGCGGGTGTTGCATTGGATAGAGAAAGGGTGGCCGGAAAGGGACAACGATGAGTCCGTCAAGACATTCCGGAACCGGCAAACGGAACTCTCATTACTAAAAGGGTGCATACTATGGGGGGATAGGGTGGTCATCCCAGAAAAGCTACAAGGGAAGGTTCTGGAACTGTTACACGAGGGGCACCCGGGCATTGTTAGGACAAAAGCCCTGGCCAGAAGTTACGCTTGGTGGCCAGGGATGGACAAACAGATTGAGGCCTGGGTAGCAAGGTGCTAACGATGCCAGGAAACTAGACCAAGCCCACCCACAGCATCCGTCCTAGAGTGGGAAACCCCAAGGGGACCTTGGTCTAGGATCCACATAGATTTCGCCCACAAAATGATCCACATAGGTTTCGCCCACATAAGGACACACCTTCCTAATAACCGTAGACGCTTACTCCAACTGGCTGGAGGTAAGCAACATGAGAACAACAACCACGGAGGCCATGACCAAAGAACTCGGCAAACTTTTTGCAACACACGGCCTCCCAGATGTCGTCGTTTCTGACAACGGGCCCCAATTCACCTCGCTAGAATTCGAAAAATTCCTAGCGGAAAGGGGCATCCAACACGCGCTGACAGCACCGGCGCATCCGGCGGCGAACGGTAGGGCGGAACGGATGGTTCAATTCACAAAGAAAACCATCCAGAAAATAGACCACGGGGAGATCCAGGACAAAATAAATAAATTACTCTTCACCCAACACATAACCCCAAATACCACAATGAATAAAAGCCCAGCCGAACTGCTAATGGGGAGGAAAATAAGGTCCCCACTCGACAGATTACACCCCACGTACAACCCAGAGAAACCCCCAGACTCAACCAGCAAACACCGAACCTTTGCACCAGGTGACGCCGTTTACGCGAAAAACCTAACGGGACACCCGTTATGGGTACCGGCCGTCATCACACAACTAACAGGCCCACACTCGTACCGGCTACAAACAACCAACGGACAAGTGTGGAAACGCCACATCGACCAATTAAGATCGAGAACGACCACCCAAGAGACCACCGACGCGCAAACAGGCAAAACCAACCCCCACAACACAAACCAAGAGGGGAGGGAATACCCAGGGGACCAAAACCGACGAAGAATAAACCAACCATACTCACCGGGAAGCAGCCAGCACGAAACCTCACCAGAAAGAGACAGCCAGGCCAGCTCAACCAACCCGGGAAGCCCAGGAGGGAGCTACGGAGAGCGGCCCGGCCCGACCGACCAGGCAGTTCTCACAACGGCATCCAGAGAAGCAGAGCCCCCGACCGAACCGGCCGGGATCCAACCTACGACTGAGCTACGCAGGTCCAGTAGGCTAAGACGGAGCCCCGCCTACCTACGGGACTACGCAACGTAAGGACTGAACCAAGAGGGGAGGGGTGTTCTGTCCCCTCATTAGCATCCTTGAGATCCCCGCGCTTTGATTGGCCAAAGCGCGGGGCACTCTGATTGGCTAGGCGAGCCGCGCCGATTGGCTCGCTAGGAATCTCCCGCGATTGATCTATTCGAATTGCGGGAGATTCAAAGTGTTGCCATTGGCCGCGGCCGCCGCGGCTAAAGAAATAAAAACCCGCAAAGTTTCTCCATAGCTCCAGTTCGGTTCCTAACTCAATAAAAGAGCTTGATACTAAGTCACCAACTCCTGGCATCATTTCTGACGATGCAACACCAAGTTTGGGGACTCTTGGCCTAAAAAAATGGAGTGAAGCAAGGTTTGGTGAAAGGAAAAATAAAAGTTTTATTTCAAGTTTGTTGATAAGGTATCTGTTAAATTTACAAGAGAGCCCCTGTGTTCAGATGGAGGGAGGTGAAGTAAAGCAAAGTTCCTGGAAATGGGAAAATGATCCATCTGAAGCCAGCAGAACTCCAGCTTTACAAAAGATAGAACAAAAAATGGGCTTGGCTGCTGAAAGATTAATATTATTATTGGAACATAGTGGCATGTAGCCAAAGCAGTCTGAAGCATAGGCTGCATAGAGGTTCCTGCCATAGAAACCCAGAGGTCCAAAGCTCTTTCATATTGGCAAATGAATCTGAACATGTGGAGATGTTTTTACTGTGCTGCAGTATCTGTATTGAAGATAGAGATACTCATAGCTCTCGCTTAATGACCACAATTGGTACTGGAATGTTGGGCATTAAGTGAGATATCTTGCCACATGAGCACTTCACCCAATGACCATGGTTCTATGCGCTCTGGTTGTAGTCATTATGTGATCTCATTGGTTTCTAAGCAAATGTAGGCTCAGGTAATAAGTGTGGGGTTGTAAGCATGGAGAGACAGGGAGGGAAGGATTTTGGCTGCGTTCTTTGCTTGGATTTCATCCAAGGGTAGGA
This sequence comes from Hydrophis major, assembly GCA_033807585.1. Taxonomy (NCBI): domain Eukaryota; kingdom Metazoa; phylum Chordata; class Lepidosauria; order Squamata; family Elapidae; genus Hydrophis; species Hydrophis major. Next base: position 146,668,414 of record CM066330.1, read on the forward strand.
TTCTACCAGTTTGCACCTATTCACTAGAACAGGTTGTTAACATACTGAGCAGTTCGGAGAACCGGTTGTTAGAAGAAATTACTGGCCTAATCCTGTAAGGAAGGCAGGAAGGAAACATTCTGGTGTTGCTTACAGAAACTGCCTCTCTGTTAACCCTTATTACATTCTTGGCAGGACTAGACTTCCTGTTTCTGGAACTTCTCTGGAGTTTTTGTTCCCTCCTTTGCTGGTACTTTGCTTGTGTGGAGTGATCATTGAAAAAAGTGACTTATGACCCTTTTTCACACTTACGACTGTTGCAGCATCCCCACAGTCATGAGAGGCCAGATGAGGAGATGCGTTCCTCCATGTGAGTGATGTTGAGTTGGCCATGCCCAGCCAGTAACATGACCACCAAGCCATGCCCACCCAGTCACATGACCACCAAGCCACACCTACCACCTAAGCCATGCCCACAGAACCGGTTGTTAAAAAATTGAATCCCACCCCTGATTTCATCAGGCATGTTGCTAAAATCTTTTCTTTCTGCAGCTTCATGCCTGCAGAGCAGCTTCAGGGAGGGATGCAGGGAGAAAAGGATAAATCTAGCCAGGCATGGAGCCGCAATCCTTTTTTCTCTGCAGCTTTGTGCCTGCAGCTGCCAAAATCCAAGCAGGAATGAATCTGAATCCTTCAGCTGGAAGCTCTTTTTGCCAAATCCTCTTGGCAGTAGGCAGTAGCTTGCAATCTTTCTTGTCAGCTTCCCCAATGACTTTCTGGGGAAGCCAGTACAGAAAATTGCAAATGGTGATCACATGATTGCAAGATACTTGCAACTGGGTCACAAGTTTGCCAAGTTTGCCAAGCATCCAAATAATGATCGCATGACTGTGTTCTCTGTGTGTATGCCATTTGGTGATGCAGGAAGTGCTTTACAGGCACTCCCTTTAAAGCACACCCTTTTTGAGCCCATCATTAATTTGAACCATCATTAAATGTATGGTTGTTATTTGAGGGCTACCTGTAGTGTTGCTACCAGTTAGGACATAGAAACTTCCTTATTGTATACTAGATGAGACCAGTGGTGGGATTCAAATAATTTAAAAACCAGTTCTCTGCCCAAATGACTGGCTTGGTAGGCATGGCTTGGTGGTCATGTGACTGGATGGGTGTGGCCAACTCAACATCACTCACATTGAGGGGCATTTCACCTCACCCGGGCTCCCACTGAAACCTGAACTACTATGTCTGAATACCTTCCTTTTCATCAGAAATACCTACAACCCAGAATTACAAAATCAGGCAGGATGCCAGAGCACTTTGAGGAATTAAAATAGTTAAAATGTAATAATAATTATCAGCAGCCAATGCTTGCCCATAAAGTGAAACCCTTTAGCAGAGAGGTGATTTAAGCCCTCCAGAAAGTAGGTGGGCATCTTCCTGACAGGATTAGCCCTGTAAAGTGGAAAAAACAAAAGACTGTTGGAAGGAGATTTCTTCCAAGAACCAGTTTGCTGAACTGCTCAGAAAGTCAACAAATGGTTCTCCTAAACCTGTGCCAACCGGCTGAATCCCACCACTGGATGAGATTTAATAATGTTGTACAGATTGACAACAATGTTCGAGGCAACAGTTTACCAATTTTCTAGTGGTAGATTAAGATGCCAGGGACTGAATCTAATATTTTCAGTATGGAGACCCTATGTTATCTCTGATTTATAAATCCTTTATTTATTGAATCAGTCATATTATACTTATATTTATGTCTTGCCCCTTACTATGTCACTCTGGCATGTAAAGACAAATTTCTTTCAATTAGGTTCGACTCCTAAGTGATTACACAGGCATGTCTGGGTAATTTTCTTGATAACACAGAAATTGTTTGCAATTGTCTTTTGGGATACTTTTTGGCTTCTTCCTCTTGCCTACAGTCCCAGTATTACTCTTTTATGAAACTAACCACAGTGAATAAATTATGAATCACTTGTTTTTGTTTCCTTCCAGGCTGGAAATGCTGAAAATAGTATGTAATAATCTAACACTTTCCTATCCCAAGAAAGCCCTGACCTGTTCCTCTCCGCTATTTCTGCTATAGTCCTGGACATAGTAAGTTCTGTTTATGGCTGTTGTAATCCTAGCTAGCAGACTATATTTTATACTTTCTGTGTCATGCATATTCAGGCAACTTACTGCCCTGCCACTATTACTTATTATTCTATCCTATAATAGTTGATTGTATTGTTTGGGAAACCTGAAGGGCTAGTTGAGTCATATTGGAGAGCTATGTGATCATTAACAGTTGACACCAATTTGATTAGAAAGAACTTACAAAGAATCTTATCTCTCAGCTTATGGCAATTTTTGAACTGACTTTATACAGGACAAAGAGAACAAGCCAGCTTTCCAAATCTCACTAAAGATTTGTAATATATCGGTTATCATCTCTAGCTACATAGAAAGAGGTGCTGGAGTTATGGAAGCAGTCGTATATCTTATTTTGGTTTGTTTGCTGTGAAATGTTAGATGTTTTGTTCCTGAATGATAGAATAGTTAGATTATATGGGTTTTTTTTCCTCCATGTAACCATGTTCTCATTTTTCCTGTACTCACTGAGTGCATAAACTGGCCTCCTACAATAAACAAAGTCTCAAAATTATAATCCCACTTTGGAGGTAGGAAAATAAATGAAGTGTCCTTTCTGCCTTAGGTTTAAGGGAGATAAGCTTCTTACTGTTCTATTTGCTTCATTAGAAGAGATTGTTAGATATGAAATGTGCAATCCCCTTTTAGTTACTGGAAGAGCTTTGCCTAATAACAACTAGTGGCTAGATGAGCAACTAGGAGGAAAGGAATAATGGTTTTTTTTAAAAAAAAAAAAACACTTAAAAGTTGCCACAATGAAGTTTGGAAAGAGATTACAAGTAGTCCTCAACTTATGACCAGAATCGGGACCAGAATTTTCATTGCTGAGCAAAGCGGTGAGTCGCATAGTTGTTAAGTGAATCTGGCTTCCCCCATGAACTTTGTTTGTCAGAAGGTTGCAAATGACAATCACATGACTTTGTTTTTTGTTTTTTGTTTCAAACTTTATTACATAAAATTATATACATCCTTATGTCAACGTCAAGACATCATTTAGATTTCCTTATTATATTTCTATATATACTTTCTTATTATATTACCATTGCATATTTCTTTCCTTATTCTTATTACAAATTAATATATTTTCATCATATATTTCCATTTTCTCCACAATAGATATATACATAATATCCTATTCTTTACCTAATTACCATTTTAGTTTCTTTTTATTCTTAAACTATTTGTACCAGGCGTCCCAGACTATAAAATACGTTGAATCCTCTTCATCTCTTAGTTTCAAAGTCAGCCCGTCCATCTCTGCACAGTCTAATTTTTTTTTTAATAACAACACCCTCCGGTGGTACATTTTCCTGCTTCCAAAATTGTGCATAAGAGATCCTAGCAGCTGTTAAAATATGTGACATAATATATCTGAATTTTTTGTTGTATTTTTCTGTTGTTAAGCCTAATAAAAATAATTCTGGTTGGGGTTCAATTTTCTGTTTTATTATTTCTTCTAACCACAGTTGAATTGTATTCCAATATTTCTTTCCACCATGTATGAAAATAGGTGCCCCTTTCTTTCTTACACTTCCAACAATTTGGATTTTGGTTGAACGTTTTTGCTAGCCTAGCAGGGGGTAAGTGCCACCTACAAAATATTTTGTACAGGTTTTCCTTGTATGCCGTAGACATAGTTAATTTGTAATTTAGTCACCACATTTTTTCCAATGTTCCAAATCTATATTGTGTCCAACATTTTTCACCCTTACTACCATTGTTTCTTTAACCACCTCTTCTTCTATCTTAAAGTCAATCACATGACTTTGGAACATCATATTATCATAAAAATATGTCATGTCACCTTCTTCTATATGATTGTAATTTTGAACAGTCACTAAATAAATAATTGTAGGTCGAGGACTACAACCATACAACTTCATATCTTTTTTAAAAAGTTAGAATTTTGATCTTATTTTGTTGTTTTTGAGATACTTCCTTTCTACTCTTCCTACATCCTCCTCTCCCTTTGATATAACCTGGAATAATGTTTGTTGAGAAATTTCAAGAAACAAATGCTACAAGAATACAAAGGCAGTTCCTAAGGAACCATTTACAAAAATGATCAAAAATTCTTGTTACAATTTAACTCTAGTCTTATAAGTTCCAAGCAGCCTCCTCCAGCAAAATCTTAATATTAATTCTTTTCTTCTCCCTTCCCACTTATAGCAAAAAAACAAAAAAAGTTTTTTTTTTCCAATGTTCAGAAATCTTTAATGTCCCCTTGGCTTTAATTTTCAAAATTAATTACCTGCTGATGCCAAAGCGGGTTTTTCCAATTTCCATCTGCTATCACCGTAAGGAAGGAGAGTGAGAAAAAACAAACTTTCCCTTTTAACTTTCATCTGCCGTTTTTTCTAATCTTCTTAGGGAACGATGTATCTTTAATGAAGTTTAAATTCCAGGGTATTTAAATGTTACATTATCCCAAAAGCTTTCACTTCTCAAGCTTCCTCCTGCACATTCTTATTCTGGATGAAAGCTTCTTTGTGGCGGCCATTGCTGACCGCTGCTCCACCGCTTTCAGAAAAGGGAGTTAAGCCAGCTGAGGGGGGGGTTGTGATTCCCCCGGACCCCTGCTGGATCTCCCCTGTCTCCAGTTACCTCTATGGGGTAACTATTACCCCCCAAATCTGGCTGGATCGGGGGCACTCCAGTGGCGAGCGCAGCAGAAACTGCTTACGATAGCGGATTCCTGCCGCTGCCAAAGTCTTACAAACCTTCTAAAAGATATATTTTGGAACTTTGCAACTGAACTGTAACCCCAGGAAGAGAAAGTATAAAAAGAAGAAAGTGTTAAACGAAACAGATTGTGTGTATTTGGATTGCTTAGTGACTTTGGGACCTTTGGAAATTATTATTTGAAAGACTAAAAACATTTGGGTTGTTTAAAAAATTTTTTTTACAATGGCATTACTTGATGAACTGAAAATGGAATTTAAAAAGCTAAAAGAAGAGGAACAAGAAGGGAAGGGCTCTTCTGGATCTGTTTTTCATTTCTTAGAAATGGCGACTTTCACCTATCAGAAACTACAGGAAGATCGGGAAGAAGGAGAAGAAGAAGGAGAAGGAGAAGGAGAAGGAGGAGGAGGAGGTGGAGAAGAAGAAGAAGAAGAAGAAGAAGAAGAAGAAGAAGAAGAAGAAGAAGAAGAAGAAGAAGAAGAAGAAGAAGAAGAAGAAGAAGAAGAAGCCATCTTTAATGAACAAGCAACTCTAGCTGGGGAAGAAAAGGGAAAGAGAGGAAAGAGAATGGAGAATTTACGACTTAAAAAAACAACCAAAAAAGGGAAAAATAAGGTGAAAAATCAATACAATGTCAGAAAGCAACAGAAAAGAGGAATACAGAAGAGGGTGGAGATTAAGAGGGTGGTGATCAAGAGACAATGGGATAAAAAGGCTAGATTGGAGAAGAAAGGAAGGAAAAAAGGGAAGAGAAGTTACAAAGGTTTGAAACAAGATGTAAAGAAACAGGATTTAATCAGAGACAATGGGTAAAAACATAATTAAAAAAGAGATTCTGCAAAAGTACATAAGACTGTATTGTTGTATTTGTATTTGAAATAATGTTAGAAAACTGGAACATTATATGATTATAAAATGGGATAAAATATTAAAAGGAATGTGTAAAATGCTTAAGATTTAATGATAGAGTTTAATTTGCTATGGATTATTGTTCTAATTAGATTATAAACTTATTATCTTCCTATCTTAAAATATAATATGTAGCTTTAGAATGTTCTAAGCAGAATCAGAATGAAAATTATATATTATTTTAAGTGTTAAATTTAGGGGAAAGATATAAAGGCGTCATACTTCAATCAGTGATTACAGGAGAAACTTTGTGTTAATGAGAAAAGATAATAGATAATTCAAATAGAACAGACAAAAGATACAAGCATAATTATTTAAATTGAGATGAAATAAATAAAATAGAATTAAGAGAGTGAAAAGAGGGGAGAAGCTACATAGAAAATGTAGAATGGTAAATAAGATATGAAATGGTATATAAAGTGAGCATGAATTTGATTTATGTCTGTACAAAAAGATGTAACCCGGGACTAAGCCGCTTTCCAAAAAGAATTTTTATGTTTTTATGTTTTGTGTTTTGTTTGTGTATGTTTGTTTATTGAAAATTAATAAAAATTTTATTTAAAAAAATGATAAAAAATTCTTTTTTCTGTTAGCTTTTGGTTTATTCTGAGACAAAAGTAACTTGCTTTTCCTGTTGAAAAGGGGCAAAATTATGTTTCAGTTACAAAAGATTTTTTTTCTATCTATATCTGTATATTATTATTAGTCAATAATTCTGCTGACATCCATATCATATCTATTCTAGACCAGGATGTATGCCTTTTTGAATAAAAAGTATATTGCTTACTTTCCACATTTCTCTCTCTCCATGCATCTGTTAAATTAAATTCTTCTGTTATTTGAAGGAAGGATTTTGGTAGTATCTTTCTAACTTTCTTTGTTGTTTTCTGTGTTTTATAGTCCAACCGGTCGTTAATTATTCCATTAAAATCTCCCATCATACAAATATTAACATAGTCCTATCATTTAGCATAGGATTGGTTCATTCTCAAGCAGTGATCTTGTCAGGAAACAATATTAATTTGATCAAGAATTTCAACATACAAATGTTGTCATAGAATTGTAAGATTTGGATGAAACCTTCCAAGATTGTCTATATTGAGTTTTATTACTCAAAACTATATCAAAATTGCCACTGGAACAGTACATTTTAGATGCAACAGAAGAGAAATGAAATTAAATCTAGTTTTTTATTCTGGGTCTCACCCAACTTTTTGATCTTAAGCTTTCCTTACAAGATTAGCTTGTATTTTTTATTTCTTTGTTTATTTTTACCAGGTACATATTATAGTTTTCAAAGCACAAAGGGAAGAAACACAAATGCAAGTTTAAAATAACATAAAAAATTACAGCCTAGCGAAACTCAATATATACAGTACAGATTGATTGCCAAAAAATCTAAAATATAGTTAATATATTTAAATCATCATTAATGCTTAAAGTATTATAGATGTTTCATACCTAATTTCTCATCAAAACATGTCTCTGTTAAACTTTCAACATACTTATCCAACACAACTGGAGTAAATGGGTGAAAAATGAGAACCCCTCATTTATCTGGTAAGACTACAGGTAAGACTTTATTATGCCCATTTTTTCATTGCTCAAGATATAGCAGGATCAAAATCTTGGTATATTTATTTCAAATGGTATGTTATGTCACAACACTAAGTCATGCAGACATTTAACATAATAGATGTTTCTTCTGTGATTGCATTTTTCCTGTGCTATGGTTTCCCCACAAATAGCTCCTATCAAAGCATTAATCTCCATAATGGCACAATAACATCATTTATCTTCCCAATTTGTTGTTTGATATACTTTATCAATCCTCTCAACTGTTTCATTGTGCAGCACTAGCTTCAGAGCCAGATGGAATGTTTTCAGACATTGCTTCAAAAATTTGCCATTGCTGAATTTTTGCAGAGGAAAACACATAGATCCTCTGAATATTTTTTTTAAAAAAGAAAAAAACCTCAGCAGCCTTACTGGAAGCTAAAGTACCACCAAATTCAGTGAGTGAGAACTCCATGGGATAAAAGTGCTTGAGGGTTTAACTCTCAGATCTGAGCCTGCACTTCTTTGTTTCTTTTCAAGTTGGCATCATTAGTGTAACCCTCACCTCTCAGGTCAGTGATTGCAATTCCCAAATCTTTTAACTTTATAATAAGTACAATTTTTATACCAGGTCCTGTTGTATCAGCAATTTTAATAAATTCTGGATAATGCAGGAACTTTCTTTTACTAGATTCTGTTGTTAAAAATATTATTTTATTTTATTATTTTAATTTATTATTTATCAAATTTACATACCAGCCCATCTCCCCCAAAGGGGACTCTGGATGGTGCACCATAATAAATAAAACAGCTCAAATAAAACAGATAAAATTCTAATCCCCAGTATTATTTATTTTATTTATTTATTGAATTCATATTGCCACCTATTCACCCATGGTGACTTGAGGTGGCTTACAAAATGTAAAACCATATTTAAAATAAAAACCAATAAAAACTAATAAAAAGAATCAAATAAATTAATAAAGCACAATAGAACAAAATCTGGGAATAAATAAATAAATAAATCATCCCCAACTCCCACCCCATGCCCCAACAACTGCAGACCACACGAGGACATGATGATGATGATGATATCCCCAATAATAAATAGTAATAAATAAATAAATAAAAACCAGAAATATTAACCCAGGACAAAGGAAAGATAAAAATGGCACCCTCGGCAATAGAGACATCAGAACAGAACTCTGGTCCTCTGTTCCAGGCCTGGTAGCATAACCTGGTTTTGAGGGCTTTACAAAAAATCAAAAGGAATGGGACCAATCTGCTGTATTTTCAGGGGGAAGGATATTCAAAAGGCAGATACAGCAGCAGAGAAGGTACCAGGTGTAGGTTCCTATAACATGGCATATCTAATGAGGTGGGCGAATGTAACCTGGGAGTCTTTTCGATGACCCAGTCCCAATGCAGCTCAAGGAGCAGTCATGTAACATGTGCTGCCCTAGAAGTGCACATAGCTGTCTGTAACACCACATTTTGTACCAGCTGAAGCTTCTGGATGCTCTTCAGGGGCAGCACCATATAGAGCACATTGCAGTATTCCAACCTGGAGGTGACTTGGGCATGAATGGCTATAAGCAAGATCTGCAGGCACAACTGGTGGATTAGATAAAGCCATGCAAAGGTCCTCCTGGTCTAACAAGCAACTCTTCATCGAGCAGGAGTCATGAGTCTAGGAGGACTCCCACCCAGTACCAAAGATGGCATAGTCCTAGAACCAGACATGGTTCTGAGAACTAAAGCTACTCAACCTTAGCAGGGTTAAGTCATTTCCCATACAGACCCCTACGGCCTCCAGATATCTAAGGCATACATGGCATTGCTTCATTTGCCAGGGCTGGAGATATAGTGTGTAATTGAGTATCATCAGTATACTGATGAATCCTCACCCCATAGCAACAAACGAGCCCACTCCTGTAAAAAGGAGAGGAGAAAACAGCGAGCCCTATATCACTCCATATCATAGGGCTGAGGGTACGACCTCTCCTCCCCAATCACTTTTGACCGGAATTGACCCTGAAGAAAGGAGATGAAGCCCAACACATGGCAGAATACAAAAATAATGTATTTGTTCCATATGGCTAATAATTGTCCAGAATCATTAATTAATTAATAAATTAATTAATTACCATCTTGTTGATTTCAGATTTGTCACAATCTTGACTTTAAATTTTGCTGCCAGTTAGAAATATCATCTTATTTTGAACTGTTATTGAAAAGTAACGGAATGTGATTCTTTGAGTAGTGATTCTTCTGAGAAACTTCTAGAGTATAGCTCAAATTCAGCCATTGGTTCTACAATTTCAAGTACATTTGTATTATTTCCCATCAACAGTTGATCTGATGTATCATGAAGTGTCAGATTTGGGTAACAAGCATTACAGAAGAACTGGGTACATTCAGTACATTTTCCCAGTAAAGGGACTGACGCTATTGTGTCCTGATATTGTTAATCTATGGTGGCTTTCTTTCATTTAAAGTTCTTTGCTGCCTCCTCATGACAGCCCAGATAATATAGCTAGATTTTTCCAGTTTCTTTCTACAGAATATCATGTGACTATAATCTTAGACTGGAAGAGTGTGCAATACAACTGATATGCATTTGAGTACATTATTAATGGTCTCTCCACTTTGTCACTGTTGGGGATTTCAGATCAATCATGTGATCTGGATGAATTTGTTTAATTGCTGAGGGGGAACAAAACATTTTTCACTTGCTATGGCATAGGCAATACAAAGAAGTCCCTTGGGTTATTATTTAAACCTACCCATAGTGTTGGATCATAAGAATGAAGGAGCTAAAGTGAATAAATGCTTTACCCGATTCTTTCTTGAGAGACACTTTCCTTCGGGAGTATTGTGGAAATAGTGTGAGAGAGATAGAAATACTGCAGGTGCTGCTAAGTTATCTGCACTCTGACTAATGGGAAGATCACATATCGTTTGTACCACTTGAATTCTTAGTGGAATCAGATTTCTTACTGCAAGCGTATATGCCTACATATCTCAGGAAAATTTCTTTCTTAGGAAAATTTCAATATTCCTTTCCTTTCCTTCCCTTCCCTCTCCTCTCCTCCTACCTCAGAAGGGCATTTTCTTCTTTTGATCATGCTTGCTATGCTGTGCCAGCTGTTTTCAGAATCTATGGGTCAAATAAGCAGGGGCCCTGAAAGAGAAAGGACATCATAATGGCCTAACCAGTTCCTATCACTTCTTCTAGCTCTGACTCCCTTTTTGTCTCAGAAAAGGAAACAGAAAAGTGGGAACACCCCAAGAAGCTGGTATTAAATCAGTTGAGACTCCTTGCCATGCTGGAAAGATACATTACACTGTTTTCCTCTGCTTTAATTGCTAGAAATCTTACTCCTTTTCACCTTCTCTTCTGCCTTCCTGCTATGTCCCTTGTTTCCAGAGTCTACCACCATTCTCTCATACAGAGCAGGGAAAGCATTTGCACCATCAGCAATTTCCCACATTTTGGTACCGAGTTTAGATTTGTGGTGGTTGTTTCAATTTTCTTCATAGGTATACTAAAACAGTACGGGACCTGTAATATAAACTAGGTTTTTTTTTTTTTTTAGTGTTGGGGCTGGGGAAAGTGTTAAAGAAAAATCCTGGAAACTAATCTGGGAAAGAACATCCCCAACTATTTCTTTTGTATCTTAGAAATATTGCTATGGATACCTTCACTTCATTTAACTGAATTTTTCACCCCCTAGTCTCTCATGGAACTCTGTTAAATTTTCACCAAAAAAAACCCCTTAGAGTTCTGTGGAATACAGTCCCTGAGATAGGCTAGTGGGCAGACCCGAGGGTATAAAGCAGGGGTGGGATTCTACAGGTTCACATCTATTCCCTAGAACCGGTTGTTAACACTCTAAGCAGTTTGAAGAACCTGTTGTTAGAAGAAATTACTGGCCTAATCCTGTAAAAAAGGCAGGAAGGAAACATTCTGGTGTTGCTTACAGAAACTGCCTCTCCATTAACTCTTATTACATTCTTGGCAGGACTAGACTTCCTGTCTTTGGAACTTCTATGGAATTTTTTCCCCTCCTTTGCTGGTACTTTGCTTGTGTGGAGTGACCATTCAAAGTTACAATGGCACTGAAAAAAGTGACTTATGACCATTTTTCACTCTGACAACTGTTGCAGCATCCCCACAGTCATGAGGAGCCAGGCGAGGAGATGCGATGTGAGTGATGTTGAGTTGGCCATGCCCAGCCAGTCACATGATCACCAAGCCCTGGCCCACCAACTAAGCCATGCCCACAGAACCGGTTGTTAAAAAATTCGAATCCCACCCCTGGTATAAAGCTTATAGAAAGAAAGTCAAATTCTTTAGCACTGTTGCACAAGGAATATGGCAGGAAAATGTAAAATATAAGCCATTGCCTCAGGGTCCGTCTTAGAAACTACACATTGCCAGAATCACTTGGAATCAACATAAGTGGGAAAATAACATTAAATATTGAGCAATAAAAAAAGTTTGGAACGTTTCAGGCAAGGCTAAATTCTATAAACGTGTAGCTACGTTTGCCTGTCCTGGCACCTTTATTTATCTGAACAGCAGCTTAAGTGTCACATGAGGAAACAAATTTAAAATTTTGAGAGATTTTCAAAAGTAAGTTGTAATAGAAGCCAACTGGGTGATTTTGGGCCAGTCACTTACTCTCAGTCCTAAGAAGGAGAAAATGGAAACCACTTCTGAAAAATCTTGCCAAAAAAACTGCAGGGACTCTAGGAGATCTCTGAGAATCAGACACAACTGAACAGAAAAAAAGCAGAATATACCCACCCTCCCAAATATGATTTAAAAATTCCTAGGAAAATGTCTAAATCCTTGGATATATAATGTATGCATGATATGATTTCTTTGAAATCCTTAAGTTTATAGTGTAAATCTTGACAGGAATGAAGGAGTATACCAAAAGTAGAAAATAGATGTAAAGGCTATGGCAGAAAAGACTCCAAAATCCATAGAGACAATTTACAAATTACTTGACAGCTTCTGAATTTTCAAGAAGGCTTTTCAGGCAAAATGGATTGAAGCCAGAAAAAATAACTGGGAGGGGAGAATGTATCTGATAATTGAGCCACATCTTCAATCAGTTATTTCTTTGCAGCAGAGCATCTCCAGATTAACTTCTATTTGGTATAGATAGATAGGTGTTTGCTTGCACTACAGACTCTTAAAATCTGCTAGGGAGAAGAAATAAACAGGTGTTAATCAGTGATAGGATTCAAAAAATTTTACTACTGGTTCTGTGGGCATGGCTTGGTGGGTATGGCAGGGGAAAGGATACTGCAAAATCTTCATTCCCACCCCACTCCAGGAGAAGGATACTGTAAAATCTCCATTGCTTCCCTACCCCACTAACTTGCTTTCCAGCTCTGTTCTCCTGTGCAGGGCAACCAAAGAAGACCCAGACAATTAGCTGGGACTCGAGAGGCAGAGAATAGATGGGGCGGAGCCAGTCAGAGGTGGTATTTGCCGGTTCTTTGAACTACTCAAAATTTCCGCTACTGGTCAGAACCTGCTGAATACCACCTCTGGTAAGTAGCAAGTGATTGGAAGTACCTATCAATCCCAAGTGCATAGATATTTTCAGGGGCATTATGTGAGGAATGCATTGCTTAACATATGGGAAAAAATTAAACCACAACAGTATATGGAAATATCAGTCTGGCTCTCCCCAGTGAAGGCACTTATATATACAAATCTCATTAATTTGGAAAATGAGAGGGGTGAATTTAAATCAAGGCAACAATGACAGGACCAAGGGGTTAATCTAGATTGATGGCCATATTTTCTGATTCAGTCAAGATACGAGAAAGATGTTAGAACATGGGATGTAAATAAAGAACCTACAGCCTTGAATACAATTTTAATGGAGACAGATGAAAAAATGATTAAAAATATACAATTATTTACTGAACTACAAAATGGAGGAAGAAATAGTCAAAGAAATGATGATTGCCTGGGCAAAAAACTTCAGCTATAATATAGAATTAGAGAATTGGCAAAAAACTTTGGGACAGAAATTACAAAATGACTATGGCTTCAGCTTACAAACAAAATCTTTATAAGATTTTACCACCTGCAAGATTGGTGAAAATGTTCAGCAACCTATCTGTTAAATGTTGGAAATGCAACCAAGTCACAAGCACCTATTACCATATGTGGTGGACATGTGATAAAGCAAGAAAATATTGGGAAAATATGCATAAATGGCTGGAAATGATAACTAAACAAAGTATTGAGTTTAAACCAGAAATGTGCCTTTTAGGTATACTATCGAGGATTTTGGCAAAGCAACCACATATTTTGTGTTATACATACTGATGGCAGCAAGGATTCCATATGCTAAATACTGGAAAATATGAATGCTCCACTGGATGAGGTTATAATTAGGAAAATTTGGGGCTGTGCTGAAATGGATAGATTTACTTTAAAAATTAAAGACAAAGATGATTCAGAATACTTTTGAACATGGAATACATTCTATGAATGGGTAGAGAAAAGAGGTAGAAATTAGAGAAAGTAAGATTATGAAGGTTAATATGGCTCCAGCAGGGTAAGAATATGCAGAAGGTAATATATTGAAAGTAAAGTGGTAGATAAACATAAATGTAGTAATTGATAAGAATATAATTAACCTAACATAAGAAGAAACCTAGACCAACTCTTTTAGTTATACTATTAGTACTGTTATTATACCTTTACTATTGCTATTGGTTTATTTGTTGAGATTTATTACCAATGTATGTTGATCGTGTTTTATTTGTAAATAATGCTCTGCCAATGCACTGTTATTCAAAAATGTTTATGAATGAAAATTTATAAAATAATAATTTAAAAAAGAACCTGCTGAATACCACCTCTGGTGTTAATAATATTGCTACTGTATATGAATTCCATCTTATGATAATTATTCAGATCCCTTCTCAATGGAAATTAGGCAGATCCTCTACAAAATTGGAGATTATTTAAGGTAACATAATAAAGCCAATCTTGTAAAACTGTATGCTTAAATTAACATGTTAAATCAAAGACAATTCTCCAACACTGTCAGCTTTGGAAGCCATTTTGAGAGTTGATGCTCCCATGCTGCCACAAGCCTGAGAAGTGGGAGAAGGGGGTTTCAACTGAGTAGCTCTAAGTGGACAAAATAAAATTCTTTTTTTAGTTCAAGGTCATTGAGTATAGCACAGAATGAAACTATAAACTGACTTTAGGATGGATTGTGATTGGGCATGTGACGTGATGGATGGATTTGTAATTTGAATATTGCAAGGAATGCCGAAAACTTTCAGATTCGGGATTGAACAGATGTGCCAGTTTACTATCCAAATAAAGATACCTTTGAGATATGTCTGCCTCAGAGTTATTGTTTGGAATGGAGGTTTGCTGGAACCCTGACAAACACTGGATATTTAAGTTAATATAATCAAAGCCAATTCTAGTGATCTTTGGGAATGTCCTCTCAATCAACAGAGTACCACAAATGTGATTTAAAGTGTTCCTCCTCCTCCCATATATGATCTTGGTTTTCAGTACCTACATCTGTAATTTTTGAAATTGTGTTACAACAATACAGTGAGAAAATAAAGTCCAAATCTATGGAGGCTGACTGAAATTTTATGAAATAGTCATTAATCGTTTGAGGTTCCACAGATTCTTCATTAGGCATGATAATTAGAGAAGATATTGATGCCTGCTTATCAGAGATGACAAGGTTTTTGCAGTCTGAAAAGAATGTAGACCATATTTGAGTTGGCATTCTACTGAACTGAGAGCCAAGAAGCCAAATTTCTAAAGCCAGCTCAGTTAGGAAGCTCTCTGGTGATTTGGGGGCAGACACTGTCTCAGAGATTAATATACTTTAGAAACTTGATATGTTGACAGTTAACAATTTGTGGTCTGAGACAAACAAAAGAGCAATAATTTGCTGTCCGTTCATGACATGCAGAATCAACTTCCTAGGTCTAATTCATGGAAGGAATAGCTGTTTTTGTGAGGAAAAAAGAGATTTACACAAAAGTTATTGAGCTCCTTATAAAATAAAAAATAATGATTACAGTAATGTATAAATAAAAACCCATCTGTAAATGAAGCAACTTGGATTTATGTTTTCCAGGAAGAATATAAATATAAGCAACTATATAAAGAAAGAACTTTTGAGGGCTCATTTTCCCTCAGGCTTATATAAGTGTGTTCTGTCTCCCCTTCCCTTTCCTCCAAAAGATGAGAGATTATACACACACAAACACAGACAGGCAAGCTGGCTGGGACTTCGCAGAGCTAATTCTTTGGAACTGATAATATTCTACATTCTGCCTGCCAAGTCCGATCTGGCAGCAATTATGAATTAAAGTCTTACTCACAGAGATAAATGGTTCTTTTACTTCATAAAAATCACAAGGTAGTCCACAAAACAATCATTCATGAAGAAAATCTGAAGTAAGGTAAACTTTGTCCCATACAAAGTTTAAGGAGAAAACACACCCACTTTTATCCCTTGTGGGGTGTGGCTCAATGACTGCCCAATCTCTGACCCTCCCACGCCTCCTACATTGCTGCTCATGTTTCTCCCTACAACGCTGCTTGGGGTCGAGCCAATACTCCTCCTCTTCACTCCCTGTCAGGGGCTGCTCCAACATGCCTTCCTCTTGATTCATCTCAGGCTGTTCCTCTCGGTTGTCTGATGGAACATGAGGCATTGCCAGAGAGGAAGGTCCTGGGGAGGAAGGCATTCCCAGTTCCTCCCCCTCATTTTCCAGGTCCTCTTCCTCTGACAGCATAGGCTCGGGAATCGGGGCCACAACATAAGTGTGATTACACAAAAGAAATTTATTTATTTATTTATGTCAATTGCTTACAAAATAATAGGTATAAGTAAAAACATAGTTATGAATACATGGATACATGTAAGAAAAATAAAAAAATATATAAAAGAAACAATACGACAGGGATGGTACGCACGTTGGTGCACTTATGCATGCCCTCTACAGACCTCTTAGGAAAGGGGTGAGGTCAATAGTAGACAGTCTAAGGTTAAAGTTTTTGGGGTTTGGGAAAAAAAACCACAGAGTCAGGTAGAGTATTCCAGACATTAACCACTGTGTTGCTGAAGTCATATTTCCTGAAATCAAGTTTGGTGTGATTAACCTTGAGTTTGTATCTATTGTTTGCTCTAGTGTTGTTATGGTTGAAGCTGAAGTATTCATTGACAGGTAGGACATTGCAATGTATGATTTTATATACTATACTTAGATCGGACCAAAGGCCGAGTTCTAGGTTTTCTAAGTCTAGAATTTCGAGTTTGGTGGCATAAGGTATTCTGCAATGAGTAGAGGAGTGGAAAACTCTTCTTGTGAAATATTTCTGGACTTTCTCAACTGTGTTAATATCAGATACGTAATGTGGGTTCCAGACTGATGAGCAGTATTCAAGTATTGGTCTAGCAAATGTTTTGTATGTTCTAGTTAGTAGTGTAATATTACCAGAGAAAAAGCTACATAAGACTGGGTTAACAACTCTTAACACCTTTTTGGCTATGCAGTTACAGTGGCTATGTAGTTACACTTAGGCCATTAGAGATGAGTACTCCAAGATCCTTGACAGAGTTTGGATCATCAACAAGGTCTTGACTATTCAGCCTGTATTTTATTTTCTGATTTTTTTGCCAATATGTAGGACAGATCATTTATTTGTTGAGATTTGAAGTTGCCATTTGTTTGACCATTCTGATACATAGTTTTTGAAGGGTAACAGTATTGTCTGTGGTGTTGAATAGCTTTACATCATCAGCGAAGAGAATGCAGTTGCTCTTAATATGATCACAGAGGTCATTTATGTAGAGTATGAAAAGAGTTGGTCCTAGAACACTGCCTTGGGGGACACCACTGTTGACAGGTACAGAATTTGATAGGACACTCCCAATTTTGACCATTTGTTGTCTGTTTGACAGGAATGCTTCTATCCAGTTATGCAGGTGTCCAGAGATACCGTAAGATTTTAGTTTTAGGAGTAGTTTGTCATGTACCACTGAATCAAAGGCTTTACAGAAGTCTATGTAGATTGCATCTATTGCTTTGCCCTGATCGAGTTGTGTAGTCCATATGTTTTTGCAATGTAAAAGTTGCAGATTACATGATAGTTTTTTTCCTGAAACCAAATTGTTTGTTAGAGAGTAGGTTGTTGTTTCAGTGGAGCATGATGGATTAGTTAATAATTGATTCCATGACTTTATAGGTGACACAGCATAAAGAGATTGGTCTGTAATTTTCAACTAGCCTGGGGTCTCCCTTTTTGAAGATGGGGATGATTGTGGCTTGTGACCATAGTTTCGGCAAGAAGCTGGTCCTGAAAGATTTTTCAAAGATTATGCTTAGAAGTTTGGCTATGGCAGTGGATAGCTTTTTTAAGAAGTAGGCACATATTCTGTCTGGTCCAATAGATACAGATGGTTTCAGATTGTGTACTGCTTTTTCAACATTGTCTTCTGTAAAATTGATATGTATTAGATCATTGTAGTTGTCTATGGTTTGACTAGGAAATTCTGGGCATGATCCATTGCTGTTTACAAATACTGAGCCAAAGAATGTGTTAAAGAGGTTGGCTTTAATAGTGTTGTCGTTGCAGTCTTTACCATTAGGTCCTTTCAGGAGTGGGATGGACCTTGAGTCTTTTAGTTTGTTGTTTACAAAATTGTAGAAAGTGTGGGTGGAGTTGGTGCATAGGTTTTCTTCTTGTTTAATGTTGTAATTGGTGCATTCAGTTTTTATCTGGTGGCATAAATTTTTGTATCAGCTTTTGAAGTTAGCAACGTGACCAGATTTGTTTTTCTGCCAAAGTGATTTCTTTTTGGATTGAAGCTTCTTTATTGTTATGGGTATTTTGTTTTTTCTGGTTTGGGGAATTGTTAATGGTACATATAGTTTGATGACTCTTTTGACTTCAAGTAAAAATATGTTGTAATGGTCTTCTACAGTATTGCATCCAGAGACTAGAAATTGCCAATCAAGAGACGAGAGATTGTTGTTTATAAGATCATAGTTGTCTTTTTTGAAGTTATAATTGGGGATTCCATCATTGTGATGATTTTTGTGTGGATGTATGTTGAGACAAAAATCAATCATGTTGTGGTCACTGTTGGAAAAGGGTTCTTTAATTTGTATTCCGTAAATTGAATTCAAACTATTGCAGAAGATGAGATCGAGGCAGTTGTTAAGTCTAGTGTTGTTGGTTACCAGTTGTTCTAGTCCCAGATTTGTTACTGCATTGTAGAAGGTTGCATGTGTGGGTTCAGTTGTACATTCATTAAGGGTCCACTTAATATGATGTAGATTGAAGTCACCAAGAAAGAAAAAAGTGTGTGGGCAGGATGCTGCCCATGTTAGTAGTGTATTTAGCTTGTTTGCATGTTCGATTTCATTATCAGGAGCTCTGTAGCATAGTAAGAACCGAAATGTGATATTTAAGGAGAGTTCACAGACGATGGTCTCAGGAATAGCATGTTCCTGTGTAACTTGGATGTTTTTTAGATGTAAGGACTTTTTATAGAAGATAGCAACACCACCTCCTCTACAGATTTCACGATCTGATTGATAAACATGATAGTTTCTTACTGTGGTAATGGAGTCAGGGAGCGATGCATTGAGACATGTTTCACAGACAAATATAATGTTGAATTTAGCTGTATTTCATAAGAGGAGAAATTCAGGTATTTTATTTACAAGGCTTCTTGCATTGAGTAGCTTGCATTTAAGGCCAGTTGTGGTTGGAATAGAGGTAGTTAGGGGCGTGTGTGCCTAGTTTTGAGTGATGTTGGATTGGATGTGGAATAGAGGTAGTTAGGGGCATGTGTGCCTAGTTTTGAGTGATGTTGGATTGGATGGGGTGGGGTTGGATGCGGAGTTGTGGGTTGCGTGACTTTCTTTTGATGCAATCAGCTCTGTAGTCAATGTATAGGTCCTTTTTTCCATTGTCTAGACAGTTTTTGAGTTTTGCGTGGAGTTCACGGGAACGGATTCTTTGCAGTATGGATAAGTCTGGTCTCGAGCGAAGTTTTTTGTGGTTGGGATTGGTTTTTCCAATGGTATTTATTGTATGAATGAATATGCGTTTGCTGGACTCATTTTTGCATACAGCCCTACAAAATCTTGGGGCCACAGAGCCATCATTGTATTTGTACCCAGGACCATCTCTGGTTATTTCAATGATATCTTCAGGAGGGATGTTTGTTGTATTTGAGTTGCTTATGATATTGCAAACTTTGGTGATGTCGTCTGTTTCGTTGGTGTCTTCGAGACCAAATAAAATGGCATTTGGATGTTTGTGTTCACGTTCCATAGTGTCTCTGATGAGTAAGGGGATATTATTTGTGGAATTATTTGAAAGGATAGTAATTGTTTGTGGCTGTGGTTTGGTGGTTATTTTTGGTTGTAATTGTGATTGTAGTTGAGGTAGTGGTTGTGATTGTGGGATTTGATTTTGAGCTGATAGGTACTCACTTATCTGTGCTGTATATTTTTTTTCCAAGAGTGATTAGGCTTGCTTGTATAGTTGTTTCAAAACATGTTGCTAAGCATTCTTCTATTGAGTGAATGAGTGATTCTATGCTTTCAACTCTGTCAGATAAGGTTTGTTTAGCTTAGGAGAACATGAAGGACATAGATAAAAGAATGTATCTGAATTTTTAACCATATCAGCTAGGCTTTTATTTGCATTTAAGCAGGCAGGGTGGGCTAGATTATCACATAGGTGGCATTTGATGTGAATTTCGCTTTCATTGATGGTTTCAAGACATCTGAAACATGTGCAGGAGTCTGCAAGATCATTGGTAGAGATATTTTTCTTTTGTTTTGGTTTGGAGTTTTGGGCTGGAATGGTCAATGGCAATAGTACAGTAATGAATTACAATAGCTAGTTAATGTGATAGGTAGACAGTTACTTCATGAATGTTGGTAATTAATAAATGTTAATTATTATGTTAGAGAACAAATCAAAAGTAATATCTGAATTTAACCCCATACTTGTGGCTGTTACTCTTTGGAGAATGCCTTACAATCAAATTATTCAAGAAATTCAAAGTTTACTTTCCAGAAACTGTTAGAATACAGCACATACACTTAACAAAATTTAGATGAATATATATGGAGATTCTTAGCCATCCAGGTCATGGTTGTCCCAAAAGTGCTTTTTCAAGAGGCCCCTGGACTTTCTTGTTTTTCTTTGAAGAAGCTTTGCTTCTCATACAAGAAGCTTCTTCAACTCTGACTGGATGGTAAGGAATGGACCTCACCATACCCCACCGTCCAGTCAGAGTTGAAGAAGCTTTTTGGATGAGAAGTGGAATATCTTTAAAGAAAAACAAGAAAGTCCAGTTGCCTCTTGAAAAAGCATCTTTGGGACAAACTTTAGATAATATTCTTTTGACTGGAATATGTAGTATGTGAGGAATGCCATCACATCTTTGTCCCATAGCGAAATTCAACCTTTGTTCCTGCTATTAAAATACATACATACATATATAAATACATACACACACACATACATACATACATACATGCATGCATGCATACATACATATCAGATGTTGCTGCATTTTAACATGCTGAATGATTTTGGAAGTTCTTTTTATTGATCTAACCTTTCTAAAATAATTTAATATTATACCATAGTAGGATAAAAACAAGAGGTTACAGATAGCTGATCTGATTGAGATTTATTTAAATATCTTTTTCAATTTGGCTGGATGCTGATATTAATAAAATGAATAACAGTTAACATTATTTCAGATGAGAAATTTGGAGTACTTAACCTGAACTTTATCCTCCTGCTGTTCTACCTGGACAGTGATAAATCAATGATGATGGTGATGATGATATAGGCCAGGGGTCACCAACATTTTGGATCCCAGGGACCACCAAACTCATAATTTTAAAATCCGCAGACCCTGGGAAAATCCCCAAAAAACTCTGCCGGAAAATTCTCCACCCCATTTTCTTACCAACTGACCATTCTTTATTTGGATCGCATGATACCTTCTCCTTCTCCAGTTCTCAGGGGGAGAGAGAAAGACACTTTTGGCTTCATGCAAGGAAAGCAGCATAAGCAGCAGAAGTCTTTCTTTCTCTCCCCCAAAATCTGCCAGAAATGAGTCATTGTGAGATTTGTTGCACCTGCGCAGCCTCTTGGAATAAGATGCCTTGCAGGGTCCCAAAGACTCATTTCTGATGAAGTTTGGAGGAGAGAAGAAAGACTTTTGCTGCTTTCCTTGCGTGCAGCCAAAAACAGAAGATGAAAGAAGTGGAAAGAAGCAGCCCGGTGGCCAGGCGAGACACGTGGGCAAGTGGAGCAAGTTTCCCCCTTCCCCCTTTTCCCCCTCCCTTCACTACCTCGTGTTGTTCACAATGCAAGTGACGCAAGCCTTGTGTTCCTGCAGGCCATGTGGGCGGAGCAGCCTTGTGTTCCCGAGCAGCCTGGATTAATTGCTTTAGGGGGTGCTTTGGAGATGACATTTCTCTGTGGACCACCAAATGAGGTGACATTTCTCTGTGGACCACCAAAATTTTCTGAAGGGCCACCAGTGGTTGGTGACCACTGATATAGGCAGATAACCTGATGGTTTTCTTATGTTCCAGACTCCAATCTCTATCAACATTCAACATGATCAATAGCCAGAGTCTGTACAACCTATAGTCCAAAACCTCTGGTGGGTACCAGTTTATCTCCCCCTGGAATGGATATTTTAAAGATTTTAAAAATTAAGCCATTTTTAATTGTCTTCTATAAATTGCACATGGAGGTAGACATTGGTACTATACTGATGTTCAGCTGATTGAGTGAAGGCAAACAGTGAGGAAGAGATGTGTAGTCATATTATGAATATCCCCAGTTGCCTACAGAGTTTTATTTCCATTTTAGGGATTGTAAGTAGAAGCATCTTCAGGACTGTCAGTCAATTCAGCAAGACTGGGAATAGAGCCAATAGAAACAAAGATTCTGGTTCTCTTGTATCTGCATCTTTTCCCTCTGTTGGTGAGCAGGGGTTGTGCCAGCATAGAGCAGTTTTCCATTTGAAAGTGTCCTAAGCAGTTTGCAAAGATGTGCTCACACTAAATTTTACCCAGCAATTGCAGCATAGCAGCGTGCAGGTGTTAGAAACACACTGTTAACTGGTACAATTATAAAGAAATGAGAATTTAAAACATAAAGGAGAGAGAAAATGCCATTCTTTTGCATTGCTGCCACCTACAGAAAGTTTCTCTAACAACTAGAATTGTTTCACTGCCACATTGTTACACAGTTTAAATAACAATTTCATTTTCTAAAAAGAATGAAATCAAATGAAAAAAATGAATAGTGTTTTGAACTACAAGAGGGTAACTTTTTAAGTGGTGTCCCTGTTAATAAGAACATTATATTTCAGTGTCAAAGTAATACTACATTCTTCTGAACCTCTTATGTGTTTTAATGCAAAATATTGCTGGTAAATTAGCATGTGTAATTTAATATAGCAATAATACTAATTGAGTGATTTTATGCAATTAGGGAATGCACTTCAGGAAGCAAGGGCAGTAGGTTGAGTGGAGAGAAAATAGAAGCAATAAGGTAGACAGAGGAGAGGAAAAGTTGCTGCAGAAAAGCACAAAACTACAATGAACGAGAACCATGTTGATGCTTGAACCTGAAATGGGAGGATTGAATCAATCTAATTATAATCCATCTCTCTCTCTCTCTCTCTCTCTCTCTCTCTCTCTCTCTCTCTCTCATCTATCTATCTATCTATCTATCTATCTATCTATCTATCTATCTATTTATCTATCATCTATCTATCTATCTATCTATCTATCTATCTATCTATCTATCTATCTAATCTCTCTCTCTCTCTCTCTATCTTATCCTATCCTATCCTATCCTATCCTATCCTATCCTATCCTATCCTATCCTATATCTATATCTATATCCATATCCATATCCATATCCATATCCATATCCATATCTCTATCTATCTATCTATCTATCTATCTATCTATCTATCTATCTATCTTATCCTATCTTATCCTATCCTATCCTATCCTATCCTATCCTATCCTATCCTATCCTATATCTATATCTATATCTATATCTATATCTATATCTATATCTATATCTATATCTATCTATCTATCTATCTATCTATCTATCTATCTATCTATCTCTATCTATCTATCCTATCCTATCCTATCCTATCCTATATCTATATCTATATCTATATCTATATCTATATCTATATCTATATCTATATCTATATCTATCTAGCTGTCTACCAAAAGTATATGTCCACCTATCTTTAATAATTCTAGACAGCACATAACAATTCATAAAAAGATAGCTAAAAGCAAAGGTAATAATATTTAGAAGAAATATTAAATTTTGACGTTTCAAGCAAAAGAATTCTGAAGGTTAAACAGCAGATTTGAGTCTTTTGTATGTATTCGTTTCTTGGGATATAGTTGGATATTTTGCTACCTGGGGCAGAACCCCAAAATAGATTTTCTTTCTCCCACCTACATTAAACATTATAATATCCCAAACTAAGTTATTTTGGCATCCTACCCTACTTCAAAAATAATTGAATAAATAGCAATTTGTTAGTAATTAACTAGATGTCAAATGCACTGCCTGAGAAACATATCACACTTTGCTTAATATTAAAACCAGTGTTTCTTCTGATAATGTTTAAATGGTCACTCTATTTACCATTTTATAAAATATAGAGTGACTTACAGAATTTCAAACAATTGACAGTTTTCCAACTTTTAAAAGAATAATTAGACATAACCCTGGCCCTGAATGTGTTTTCCCCATATTTAAGTGAAGTTGGCAGCTCCTGCCGTTGCCAGTAGGCAGGGAAGCTGAAGTGCACAATGATTGCCAAGCTAATCTGAATCTTTTCTCACCATCTTTCTTCACTGAAAGTATTTTTTGCCAGGCAGAAGTGACCATATATTGCATTCTTATTCTAAGAATGATGTGGACCCATAAAGCAGGCTAATGTGGTCCAACTTCCTTGATGCAGAAAATTTAAAGCTGGAGCATCCATGCTAAGCTTTTTGGGGAAGATCTTCAGCAAGGAAGAGCCAACCTCATCTTTAGGAAATGGGTGTCTTGTCCCAGGCTATCAAGAAGGTTGATGACAAAACCTTACTTTGGGTTTGTGTATTTCCAAGTAAAAGCAAGGAAAGCATGCATGTGCATGCACAGAACAACAAAGTCACAGTCTCCATTGAGCTTGTCTGCAAAGATCCAAGAGGCCGGAATTCAAGTATGAAAAGCAAAAGCATAGTCAGGTTATGATCCAGAAGTTCAAGAGTTCAAATGTAGATCATCAGTTCTTCTGTGTTTGAAGGGCCAGAGTTTCTAAGGCAACAGGTTCAAGAGATCAATGTACAGAGTTCTAGTAAGCAGAGAAGTTCTTTTCAAAAAGAGATTGTTGACAGCAATAGTTAATAAATAGGACCAGGGGTGGGATGCTACCAGTTCGGCCCAGTTCTATAGAACCTGTAGCTGCGAAGAGCAGCTGACACTGAACTGGTTTGGTGTTTGGCTTACCCGCCTTCACGGGATCTAGGCTGTCCTTTATTCCCTACATTCCCCTACTCAGCTGCTTTGTGCCACACAGCTGAGGGTGAAAACCCAGGAAACAAGAGGATTTTCAAACGCTGCATACCCGAGCACAACACTTGTCAGCTGTCCAGGCAGCACAGCTGATGATTTCTTACAAAGGCTGCACACACAATTATCCCCAGTTCGGAGAACCGGCAAATCGTTCCACTGGCTGGCCCTGCCCCTCCCTGCTCACTCACTCCTTACCTGGCATATCAGCCATCCAACTTGCCTGGTTTGGTAAGTTGCTATTTTTTCTTTTTTCCCTGGCCATCAGCTGTTCTGCTCTGCCAGAAGATTTAGATTAGCTAGAAAGCAGGAAATCCTTGGATTTCTTGCTAATCTAAAAACAGAGCAGAACCTTTCTTAGGACTGAAGCTTTTTTAGTTTTGGGTAAAAGCTGCTCTTTTTTTATAAAAAAAACTATGTGGTCGCTAAGAGCTGAAAATGACTTGATGGCACACAATCAATCATTCAATCAACCAACCCAGCACAACATAGCATCAAAAATCATTAAAGGACTCTCAAATGTTACAACACCGAAATATTGACATTGGGTTAATTTCTTGCTTGCTTGCATGTAATTCACAATCACTGTGAAAACGTGACAATTCTAATTAAAACTGAAAATGCATTTGTAAGTTAGCAAATAAGTTACTAAATTATTAGGATACACCATAACCATATTTTGTATCATGAAAAAACATGGTTAAAATAACCAATAAATTAAAATCAGGAACTTGAAAGTACAACATAATAAAATGGAAAATATATTATAATAATTTAAAGATGAATTGAATGATGAAACATTCATTGTTTAAAGCATAAAGAAAAACTTAATCTGAACCGTGTAAAAAATAAAAAAAGAATTCTATAAATGTAGTGTTGAACAGAAAATATCCTGACTTAAATCCTTAGTAACAAAACTCTCCAGAGCCTCTTTAATGATTGTAAACGGGAAGATTCATATGGAAAGAAGCATAGCCTGCTTTTTACCAGTACACTGAATAGGACTCAGAAAATCAATATGATGTCTGTGAAAAGACACCTTGTAATTTAGTCACCATGCTTACATTATTGTTAGTTTCCAAATAACATTCAAAGGGAGCCATTACAGTAAACTAAGTCAGATTAAGGCCTAGAGCACATAAGCCAAATTCTCCTTCCAGGAAAGACCACAGGTCATGGCTGCCAACTCTCACGCAATCAGCGTGAGACTCACACAATTCAACCAATTTTGACTGTCTCACTCTGATAAACAAAATCTCACGCTAAACCCCCAAAATCATGGAATGTACAAAAATATCCCTACATTCTCTGATTATATTCCGAATATTTCCCCTTAGCTTAGGAGAAGGATGAGCTCCCAGCGCCGCCCCGCCCTGCCCAGCCACCCCGCCCTGCCCAGCCACCCCACCGCGCCTCTTTTCCCGCCTTAATCCTTCTGCCGGCGTCCCGTAACTGTCATGATGCCGATCATTAGCAAATCGCTTCAGGAAAGCGAAGAGCAGGAGGCTTCTTCCCGCCCGGGGCGCTCGCAGCCACTTTGCCCCGCCCTCTCCCTCTCTGCAATGTCCTCTGGGACAAGCCAGCTGCCCTAGGCTTTCCAAAGAAGGACACGAGGGGGCTGGCAAAGCCTCTTTTGCGGGCAACAGCCTCGGCCAGTAATAACAATGGTAAGCAAAGCCAACGGAGTGGCTTTCATTTAACCACCAAAGATGTTTCTTTATTTTCTCTGGCTGGATTTCTGACCCAGGGGAGAAAGACCATTTAAAAAAGCAAAAAGGACAGAAAGAACACCAAGAAAGAATGGGACAAACCCCCCCCCCCCAAAAAAAAAGAGATCCAACACAACTCTGAATAAAATTATTATTATTTTAAATTTTATTATTATTATAATTATTATTACCACCCCTTTACATGCCTTATGCTCTCTTTTAGCTGATCCAAAAGAGTCTTCCCAAACCAGCAAGGCGAGAAGCGCGCCAGGCTGATCTATAAAGGGGCTGGGCAGCTTTTTTGCAAAATACTTAATAGAAAGGTTGGAGGACTGACAGGATTACATCTCTGGCAGTGGATGAAGGAATCACTTTTTCCTCTTTCTCCTTTGAGTTTAAATCCTAGGTCTCCATGCACCAGATCGACAGGACTGTACTACATTATTATCATATTTTCAAACCCTTAGATAAGGACTCAATAAGGACTTTTTTTGATGCCAGTAGGCTTCTCAGCCCCAAATTGGGATAGCCCTGACTCAACTAGAACATATTCTAATCTTAACACAATTTACCATCCAAAGAGCAGTAAGACCATTAAGTTCAGAATCTAAACTTACCCAATAAATAATATACTGTTTCCTCACTGTGCTCAAGCTTCAGAATACAGTAGATGAGTTTTACAGTTAACAATATGTATATTTATATGAAGCACTCATTATTTGATTAAATGTTTAGTTTATACATGTCTGAAATTATGAACCCCTATTTCAGTCAACAAGTTAGTATATAATTAAAGACTGAGACTATAGCATTTGATATTGGCATGTAGTATGGTATTTGATACAGAAAGAAGAATACCCATTGATGTATTTGCATTATCTCTGTAGTTGTTTCGGGTTTTTGTCTTTTTGTTGCACATTGAATTCATCCTATAGTGGTCTATAGTACATCACTAAGCTAATAAAGTCAGTTGAGGTAGAATACTGCAGTTACAAGTCAGGAACTTCAATTATTCATGGTCAGTGAACTGCATTATTAATATCTTACAAATCCGGTTCAAGTACATTGGTGCTGCTTGCATGTATGTATGTATGTATATGTCCAAATCATGACTAAAGTATGCATCAGATTGCACCATTTAAAATGTAAAATTGTCAAAGCTCCCTACCGTGGAAGGGGGGACACCCCCCTTCCACACCATCCCCCCCCCTCAGTCGCTCCGCTCCCTCGCAGTGTCTCACTCCGAACTATCACTCAAGGTTGGCAGCCCTGCCACAGGTATCACACCAACCAAAACTAGGTGTTCCTAGCCAATATTACTCTTGGGTTTCTAGGAGCATCACTGAATCTTCTATATCACTAAATCCAAAAACAACCACAGATCCAAGCTGTGGATCTGACTTTTAAGAAAAAAAGTGTCAGTTCCTAGAACAGGTTAAATTCCAAAGTAAATGGTGTCATTTTTCTCCTGGAGGCATATTTACTGCAGCCTATGCACTTATTTGTATCCATAGACTAGATTAGTTGCCCTAAATTAATCAAAAAGAGGATAATGGTTCAAACTGGAGATAGAGGGTAACTAACTGGGAGACCCACTAGTTGTAAATGAAAGTCTTATCTCAGAGCAGACTTTAAATAAGTATCCATGGTTATTTGATTATGCTCTTCCTGTCCTTGTAATCAATAAAAGTTGAGAAGCATAAAGCTATATTTATGGTTTGGGAAGTTTGACAGAAAGAAATTTAACTACAAAATGTTAGAGTCGTTAATATTCATTATTAACTATTGTAAAAAGAAGAAAAGCTTTTGAGGGAATGCTAGTGCTTATTTATGCATATGTATATAACATATTTGATTTATGCTGACTCTCTTTCTCTCTCTTTTTGTAAGTTTTGTGACTCAAATGTAGAAACAAGCTCAAGTTTGTAGCAGGAAAGGTTTGTTGTGCATGCAGAAAGCCTTACAGTATTTAGGGCAAATCTACCTCAGTTCAGCGAACAATGCATGATTTTCCATGTATTAATTTGAAAGTCCTAAAACAGTTTTATCTACATCAGGACTGCTTATTCAATTCCTTAAAATAGGAAAGGCAAGGAGAGGTTGTCCCTGTTAGGCAAAAAGTATGAACTTATAGTTGCAATTGGAACTTTCCACTGAGAAAAAGTATATTGGATTGCATTATTAGACTGCAACCTACATTCTGTTTATAGTGATTTGTGTATTTGTGTATCTATTCCTGTGAGTCAGTTGTGACTCCTGATGACTGTTTGGATAAGTCCATGCAGTTTTCAGAAATGGTTTGCCATTGCCTCCTTCCTAAGGCTGGGAGAGAGTGACTGGCCCAGGGATACCCAGCAGGCTTTGTGTTTAAGGTGGAACTGAAACTGATGGCCTGATGCCTTTAATTACTATACCAAACTGACTCTCTTCTCTGAGGCTGCAAACTTTACTTTACTTTACTTTATTGTCATTGCACCTCATACAATGAAATCAAACACCATCTTCAGTGCATATTATGACCATGACCATGAAAATAAACACAAACACACATCCTTCACCCTTCACACATTGAACCAGAAACCCCTGACACCATCCCAACACTGCACTATACAGAAGAATTCAAAAGAGCTACTGCCTGGGATAGAAGCTATTTTTCAGCATATTTGTCTTTGTTTTTATTATTCGGTACCATCTGCCAAATGGTAATAGTTCAAAAAGAGGGTGCCCAGGATGAGATGGACCTTTGAAAATGTTTTGAACTTTCTTTTTTTTTTTTTGAAACAAATTTTATTAATTTTAAAGATAAAACAACACATCATTAACCATTAAATACATAAACACATAAAACCTCTTAACATTGTAAATCCTTACAAGTCAAACAAAACATTATTTTTATACAGCATAATTCCAATTTATCCCATCTCCATATGGACACACAAATATCTTCCAGCAAATTTCTCATTATTTCTCTTTACTCCTATTCAATTTCATTTCTCTTCCATATTTATCCATTTTATAGTCATCATATTCTTTTCTTTCTGGCTTGTTTAAATTATTCTCGTCTAACATTCCTCCAAGGTTTTATTGATTCTTTTTTCCTTTTTTTTTATTATAAAAAACAAATTTTGTTAGTTTTACCATAAACACAATACACAAACATACAAACACACAACATAAACAAAACTAAAAGATCTTTTCTGAAGGTTGTCTGTTCCCGGGTTAAAACTCTTTACACAGACACAAATTCAAACATCATATTCAACCCATATCTCCTTCCATATCTTATTATCATTTTCTTTTTTATATATATATATAAAAACCATTTTTATCAGTTTTATAAGAACAATGCACAAAGAGTCAAGGCATAACAGCTTATAAATTCTTTTCTAAGAAAAAATAATAATAAAAGACCAATAAGGCATAACATTTCCAGATTATAATATCAATATTTCATATAATATTAACTTCATATCTTGTCCCTACTTCTCTTTTCCATCCAAATTATTTATTAATTAAAATTTTATTGCCTTTTATCAATATACAAAATCCAAAAAAAATGAGCGAAAAGGTGGAGGCAAGGTTAGAAAGCAAAGGAAAAGGAGTAAGAAAAGCGATGGGAAAAAGCAAAGGGGTAGAAAGGGCAAGGAGAAGAATAAGCAAGAGAGAAAGGGGGGGAGGAGAAGCCTTAATGGGGGGAAGCAAGACCTAAAGAAAAAAAGTTTATTTAGAGACAATGGGTGAATTTAATTTAGATTAAAAGAGGGATTCTGGAGGGTATATAAGATTGTGTTTTTATATGTGTTTTTAGAATATAAAATTTATTATATAATTTTAGAATCTTTTAAACAGAATCCCAAGAAAGATTGTAATATGTAGTATTTCTAAGTTAGGGTAATGAGTTATAGATGTTACTCCAATTGGTGTACAGGAGAAGTATAGTAAAAGAAAAAAAAAGATGAATGGATAATTGGAAATAAAACAGACAAAGAATGTTGTTGAAAATGGTAATAAGATATGGAAGGATATATATGCTTTTTTTTTTTTTTTTTGGAAAATGTTTTGAACTTTCTTAAGGCAGCGGGAGCTATAAAACTCTACCAAAGAGGGGAGAGGGCAACCAATGATCTTCTGGGCAATGACATTAACCCTCTGGAGTGCTTTCCTATCTGCCACTGTGCAATTGGCAAACCATACAGAGGTGCAGTATGTTAAAATACTCTCTGTGGTGCAGCGGTAGAAGGTCATCAGCAGTTTTTCATTCAGTTGTTGTTTTCTGAGAAGTCTCCAGTGGTATAATCTCTGCTGGTCCCTTTTGACTAGGGCTGCAATGTGGGCACCCCAGGTCAGGTCCTCTTTTAGGGTAACACCCAGAAACTTAAAACTGGCCACTTGCTGTACTTGGTCTCCATTGATAAGCAAGGACTGGATGTCTGATCTGTTCCTTCTATAATCCACTATAATCTCCTTGGTCTTATTGGTGTTGAGGACCAAGTTATTGTCTCCACACCACGAAAGCAACCAGTCCACCTCATCTTGGTAAGCAGACTCATCCCCTCCAGAGATAAGTCCTACCACTGTTGTATCATCTGCAAATTTAGCAATAGTATTACTAGCATGAGTAGGAATGCAGTCATGCAAATGAAGAGTATAGAGGAAGGGACTCAACACACAACCCTGTGGCGTACCAGTGTTAAGAATAAGGGCTGAAGAGGTATGATTACCTAATGTGACCCTCTGTGAGAGGCCAAACAGGAAATCCATAATCCAAAGGCAGATTGAATTAGCAAGCCCAAGGTCCAGAAGTTTAGACACTAGTCTATGTGGAAGAATTGTGTTAAATGCAGAACTAAAATCCACAAAAAGCATCCTCACATAGCCCTCCCATTGTTCTAGATGAGTCAGAGCAGTGTGAAGAGTGATGGATATAGTGTTCTGTGTAGATCTATTTTTTCATATGCAAATTGGTGTTTATAAAATATATGCGGAAGACCAGAAATGATGTGCTGGCAAACCAATTTCTCAAAGCACTGCATGATGATAGGAGTAAATGCCATTAGTCTGTAATCGTTGAGGTTATTGAAACTTTGCCTTGTGCTCAAGGTTATATGAGAAGTGTTTGTATAAATTGGACTAATATAGTTTTTTCAAGTTGAGAAAAGTAACTGTTACAAAACCTGAACAAGCAGCATAGTTTTGATTGGAGGTTGATTTTGTTATTGTTGGGGATCCATGAAATAATAAATATTGATTGACAATTTCCCAAACCAAATCAATCTTATAAACAAAACTTCAAGAATACTTCTTCTTTAGGGGTTTCCAGTTCCGCGTGGCTTCGGGGCAGCAGGAATTCGCGACAGCTCGCGATTCCTGCTGTGCTAGCCGTCGAGGTACCCCCGATCCAGATGGGTCAGGGGGATATGGCTGCCCTGTAGGGACAGCTGAAGAGAGAGGGGAGTCGGATAGGGGGGTGGGGGTGTCGCAGACCCCCCCCTTCTCCGGAAAAAACCCTTTTTCCCAAGGCGGTGGAGCGGCGGTCAGCAATGGCCGCCACGAAGAAGCCAGCAACCGGGTAAGATTGTGCTGGAGGAAGTGTGAAGAGTGAAAGTTTTGTCTGAGCCGGGTCAAGTAACATCTTTTAAATTGCCTGGAACTGAGCTGTTTGAATTGCTGGAGGATACATTGTATCCCTAAGAAGAGCGAAAGCAGTGGAGAAGCTGTTAAAGGGAACTTTTTTTTTTTTTCTTTATTCTCCCACCCCATGGAAACAGCAGAAATATTTGGATATATTGGACATTGAAAGTGAATTGCTTTGAGAGTTGAAGCTAAGAGACAAAAGGATTCTTGGACATTGAAAAATTTAAGAAATTGGAAAATCCTTGTTGGAGGTATGGATTTCTGATTATTTAAAATTGACATTGCAAGTGGGAAGGGAGAGGAAAAAAAAATTGGAGCAGAAGCTGAAAAAGGAGGAGATTGCCTAGAATCCCAAAGGAAGATATATGGTAATTGGACCTCTTTGATTAAAAATTACCCCAGAAAGAGAAAGAGAAGAAGGAAGAAAAGTATTAACTTTTGGAACTTTTTTTTAATTGTTTTTGATTGTCTTTGATTAAAAATACTTGTGGTTGTTTTGGAAAAAGTTTCCCTTTTCATAATGGCATCGTTTGTGGATGAACTAGAGATTGAATATCAAAAATATAAAAAAGAAGATACTTTGGGCACTTTGTTTCAATTCTTAGAAATGGCGTTATGTACTTATGAAAAGTTGATTACGCAGCGGAAGGACTGGGACAAGGAAGAAGAGGAAGAAGAAGCCATCTTTGATGAACAATGGGTCCCTTCCGGAGAGGAGGAGAAAAAGGATAAGAAAAAGGGGATTTTAAGAATTATAAAAACAACCAAAAGAGAGAAAAATGAGCGAAAAAGTGGAGGCAAGGTTAGAAAGCAAAGGAAAAGGAGCAAGAAAAGCGAGGAGAAAAAACAAAGGGGTAAAAAGGGCAAGGAGAAGAATAAGCAAGAGAGAAAGGGGGGGAGGAGAAGCCTTAATGGGGGGAAGCAAGACCTAAAGAAAAAAAGTTTATTTAGAGACAATGGGTGAATTTAATTTAGGATAAAAGAGGGATTCTGGAGGGTACATAAGTTTGTGTTTTTATATGTGTATTTAGAGTATAAAATTCATTATGTAATCTTAGAATCTTTTAAACAGAATCCCAAGAAAAATTGCTATACGAAGTATTTTTAAGTTAGGGTAATGAGTTATAGACGTTACTCCAATTGGTGTATAGGAGAAGTATAGTAAAAGAAAAAAGATGAATGGATAATGGGAAATAGAACAGACAAAGAATGTTGTTGAAAATGGTAATAAGATATGGAAGGATATATATGTTGTTGTTTTTTTGGATTTTGTATATTGATAAAAGGCAATAAAATTTTAATTAATAAGAAATAATTTGGATGAAAAGGAGAAGTAGGGATAAGATATGAAGTTAATACTATATGAAGTATTGATACTATAATTTGGAATTGTTATGCTTTATTGGTCTTTTATTATTATTTTTTCCTAGAAAAGAATTTATAAGCTGTTATGCCTTGATTCTTTGTGCATTGTTTTTATAAAACTGATAAAAATGGTTTATATATATATATATATAAAAGAAAGTGATAATAAGATATGGAAGGATATATGGGATGAATATGATGTTTGAATTTGTGTCTGTGTGAAGAGTTTTAACCCGGGAACAGACAACCTTCAGAAAAGATCTTTTAGTTTTGTTTATGTTTTGTGTTTTGTATGTTTGTGTATTGTGTTCTTTGTAAAACTAATAAAATTTGTTTTTTATAAAAAAAAAAAAAAGAATCAATAAAACCTTGGAGGAATGTTAGATGAGAATAATTGTAAACAAGCCAGAAAGAAATGAATATGATGATTATAAAATGGATAAATATAGAAAAGAAATGAAATTGAATAAGAGTAAAGAGAAATAATGAGAAATTTGCTGAAAGATATTTATGTGTCCATATGGAAATGGGATAAATTAGAATTATGTTGTATAAAAATAATGTTTTATTCGACTTGTAAAAATTTATAATGTTAAGAGGTTTTATGTACTTAATGGTTAATGATGTGTTGTTTGTCTTCAAAATTAATAAAATTTGTTTCAAAAAAAAAAAAGAATACTTCTTCTTTAAGGCTGTCATTTTGATGTCCCTTTTTCTGGTTATTGTTCCAATAAAGGTAGTAATATTTACATCATTTTTCACTCCAAATCAATTAAGGCTATTATATATATAGCAAGCTCCCTCTTCCTAATAATACAAATCCATTCTGTTCCATTGTTTGTGCTTGACAAAAACAGTTTTACCTAAAGTATTAATTAATGGGTATTTTCAAGGAATCCCAGTCAATTAAAACCATTCTGCATTTGACTGGACAGGAACAATACAATTAACTTTAACATATCCTACACAATAAAATAAATCTTTTATGTCTTCCGTATGTCAGCTTTTCTAGTGGAAAGTAGAAGGGGCTAAGGATTCCTCTCTGCAGTTCTGTATGCAGTGATTGTTGGCTGTGTTGCTTGTTCCTAAAGAAATGTGAATTGGAATGCATAGGCTGGAGAGAAAGTACATACAAACAGCAATTCCTGTGAAAATTGGCTACCTTTTTACTGTTGTTTCTAGAAAAAGCTGCATTGGTTGAAAAGGAAGGTTGGTTTTAAATTTGTTTCATACACTTTTGTGTGCATTGCAAACTCCAATTGTGCTCATATCTTCATAAATCCATAGTTGTTTCAACAAAACTTTACAACATAGTGAATTAAAAGGAGTTCACAAAACTGATTGGGAGGAAAAGGCAAAATGTTTGGTTTGCTGGGTTGTTTGATGCCACCATGTAGATAAGTTTCCTCCTTGTAATGTAATTCATCTGTTCCTCAAGTATACTAGGAGAATGATGATTTGTCTCTACAAATCACCATGTGTTTTGGGTCCCAGTCATCAGAATGTTATCCCAATCAACTGCCTTTGTCACGTTCTGTCAACCCTATCAGAAATAGATGAGACCAAGAAACAAATACAACAAAGGCCTAAAGCTACTTTTATTAAGATTGGCTGTAGGAACAGAATCTTGCAGTATCTAAATGGGTCTCCCACTCCCTCTTTCATATTCATGTGAATTGGGAGGAAACCCTGTCTCAGATGTTTTCATAACCTTTCCTTCTCACCTGGGCTTAGACAATGTTCATCAACTTATTGCTTTGGTAACAGACCTTCTGTCTGTTCCCTCAAGGTCATCCTCTTTACTCTCTACACATCCTACTACAGCAAAAAGTGGCTTGTTTGACTTTAGCTTGGTGTTATGGGTGACTTCATCCATTGTAGTTGTAGGGCTATATGAATGATCCTTGTAAATAAATGCTTATGCCCAATCATTTCAATTGAAGGAATTATTATTCTATGATAATTTAGCTAAATATTTGAATATGCTGTTCTTTAAAAAGTTTGTACCCAGCTGATACCAAACAGTGAGTCATCTTTCTCTAGTGGTGTTGAGAAAGATCATTTTCTTCCCCGCAAACTTAATTTTATACAAATTGCTATAGGCAATGAACTGTACAGAAGCTTACCAAAGCCCAGGAGGTAAGTTGCCTTCTGGCATGCAATTATAAACTATTTTTCAGACATATATTCCATTTTTTAAAAATAATAATGACTATTGTTGATACAAGTTTCAGTTGGAAATAGGCTGCATTAAGCCCCTACAAAAACTGCCTGTGGGCCAGTTAAATGCAAAGCAAGTTCACTGTGGTGAATCATCCAGTGAATGTTAGTCAGGCACTATGGATAAGAGATACTTTCAAAGAACCAGTTTTATCTTAGAAACAACAGAGGCTGACATTGTAAGTGCTAACTGTGACTTATAGTAGCAAATATGAACAATGGGCTACTCTGTGAACATTTCCTCACATTTTTATTCATTTATTATGAAATAACTCCAGTTGCGTACAAGCAAAATTCTTCTTTGGTCCTTTAAACCTTCTATTCCCCAATTAGGCAAAAGGGGGAGTCCCAAGCCTGTGGCTTTTTCAAGTTTAATATCGGTGTTTGCCACTTTACATTTATCTCCTTCCATGAATTCAAAGCTAGAAGTAGATGAAGAAGCAATGGAATTCTCTTAGGTTTGTATTTCATCTCTGTATATTTTGGTTGATTTTATTTACAGCAGCAAATCTCTGATAAACTGCTTATTATTCTTCAACAATTTCTCTAAAATATTGTAACAGCTGGAGTAGTTTAAATTTTGTGTAGGAAGTATTTAAATACCCCATTTCTAGGTTTTCAAAGTACATGATGTTTCTTGGAACATACTTATTACATTTCAGATTTTTATGTTCAGTTCTGTAATTATACAAGATATCAGTGTTTCTCAGCACTGTTAGTCTTTGGACAACTGAGCATTCTGATCTCAGTCTTGTTTACTATATTTTTATTTAATTTAAATATTATTGAAATATATTTTCATTTTTAAATTTACACCTCTCTCTTTCTCTCTCTCCTCTGTCTGTCCATCCATCTCTCCCTCTCCCTCTATCTATCTATCTATCTATCTATCTATCTATCTATCTATCTATCTATCTATCTATCATTTGTCTATTTGAAAATTACAGAAGACTAAAATTAGTTTATTTTTGTTTTGGGGTCATACTTTTTCTAAAAAAATATTTATGAAAAACCCAGTCAGAGAGGTGGAACAATGTACTTCTGGGATTACATTTTTTTCTTTGAAACTACAGTCATAGGACACTGTTTGGGTATACCCACCATTAATTTCATATGATATATTCTGATAAATATATGCCACCCAGAATCACCTTACAGGAGAGATGGATGGCATAAAAATGTAAATAAATAAATAAATCTATAAATAAATAGAACCAGAAAATTATTTTTTAAAAATCTGAATCATGCAATGTATAGAAAAAATGGTTTGTGGACATGTATGTTCTATTTTGTGCAATGTGGAATTTTAAGTGTTTAACAAGTATCCCATCTTTAAAGAAAATGGAAAACACTATCTTTAAACATAAGTCTGTTAACATCGTTTCTAGACTGAATCTAGTATGCCGCCCAATTTTTCAGTTAGTTGCAAATAAACATTGTATTTCCTGACACACATTATTTTATTTATGGGCTCTGAACCTTAATTTTGCTCGTAGATCTTCTTTATGGCATGTCAGATTATTCAATTACTTTCTTTATGTCTTGACTGCTTACTTTAAATAGTTACATTATGATATCTTCACTGTTCTTTAGGAGAAATAAGGAGCTCATATTTTAACGCATTAGCTAATTGTGCACCATAAAGAAAAGAAAATTTGGAATGCCTATGTAGAAAAAGGGCTACAATCTGTCTGAAATTGCTGGGCATTTTTGTCTGATTTTTAAGGAAACTATTTTTTAAATTATTAATAAAAAGCCGGTTCACATACAACATATCTATCTGATCCATCAAGAACCTAATACTACAGATATATTTTCCGATTACTTCATAGGACTCTTGATCATTTTATTTATTTTATATATACCTGGCCAGAATTAGAAAATCTCTTTTATGTTTTCACCTACAACTATGTCCTTCCTTGTTATTTTCTTTGAATTGAACTGCATGAGAGGGACCTGCAATTAGAGAAGCTGTACTGGGCACAAGAATAGGAGGAAGAGTTGCAACCAAGAAAATGGTGAGATAAAATAAATCCGAATCTGTTCTTCATAAGTTTGCTATTCCTTTTTCTTCCCTCACTTCACCATTTTAGATGCTATTGTCTGGACTCACCATAGTTTGTCAATGTCTTTCCTAAAATAAGATAACCCAGAGTGTAGTCTGGTCAATGCAGTATAAAGAGGAATTATAATTTTTCTTGATCTAGATACTAAATTTGTGTTGATGCAATCTAGCATTGCACTGTATTTTGCATCTTGGCTAATGTTCAACTTAGGTAATCAGTCAAGACACCCATATGTTTTTTGCATGTTCTGATATCCAATATGGTTCCTCCTCCCCCCATATTATTTTCATAGTCTTGATTCCTACCCAAATATAGGTGGGTTTTTTTCTCCCTGTTGAAATGTAGTTTGTAGTTTCTGTTCCAACTTACCAAGATCTTCCTGAAACTCAGTAGTGTCATCTAAAATGTTTACTTCCTTTCTATTTTGTGTCATCTATAAATTTGATGTCATTCAATAATAATTTATATCTTTGCAGTCATAAAATACCCTATACCATTTGACTCTTCCTCCTGGCATGCTCATTAGATATGACAATTTAACCAGTTCTATATCTATATAATAATAATATTTTTGCCCTCATTTTCCCCTCTTCTTTACTAGAATCTCCTGAAAGACTGCTGAATACTTGCCAGCTTAAATATGATAAAGTCAAGGTACACTATGCCCACTGCATTCTGTGAGTCAACTAAACTAAACCTCTCTATAAAAAAAGAAAGATTGGATTTAAGTATGCTTGCGTTAATTATACTTTTGACAGATACAGACAACATCTACTCTGAGATCAAACTGTTTAAGGATTTGTGCACAGACAACATTTATCATTCAGTGATTCGGCATCATGAAATTATCATTTCCGAGAGGTTGAACAGAGATAGGGGGAGGATTTCATTTATTATTTTACAACATTTATATATTGTCCCAATCTAATATTAGACTCTGAGCAGTCCACATAATTACAGCAATTCTCCCATTTTTTTTATAACAAACTTTATTAATTTTTTTTAACACACACAAACAAAACATAGGATGTAGTAACATAAAATATCTTTTCTAGAAGAAACAAATCTTATTTAAAAAGAAGATAATTCCAAATTATCACACTTCTATATATATATTTATCTTATCTAATCAACTTCATATCTTTTCAAAACTTTTCTTTATTACTCTATTTAGTCATATTTCTTCTGTCTTAAATATATATATATTTTCATTAGTATTCTTCCACATCCTATCAGACTTAAACAAACATAACACAAAACATAATGTTAAGTTCTGCGCATGGGTGCAAGGAGCAGAGACGAGGCAGTGAACAGTGAACTTCAACTCTTTATTAAGCATACTGAACAGAGCAATCACCTAGGGCAGCAGCAGCCCTTTTATAGGATTGGCTGCTGTCCTATTAGCCAATGAGAAACATGGAAGTGTTAAACCCTTGAACCAATGAGAGTTGGCCCGTTAACAGCCAATCAGATTTCCCAGAAAGGACCAATCCGATGTCGCTATTATCGGCCAATCAGAAGTGCAGGATTAGAACCCTGCTTTTTACTTAAGGTTGCTAAAACTGTATTAAACGCCTTTATTAGTTCATAACACCCCTTCCCCCTAGGTTCCGTTTGAGGGGTGCGGTGACGTAATCCCGTAGATATGCAGGTTGTTTCAACTGTCTATTAGATTTGCACTGCCCCACCGGTTCCTGTCTGTAGTCCGGTTTCGGTGGAATGTTTTTTGATTTATCTGGTACAGGCGGTTCTGCATCCTCACAGGACGACTCAGTGCCTCTGATTCTGTCGTTGTTGTCCTCCGGTCTTTGCGGGCTCGCCTCCGTTGAGGTATTCCTCTGTGGCGAGGCAATCCCCCTTCCTGATTCTTCTTCATGTAACGCGCCGGGCTGCTGACTTTCTTCGATTTCGTCATCCAGCATCTCAAATTCGGTTTCTTCGACATCCCCTCCCCCCTCAGTTTGAGAGTCACAGGAGTTGTGGGAACTGGGTTGCAACCTAGAGTGAAGCTGATCTATATGGCGTTGCCATATCTTTCCGTCCAATGTTTGCACGCGGTACGA
The DNA here is from genome assembly GCA_033807585.1 of Hydrophis major. Taxonomy (NCBI): domain Eukaryota; kingdom Metazoa; phylum Chordata; class Lepidosauria; order Squamata; family Elapidae; genus Hydrophis; species Hydrophis major. The sequence goes on from CM066330.1 coordinate 146,708,423, forward strand.
TCTGGGCCTGGTGGTTTGGGTTACGGTTGCTTCGACCCATAATGGTTCGCCGGAAAGGTTTTTAGCGAAGACTAAGTCACCTACATTGAACTCACAGCATTTTCTGCTAGTTTCACAGAGTTTCTCTGGCGCGTAGGACAGGTGGAGATGGTCGAGGTGGGAGCGGAGCTTGCGTCCCATCAACAGTTCAGCTGGAGTCTTGTTAGTGATGCTGTGTGGGGTGATGTGTTGGAGTAGGAGTATTCTGTTTAGTTTGTTGTCAATGTCCCCATAGTCCATCTTGTGGAGAGTTTTTTTAACAAATTGGACCATGGGCTCAGCCCTGCCATTGGCCGCAGGGTGCGCCGGCGAGGTTAGCGCATGGTGGATACCCCAGTCTGCTAAGTATTGTTCAAACGCCAGGGCGGTGAACTGGGGTCTGTTGTCGGAGACTAGAACGTCTGGCAGTCCATGTGTTGCGAATAGTTTATTTAATTTGCAGATGACTGAATCGGTTGTAGTTGTCTTCATCTTGTGGATTTCGAGCCAGTTAGAATAGGCATCCACTGTTAGGAGGAACGTATGTCCCTTAGTAGGTCCCGCAAAGTCAATGTGGATGCGGGACTTTGGCCCCCGGGGGGTTTCCCACTCTGTTGGAGTTGCTCTAGGTGGGGCACTGCTGACTTCTTGGCATTTTAGACAAGTCTTCACCCAGGCTTCGATTTGCTTATCGATGCCCAGCCACCACGCGTAGCTTCATGCGAGTGCTTTCATACGCACGATGCTGGGGTGACTGTCATGCAATGATTTCAAATCTGCTCGTTGTAACTGCTCTGGGACGACAACTCTGTCTCCCCATAGGATGTAGCCTTTCTGCGAGAAAAGTTCTGTTTGCCGGTTTCTGAAAGGGGTGAAGTCGTCAGGGGTTTGTTCTACTGGCCATACTCGTTCAACCCAGGTGAGACCTCGCGCCAGGACAGGATCTCATTTCATTTCGATAGCGATGTCTCTGGCTGTTAGCGGTGGTGAATGTAGTGTTTCAATCTGGAGTGTCATGAGGATTGGAGCTGGGTCGTCGACGATTTCCGGAAGTGGGTCACGGCTCAATGCATCAGCGTGGGGAATGGCTTTCCCCAGGTGGTGTTGCAATTTATAATTGTACCCAGCTAAGAACTCCAACCAACGAGTCATTCTAGGTGACAATATATAGGGGGTTGGCTTGTTGCCCGCTATAATCCCCAGCAAAGGCTTGTGATCGGTAATAAATATAAAAGCTCGTCCATACACATATTCATGAAACCGTTTCACAGCAGATACAACAGCAAGAGCCTCTTTGTCAATTTGGCTATAATTGTGTTCAGCTCTCGATAAGGTCCTTGAAAAATAGGCAATAGGGGCCTCTCTACCATTTGGTAACACATGACTTAAAATGGCTCCTACTCCAAACGGTGATGCATCACATGTAATGATTAAAGGCAAAGTCTCGTTATACTGCATTAAAACAGCATCAGAGGTTAGTAAGTTTTTCACTTGTCAGAATGCATGCTCCTCTCGGTGTCCCCAGACCCAGGTGGCTTTTTTGTCGAGAAGTCTATGTAGGGGCTCAGCTACGGTCACTTTCTGGGGCAAGAAGATGTTGTAAAAGTTAATGAGCCCCAGGAAAGCTTGGAGGTCTGTTCTGTTCTTGGGTCTTGAGGAGTTTTTGATCGCTTTTAGTTTGCTGTTAGTGGGGTGAATGCCTTGCTTATCGATGAGGTACTCCAGGAACTCTACTTTCTCGGTACACAGTTTACATTTATTTTTTTTAACCATTAGGCCGGAGTCTTTAAATTTCTGGAGAACCATTTTAAGATGCCTCTCTAGTACTTCTCTATTTGGGGCAGCAATTAAAATGTCAAAATATGGCACGATGCCCTTGATCCCTTGCAAAAGTCTCTCCATCAGACTTTGAAAAATCCCTGGGGCCACGCTCACTCCGAATTGGAGTCGGTTGCATTTAACAGCGCCTCGGTGCGTAACGATCATCTGTGCTTCCGTGGTTTTTTAATCTACAGGCAGTTGTTGGTACGCCTGCGCTAAATCTAATTTAGCGAAGACTTTTCCACCCCCCAGGGAATGGAGAAGGTGTTGAACCACCGGCACTGGGTAAGCGTTCTGTTGAAGGGTGTGATTAAGGGTGGCCCGGTAGTCCCCATAAATCCTTAATGATCCATCTGGTTTGATGGGTGTTACGATTGGGGTTTCCCAACGGGCGTGGTCAGTTGGTTCTAAAACACCCTGGGCTATTAATTTATTGAGCTGCTTGTCGATCTGTGGTTTTAGGGCAAAAGGTACCCGACGAGGCTTAAGGCGGATGGGGGCTACTTCAGGGTTAAGGTTAAATGATATCGGGGTCCCCTTGTACTCGCCTAGTTTGTCTGCAAAGACGTCCTGGAATTCCTGGACGAGGGCCTCCTCCCAGTCGTCGCTTCTGGTTTGGTGAATGCCGGCTACCTCGATCCCGAGTGGGGTGAACCATTGAAGGCCTAACAAACTAGACCGGGCGCGGTCGACGACGGTCAGTGGTAATGACGCAGTATGATTTTTGAATGATACTTGGACTTGGCTGGAGCCGACGACTAGAATTCGGTTCCCCTGGTAATCTTTGAGTATAATTCTTTGGGCTCTGAGGTCTTGACGCCGGACGGCAGGGATTAACTGTTTAAGGGTCTTCCAGGAAACCATCGAGAGGGACGACCCTGAGTCGACTTCCATCATGCAGGGTTGGTACTCGATGGCGACCCTCACTTGGATCTTCTTTGCATCTAACGATGAAGCATGACCGATGGTAATGGTTTGATGTGCCTCTTCCCATCTCATTGAAGTAGCAAGTGTTTTATTTCTGTAGGAGTGGTTGTTCCATTGGTGGTTCAAGTGTTCCCAACTCACAGGACGATTCCCTGTGGTCTGGCGGTAGTTGTTTTCTCTCCGAATTGGGCTGGATCATCGCTTGCTTCTACAGACCTTCCCGATGTGGCCTCTTTTCCCACAGGAATGGCAGAGCGCGTTGAGGAATTTGCAATCTGATCGTGGGTGGTTTGCCCCACAACCTGCCCATTGGTGCAGTAATCTTCGATTAAGCGGGTTGCGTTGGTCGTGTTCAGACCGGAGCCGGTTGACCTCCTCTTCATCACTTTCTGCTGGAGATTCGAGGTCGTCATGATGGGCCGCTGTTGTGTGCCTCTCTAGGCGAGGTGAGGTATCGTTGGTGAGTTGACGGAGTGGTGCGTTGGCGCAGTGCATTCGGGCGGCCGACTTCCTGGTTGCTTCTGCTGCAGTAGTGTCTTTGATGACATCGACAAGATCGATGTCCCCTTTGGCCATGATCTTGCTCTGCGCCATATAGTCATCTAATCCCAGAACTATTTGGTCTCTCATAGCTTCTTCGAGGTCTGCAAACCCACAGAGGCCTCCCAGGTTCCGGAGGTCCGCGATGAAATCTGCGATGCTCTCTCCTTTCCGTTGGTCCCTCTGATAAAAATCATGTCTTCGGACAAGCATTGGTACGGCGGGTGCATAGTGGGCCCATAGAAGAGGCGCGAGGACATCCCAGTCCATGGATTTCACCTCAGCCGGTTTTGCTAGTGCCTTGGCCATCTTAAAGACGGCAGGCCCGCAATGGGTCAGGAACACTGCTCGCTTTTTCCCCGTAGTTGCATCTTTCAAGTTGTTGGTCTCCAGAAACATCTGGAAACGGTCCATGTACGAGTCCCAGTCTTCTTGTGCCGGGTCAAATGGAGTGGGTGGTATGGCGCCGCCGGACATGGTTTCCGTTGTCGATGTGCCTTCAGCCACGTGCTCTGTTTGGTGCTCTGTGAGTGTTCAATCAGATCAGATGTCTCCGCATCCCACCCTCGTTGCCAGTGTTAATTTCTGCGCATGGGTGCAAGGAGCGGAGACGAGGCAGTGAACAGTGAACTTCAACTCTTTATTAAGCATACTGAACAGAGCAATCACCTAGGGCAGCAGCAGCCCTTTTATAGGGTTGGCTGCTGTCCTATTAGCCAATGAGAAACATGGAAGTGTTAAACCCTTGAACCAATGAGAGTTGGCCCGTTAACAGCCAATCAGATTTCCCAGAAAGGACCAATCCAATGTCGCTATTATCGGCCAATCAGAAGTGCAGGATTAGAACCCTGCTTTTTACTTAAGGTTGTTAAAACTTTATTAAACGCCTTTATTAGTTCATAACACATAAATACATAAAACTTCTTTTTGGAAGGCGGCTTACCCCGATTTAACTCTTTTTATAGACATCAATCAAAATTTATACTCACTTAATATACTATCTCATATCTTATTTAACATTCTCTATTTTCCATATATTTTCTCTCTCCTACTCATTCTTTTAATTCTATTTTATTTATTCCATCTCAATTAAATAATTATATTTGCATCTTTGGTCTGTTTTCTTTCAATCACCTACTTATCCTTTCTATCTAATACAATATTTTTCCTGTAAACCCAGATTGAAGTATGACAACTTTTTATCTTCCCCCTAAATAATACTAAAAATAATACATATTTTCCGTGCTGATTCTGCTCCGTACATTCGAAGTATGACATTTCCAAATAGTAAAACAAACAAAAAATATTGAGTTTAATAAGTAATAATAAAACAAGTAAAAAAGAAATATTAAATTTATAATATAGCAAAAGCAATGTTTCATAAGAAATTAAATTCTATTATTAATTCTTAAACAATACTATTATGAAATTAAGAAATTAAACTCTATAATTAAATCATGACTTCGCTTTAATACATTTTTAAATCATATAATATTCTAATTTTCTAACTCAACTTCAAATACTAATCTCTACAATGCATTTTTATGTACTTTTGCAGAATCATTTTTTAAAAAAGATTATCTCGCCCCTTATCTCTGAAAAAAAACCATTTTTTGCATCTTGTTTAAAGCCTTTATAACTTCTCTTTCCTTTCCCCCTTTCTTTCTTCTCCATTCTAACTTTTTGGCCCCCCCATCTCTCCAATTTCACTCTCTTAATCTTCCCTCTCTGTTGTATTTCTCTTTTCTGTTGCTTTCTGACATCATATTGCTTTTTCATCTCCTTTTTCTTTTTCTTTGTTGCTTTTTAAAGTTCTAAGTTCATCTTTTCCTTGCCCCCTTCCGCTTTTCTTCCTCCACTAAGTGTGTTTGTCCATTAAAGATGGCTTCTTCTCCTTCATCCCAGCCTTCCTGTAGTATTTCTTGGTAGGTAGAAATCACCATTTCCAAAAAGCGAAAGTTAGATCCAAACTAGCCCTTATCTTCGTTTTTCAGTTTTTGAAATTCCATTTGTAGTCCTTCAAAAGATAATGCCATTTTTCTTTCTTTCTTTTTTAACGCAACCCTAATATCTTTAGTCCCTTTTTTAAAAAAACAAAATTTCACAAAGATCTCAAAGTCACTGAGCAAATCAAATCAATTTTAAGTTTTGTTTTTTTTTTAAATCCAATGTCCAGAAATCCTTTATCCCTTGGCTTTAAATTTCAAATTGAATTATCTTCCGTGCCCAAGTAGATTTTCCAGATCTCCGTCTGCTATTTCTATGGGGAGGGAGAGTTAAGAAAAAAAATTTCCCCTTAGCAGCTTTTACCGCAGCTTTCCAGTCTTCTTTGGGAAACAATGTATCCTCAGGCAATTCAAACAGTTCAGTTTCCAGGGTAATTAAGAGTTGTTATTGTCTCAGCGCAGCCAAATATTCACTTTCTCCTGCAACCTCCAGCACAAATCTTACCCAGCTTCAGTCTTCTTTGTGATGGCCATCACTGACCGCCGCTCCACCACCTTGGGTAAAAGGGGGTTTTCCGGCTGGGGAGGGGGTCTGCGACACCCCCAAACCCCTGTCCGGATCCCCTCTCTCTTTGGCTGCCTCTACAAGGCAGCCATATCCTCCAGACCCATTTGGATCGGGGGCACCTTGGCAGCAAGCACAGCAGAAATTGTAGACAAGCAAATTCCTGCTGCTGTCGAAGCCACGCAAAACCGGAAGCCAGCAATTCTCCCATTCTTAATTATTAAAATATCCCAAAATGTAAACTACCGGTAAATAGCATGTTTCTCCAACAATACGGCCTCCACCAATAGGAAGCCCCACCATGTTTCTTTGGCATAAAATCAAATTAAGCCCCTCCCCCCAAATTTAGGCCTATTTTAAAACATGCAAAATAAGGGGGAAGGGCGGGGGACTTGCCATTAGGAGCGCCACTGGGCAGCAATTCCTTGCCACCAGCCACTCCTAATGGGTGATCATGGCGAAGCGCGGTGAGCTCCCTACTCCCACCTTTGCTGCAGATGCCTTTGGCACCCGCCACTGTTGCTTTCCCTTCTGCCCATTCCGCCAAGTTTGGAGCTGCTGCTTCCATGTTTGGAGTGCTGCCACCATTTGGGGCTCCAAACAGCGGCAGTGCTCCAAACGCGGAAGCAGCAGCTCCAAACATGACGGCGGGTGATGTTTTTATTTTGGTCCGCGTGAAGCTCAGAGTGAGCAAGAGAGGGAGACTGCGATGCCTCCATCCAAAATGGCAACCTCACTAGTGGATCACAATATGGCTGGAAGCCCGAATTGGTGGAAAACGATGGCAATCTTTTTGGAGCGAGAAGAAAGGGAGAGAAGAGTTGCGAGGCGTAATTTGCAGGAGGAAGTGGGTGTATCCCACGGCAGGGAGCCCAAGGAAGAAGGGCTGGTAGGCAACAGAGAGCGTCCCATAGCTCCAGAAGCAGCCTAGAGACGCGCCCGGGAAGAGGCGCAGATGCTGCCTTGTAGTCCCCAAGCCAATTGCGTGCGCCGCCTTCAGTTATGTGCACTCCGCGCTTTGGGCATCTTCATGTGACCGCAACCCTGTCTTTTCCACCTGGAGCCCTTGCTGCTTTCTGGCTCTTTACCAACCGGCTTCACCTTTGGAGCACTGCCGCTGTTTGGAGTTCCAAATGGCGGCGGAAGCTCCAAATGCGGAAGCTCCAAACATGACGGTGGGCGATCTTTTTATTTTGGTCTGCGCGAAGTTCAGAGCGAGCATGAGAGGGAGACTGCGATTCCCTGCCATGGGATACACCCACTTCCTCCTGCAAATTACGCCTCGCAACTCTTCTCTCCCTTTCCTCTCGCTCCAAAAAGATCGCCATCGATTCCCACCAATTCGGGCTTCCAGCCACATTGTGATCCACTAGTGAGGTTGCCATCTCGGATGGAGGCATCGCAGTCTCCCTCTCTTGCTCGCTCTGAGCTTCACGCGGACCAAAATAAAAAGATCGCCCACCGTCATGTTTGGAGCTGCTGCTTTCACATTTGGAGCACTGTCACTGTTTGGAGCCCCAAATGGCAGTGGCACTCCAAACACGGAAGCGGCAGCTCCAAACTTGGCGGAATGGGCAGAAGGGAAAGCAACAGCGGCGGGTGCCAAAGGTGTCTGCAGCAAATGTGGGAGTAGGGAGCTCACCGCGCTTCGCCATGATCACCCATTAGGAGTGGCTGATGGCGAGGATGCAAGGGTGGGAATTAAGTCACCCCTGAAAAGACGTCCTAGCTGTTTTTTCGGGGGCCAAAAAAAAATAAGACCCGGCCTTATTATATGAGAAACACGGTAGTCACCTGAGGTTTTTTTTTGCTAGAGGTCAAAAATAACCCTGAAAGAAAATGATATTGGTATCTTCCAAAATGTTGTGGAGCAGCAGTCACAGAGAGAGACGGAGCCAGGCTGAATTTAACAAACTTTATTCTTGCAAATAAAGGGTCGCTGCGGCTGCCAAGACTATCTGACAGCCAGCTGGCGGCGACAGCTGATGCCGTTTGACAGCTCCCTTTTATATCTGGCTGTCAAACAGCATCAGCCAATGGGAGCGATCGGCGCTCCCGCACTGGCAGCGGACCAGAGGGAGGACTGCTGCTAGTCTTTGAACACAGCACTCCTTCCCCCTGGCCACGAGCATGCATAGTCCTGCAGCCAGGACAGCCGCTTTCGCTCACGGCCTGATCTTCGTAGTTCCCGAGACTTGTCAGCGCCTAGCGAGTCCTGTTCCTCATGGGCAGCGACAGGAACCTGCAGAGGATCGTCGGTCGTCCTTGGGCTGCTGTCCGGCTGCTTCTCGGGTGAGTCTTCTCGCGGCGGTCGGTTGGTCGCATTGTCGGGTGGTGGGTAGACCAGGTCCTTCGGCGGGTCGGCTGCGGTAGGCGGTGAGTAGACCGGGTTGTCCGGTGGCGGGTAGACCGGGATTTTGGTGGCAGGCTTGCCCCATCGCCTCCTTAGCTGGTCCATGTGCCTTCTCCAGATTCGACCATCTTCCAGGAGGATTCTGTATGACCTGGGTCCTGCAACAAAAACTATCTGCCCTGGCAGCCACAAGGGGTGCCCTGCATAGTTCCTGGCATACACCAGGTCTTGCAAGGCGAATTCCCTGGCATGGCTGTCAGAGGCCAGTGGTGTACTGGGAGCATAGTGGGGGTGCAACCTGTCCAGGGTGGTCCTGAGGCGTCTGCCCATTAAGAGTTCAGCAGGGGACTTCTTGGTGGAAGGGCACGGAGTGGCATGTTGCGTAAGTAGGTAAGTGGACAGTTTAGAGTGCCAGTCTGCCTGGTCCAGCTTGGCCAAAACTTCCTTGGCAGACCTGACAGCCCTTTCTGCCATTCCATTGCTTGCAGGGTGAAAGGGGACTGTGAAAGCATGTCTGATGCCCAAGTTAGCTGCGAATATGGCGAACTCATTAGAACTGAATTGGGGGCCATTATCTGAAACTAATGTGTCAGGCAGTCCGTGTGTAACAAACAGTCCGATCAAGGCCTTTGTAACAGTCAGTGTTGTGGTGGAGGGTAACAAGGCCACTTCAATCCATTTGGAGAATGAGTCTACAACAACCTAAAATGTCCTCTCCTGCAAGGGAGCAGCCAGGTCAATATGCAGCCTGGCCCAAGGGCCCCCCGAATCTTCCCATATGGTTGGGGCGGCTGTTGGTGGGGCTGCTCTTGTTGCCTGGCAGGGCTGGCATGAGTTTACCCAGTTGGCAATCCGGGCATCCAACTCTGGCCACCAGACGTAGCTGCGGGCCAAGGCCTTCATCCTTACGATGCCAGGATGACCCTTGTGCAGTGCCCTTAAAACTGGTTCTTGCAAGGTGGGTGGTATGACCACCCTTGTTCCCCATAACAGGCAATCTTGTAGTGAAGACAGCTCCTGCCTGCGGGTCTTAAATGGCATGAATTCAGGGGCGAACTGAATGTCAGGCCACCCCCTCCCTACCCAGTCCAGGACTTGGGAGATCACCTGGTCTTTCTTGGAGTGTGCAGCAATGTCCACCGCTGAGACTGGCAGGTCCAGTTCATTGCAGTCGAAGATTGCGTGGATGGGAGCTGGGTCCTTGACTGGAGTTGGCAGGGGGCATCTTCTGAGGGCATCTGCGTGGCTCAGGTTCTTCCCCAGGCGATGTACCAGTGTGTAAGAGTAAACGGCCAGAAACAGTGTCCATCTGGTCATCCTCGGGGATAACACCTGTGGGGTTTGCTTATCACCAGCTAACAGTCCCCAAAGTGGCTTGTGATCCATTACAAGTTCAAAACAATGGCCATAAAGAAACTCATGGAATTTTTTTACAGCAGCCACAGCTGCTAAGGCCTCCTTATCGATCTGACTATAGTTCCTCTCTGCAGGAGAGAATGTCCTTGAAAAATAGGCAATGGGTGCCTCAGAACCATTAGGGAGCCTATGGCTCAACACTGCTCCTATGCCAAAAGGCGAGGCATCAGAGGCTAAAACCAGGGGCAGTTTTGGGTTAAATTGGATTAACACAGCGTTTGAAGTTAGAAGAGACTTGACTGCATGGAAAGCATTGGCTTCTTTCTGTCCCCAGTGCCAGAGGGTCTTATTATCTAAGAGCCTATAAAGGGGCTCAGGTACAGAGGCCTTGTGAGGCAGGAACGCTGCATAAAAATTAAAGAGTCCCAAAAAGGCCTGCAACTAGGTTTTGTTAGAGGGTGTGGGTGCCTCGTGAATGGCTCTAACTTTACTTTCTATGGGGTGAATTCCTGAGGCGTCAATTCGATAACCAAGAAAGTCCACTTGTTTGGTAGCAATGGTGCATTTGTCTTTTTTCAATTTAAGCTCATTATGCCTAAACCTGTCCAGGACAGACCTCACTCTGAGTAGCAATTCTGTTTTGTTGGTGGCAGAGACCAAAATGTCATCGAAGTATGAAACCACCCCTGGGAGGCCCTGGAGGATTCTTTCCATGAGTGATTGAAAAATGCCTGGGGCAACGCTAACTCCAAATTGTAAACAATTACATCTAAAAGCTCCCCTGTGAGTAACTATAGTTTGTAGGTCAGCAGTGTGTTAGTCCATGGGAAATTGCTGGTAAGCCTGGGACATGTCTAGCTTGGTGAAAATTGTGCCTGGCTCAAAAGAGTGGAGCAGGTGTTGGATTACAGGTACTGGATATGTACTAATTTGGAGGAAATGGTTGAGGGACGTCTTATAGTCAGTGCAAATTCTCACGCTGCCATCCTTTTTTAAAGGTGTGACTATGGGCGTTTCCCACTTGGCAAAGTCTACCTGTTCTAGCACTCCCTGTTTAATAAGTTTGTCTAGCTCAGCATCCAATTTAGGCCGAATGGCGAAAGGTACCCTCTGAGGTTTTAAACGAATTGGGGTGGCTTGTGGGCCCACATCGAAAGATATAGGGGTGCCTGAATAACAGCCTAGTTCACTGCTGAAAACATCAGAGTAGTCCCTAAAAAGGGCATCTACCTCAGAACTTGCCACAGAGTGAATCCCAGTAATGTTGAGGCCTAGGGCAAGGAACCAATCTAGTCCTAGCAAGCTAGGAAGGGCACCATCTACAACACCAGTGGCAAGTGACCTCTAAAGTTTTGGAATTGAATGAGGAATTTTCCCTTACCCAGGACTGGAATGGTCTTCCCTTGGTAGTCTCGAAGAGTCATGTGGCAGTTGATCAGCTTCTTCTTTGAGAGCGAAGACAGCAACTTCTTCAGGGTGGCCCATGAAATGATGGAGAGAGCTGACCCGGTGTCTACCTCCATCCGGCAGGGCTTACCTTCTATTAAAAGAGAAATGCTTATTTTGTTAGAACTAGGGGTGATATTGTTTGCGTGGTAACAAGTACAGCAATGTTCCACTTGCCTTTGGTAGGAGGCAGAAACTTGAGGTCTTTGTGTGGAGGCCTGCTCGGCTTGGCAAACCCTGGCTATGTGCCCTCTCTTCTGGTAGTTCAGACAGATAACGTTTCTGAACCTGCAAGTTGATCTATGGTGGTTACCCCCGCAGCTCATACAAGGGGTTTGCTGTTTGGTTGTCTGGCTGTTGTTTTTCCTAGGAGGCCCTGTGGGGGGGGGGTGTCTTGGACGTGTGAGGCGGTTTACCTCAAGAGGTTCTTTTACTTCTTCTTGGGAGACCTCATCATAGTGGATTGTAGCCTGCCCTTGCTTAGAGGTGTTTCCTTGAATTTCAGCTGCTGAAAATTCTGACAATTCAGCAGCCTGAGCTTCCTCAATAGCTAAGGCTAGGGTTAAATCTTTTTTAGCCAATAGCCACCTCTGAAGCTTTAGGTCCCTAACTCCTCCCACAATTTGGTCAAGCAGCATGTCCTCAAGGTAATCCCTAAATCCACAGTGTATGGCAGCTGATCTTAATGCTGCCATGTACTGACTCACAGTTTCCCCTTCAGCTTGAATTCTCCTCCTAAAAGCTAGTCTCCTAGCTACCTGAGAGGGTCTGGGGGAATAGTGGTTTGACAAGATTTCCCTCAACTCATCCCAGGGAATAGCCTTTATGGAACGTGGGGACACTAGCGCAGAGGCTGTGTCAAAAACTGTAGTCCCACAGAAGCTTAAAAAATAGGACCTTTTCCTCAGGTCCGTTGCTTCAGTCAGATCAATGGCATTTAAAAAACATTCAAATCTATTCATATATGATTCCCATGTTTCTGCCCCCGGTTGGAAGTGAGGGAATGCTGGATTTGAGGCCATTAGAGTGGCAGTGTTGGTTTCCTCAGCTGTGGAAGTTTGAGTTTTCACTTTTAGAAAAGCATTTCTGGCAGCGCCTGGCAGTGGCATTCGGCTCCTCAGCTGAGAGGGCTTTAACTTCGCGCTCTTTAGAGAGTGTCAGCAGCGGTGACTTCGATCGGCTCGTAGCGGCTTCAGCTCTTTCTTATTGTGACTTCGGCTCTTTCTTATTGTGACTTCGGCTCAATTTTCCTGCCTGGTCGTCTTTGCTGTATCCCGCCCTCGTCACCAATGTTGTGGAGCGGCGGTCACAGAGAGAGACGGAGCCAGGCTGAATTTAACAAGCTTTATTCTTGCGAATAAAGGGTCGCCGCGGCTGCCAAGGCTATCTGACAGCCAGCTGGCGGCGACAGCTGATGCCGTTTGACAGCTCCCTTTTATAGCCGGCTGACAAACAGCATCAGCCAATGGGAGCGATCCGCTCCCGCGCTGGCGGCGGACTGGAGGGAGGACTGCTGCTAGTCTTTGAACACAGCACTCCTTCCCCCTGGCCACGAGCATGCGTAGTCCTGCAGCCAGGACCCAAACCCTACATGTTTGTTTTTGAACGTATTACATTAAATGACCCAAATGCAGGTAGAATATTCTATACTGTCAAATATTGCTGGGTTGTAAGTAGATGGAGTCTATAAATAATATGAGAACTCAGTCACTAATCCTTTCCCCCAAACAATGGCAAGTGAAGATGGTTGGCAGAAAGGATAGAAGAGGGTCACACTCTTATTTCTTCCTTATTGTTGCTATAGCAACAGTGGGTCTGAGTTCCATAAGGATCTTTCCTCCTTTCACTCGCTCAAATTATCAGTTCCCACCTCTAGACCTAGAGGTAAATGCTCTTCCGCTTTCCATTCAGAAGACCTCCCTCCTCTACTGCTTTAAAATATACTTTAGCTGCCAAGAATTGACTGTTTCCTTATGTTACCATCTGCTGAAAGATGAATTACTGCAGCCCAGCTATAGTTATTACCCTTCTTAATGTTTTAAAAAGTCACAAAATGTATACTAAATACAACCAGGTTTGCTTGGAGAATGGGACAAGGAAGGAGGGTATAGGGGAGCCCACCAGAGCCCTCTATGTCTGTGGCTCCCAAGCAGAGGTAGTATTCAGCAGGTTCTGACCAGTTCTGGAGAACCAGTAGTGGAAATTTTGAGTAGTTTGGAGAACTGGCAAATACCACTTCTGACTAGAGATTTTACAGTATCCTTCCCCTGCCACGCCCATGAAGCCACGCCCATAGAACTGGTAGCAAAAAAAGTTGAATCCCACCACTGCTCCCAAGAGGGCTTTTTGTTTTTTACTGCTATATTTATATTTTTATTGTTTGCTACTAAATTGAGGATCTGTATCACATTGTTAATTCTTCTTCATTTAAGTGAATAAGATTAATAACTGAATAAACATGAATAAAACTCCATTTCTAACCGTGCTACTCTGTGCCAAAGTGCGAGATATCTGGGCACTGAGACCTTGGAATGATTCTGATGTATGCCCTTCGTACAAATAACCAAGTAACCTGTTTCATGGTTTTTGTTGAGGCCAGGGCATTCTAATTTCTTGCTGTGTACCTTCTTGATGGTTTCCTTTCCATGTGTATGTAAACACCATTTTGCAGGTCAAATACTACAAATTAGAATTGCTTCTGCCTCATTTCAAAAGAATACACAGGAAACTGAGCATCAATTGAGCCATTAAATGAGGAATAATCAAAGCTTAAAAAATTAGGTGACATAGGGACATGTATAAAGAGCCCTGATAGTTTAGAGAAAAAGAAATAAAAAAGAAGGAATCCAGTTTCTTGTGTTTTCCTTTATAATGTTGCTCTTCAATTTGAGACAATAAGCCAATATTTAAGGACAAAAGAATTAGAGTTAAGTTATGGCTCAAATCAGATTGCTGATTCGCACTGTACTTGAATTGAAACAAGCTTACTGAATTTTTTTTTTTTTTTTAAAAATACATTTGTATATATTTTACAAGTGCATTGTGAGATTGTATGCAAGTTCAGGAAAAGAAAGTTATGTCTCTTGCAAATGAATGTTGTGCATTCATTCCTGAATATCAATTCTACAAAAATATTTTCCTTATATCCCAATTTAGATAAGTTATTCATTTACATCCATCTTGAAAGTCATATAAAAGAAGATGTACTGATTTAATCCTTTTTTCAAAGCTTGACTATTCCAAATCAACTAAAAAATTCAAACCCAAAGCTCATATAACATGTGCACTGCACAAAAATTGCAAAATATAACACTATTGTTAGACATAGGAAACACCAGTATGCAGTTTGTGTTTGGAAAATATCAAAGTTATGAAAAAATGTATCAGATGCAAAAAAATGTATATTTAATTTAGATACCACCTTTTCTCAGATCTTCTAATCAGGCAATCAGGTCTAATAATCAACTCAATATTCAAATAAAGATTTTACTTGTTTTGTTCATAGTTTACGTGCCTGCTGTTCTTCACACTTTGCCATTTTTAGGACATATTCCAGTAAGGTGGGGGAAGAGGAAGCAGAGATGATTTGTCAAAAGGGAACACATTCATATTTTAACGCAACATTAACATTTTTGATCATTAACATGGCAGTTAATGCATTTAGCAGATGTAACAACATTAGACTTGTAAATTTTAATTAAAGTTAATGGTTCACGATAGCTGTAGGAATCAGGCATCCTCTCTGGATTCTAAAAACATGTCTAATGTGATTAGAAATACTAATTGAAGAAAAAAGGACTGCAAGAATAATTATGGTATTTCTTATAATCTTGCTCCATCATTAGAAACCTTCAGTATTTTATTTTAAAGCATTCATGCAAGAGGGAAATCTGGAAAGTAAAATATTTCCTTTGAAAATGTTAAAAGAGGTCAAAAAAAATCCAGAGAGGTGTTGTGCACACAAAGCCATAAAATAAAATTAATGTGTCTGTAAAATTCTATTTTGTTGATTAGCCTCAGACTCCCTGGCAAAGTTGTAAATCTATCTGGTTACAGATAGATTTTTTTTTTTTTTTGCTTGATTAGAAAATTAATTTCTTTCTGAGGTCCTAAATTCAAGGGATAGGAGATTCTTTTTAGGGGACATCCACCTGTAAGCTGTTGTGATGGTGGAAATCATGATAGTGCATGTGAAGATTTTAAGTTTCTCTATTCTACTTCACATATAATGCCAACACCTACAGAACTGTTTTCATCCCATTACATCATCTCATCCCACTTGGTCAGGCAGAGAAGGTATGTTGCAGATCCCATCAGTTAAAAAAATTAAGCTGGTGGAGTGCAGGAAAAGTACTCTGGCTATGTGGAATATTCTTCTTCTAGAGGTGAAATAGGCAACCACTTTCCTGGCTTTCTGAAAAGGAGTTAAGAGATGACTCTGCAGCCTTGCATGTGGTGCTCAGGGGAACATGAAGCTCATTAGTGCTCCAAAGCCATCCTTTTGCCTTTTGCCTAATTTTAATCTCTTGCATCCTCTTAAAAATTTCAACTTTGATATATACTGTTAACTTTCTTAATTGTACATTGCCCAGAGTTTCTCTTTGAGGAAGATGGATAGTACAGAAATGTGAAAAATAAATATTAATTTAAAAAGAAAAATGGACAAAAGGGTAGCTAATATCCACTTTATTGTGAATATCAACTATGGCTGCAGGAGGAAACAAAGGTCAAGGTTCTTGAAACGACAAAGGTGTATAAAAATTGGAGTTTTCCATTAATTTCCTAAAGTTCTACCAACATTAGTTCTACTTCAATGGTGAAGGGGAAATTTAGCAAATTCTAAATGTTTTCTGAGGGGCTCATCTTCCATCGTCAAAGCTGTTTTCCTTTACTGTCCATGGGGTTAAATGGACTCCGGAGGATGGTAGAGGACAGAAAGGCCTGGAGTTGTCCATGGGATCACGATGGGTCAGACACAACTTCGCAACTAACAACAAAAACAAAATGTTTTCTATTCCTTTCTAACTAATATGGGAAATGAAAGCATTTCAGTACAGGAGATATTGTTGCTATTCAGAGTATCCAATACAATATACTGTATATTTTGTGCCTCAGGGCAAAATATGATCCACTTTCCTTTAGATCAAGCATGTCCAATCTGCATCCCATGGTCTGCTTGTGGCCTCAGACAGCTAGTAATGTGGTTACATTAGATCATAAACTTTTAACATTATGATATGATTTTTAGCAATATTTATATACATTTACTATATTATATATTTTATATGTGACCCAAGACAATTCTTCTTCTTCTGTTCCTGGCAAACCAAAAGGTTGAACATCCATACTTTAGAGTTGGACAAGCAACAACTACCGTTTGGGGACTATAGAAATTCAGATAATCACTACATGGCAACAAATATTAGATTGCTACATTTCTATTGATTCTAGCCAACCTTGGGAGTTTGAAAGCATGCAAATGAGAATAAATTAATAGGTACCACCTCTGTGGGAAGGTAACAGCATTCTTGCTGGCCACATGACCACAGAAAATGTCTTTTGACAACATTGGCTCCCTTGGCCAAGAAACAGAGATGACCACCTCATAGTAGAGTTGGATATGACTGGACATGGAAACCTTTACCTAGTGATATTTGCATTCTAGGTATAATAGTGTTAAAACATACATCGGGTGGTATATTACTAAAGCACTATAATTTTTATAGTTATTGTTGGAAGAAAGCTGTTGGTAGCCAAAAATCAGATAAAATTTGGTAGTATATGTTCAGAATATTTTATTAAAAGGTATAAGCATTCATGACCATCTGAGGAAATGAGGTGTAGTTCCCTAAAGTTTATGCCTGTTAATAAAATTTGTTAGTCCAAAAAGATGCTACCAAACTTCTTATAATTTTATAGGGTTTATAATTGGGAACTATAATCTACAGTAGGTATTATATAAACTTCTATATCTTTTATTGTTCATTCCATTGGATTGGAACAAAACATCAGGAGATTAAGATCTGGAATTAGTAAGAAATAGGTCTAGGAAAGCATTTCGAAGGATGTCTATGGGATGTGAGTTGCTGCATTTGTACAATTCAAAACCATCAGCATTACCACCCAAAAGTTTACTTCTACTTTAACCTAGTATATTATACAAACTCTGTCTGTGTAATTGATTTATGCTTTAGAACAGGGGTGTCAAACTCGTGGCCCATGGGCTGGATGCATCACACGTTGACCACATTCATCCCCAATTTAGAGAAGGAGAAAAATTGTGATGCATCACATGACAACAATGTGATGCCTCGAGTTTGACACTCCTTCTTTAGAATGTTGTGAGAACATAGGAGAAGGCAATGAAATCCCTGAACTGGCCATGATCCTTAGGTCATAATACTAATGGATCTTTATGAAAAGTAATGAACAACTTGGTAGAATAAACAACAAATGTACTCAGCAGCAAATTGTAAAGATGGTCATGTATGGCACTCTTGTCCTGGGGGTGAGAAAATATCTTTTAAAGCAGATGAACAAGTCTGGCTTGGTCAATGGCACAGAATGTGGAAGACTTGAGGGCCTTACATTAATTAAATAATGTATTGTACACTAAAGATTATCATAGGAGAATATTTTGTATGCATATACATGCAGCTATACACATTTCACAAAGTTTTTCCCCCTGCAAAATATATAGTGCAAAATTCCCCAAGACAGGCAAAAATTTTATCATTTTGACTCAGTGTAAGGCACTTTTAAACAAGTAACCATAATCTTATGTTAATCTTCATGTATTTATAGGACCTTCCTTAAGAAATTGACACAGTGGCATAACCTGCTGCAGGATATTGGCAGAGGTTAAATAAAAGTCAACTATTAACAAGCAGAAAACATTTTGCCCTTAGGAGAGAAGACAAGAAGGCTGTGATCTTTGTAAAACAAAGGTCAGAGTATGACTTTAGTTTATCTGGGGCTTCAGCTATTTCACCTGTTATATCGCAAGTGATCAATGACAGAAATGAAGCATATAACCACTAGTAAGAGAAGAGAAAGCAAGAATGAGGTATTTCTCAGTTTAAGAGGTGATTTGTTTCTCCCCCCCCCCACTTG
The DNA here is from genome assembly GCA_033807585.1 of Hydrophis major. Classification (NCBI taxonomy): domain Eukaryota; kingdom Metazoa; phylum Chordata; class Lepidosauria; order Squamata; family Elapidae; genus Hydrophis; species Hydrophis major. Next base: position 146,726,508 of record CM066330.1, read on the forward strand.
TACCTAAACATGGTGTAAATATTCTCTGATGATATCTTTGTTCTGCTTTATTTTGTCTTATCAAACCTGTGCCTTTATTGGTGGTACGCTTCCAATGATACTATGCCATTGATTGGATTGGCTGCCTGCTATTTAAATTTCTTAGGTTTTTCTAAAACCTGTATTGTATAACACTCTGTAAGCTGCAGTGGAAGTAAAAAAAGAGGAGGAGGTGGTGATGGTGAAATCGGATGCACATATGAATGAGTATGAAAATGTTGTGAATTAATAAAAGTGCTTGAATAAAGATTGTTGAAACCTTAAAGTAAAGTGCAGGGTTCTGGCCCTGTACTTCTGATTGGCCAATAATAGTGATATCGGATTGGTCCGTTCAGGAGAATCTGATTGGCTATTAACGAGAGTTTCTCATTGGTTAAAAGAGGTAATGTTCCTGTGTTTTCATTGGCTAAATACCCAAGAGCTTGCCTATATAAAGGGGGCTGTTGTGGCCATTTTTAGAACTGTTGCACCCTGTTAAATAAAGAGTTGAAGTTCACTGTTCATCGACTCATCTCCACTTCTTGCGCCACGCACAGAACATAACACTGGCGACGAGGGTGGGATCTGGAGACGTCAGAGCTGACTGAACACTACAGAGCAATAACTGAGCACGTGGCTGAAATGCACCAATGGCGGAACCATGTCTGGCAGCGTCATACCACCTGCTCCATTCGACCTGGCACAAGAAGACTGGGACTCATATATGGATCGCTTCCAGATGTTTCTGGAAACCAACAATTTGAAGGATGCCACTACCGGAAAGAAACAGGCGGTATTCTTAACTCATTGCGGACCAACCGTATTCAAGATGGCCAAGGCACTAGCGAAAACGGCAGAAGTGAAGTCCATGGACTGGGATGTCCTCGAACCCCTGCTAAGGGCCCACTATGCACCGACCGTACCAACGCTTGTTAGAAGGCATGAATTTTACCAGAGAGATCAGCGGAAGGGCAAAAGTGTTGCTGATTTCATAGCTGATCTCCGGAATCTGGGAGGCCTATGCAGGTTTGCTGACCTCGAAGAAGCCCTGAGAGACCGAATAGTTCTGGGATTAGATGCACCCGGCGTGCAGAGTAAGCTGATGGCGAAAGGTGACATTAGCCTTACAGATGCTATCGCTGACGCTACTGCAGCAGAAGCAACCAGGAAGTCAGCTGCCCGAATGCGCCGCACCCACGCCTCACTTCGCCAACTTGCCAGCGAAGTTTCACCTCACTTAGAAGAACAGGCAATGACAGCCCACCACGAGGACCTCGAATCGTCATCGGAAAGCGATGAAGAAGAGTCAACCAGCTCCGGTTTGAATGAGACCAATGCCACAGATTGCAGTACCAATGCGCTGGTTGTGGGGCAAACCACCCCCGATCAGACTGCAAATTCCTCGACGCGCTCTGCCATGTGTGCGGGAAAAGAGGCCATATCGGACGGGTCTGTAGAAGCCAACAAGGACCCAGCCAGCCCCCAAGGGGGGCTAACTATTGCCAATCTACAGGAAGCTGTCCTGTAAAGTGAGAACCCTTGAACCACCAATGGAACAACCACTCCTACAGAAACAAACCCCTAAACCACTCAACAAAGCGAGAAGAGGCACACCAAACTATTACGATTGGTCACGCCTCATCACTGGACGCCAAGAAGATCCGGGTGAAGTTGGCCATCGAAAACCAGCCTTGTATGATGGAAGTCGATTCAGGATCGTTCCTCTCGATGGTTTCCTGGAAGACCCTCAAGCAACTCATCCCTCCCGTCCGGCGACAAAACCTCCGATTCCAAAGAATCATACTCAAAGATTATCAGGGAAATCGAATTCCAGTCGTTGGATCCAGCCAAGTCCGTGTCTCATTTAAAAATCATTCCGCATCTCTACCCTTGACTGCAATCGACAGGGATTGGCCTAGCTTGTTAGGCCTTCAATGGTTCACTCCACCTGGAATTGAAATAGCCAGCATTCACCGAACCAGCAGCAACGACTGGGAAGGTGAGTACAAGGGGACCCCGATATCATTTAACCTCAACCCCGAAATAGCTCCCATCCGCCTTAAGCCTCGTTGAGCTCCATTTGCCCTTAAACCAAAGATTGACGAGCAGCTTAATAAATTAATAGCCCAGGTGGTCTTAGAACCAACCGACCATTCTCCCTGGGAAACCCTGATCGTGACACCCATCAAGCCGGATGGATTGTTAAGAATTTGTGGGGACTACCGAGCCACCCTGAATCACGCCCTGCAGCAAAACACTTACCCGGTACCAGTGGTGCAACACCTTCTCCATTCCCTGGGGGGCGGAAAAGTCTTTGCTAAACTAGACTTAGCCCAGGCATACCAGCAACTGCCTGTAGACAAAAAAATGGCAGAGGCCCAAATGATCGTTACGCACCGGATGTGTCAGGCACTGGCCACGCCCACCCCCAGTTTAGTGAATGGGGAAAAAGTCACGATACATCACGGGATGCTGGTGTGAAGATGTGAGTTTGACACCTCTGGAATAGAACGTGGCAATAGTGATAACATGAGCTAGTGGCAATAGGAGAAAAAAGAGGTTTAATTTGCAAGTAATCAGGTGGTGAGGAAAAGCCAGTCCAGTTGAGTGAAAATAAGGAGATCATCAATAGCCACATCATGATAACACACTGTTAGTGTTCATTGCTAGCAATATAACTAGGGTGGACAGATAACAGCAGATAAGGGAAGAAATGTAAATAAACTAAGTGTCTAGGAAAGAAAACTTGGCTGGATGGTTTTGTTTTAACAGGAGTCTGCAGAAGAGAAGTCAAGTTCCACTCTGAAGTTCAGAGAGCCAAGTCAAATTTGACAGCTACTGCTAGGTTAGAGTTTAATGAGTAGGATTCACAAGAATGACAGACTGGAGACAAGAGATTAGACAGTTGTTTCCAACAGGCAAACTCCAGGCAGGATTGACTCACGAATCAGGTTACTGCTAGCAATCTTCAGCTAAGATACTTTTTTTTCTTTGCTTGACTGGAATAGCATTTGGATGACAATTCTGTTTGAGGAGAAAAAGCTATTCCATCAATTAATTATTCTCATTATCAGAAAATTTCTTATTTAAAGGTTGGCTCCCCTTCTGATAAGCTTCCACCCATTGCTTCCTGTCTTGTCCTCAGGTACAATGGAGAATATATCGACCCCCCTCTTCTCCATGACAGCTCTTCAAGTATTGGAAGGCCTTTTTGTCTCTGTGTTTGTCAGAGACCTCTTTGTGCAACTGTACTGGTTTCATCTAGTGCCCCTAATTTTTGTCTCTCTGGCATTGTTTTTGTTTGGGTCTTTATTATCTTGTTTTACAGAGTTCTCCAAGCATCCTGAACTGTTTTTCCCTCTAGAATTTCCATCCAGAGTTTCCTTCATATTTTATCTCTTTGTGCTGTCCAGACAGTTTAGAGTTAATGAGATTTAGGATAGTTAATTAGGAATTGAGAGCTGTCCCCTTAAGGGAATGCATCATGGTAAATGTAGTTAAGGTATCCTGGGGAATGTAGTCCATATCTTGTAGTCACATCTGTAATCCTGATTGATCACTAAATTGACCCTTCTTAGGTTGGAGGAAGCTCCCTTACTCTTGCCTGAATCCATTACCATGGAGCTGCTTCAATCATCATGGGGATGAGAGTTTGTTATTTTTCTACACCACAATGCAGATATGCAAAGGATTGGACATTAAGAAGAACCTTGTCACAACTGTGAGTTGATAAGGATGCCTGATGAACCAATAAAAAAGACTTTGTATGGATGCTTTGTGGAGTTGCTCTGTCTGCTTTATATCCATCCAGAGCGTAATAAGCAGAATACTCTTAGTATATTGAAGTTAGCTCTCTTAAAATCTTGAACGCTAGCCTAATTTTATTCAGTTACCTATAGTAAATTCTACTATAACATGTTCGCTGTCCATGAAAATTCCTACAACTTCCACTCCCTCAACTATTTCATCCCTATTAGTAAGAATTAAGTCCAATATAGCTGACCCTCTAGTTCCTTCCACATGCTAGGTGCATCAGGAACTTGTTTGATCTCCCATTCACCTCAGATTTTGTTTCCTAATTGATGTCAGGATAGTTAAAATCCCCAATTACTACAATGGTGTGTTTCCTAACTGATTTGCAAAAGTTGATCTATGTCATCGGCTTGGTTGGGTGGCCTGTAATACAGACCAATAGCAACTTCATTTCTTTTTCCTCTAATATTCACCCAAATACTTTCAAGAAGGCTTTCATCTTTGGTATCATGTATTTCTGTACAGCTGTAATAATTCTTTACATCAATGTAGCTCTCATAATATATTCCAATAATGGGTTCAATCCCACCAAAGATATTTCATTTCTTTTGTTAAGGATGTTGGATCAGTTTTAAATGTATCTCTAAATAATTTTTTTAACCATGGACTTTAATTGTCCCAGTAGAACAGATAGTTAGTGAATAAGAAGACATACAATATATCCCCTGCTATTGGCAGATTTATTGCAAACTTACAGTATTAGCAAATTTAGCGTACCAGCTAATTGAAAATTAACTAAAAAGATAGGAAAAAGGACTTCATTAATATATTATATATTAATATATTATATTAATATATTATACTTCACTAACCAAGAGAACATTTTAATCAATTTTTATCCTCTCATGAAAATGTTACTTCTGCTGAACTATAGTTGGTCAGAGTGCTTAAATTTGGTTGGCACCAGATTTGACTCAATACCTTAATTTTAGAATAACCTTCTTCTTTAATCCACATTCTATAATGTTGTTTCAAATGGAAAATTCATTTGACTCATATACTGTACTTTACAAAAAATGTGGCTGAGGATATGGCTCTTCATAAATTAATAAGAAACCCATTTGTGAATAAAGCAACACAAATTTATATTTGCTCTAGGAACATTATAGTTAAAGGAATCATTTTATTTAAACCCATGGGCAGCTAGTGGCTATACCTACCACTGAGGTATCAATTCATAAAATGAAAATCCCATAGCAAAATATGGCCACTATTACACAGTAAGTCATGACATTTAAAACTTCCATTCCATCTTTGTTAGAAACATTTTGATATGAAAAACAACTGTTTCTGATTTTATAAGGAAAAGCTTGTGTGTTAAAATGATCATTGTCAGATTAAAGTAGTTGATGGAACTTAAAAAAAAAAAAAGTAACCATAGAAATGAGTTAAATGTCAGTGCAAATGGTGTTACTCAGATTTCTTTCAAACAAATAATTGTTTTCATTTTGCAGATTCAACTGTCAATCATAACGTGGTTAACTTGTTTTTTCTTTTTTTTTTAAGAAAGTGGCAAACAAGGGATTTTTTGTAAGGGTGAACAAAATATATTATTAGAATTCATTTTTATATTAGTGATTTTAAATAACATTTGAGCACCCCAGTCAAATTGGATGGGGGAGGGGAACACAGCACACAGAGGCTTTGTCTTTTAACAGTGGTTTATATCCAAGACTGCTATAAATATATGTGTTACGCACATACCAGGCAAGCAATCAGTCTTCATTACTCTGCATGGAGAACTACAATGAAGATAGAACAAGAGGGGAGAGAGAGAGAGAGAGATGCCCTCTCATGGCCACCTTTATACTGACAGCTTCTTAAAGTGGCAATAACCCTGCTGACTTATTCTCATTGCGTCAGCATTTATAGCAACTGGTCAGCTATTAAATCTCCAATACTTTAACACAGCATTTAAGCCATGAGCTGACCAAGGTATTAGTGACTGAAGGGGTCCATAATCCAAAAAATGTGCACCATATGAAGTGGTGCAAAGGCCTTCCTGACCAGAGACACACCTGTTCTTCAAGCAGGTGCATCGAGTCAAGGAAGACTCCCATCCAAAGTCAAAGATGGAATATCTCCAGATCTTGAGGTTCAAACATCCACAGCCCAGAGGTGGTATTAAGCAGGTTCTGAACAGTTCTGGAGAACCAGCAGCAGAAATTTTGAGTAGTTCAGAGAACCTGCAAATATCATCTCTGACTGGAGATTTTGCAGTATCCTTCCCCTGCCATGCCCACCAAGACACGCCCACAGAACCGGTAGTAAAAATTTTTGAATCCCACCACTAAACTTAGTCTTGGTAGGATTGAGTTGGAGATGGTTCCTCCCTGACTAAACCAACAAGGACAGAACCCTAACAGCCTTTTCTGGCTAGCTCAGGGTTGAAAGCTGTAATTGGGTATCATCAGCATACTGATAATATCAAATTCCAAACTGGTGGATAACCTCACATAGCAGTACAAAATCCTGATTTGAAACCTTGATAATTCATTTTCTCCAGTTCCTCTCATCACCTGCACCAACCATAGTTATAAAAAACTGTTGGGTCAAAGCATAGGCTGTTAAGGACAGAGTGCACCACTATCCCTTTCAAGATAGGGGATTCTTCTTCTCCTTCTTTTTCTTCTTCTTCTTCCTCCTCCTCTTCCTCTTCCTCCTCCTCCCTCCTTTATCCACTCTTTTTAATATATAACTCAAGCAGTCAGACATACCTCATACTCCTTCCTCCTATTTTTCTCACAACAGCAATCTTGGGCTGAGAAAGAATTACTGGCCCAAAGTCACCCAGCCAGCTGTCATACCTAATTACTATTACTCAGTCTCCTGATTTCTAAGACAATATCTTCCCCATTATACTAGACTGGCTCTTCTCCAGAGAGACCAACACTAAAGATTTGACCCAGTTGTATTGTGCTCTGGGTGGGGCCCAGATCCAGTAAAAAATTGATTGAGCTTACAGTACAATGAGCCCTGTTCATTTTTTGGGAGTTACCAGCTCAAACTCATCCCAGATCATACCCCAACCCTGCACCCATATATGCAGACTGCGGTATCTGCCATCCCGCATCTGATGGGCGGCTCATGAAAGGGAGCGAAGGGAAGAGAAACAACAGGAAGCGAAGTTTCCTCTTGATGAGCGCGCCCCGAATGTCTTGGCACATGCTCTTTTATTGTGCTTTTTTAAAAGAAAATGATTTAATCAAAGCTCAAGTCAAACATGGTAATCTCATCAGAATGTGCATGTTTACAAAGCTGCATACCAGACAGATTATTTACAATGTGGATAAGCTTATTAACAAACGTCTAGCTCCTTGACTCTTGTACGTGCCTTGCAAAGGTCACTGAAGAGACAGAAGTTAATGATTACACGTGAATGATACAATGTTGCAAATGCATGAATGATACATAGTTGCAATGATACATAGTTGCAATGATACATAGTTGCAATGATACAAAGTTACAACATCTCCTCTGTTTTTATTATTTATGACGAGTCTTCTTCCTCGTCCGAGAAGACAGGAACCATTTTTCTGAAATGTTCGCCGTCCCCATCATCTAGGCAAGAGTGCGACCCGTCAGCGTCAGGGTTGTCCAAGGAGCAGTAACTCAGCAATGACATTTTTTCGTCTGGTGTTGAGGATATAACATGAGCTTGCAATAGCACATTAACATCAGCAGAGGATAATTGATTTTTAAAAAATTGCAATATTCTATTAAAACAACAAGGTCCTATAATACATATCAATATAGTGATTATTAATGATCCTGCCAATGCAGTTAAAAAGGTTGTAAACCATGGCGAAATAGAAAACAACCCCCCCCAAACAAACCCCCCCCGCTATCAGCATAAAGACAACATTCTTCTTTAAGCATAGCACACAATCCCCCTTGTTTTAAAAAATAACAGATCTAAATCTTTACGATTTTGCAAAAGGGGGTATTCCATGGGTACCTGTAGGGATATAAAATCATCAGAGTTATACACACAATCCATACTTGAATGCAAAATGATTTGGATTTAACAATTTCATCCCCGTGGACACATGCCATGAGACTGGTGGAACAAGTCCAAACAAAATTATTGCCAGGGATAAAAATACATTCCTTTCAGGCGTGATGTTAAAGTTCCTCCTGAAGTGGTGTAGATTGCAGGATATCCCCTGGTTGTGTGGGTGCGTCTGCCAAATCGAATTGAAGTGGTGGGTAGAAGTCTTCTATGCGAGAAAAATTGGTTGTAGAACTTAAACGAACTCCTTGAAAATCAGTTATAGTCCAAGCAATATTATCTCTTCTATGAGGCTTCTGCGGATCGTCATGGGCAGTTCTTTTGAAGCATCATTTGTTAACAGGATCAGAGTTCGGGTATATAAAAGCATGACAAGTAGGAGAGAGGGCTATGGACAAGTTAGTTGTAGAACATTTGTGAAATGAGGAGGGAATGCAATTAGTAGAAAAAGGATAATAATTACAATAATGACAATAAAGATTAATTTGGTAATTCATCAAGGATGTTAGTTGGGGTGGGGAAACCCATAATACAATAGAAGGACATCTAGGTCCCCCTAAATTTAGATTGAATAGAGGAAAAGATTTTAAGGTTCCTTTCCATAGGAAGAGTAAAGAAGGAACAAAAGAGCGAGTGGTAGAGTGTTCTTTAAATAAAACAGAAGTGACAGAGTGAAAACTACGGGTAGCATTTTCATGACGTACCCACATGGAGCAAGTATAATAGCCTTCTGTTAATGAAATGGTTTTAACACGAATAGTCTTTTGACAGGAAGCATAGGTTTTGTTGAAGTAAGGTAGAAATTGCAAAGAAGATATAGGCAAGAATATCAGGAAGAGTTTTAAGATACAGATGTAGCAGAGGAATTCCCATGATAGGGTCTAACCGCCCTACCAGGGATCCAGCAAGTGGTTTTGTCTGGCAGTAAGATCGCAGCGTAGCCTCGTCCCCAAGTGAGAAGCTCAGCGGGACCCTGCCAGGCAGGATCTGGCAATCTGCGATAATATACCAGAGGTCTGTTAGGCGGGGGTGAGGGGGAGGAAAAATGACGTGAAGCAGCAGAAGTGGGAGGAATGCCAGTCAGATTAAGAAAGTTTAAAGTGTAAAGACAAATGTTAAGAGAATTTTGCAATGCTGGGAGGTTCGGGGTTTTTTCCCGCAACGAATATCGATCAAGAGCACGTTTCAGAGATAAGTTCGCTTGTTCCACAATAGCCTGCCCCTGGCTGTTGTAGGGAATCCCAAACTTGTGGGTTACATCCCATCTGTTACAGAAGTCCTGGAAAGCAGAACTTGTATAGGCAGGTCCATTGTCTGTTTTGATTTCTTTTGGACGTCCCAGCGAGGCAAAGGTACAAATTGAATGATTGATGACATGTTTTACAGTTTCTCCCCTTTGAGGAATAGCCAGAATAAACCCTGAATATGTATCTATGGAAACGTGCAAATATTTCCAAGGGGCAAAAGGTGGATACTGAGTTACATCCATTTGTCAAATTTCACAAGCTTTTAATCCTCTAGGATTTACTCCTATGGGAATGGAATGTCCTTGCTTACTACATGTGGGGCATTGTTGAATAATGGCAGCAGCTTCTGCCTGAGTTAGAGAAAATGATTTTTGTAATGCTTTTTTATTTTGGTGAAAATAATCATGGCTTTCGGCTGCTGTCAGATTACAAATTGATTTATCGGATGCAGCTGCTGCAGCTGCGTCTGCCACCTTGTTTCCCTCCTGTAATATACCAGGAAGAGGTTGATGGCTCCTGATATGTGCTACAAAGAATGGATGCATACGGCTGTTGATACATTGCTGTAGAGGAAGCAACAACTTTAACAAAGAAACAGATATGCTAGGAGATAAATAGGCTTGATATATATTTTTCAAAATCTGAGAAACGTATAAGGAATCTACTATTAAATTAAAAGGAGCTTTTTGAAACTGTTGAAACGCAATAAGAGATGCAGCAAGTTCTGCCTGTTGAGCAGAAGATTGCGGAGGGGTAATTTTAGTTTTCCACTCTCCCTCCTGGTACCATGCACAAGCACCATACATTTTCCCCCCATCTGCATAAAGTGTAGGTGCATCTACTAATGGAGATATTGAGAGGGGGGAATGCCATTCAAAAGGGAGAGTTTTAAGAAAAGTAAACCGTGGGTCAGCTGGTAAATGGCAAGAAATTTGCCCTGGCCACTCTTCTAAAACGTATTGTAGTTCTTCTGAATTACACCATAGCATTTCCCACGTAGTCAATGAACAAGGAGTGAATATTAAAACAGGCTCACATCCAATAAGTTGTTTACATCTTTGTCGACCTTTAAAGATCAACTGGGAATATGCAGAGGCTTTACTAGTGATTGTGGTCCGTGGGGTGTGAGACAAATGCAGCCATTCTAAAATTAAAACCTGTGTCCGGTGAAATTGCATAATGACAGCTGTGGGTCTCTGAACAGTATTTAATAAAGCAATTGATAAAGGACAATTTTCTATAGCTCGATCCACCCATCGAGTAGCCAATAAATGGGAAATGTCTTTTAATGCCTGCAACTGCTCTTTATTTAGAATGATAACATCGGACGGGGCTTTACCTTGCGTGAGAGCATTAAAGAGAGGAGCTAATGTAGCTGTAGTCAAACCCAAATAAGGACGTGCCCAATTTAAGGTTCCCAGGAACTGTTGTAAGATCACGAGTGTTGGTTTTGGGGGAAGTGTTGGGAGGGGAAGGGAAGGAACAGCAGCTGAAGCAAATAACTTGTGTCCTAAATAGGAAAAGGGAGGTTTGGATTGTATTTTTTCTGGGGCTATAATGAGCCCTGCTTTACCTAAAATGGAGGTCAGGCACGGCAGAGTTTTTAATACCGTGCCCTTTGGGCCAGGTGCAGATACCAATATATCATCCATGTAATGATAGATTAAAAAATGAGGATATTTGTCCCTGTATGGTTGCAAGGCTAAATCCACAAAAAATTGACACATAGTTGGACTGTTTAACATGCCTTGCGGTAAGACTTTCCATTGATATCGTTTGGTAGGTCTTTGATTATTTAAAGTTGGTACTGTAAAAGCAAATAATTTTCTATCTGACTTGTGTAATGGAATGGAGAAAAAGCAGTCTTTTAAATCGATAATGACAAGGTCATACTCTTGAGGAATTATGTTAGGATTTGGAAGACCACATTGCAGGGGTCCCATTGGAAGGAGGACCGAATTCACAGCCCTTAAATCCTGAAGGAGACGCCAAGTGCCGTTTTTCTTTTTGATAACAAAAACTGGGGTATTATATGGACTCAATGAGGGTTCTAGATGACCTCTATCTAATTGTTCTTGAACAAGAGAATGTAAGGCTTCAAGCTTTATAGAAGGGAGAGGCCACTGATCAATCCACACAGGGTTATTGTTAGTCAAATATAAGCAAAGCATGGTTAATGGAGGGTGAGTTGCGCATTAAACTGTGACATAAAGTCTCTTCCCCACAAATTAGTATACAGAGGAATTACAGCTGGTTTAATATAAGCAACACATTGAGACTCAGGGGAATGGGCTTTTACCCAGTTTCTGCTAATGCGAATCTCCTGGAGTCCCCCCACTCCTCTCACCACTGGTGCCACATCTGCAGGCCAGGTGTCCGGCCACTCAGCGGTTCGGATGACGGAAATATCCGCTCCAGTATCTAAAAGACCAAGAAAGGATCGACCATTCAATAAGAATGTTACCGTAGGTTTCGGTTGACTAATTGGTCTTTCAATTGCATAGAGTTGCTCTTGTTGTTGGTCTAAGAGCACAATCATTTTTGCCACAACATCCCCCTCATTTATAGTAACTTCTGTATTAGCTAGTACAGACAGACAGACATCAGACAATACAGAGGGGTCATGCAGAAAAGGAGAGGCAAGAATACCTTGTTCAGCTAAATCCCTTACAGGAAAGACTAGCACTGGAATATCGGGGGGCATATAAAAAGGCTGAACAGGATGTACAAAGAGAAAGTCAGTGACACCAGGGAGATAAGTAACAGTTTCATTAGCAACAAGATCGTAAGCGAAAGAAGAAAAATTGCAAGTTTCAGCAGCCTTTGTTGTGGGGCTGGCTGCCTGCCCCATTTCTAGTTTCCCTGATTCAAAAAAGGTTTTTGAATGATTGTAGGGTTATTCTGCTGTTCATTCTTTTGGACTCTGCACTGACTAGCCCAGTGATAGCCCCTTTTACATTGAGGGCATGGCGTTTTTGGGTGAGCTACCTGGTTTCTTGACATATTTGCTCCCCCACCCGGGGCTCTGCATTGGCTCTTAAAGTGACCTGGCTTGCCGCAATTAAAACAATTACCCATTTTACGAGTATTTTGTTGGGAAATAGGAAGAAGAGAGCCCATGTTCTGCTGCATGCCTTCCGTAATGGCTGTAGCCAGAGTAGACATTGAATGGGATGTGGTTCCTATGATTTGGCAGGCTGTAAGATAATCTGCCAAGGTAACATTTTTCTTATTAATTAATGGTTGCAAAACTTTCTGACAATCAGCGTTTGCGTTTTCATAGGCAAGTTTTAAACCTAATTCATAACAAGCCTCCTCATTATCAATTTGTCTCTCTAAGGCTTCTGTGAGACGGTTTATAAAGGAGGAAAAAGGGTCAGAAGGTCCTTGGATAATCTTAGAGAAAGATTTGGGCACGCATCCCGCATTATCAATTTTTCGAGCCGCGGCCAAAGCACAATCCTGTAATATAGGGAAAGCAGCTGCGTCTGCGGCAGTCTGCTGGGAAATGGTAAGCATGGTGCCGGTACCGTTAAGCATATCTAAAGTGACATTTGCCGGCAAGCCTCTAGAGGCTGAGGCACGTTTATGAAATTCTGACTCCCAGACCAAAAATTGTGAAGGCGTGAGGATCATGGTAAATAATGTACGCCAATCAGCATTTATCAAGTCAGCGCCTGGTTGGGTTATTGACCCTAAAAGACCCTGTACATAGCGAGATTGAATACCATTTTCCTTGCAAGCTGCTTTTAAATCCTTAATTATTTTGTACGGCATTGGGGTATACTGAGGAGCTGGGGGATTGCCGGCTTGTATGACAGGATAAAGGGAGGCAGCTGCAAGGGTGTCCTCATCCATTTCCCCTTCATAAAAGGCTTGTTGAATGGCTTTTACAACACCCCCTCCACCTTGGGAGGGTGGTGGAGGACACGGGGGCTCTACATTTGTGGAAGTGGATTGAATGGAGGGAGGCTCCCGTAATGACTTATGATCATCGGGAGTGGAGGGTTGAAGGACAGAAAAGTTATCATAACTTGGCGGGAGAGATTCAAACACACTCCCTGCTTCTATTTTATAATTAACTTTTAAAGCCTCCGTAATTTTCCTCCAAGTGACCAAAATGCCAATAGGTGCACGAGGAGGACTATGGAGATGTTCACCAATTTTTTGCCAAGTGGAAATTTTTAAGGACCCTTCCTCTGAATAATTGGGACAATGTTGCCACACATAAGCCAATAATGTAGCAATAGGTTTCATTTTTACAGGAGAGCCCTTTAAATTAGCAGAATATTTAGAAGAAGAAGCGACTAACTCCCTCAATTCCTTCAGATGCTGCGTCTGTTGTTGAGAAAAGTTTCCACCCATACTTACGAAAGTCGAGACCGTGTTTCAGATCCGATGACGTGCAATTCGCTTCAGGCCTGGCGATGCACAGCTCCCATCGAGCTGATAAGATATGGGCGCGTCGCTACGTATCCCCCTTAGGGAATCACGTCGGGGTCACCAGAATGCGGTATCTGCCATTCCGCATCTGATGGGCGGCTCATGAAAGGGAGCGAAGGGAAGAGAAATGACAGGAAGCGAAGTTTCCTCTTGATGAGCGCCCCCCGAATGTCTTGGCACACGCTCTTTTATTGTGCTTTTTTACAAGAAAATGATTTAATCAAAGCTCAAGTCAAACATGGTAATCTCATCAGGATGTGCATGTTTACAAAGCTGCATACCGGACAGGTTATTTACAATGTGGATAAACTTATTAACAAACGTCTAGCTCCTTGTCTCTTGTACGTGCCTTGCAAAGGTCACTGAAGAGATAGAAGTTAATGATTACACATGAATGATACAATGTTGCAAACGCATGAATGATACATAGTTGCAATGATACATAGTTGCAATGATACATAGTTGCAATGATACATAGTTACAACAGCAGACAGTACTGGATTTTGGTAGGGAAGTGTTTTAATTGGACAGCCATTTGTCTGAAATGGTGTAGGGTCTCCTGCTTGAGTAGCTGATTAGGTTAGAAGACCCCCTCTTGTTTTAATCTCTTCCCTTCTTCCAAATGATAGGGAATCTGGTTTTCAGCAATCGTGTTTAGAAGCTACCAAAATAATAATAATAAATATAAATAATAAATGTATTCTGCCTCCATCCATCTTTAAAGATGTTTCAAGCTATTCCATAAAAGAAATGCATGTTCTTTTCAAACATAAAATGCAATTTCCTCCATGCATTTTCCCTCCAAACAGAATGCAACTTTTAGGAACACCTCAAGCTTTCCCTTTTCTTTTTATATCCTGGAAGTTGTTAAGTACTGAACATGGGTCAGAGTAAATGGAGACAGCCTCTGAATAGTGAACTTTCAGCTCTTTATTTGCATAGTGACTTCTCAAAACAACAGTGAACTCTGCCTTATATAGGCAACCCTTGTCAGAATTGTCCAATAACGAGCTATGAACGCTAGCTCTTTTAACCAATAAGAATTCTCTGTTAAGGGCCAATCGGATTCCTCAGAACTAACCAATCCGATCTGGCCGCCTAACAGCCAATCAGAAGTGCAGGGCCAGAACCCTGCACTTTACCTCAAGCCCATACTTTATTAACTATGGTACATACACAACAGAAGTTATATGCTTAGCACTGTGGAGGGCATCTGTGCAAACCTCAGCATACTTGCCAGTTAATCCATAGAGCAAAACCAGTCTTAGTTCCTTGGGGATTAAACTGTTTATGTTTAAGGCTTGGAATGTAATGTCGTCATAAGTTTTTCCAGCAAATGCAGAGGCTGGGAAAGCAAAATAGAAGCACTGGAACATATAAGGAAAAGATCCAGCATCTTCAAAACCTTTCATAGCAGGATATATTTATCAATGTAGTTATTCACATAGTTGTTTAGTTTTTATGATGCACTAAGTTTTACATCATTTTAAAATGCAATTTGTTATAACTGATAGCATAAATATATAGAATAGATTCAGTTTGATTTTATATGGTGGTTTCATGTTCCTGAATGGAAAAATCCAACTTTTCCTAAATATGATTCTTAGTATAATTTTAACTTATCTTCCAATGCTAAATATTTACTGTTTCTTTAAAGTCAACTATGACTCATCCAAATAAGTCCTTCACTTAATTCTTCTTGAGTTCCACAGAGTTTGAGCTTCTTTTTAACTCTTCCTTAACTAGCACATGAGGTCTCTTATCCAATGGCACAGGGTCAGGTATAAATCAATGCACAGATGTTGTAAACATTTGTAAATCTCAGTCCCCAGACAATTGGATGATGCTGTCAAAGGTCTGCACTGATACCTGGAGGTTATTGTGGGCTCAATTCTTGCAAGACTGCATAGCTATGGATTCAAAGACCCTCTCCCTGCATTTCTGAGGATTTTCCATCTCTTGTACTTTATGGTGTTGTATTTTCTCAAGTGAAATGTCTAGGGAGATTCTTAGTCATCCAGGCCATGTTTGTCCCAAAGGTGCTTTTTCAAGACGTAATTGAACTTTCTGATTTTTATTTGAAGACGTTTCACTTTTCATCCTAGAAGCTTCTTTAGCTCTGGCTGAATGGTAGGGAATGGAAGAATTTATGCAGCTGTCTGCAATGAGTATAAACCTTCCATTTCCCACCATCCAGCCAGAGCTGAAGAAGCTTCTTGGACGAGAAGCGAAACGTCTTCAAAGAAAAGCCACAAAAGTCCAGTTGCCTCTTGAAAAAGTTCTTCAGTGAACCTGCCTCAGAGGTGGTATTCAACAGGTTCTGACCAGTTCTGGAGAACCGGTAGTGGAAATTTTGAGTAGTTTGGAGAACTGGCAAATACCACCTCTGACTGGCCCCGGCCCCATCTATTCTCTGCCTCCCGAATCCTACCTGATCAGCTGGGGTAGAGTGAGAATGGGGATTTTGCAGTATCCTTCCCCTGGAATGGGGTTGGAATGGAGATTTTATGGTATCCTTCCCCTGCCACGCCTACCAAGTCATGCCCACTAAGCCATCCCCATCAAGCCACACTACGCCCACCAAGCCACGCCCACAGCACTGGTAGTAAAAAAAATGAATCCTACCACTGACCTGCTGTGTATACATGGATGAGGGAGCTCCTGGATCTGATATAGTTGATTGAGGAGTAAAAAAAAATTTTTTAGGGTGTGGGAGTTATTACAGTCTATTTTAAAGGAATGGTGTGGTCCTGTAGATTTTTAATTGGCATTTAAAAGTGTTTAACATAACAAAGAAAAATCTGGCAGGATCAGGCCATAGTTTCATTATCCTTATCACAGAGTTACCAATACCATTCAAAAAGCTCATAGAATATGTAGGATTTCAGGACTCCACCCCTGCTTCTGTTACTGCTAGCAAATAACCAGTATTTTAAAGTCTTTGCCTACGAAAGCAGTGAAGAAACTCCAATATTATTAGCTCTTGATAGCCTGGTTTTTCATGAACCTCCCGAGTTCACCCCTTAAATCAGATCAAATTGCATGCCATTATTTCATTTTGGGGAAGTACATTCTGCAGGCTATCCATTGGTTGAAAAGTTATTTTCTTCTTTGGATTTGAACCTGTCCACCTTTGGCTTTATGGATGACCTGTGAGAAGGAGAAACACTTCCATTTATCATATTTTAATTTCCAAAGTTAAGGGATCCGGGTGGTGAAATCTTTCCTTCAGGCCAGTTTAGGGTTTAACTGGTTTCAAATGGAAAGATTTTTACCTGATACTGTCTTTTTAATTGCATTCTGTATAGCATTCTGAATGCATTCTGCATTCTGTTGTTATACTATAATTCTTATTATCATTTATTTGATGTATTTTGAGACATAAAACCCAAAGTTTTAAATGCTTTATGAATTCACTAGAAATAATGCCCTGGCTGAGAAAAGGGGTTGATTCACAAGGAGAGAGAACTTTACTATCTCAGCAAAACCTTTATTGCTAGGAACTATGTTGCCTTTATTAGTTAATGGTGACTCTGGGATTCTAGGGACATAAGCAGCAGCTGCCTTCTCCTGAATCAAACTAATGGATTTATCTGTTTTTGTCCTGCTTGCTCCATTGATTGGAACTGGTTCTCCTGGGTTTCATGCAGGAACCTTTCTCAGCCTTACTTGATGATGGAGGAAACGAATTTGGGATTATTTGCATACAAAGCACATACTTTCCCACTGTGGCCTTTTGCCCAGAGCATAATAGTAACTCAGCTTAGGACACGTGCTGTAAAAGGTTATTGTTTTGATAGTTCTGCAGCAGAATTGAGAAAAATTCCTTCCCCCCCAATTTTCTACAGTCTTTTTCTCCCTTTGAATCTCTGAAAGCAACCCTTATGCATGCACACACACATATACAAAATTAGGGAAAGTCATATTTCTTGAGCCAGAATTGGTTCAAAAGTCTAGGATGGGAAGATTCTGTGTAGTCTTCTAATATGAAATGCACAGAAAACATTACAATATGCATTGCATATAAATATTATATACAGTACAGTTCTATGACTGAATGCCAATGGGATTTTCAGAGAGTGCATGCTATTTTTTGCTAGTCACTAGAGGCCTCCTTTTTGGAAAAAAAAACCAAAAACTTCTTTCCACTGGTATTAGAACACTGATCATCTCTGAGCTTGGGAAAATTTGTCCATCTCTGAAGTATAAATATAGTATAATAATGTCTGGAACTCACTGCCTGGTTCTGTTGTCATCTGCTCAAACCCCCACTCCTTTACCCTCAAACTAACCTCTATTGACCTCACCCATTCTTTTTTTTTTTTTTTAAACAAATTTTATTAATTTTACAAACACAATACACAAAACATAAACTAAAACATCTTTTCTGAAGGCTGCCTGATCCCGGGTTAAAACTCTTCACACAGACACAAATTCAAACATCATATTCATTTTATATATCCTTCCATATCTTGTTATCATTTTCTTTTCTTTTTTTTTTATAAACCAATTTTATTAATTTTACAAAAACAGCGCACAAACAATCAAAGCATAACAGCTTATAACCATTTTCAATAACATTCTTGGTCTGTTCTATTTCCAACTATCCATTCATCTTTTTTCTTTTACAATACTTCTCCTATACACTATTTGGAGTGACGCCTTTACCCTAACTTAAAAGTACTTCATATAACACTTAATTTATCCTGGGATTCTGTTTAATAAATTCTAAATTTACACAATAAATTTTATACTCTAAATACACACATAAAAAGACAATTTTATATACCTTCCAGAATCCCCCTTTTATCCTTAATTAGATTCACCCATTGTCTCTAAATAAGCTTTTTTTCTTTAGATCTTGCTTCCCACCATTGAGGCTTCTCCTCCCCCCCCTTTCTCTCTTGCTTATTCTTCTCCTTGCCCTTTTTACCCCTTTGTCTTTCCTCTTCCCTTTTCTTACTCCCTTTCCTTTGCTTTCTAACCTTGCATCCACCTTTCCTCTCATTTTTCTTTTTTTGGGTTGTTTTTTCAAACCTTAAAATCCCTTTTTTCTTATCCTCTTTCTCCTCCTCCCCGGAAAAAACCCATTGTTCATCAAAGATGGCTTCTTGTTCCTCTTCTTCTTTGTCCCAGTCATTCTGCTGCGTAATCAACTTTTCATAAGTACATAACGACATTTCTAAAAATTGAAATGAAGTGCCCAAAGTATCTTTTCTATCTTGTTCTTCCTTTTTATATTTTTGATATTCAATCTTTAGTTCATCCACAAGCGATGCCATCCTGAAAAGAAAAACTTTCCCCAAAACAACCACCCAAGTATTTTTAGTCAAAAGTAATTCAAAAAGAAAGTTCCAAAAGTTAATACTTTTCTTCCTTTTTCTATTTCTCTTTCTGGGGTTACTGTTTAATCAAAGAGGTCCAATTACCATATTTCTTTTTTTAATATTCTTGGCAATCTCCTCCTTTTTCCACTTCTGCTCCAATATTTTTCCGCTCCCTTCCCACTTGCAACATCAATTTTTAAATAATCAAAAATCTATACCTCTAATAAGGGTTTTCCAATTTCTTAAATTTTTAAGTCCAATGTCCAAGCAACTTTCAGAATATTTCACCTTCAGTGCCCAAACAAATTTCAAATCTTCTGCTTTTTTCATGGGGTGGGAGAGTGAAGAAAAAAAAATTAAAGGATGTTGATTGACCCAGCTCAGCCAGCACTTTCACTTTTCTTGCTTCCTCCAGCACGATCTTACCCGGTTGCAGACCTCTTCGTGGCGGCCATTGCTGACCGCCACTCCACCGCCTTGGGAAAAAGGGGTTTTTCAGGACAAGGAGGGGGTCTGCGACACCCCCAACCCCCTGTCCAGCTCCCCTCTCTCTTCGGCTGTCCCTACAGGGCAGCCATATCCCCCTGACCCATTTGGATCTGGGGTACCTCGGCGGCTAGCACAGCAGGAATCGCGAGCGGTCGCAAATTCCTGCTGCCCCGAAGCCATGCAAAAACCGGAACGACCTCACCCATTCTTAAGAGGTCTGTAAGGGGCGTGCATAAGCGCACAATCATGCCTACCGTCCCTGTCCTATTGTCCCCAATTATTAGTTCCTATTTCTTATATTTAAACTTATATTTATTCTTATTTCTATTGTTTTGTAAGCTTTTGCACAAAACAAACAAATAAATAAATAATATGTAAAATATAAAAGCAACAAATATTAGCATATGTGTCCTATGCTATTTCCCTTGTTAGAAAGCAACAGTTTAAACAAATTCTTTTGTCATTATTGCTGATACTTTTTCACTGTGTCTTTTCAAAAGGTTTTCGTTTTAATTGGCCACTCAGTGACTAAGATTCTGAGCTTATTGATCAGAAAGGTCAGCAGTTCGGTGGTTCGAATCCCTAGTACCTCATAATGGAGTGAGCTCCCATTACTGGTCCCAGTTTCTGCCAACCTAGCAGTTTGAAAGCATATAAAAATGCAAGTAGAAAAATAGGGACCATTTTGATGGGAAGTGTTCCATGTGCTTTCAGCGTTTAGTCGTGTTGGCTACATGACCATGGAGACGTCTTCGGATAGCACCGGCTCTTTGAGGTGGGCACTGCCCCCTAGAGCCAGAAACGACTAGCAGGTATGTGTGAGGGGAACCTTTCCCTTTCCCTTATGTTGTTTTATCTGCACTTACACAATATTCTTTTTTTACATTTAGTTTATGGTTCTTAGTTGTCACAGGTGTGTTTTCATGAAAACAATGATATATAAATTAAAATAGTAAAAGAAAATTGTCAGACAACTTCCTCCAGAATAGCTATTAATTTAATTAAATAGGGGGCTGCTGAGAACCATATGATACAATAAGAGACCTATGTTTTGGATTTCAATTTTGAAGGTTGATAGATAAAGCTTACATTCCTATAGAGGCTTAATTGTGTTTGCATCTGTAAAAAAAAAAAAAAACCAAATCAGAATAAAACACCATTATGATAATGAAATATATGCAAAAATGTGAAGGGGAACACTATGGAATGTCTTTACACTTGCTATTATCCATCTGCCTGGATATACTCTATTTCTTTTCCATGAAACTAAAATGGCAAAATTTTGCTTGTTCATCTGAAAACAAATCTCAAGTCAGTTTCGCTGCATCTCCTATGTGTATCTAAGATGGGAGTCCAAATGTAATGAATAAGTGGTGATCTTGTTAGCCAGTAATTGGCCCTCCTTGCTAAATAGCCTAAATAACAAAGGGCCTGCTGCACTCTGTTGAGCTGTGTCCACACTATTAGCAAAAACTTCATCTGATTCCACACGTAGGTCATGTTTCCCTGCCCCTGCACACACACACAAAATGACCGATTTTAAATAATGCACTTCCAGAAATAAGTAAACTAGTTTAGGCAGCACCACTTTAAAAACACTGCTGCAAAATCGGCACTTCTACTACTGGAACGGCAATCCTTTCCAACATCAAGGCTGTTCTTTTCAGCGGAATGTGCCCAATTACCTAAATGTGATATTAAATACAACGTTTGCTGAATTATTGATGATTCTGTGACTCCAGAGAAGGGAGGCTGACTGACTTACTAATTTCCTCTGGGCCTTTGTTAGAGATATCATTGCCTATACTGCATAAATAGCTGATCTAAAAACTAAAAGAGGTTGCTGTGGGGATATTTTCATGAGAATAAGTGAAGGAGATAAATCTCATTTAAATAAACAGGGATACCAATTCATTCATCTCACTACCAGCTTGCTTGATAACATTTCAGTAATTCTTTCCAATGGTAAAAAAATACTATGCTATTTTCATATTTGCAGTATCTGCCATCCCGCATCTGATGGGCGGCTCATGATAGGGAGCGAAGGGAAGAGAAACGACAGGAAGCGAGGTTTCCTCTTGATGAACGCGCCCCGAATGTCTTGGCACACGCTCTTTTATTGTGTTTTTTTACAAGAAAATGATTTAATCAAAGCTCAAGTCAAACATGGTAATCTCATCAGGATGTGCATGTTTACAAAGCTGCATACCGGACAGATTATTTACAATGTGGATAAGCTTATTAACAAACGTCTAGCTCCTTGTCTCTTGTACGTGCCTTGCAAAGGTCACTGAAGAGACAGAAGTTAATGATTACACGTGAATGATACAATGTTGCAAACACATGAATGATACATAGTTGCAATGATACATAGTTACAACATCTCCTCTGTTTTTATTATTTATGACGAGTCTTCTTCCTCGTCCGAGAAGACAGGAACCATTTTTCTGAAATGTTCGCCGTCCCCGTCATCTAGGCAAGAGTGCGACCTGTCAGCATCAGGGTTGTCCAAGGAGCGGTAACTCAGCAATGACATTTTTTCGTCCGGTGTTGAGGATATAACATGAGCTTGCAATAGCACATTAACATCAGCAGAGGATAATTGATTTTTAAAAAATTGCAATATTCTATTAAAACAACAAGGTCCTATAATACATATCAATATAGTGATTATTAATGATCCTGCCAATGCAGTTAAAAAGGTTGTAAACCATGGCGAAATAGAAAACAACCCCCCCAAACAACCCCCCCCTGCTATCAGCATAAAGACAACATTCTTCTTTAAGCATAGCACACAATCCCCCTTGTTTTTTTAAAAAATAACAGATCTAAATCTTTACGATTTTGCAAGAGGGGGTATTCCATGGGTACCTGTAGGGATATAAAATCATCAGAGTTATACACACAAGCCATACTTGAATGCAAAATGATTTGTATTTAACAATTTCATCCCCGTGGACACATGCCATGAGACCAGTGGAACAAGTCCAAACAAAATTATTGCCAGGGATAAAAATACATTCCTTTCAGGCGTGATGTTAAAGTTCCTCCTGAAGTGGTGTAGATTGCAGAATATACCCTGGTTGTGTGGGTGCGTCTGCCAAATCGAATTGAAGTGGTGGGTAGAAGTCTTTTATGCAAGAAAAATTGGTTGTAGAACTTAAACGAACTCCTTGAAAGTCAGTTGTAGTCCAAGCAATATTATATCTTCTATGAGGCTTCTGTGGATCGTCATGGACAGTTCTTTTGAAGCGTCGTTTGTTGACAGGATCAGAGTTCGGGTATATAAAAGCATGACAAGTAGGAGAGAGGGCTATGGACAAGTTAGTTGTAGAACATTTACGAGATGAGGAGGGAATTCAATTAGTAGAAAAAGGATAATAATTACAATAATGACAATAAAGATTAATTTGGTAATTCATCAAGGATGTTAGTTGGGGTGGGGAAACCCATGATACAATATAAGGACATTTAGGTCCCCCTATGTTTTAGATTGAATAGAGGAAAAGATTTTAAGGTTCCTTTCCATAGGAAGAGTAAAGAAGGAACAAAAGAGCGAGTGGTAGAGTGTTCTTTAAACAAAACAGAAGTGACAGAGTGAAAACTATGGGTAACATTTTCATGATGTAACCACATGGAACAAGTATAATAGCCTTCTGTTAATGAAATGGTTTTAACACGAATAGTCTTTTGACAGGAAGCATAGGTTTTGTTGAAGTAAGGTAGAAATTGCAAAGAAGGTATAGGCAAGAATATCAGGAAGAGTTTTAAGATACAGATGTAGCAGAGGAATTCCCATGATAGGGTCTAACCGCCCTACCAGGGATCCAGCAAGTGGTTTTGTCTGGCAGTAAGATCGCAGCGTAGCCTCGTCCCCAAGTGAGAAGCTCAGCGGGACCCTGCCAGGCAGGATCTGGCAATCTGCGATAATATACCAGAGGTCTGTTAGGCAGGGGTGAGGGGGAGGAAAAATGACGTGAAGCCGCAGAAGTGGGAGGAATGCCAGTCAGATTAAGAAAGTTTAAAGTGTAAAGACAAATGTTAAGAGAATTTTGCAATGCTGGGAGGTTCGGGGGTTTTTCCCGCAACGAATATCGATCAAGAGCACGTTTCAGAGATAAGTTCGCTTGTTCCACAATAGCCTGCCCCTGGCTGTTGTAGGGAATCCCAAACTTGTGGGTTACATCCCATCTGTTAAAGAAGTCCTGGAAAGCAGAACTTGTATAGGCAGGTCCATTGTCTGTTTTGATTTCTTTTGGACGTCCCAGCGAGGCAAAGGTACAAATTGAATGATTGATGACATGTTTTACAGTTTCTCCCCTTTGAGGAATAGCCAGAATAAACCCTGAATATGTATCTATGGAAACGTGCAAATATTTCCAAGGGGCAAAAGGTGGATACTGAGTTACATCCATTTGTCAAATTTCACAAGCTTTTAATCCTCTAGGATTTACTCCTATGGGAATGGAATGTCCTTGCTTACTACATGTGGGGCATTGTTGAATAATGGCAGCAGCTTCTGCCTGAGTTAGGGAAAATTGAAAAGTTATCATAACTTGGCGGGGGAGATTCAAACATACTCCCTGCTTCTATTTTATAATGGACTTTTAAAGCCTTCATAATTTTCCTCCAAGTGACCAAAATGCCAATAGGTGCACGAGGAGGACTATGGAGATGTTCACCAATTTTTTGCCAAGTGGAAATTTTTAAGGACCCTTCCTCTGAATAATTGGGACAATGTTGCCACACATAAGCCAATAATGTAGCAATAGGTTTCATTTTTACAGGCGAGCCCTTTAAATTAGCAGAATATTTAGAAGAAGCGACTAACTCCCTCAATTCCTTCAGATGCTGCATCTGTTGTTGAGAAAAGTTTCCACCCATACTTACGAAAGTCAAGACCGTGTTTCAGATCCAATGATGTGCAATTCGTTTTAGGCCTGGCGATGCACAGCTCCCATCGAGCTGATAAGATATGGGCGCGTCGCTACGTATCCCCCTTAGGGAATCACGTCAGGGTCACCAGAATGCGGTATCTGCCATCCCGCATCTGATGGGCGGCTCATGAAAGGGAGCGAAGGGAAGAGAAACGACAGGAAGCGAGGTTTCCTCTTGATGAGCGTGCCCCGAATGTCTTGGCACACGCTCTTTTATTGTGCTTTTTTAAAAGAAAATGATTTAATCAAAGCTCAAGTCAAACATGGTAATCTCATCAGGATGTGCATGTTTACAAAGCTGCATACCGGACAGATTATTTACAATGTGGATAAGCTTATTAACAACTGTCTAGCTCCTTGTCCCTTGTACTTGCCTTGCAAAGGTCACTGAAGAGACAGAAGTTAATGATTACACGTGAATGATACAATGTTGCAAATGCATGAATGATACATAGTTGCAATGATACATAGTTGCAATGATACATAATTACAACACATATTCAAGAGAAATATCCCCCTCTTTATTGTGAATATGTGGTTAAAATGAAAATTGAACTCACCTTTTCAGACTTTAGCTGCTTTTATTCACTTGTTTTATTATTAGAAGATATGTGGATAATGATATATTTACATATATATTTGGAGTAAGCAACATTAGGCATAGCAGAGAAAAGGACTAAAAATAATAAGCAAAAGAAATTAAAAGCATGAGGTAATAAACAGGAAAGGAAATATAGCTTAAACTTGTTTACACATAGCTCACTTGAACTATCTTTTCATTCCTTTCTACCCTTACAAATCAACATACCTACCCTGTTTTTCTGAAGATACAACCTACCCTGAAAATAAGTCCTAGCTTGATTTTTTACACGTGCACCCAATATAAGCCCTACCCCCCAAAATAAGCCCTAATTAAGATCCCACCCAATCTAGAGTGCATGGGTAAAAATTAACCTAAGGTGGGGATGGCTGAGTGGAGCTGCCCTACTACTTACCTTTAGACAGTTGTAGCCAGGCTTCTTACACCCCAACACCTGCCTTGCCAACCCATTTCTTCTGCAGCCAGCAAGGCTTTTCTAAAGGCCTCTGTAGTTGATAACAGAGCCCCAGATCGATCCAGAGTTCTGTTATTGGCTGCAGAGGCCTTCAGAGGCCTTGCCGGCTGCAGAAGTAGTTCCTGAAGGTCTCTGACAACGAAAAGGAGGCTGGGGCAATGCGTGCAAGTGAGGTTAGTCAGTGGCTGACTTCCTCCGAAAATAAGACCTGGTGCCTTTTTTGGTGGCAAAAAAAATATAAGATAGGCTCTTATTTTTGGAGAAACATGGTACTAAGAAATTACACTAATGTCTTTGGATGGAAAACCCTGATCAATGGAGAAATTTTTATTTTTTTGCATTGGGAATCAAGAAAATGATTAACAAGTTAATTGTATATGCCTTATTTTAAGCTTAAACCACCCAAAAAGGCACCTTTCTCTCCATACCTCAAAATATAATTTCTTCTGGGAATTTCACTGCCCTCTACTTGCATACCATCTTCCTTATTTATGCTGGCTCTTGGCTGCCCCCTGCCCCCAATTAAACTGGCAAACCAGTACAACCTTCATCTGCCCTTGATATTTAGGCTTGTGGTTGCAGCTGAAATGGCCAAGAATACCAAATGTAATTTTATTAATGTTACTTTCAAATTACTTCTTGATTCATCTGAATGTCTGACTGAAAGGACAAAACACATGAGAGCCAGAGACTAAAATCACTATGCAGCCATGGAGATCTTCTAATGTGTTTAAAATGCTGGATTCCTTATAATGAATTATGTGCTAACAGCTTTCTTTCAGTGGCAATAGTATTATTTTTCATCCAATTATAAAATTTGTACATCATAAAACTAATTTTTTTTGACATGATAAATATATTTCATTGTGTGTGTGCTTTTTTAAACAAGGAAACAAAGGGAAACATCGAAGCATAAACTCATTAATCATCTTTAATCAGCCCATCATTTATTGCTTTTTGAGAACAGAAAATATTTTTCTTACTATGGTAATTTTATTATATAGAGGTTTCAGACATCTTTTTAAAAAATCCTAATGATGGAATGTCAGAAATAAATATAGCTTATGTCTGCTTACTTATGATTGTGGATGTAGTAGGTAAACACTATTTGTTTATAATGAACAAGAAAATTGATAAATTCTCAGCATGCTGCAATGTCTCTGAAATTTATTTCCAGAACTGACAATAATTCATTAATAAAGGTAGCTTGCTCACAAGATAGTTATCAATGGGTTCCTACTACTCTGCTAAAGTATTTCAGAATGATGGTCATTTAAAAGTTTAAATTTAAATTATTTTCCCAGTTTTATTCCAGGGCTTTTCTGCTTATTTGTTGCATGTTCAGTTTGGGTTCTTCAGAAAGTTTTGATGCATGGCAGATACACAATTCTGATTTTTTAAAAAAATGTAGCTAATGATTTTTCTACTTACTATTATTTGTGTGCTTCCTCTTCCACTCCAGGAATGTTTCCATTGTACCTGTAACATGAACGAGGACTTGTAAAAAACATTATTATCAACAATATTTGGAGCAGTTAACTTCATTTTCTTGGGAAGTTAGAACAAATGAAGAGCCCTCTTTATTTTTATTTGTCTGACATATTAAATGATTAAATAAAGTCCATGTAATTTGTAATATTCTTCAACGCTATTAACAGAACCAAGTTAAAGGTCTAGCTATATACTTCTTTTCTATCTCCATTTGAAATGATTACTGAGGATCAAGATATTTCATGAGTAAGTTACACAGCAGACAGTGTGCTTCAGGGTAGTAACTAACTCTGCAAACTGATGGGCTTTGTTTTTTATGTGCTTCAGTGCATGAGATAGTTAATGGCCAAAGAGAGAAAAGCCATGAGCCAAAAGTTATAAGAGAAAGTTAAATATTACTACTTGTTTAGGAAAAAAATGATAATAATAATAACACAGTCACCAAAATGATTAACTGGAACATCTGTAATAAATTATCATGTGCCGGTAATGAAAAATTGTTTGGAAAATATATTGTTATTTATTTATTCAATTTATATGCTGTCTACCTTGCCCAATCTAGGTGGCTTGCAATATTTAAAAACCAATAAAAACAATAAATAATAACATTAAATTAGTTTAAAATTTAAAAAGATGGGTAGGAAGGGAGCAAAATGCGCAAGGGGCAGTGGAAGGAGACGGAGTCTTATCTAGCCCATTAACCACCTGGGGCCCCATGCCAGTTGGCAGAGCCATTTCTTCAGGTTCTGTCAGAAGGCCTAGGAGTGGGTGCAGATCTTACCTTGGGAGGCACAGTGTTTCAAAGGGCAGGAGCAATGGCAGAAGCTGTTGATTAAGGGCAGGAGCTATGGCACAATATTGCTGAAAGGATAGTAGAAAATGAACAGGCTAAAACATTGTGAGATTTCTCAATACAAAGTGATAAAGTCTTGGCCCATAACACAGCAGATTTAACTGGCTGAAAAGAAGGAAGTGTGGATAATTGATGTGGTAATACCAGTGGTGGGATTCAAATTTTTTTTACTACCGGTTCTGTGGGCATGGCTTGGTGGGCATAGCAGGGGAAGGATATTGTAAAATCTCCCATCAGAGGTGGTATTTGCTGTTTCTACTCAAAATTTCCGCTACCTGTTCTCCAGATCTGGTCAGAACCTGCTGAATACCACCTCTGAGTGATACCAAAGGATAATAGAATACAAGAAAAGAATTGGAGAAGGTCACAATATATGAAGATACGAAAATCAAAATTGAACGATTATGGCATACAAACACGGCAAGTTTTGATACAACACACCAATCTCTAAATTCAAAGCCTTAAATTTCAAATTAATCCCACACCAATAATATCTAGATATAATCCCACCTGAGGACCCCTAAGGGGTCCGTGGTGCTTTCTGAGCTTGGTTGTTCTCTTGCAGACATTTCATCACCCAAACTAGGTAACATTATCAGTGCTAATCTGAACAAACCTGAGCGAATGATAGTCTCCTTGATTGATAATTCCACCTACATTAGGTCATAACTGGGGGAAAAGACTGACAAAAATGTCCCATAGTTTGTGTTGGACTCTCTACTTCTCTCTGCTGTCCACTTATGTATCAACTCACACCCTAATGTGTTTGATGGGAGTTTACATAGAAGTAAATTCTGCACGGTATATAGTACATGCAACTCTCAGGAGGTTGCAACTGTGCGGGATTTGTCCACTATATGCTACTTAGTAAAATGGTCAGTTTTCTGAGGAATGCCTGGCAACTTTAAGATCATCTCCCAGAATTCCTCAGCCACTATGAACAATTTTCTGTCTAATGCAAAATTTCTACCCTATTTTAACAAATCAAATAAAAGCCAATATATTAAAATGTTACTTTAAGAAAAACCCACAATTTGGAAAAAAAGTGTTCTTAGTGGCTGCTCCCCTCTTTTGAAACAGTCTCTCCTCAAGGCAAAAGTAGCTTCTACTCTTGTAGTCTTTCAAAATATAGTTAAAACCCACTTTTCCAGATTATACAGCTAGAAAAAAATCTGTGTCATTACTTAGAATTTTATTGGTGTTTTATTATATAGCGCTTTGATTTTTAGAGTACCTGAAGCCTCTAATATCTTATAATCTTATAAATAATAAACAATAGTGGGTAACTATAAAATATTCTAGCATTTTTTAATTGTTTAATTTCATTTTTCTTTTCTCCCTGATTCAATGATGGAAGGGACTTTATGCCTCTGAGGTTGCATCAGGCTGTCTTACTGCAACTTCCATTAGCTGTTAGAACCCCCCCTCTTTTTTTCCAAAACGAAGCCACAGTTCCAAGAGGTGTACAATGTTTTTATTCTTTCACTGTCATGGTTGATGTACTTCAGTGATAGTTATTGATTAATGCCAGCATCAAGAATATTTTAGCATAAGTATGTTACTTGACAGAATCAAACCTCACAGAAATTGAAGTTGACAGCCTGGAAGACATTGCTTGAATATATTATATAAGGAGCTTTCCTCTTCAGGGATGTATCCCAAAGCACAGTCCTTGTGTAAGTTACTTTCCTTAACTTCTATGATTTGTAAGTAATGAGTATGTTCTACAGTAGGTTTTCTCATTCAGTTGTCCTCCAGAGTTGTTGGATTATAATATTTATAACACCCGAAACCACATGAGCTATGACTATGTTGGTAGGGACTGTGGAGATTATAATCTGATATTTCAAAAGGTAAACACCTTTCTCTGATTATATTCCTGGAAATACTGTATGGAAGGAATATGGAAACACTGTTTTTTTTTTTTTTAAATTACATCTGACTGGGTTGCTGAATCTCAACTTATCTGGAAGATATTAGGATATAACAATCAACTTTCACCAGACTCTGTTTACACAGTGAATCTCACAATGGCATGATGGGAAGGGGATTCTAGCAGTGACCATAAGGAAAGCTTATCAGTAGTATTTAATCAGTAGTGGCAACTAGAAAACTTTGAAACTAAAGCATTTTAAGGGAAGTTTAGAAACACTTTAAAAGTCCAGAATGGAATGATGTTAGAGGGAGGATGAATTTTAAAAAGTTCCTCTGGAGAAAAGGAGAATAACAACATTTCCTTTATACTATAGTACACGATGACTACCCTGAACCCAGCAAGATTGGGGATAAAAATTAAGTTAGAATGATGTTGCCTAGAATACCTCTAATCCTGTGAATTTACTTTGTAATAGAAATAAATGCCTGTATACATTTTATTTAAAAAATGAAGCACCAGAGTTGGTATTTAGATTAGTTATGTGTAGTTATTTGAAGCAGGCATGTCTTGATATTGATATAGTATACAGAGATTCCTATATGTAGAAATCTTGATATATAATGATGTAATAGTAAACAAGTGTTTACCTACAGAGAGAGAAAGAGAAGGGGGAGGAGAGAGAGATATGTGGCAAGATAGTGCTGCGTGTTATGTCTATTAAAGTATGTATGCATGAATAAATGTATGTTACAATGTACAAATTAAATTGAAATCTACAGACAGCCGTCTCACTTCCAAAGGACTAAATTGACATTAAAGGAACAGTTTTATAAATTACTTTTTATGTTTTCATGTTGCTAAAAATATTTTGATCAGTCATTATGTACTTTTGATAGAAAACATGTTTTTGAAATGATCAATGGTATTAAACCTGCTAAAGGTTTTGTAAAAAAAAAAAAAGTGGATGTAGAAGGTTGAGAAAATCATAATTACTTCAATTAAAAGTAAATAACCACGAAGCCTTTTTTACTATTATTTGTGGAAGCCAAGATATCTCCCTTTTTCCTTATGTTATTACCAAAGACTTCTTCCAGAATACATGTCCTAGATATATTTAAAAATGCTTATGCTGAATAATCTTGTCTCTTTTGTTCTAAGGTTTTCTCCTAGCAGTGAGCATGGATTCCAATTAAAATCCTTTCCACTAGAAATATTTTAAGATTTTTACCCCCTTTCATCTGTATTTCTGTGTAAGATGATCTGATATTGAACTGAAGTGATGCTCTTGCCCAAAGTGCTACTGTCAAAACATGTGTTGCACAATTATGATTTTTGCCTCCTTAAAAAAACTTTTTGTGGAAGGAAAAAGATAACACAACAAAGGAAGCTTGCAAATTAAGAACATTTAGTTCTAAATCTCTTTAAAAAAAAAACCATAGTGAATGGGGTAAACAGTGCAAGGCATAATAAAAAGTTGTTCTAGAAGTAGAGTGAATCTGACAATTTCAATTCTCACCAATATCATACCTCCCTGTCATTTATTCTATCCCATTAAACTCCTGTCACAAGATGAAGTTCTCCATCATCCCATTAAAAAATTACAAATCAATATTTTAGGCAGTGAAGAATAGGATGTTAAAAAACTCAACGTTCATACCAACCAAGGCACTGATTGCAGTACATTTGAAGCGTGTGTGTGTGTATGTGTGTGTGTTTTCATGAAATAATGAGAAGATAGAAGGAGAGATAATTTTTTAAAAAAGGAGAAATAAGGAACTTGAAAGTGGTGGAAGAAATGGTGAACTGAAGACGGCTCTGCTAAAAGCAAAGCCGACAATGGTGGCAGAATGAAGAGTTGATGAGTAAACCAGTACTCTCCAGACAAGGGGAGGACCTAAGATCACTCCAAGTGCTTCAGGTAGTTATTTCACCCGAGAAGACTACAAGGCAATGGTCTCTGGTTGCTTTGGAACTGTGGGAGATCAGGAAATAGCCATCTTACTCAAACCATAGTCAGTGCCTTCAAAGGGACCCCAAGTTCACATAATTCCTTTTCCAAGCAACATTGGAAATTGCTCATTGAATTCCTTTTGACTGTTAAGAACCTTTGTGTTCTGTCCTTCATTAACATACTCGAGATCCCCGCGCTTTGATTGGCCAAAGCGCGGGGCTCTCCGATTGGTCAGGCAAGCCGCGCCGATTGGCTCGCTAAGAATCTCCCGCGACTGGTCCGTTCAGACCGCGGGAGATTCAAAGTGGTGCCATTGGCCGCGGCTGCCGCGGCGAAAGGAATAAAAGCCGCGGGCTTTTTTTCCTTTCGCCAGTTCGGTTCCAGCAGATCAATAAAGAGCTTTGCACTAAGTCACCGACTCCTGGCATCATTTCGCGGACACAACACTGGCGACGAGGATGGGATCCAGACCCTGAACCGAACCACGTGTCCGACGGAAGCCAGACGAAGCACCGAGATGGCGAAAATCGCACCGCCCGCCCCCTTCAATCCTGCCACCGAGGACTGGGAATCGTTCTCCGACCGATTCCGCATGTACCTCGAGTGCACCGGCATGAAGGACGCCTCGGGCCCACTGAAACGCACCGTTTTCCTCACCCACTGCGGGACCGAGGTCTTCCAGATGGCCAAAGCGTTGGCCAATCCTGCCGATGCGACCACGATGGACTGGGACGTCCTCGAACCCATTCTCCGGCAGCACTACACTCCAGAGATACCCATCCTGATCCGGCGCAACCAGTTCTACCGGCGGGACCAGAGATCGGGTGAGAGTTTCAGCGACTTCGTCGCCGAGCTGCGGCACCTAGGGGGGGCTCTGCGAATTCGATAACCTAAACAACGCTCTGAGAGACCGAATCGTGCTTGGTTTGTGGGACCCCGCCCTCCAGAGCCGGCTGATGGCTCAGGGCAACATCAGCCTAGCAGACACCCTCACCGCAGCCGCAGCCGCAGAAGCAACCCGAACTTCCGCCGACAGCATGCACAGACCGGACACGAGGGACCGCGGCGGAAACAACAACCCGGCGAGGTCGACCGAGCCAAAAACCGAGATGACAACACACCAGGGCGATTTCCACTCGGCATCCGGCACGTCCGAGGATGAGGAGGACATCCACCGACTCCAGACAGGGCACGACCCACGGAACCGGCGAGGTCGTAAGTCGAGGACCAACTGTGCCGGCTATGGCGGCGACCACCCCAGGTCGGAATGCCGGTTTTTCGATTCAATCTGCCGGCATTGCGACAAAAAGGGACACATCGCCCGGGTTTGCCGCCTGAAGAAAAACCGCAGTCCGGCACGATGGGACCAGAGCGACCGGAGGAGGGAGAGCACACCACCCCGGACCAGAGATCGCCCCTCGGACAGCCGATGGGACCGGAACGGACGATCCTCGCGAGGCGGCGACAACCGGCAGAGAGAGGAGACCCACCAGACGGTCACCATCGGCCACGCCATCACCAACGACGCCCGGAAGGTCCACGTCGAGGTACGCATCGATGGCCAGCCGTGCAAAATGGAGGTGGACTCCGGGTCCTACCTCTCCATGATTGCATGGCACGAGATAAAGCGGTTGGTGCCCACCCTCCAAAGGAGGAACGTAGACAGCCAGAGACTCATTGTAAAGGACTACCAGGGAAACCGCATCCCGGTAGTCGGCACCAAAAGCTTTAACATCACGTATAAGGGGCGCACCGAACGATTCCCCCTAACGATCGTCGACCGCAACCACCCAAGCCTACTGGGACTGCAATGGTTCGCCCCGCTCGACATCGCCCTCACGGGAGTCAACCACGTCACCGACGACGGCTGGGAGCAGCAACTAGCCCGGGAGTTCCAAGAGGTCTTCGACGGAAACCTAGGCAAGTACCGAGGGCCCCTTATCTCATTCGACCTAGACCCTAACGTCCCCCCCAAACGCCTGAAACCAAGGCGGGTGCCATTCGCACTGAAACCCAAAATAGATGAGCAAATTGATAAGCTCGTCAAACAAGGGGTCCTGCAGCCCATAGACCACGCCCGGTGGGAGACCCCCATAGTCACCCCGATCAAGCCCGATGGGTCGGTGAGAATCTGTGGGGACTATAAGGCCACCCTAAATGGCGCGCTGCAACAAAGCGCCTACCCCGTCCCAGTAATGCAACACCTACTGCACTCACTGGGAGGGGGCAAGGTTTTCGCCAAGCTCGATCTCGCCCAGGCATACCAACAGTTGCCGGTCGACGAGCAAACGGCAGAAGCGCAGACCATTGTCACCCACCGGGGAGCATTCAAATGCAACCGACTCCAATTCGGAGTCAGCGTGGCACCGGGCATATTCCAGAGCCTAATGGAGAGGCTATTGCAAGGTATCAAGGGGGTGGTACCTTATTTCGACGACGTCCTAGTGTCGGCAGCCAACCAAGCCAAACTAGAAGGTCGACTAAGGGAGGTCCTAACTAAATTTAAAGAGACGGGGCTAAAAGTAAAGAGAGAAAAATGCCAGCTTTGCACGGAATGAGTGGAATTCCTGGGCTACCTCCTAGACCGGCACGACATTCACCCCACAAGCAAAAAAATCAAGGCCATCAAAGAAGCCCCCACCCCTAAATCAAAGACTGAGCTACAAGCATTCTTGGGGTTACTGAACTTTTACAATGTTTTCCTACCCCAAAAGGCGACGGCGGCGGAGCCCTTGCATAGGCTCCTGGACAAGGCGGCGACCTGGACTTGGGGGAAATGGGAGCAAGCCGCCTTCCAAAGAACGAAGGACCTCCTCACCTCCGACGCCGTCCTCATACAATTCAACGAGACCCTACCTCTGGCCGTCACATGCGACGCATCACCCTTCGGCGTCGGCGCTGTCCTCAGCCATACCCTTCCCGACAGAAAAGAAGCGCCCATCGCGTTCTTTTCAAGGACCCTCACCAAACCGGAGCGGAACTATAGCCAACTGGACAAAGAGGCTCTGGCTATAGTTGCCGCCATAAAACGATTCCACGAATACCTCTACGGCCGGACTTTCACCATCATAACAGACCACAAGCCGCTGCTGGGAATCCTTGCAGGGAACCGGGCCACCCCGAACATTCTGTCTCCCCGAATGACAAGGTGGTCCGAGTTCCTGGCAGCCTACAACTACGAGCTCATACACAGACTGGGTAAGATGATCTCCCATGCAGACGCCTTAAGCCGCTCGCCGCTACCGGAACCTGACACTGACCCAGCACCCACAACGACCACCCTCAGCATAGAGACTCTACCCAACCTGCCCATAACCGTGTCAGACATTGCCCGAGAGACTAATAAAGATAAACGTCTGGCGCGGGTGTTGCATTGGGTGGAGAAAGGGTGGCTGGAAAGGGATAACGACGAGTCGGTCAAAACGTTCCGAAACCGCCAAGTGGAGCTCTCGTTGTTAAAAGGGTGCATACTATGGGGGGACAGGGTGGTCATTCCGGAAAAGCTACAGGGGAAGGTTTTGGAAATGCTACACGAGGGGCACCCTGGCATTGTGAGGACTAAAGCCCAGGCCAGAAGTTACGCTTGGTGGCCAGGGATGGACAAACAAATAGAGGCCTGGGTAGCTAGGTGCCAACGATGCCAGGAAACGAGGCCCAGCCCACCCACAGCACCCGTCCTAGAGTGGGAAACCCCAAGGGGACCTTGGTCTAGAATCCATATAGACTTCGCCGGGCCCACAAAAGGACACACCTTCCTCATAACAGTTGA
The DNA here is from genome assembly GCA_033807585.1 of Hydrophis major. Lineage (NCBI taxonomy): Eukaryota > Metazoa > Chordata > Lepidosauria > Squamata > Elapidae > Hydrophis > Hydrophis major. The sequence continues at coordinate 146,761,789 of CM066330.1, forward strand.
TGCTTACTCCAACTGGCTGGAGGTAAGCAACATGAAGACGACAACCATGGAGGCCGTGACCAAAGAACTCTGCAAACTCTTTGCAACACACGGCCTCCCAGACGTCGTCGTCTCCGACAACGGGCCCCAGTTCACCTCGCTGGAATTCGAAAAATTCCTAGCGGAAAGGGGCATCCGCCATGCACTGACAGCACCGGCGCACCCGGCGGCGAACGGTAGGGCGGAACGGATGGTCCAATTCACTAAAAAAACCATCCGGAAAATAGACCACGGGGAGATCCAAGAGAAAATCAACAGACTACTCTTCACCCAACACATAACCCCGAATACCACAACCAATAAAAGCCCAGCCGAACTACTAATGGGTAGAAAGCTAAGGTCCCCGCTCGACAGTTTACACCCTACGTATAACCCGGAGAGGCCCCCAGACTCAAGCACCAAACCGAACTTTCGCACCCGGGGACCCCGTATATGCAAAAAACCTGATGGGAGACCCTCTATGGATCCCAGCCGTCATCACCCAAGCAACAGGCCCACACTCGTACCGGCTACAAACAGACGAGCATGGAAATGCCACATCGACCAACTTAGGTCGAGAACTACAAACCAACAAACCGCCGACGCACAAACAAACGAACCCAACCCCCACAACGCAAGCCAAGGGGGGAGAGAATACCCAGGGGACCGAATCCAAAGAAAAATAAACCAGCAGTACTCACTGGAACGCAGCCATCACGACCCCTCGCCAGAAAGGAACAGCCAAGCCAGCTCGACCGACCCGGAAAGACCGAGCGGGAGCGGCGAAACCCGTAGCTCAACCAACCCGGAAGGCCCAGGAGGGAGCTACGGAGAAAGGACCGGCCTGATCGACCAGCCGGTTCCCACGACAGCAGCAGGAGCAACAGAGATCCCGACCGAACCGGCCGGGATCCAGCCTACAACTGAGTTGCGCAGGTCAAGTAGGACCAGACGGAACCCCGCCTACCTACGTGACTACGCAACGTAAGGACTGAACCAAGAGGGGAGGGGTGTTCTGTCCTTCATTAACATACTCGAGATCCCCGCGCTTTGATTGGCCAAAGCGTGGGGCTCTCCGATTGGTCAGGCGAGCCGCGCCGATTGGCTCGCTAAGAATCTCCCGCGATTGGTCCGTTCAGACTGCGGGAGATTCAAAGTGGTGCCATTGGCCACGGCCGCCGCGGCGAAAGGAATAAAAGCCGTGGGCTTTTTTTCCTTTCGCCAGTTCGGTTCCAGCAGATCCATAAAGAGCTTTGCACTAAGTCACCGACTCCTGGCATCATTTCGCGGACACAATACTTTGGATCGACAAGTCTGAAAATACTGGTGAGCTTCCTTCAATCCTTAGTGAATGAAATTTTAAATACAAAGTTAAGGACTTTTTTAAAAAAAAAATAAGCATCAAAGTTGATTACAACTTTGATGTTAGAAAGTTGCAAATTGATTTAAGGTCTAGATAGATTTGAAATATATTTTTGGAAATATAAGACTCTTCCCCATAGGAAATTGCTTTTGTTTTGATTGTTTTAAACACACACACACACACAAATATTGGTAGATTGGGACTTTGAAAGTTGGACAAAATGGGAACATCAAGGAACGTAAATTAAAGAATACTTAAATTTGATTTAATAGCACAAAATAGAGCAAAATATTTTAACATTGGACATATTGAAGGATATTATTGAACAATGGACACAGAAGTTTTAAAAGTGTTTGCCTTTATAGGTGGACCGTGTTTAAAAGATGTTATGGAATGGTATGTGCCATTCCAACTGTTGGCCTATTGCAATCTGCTCTCCATGGGACTGTCCTTAAAGTTACAATTGGTTGGTATGTGCAGTGCCATTTGCTTTGCCCATATTGCAAATCTGTTTTGCAAGCTGCAAAGGCTCCCAGCATCTTTCCAGATGCAACTCAGTGTACTGCTTTTCATCCTTAAAGTTTACGTGGCAGAGGGCCAGATTATTTACAGGACCAACTCTCCCTCAGAGTATCTGCTAATTCCATCATTCAGATAGAGCGGGAACTAGGTTACTTCTCTTAAATGTTGCCATTTAGGAAGTCAGGGCTGCCAACTCTCACGCAATCAGCGTGAGACTCACGCAATTCAATCAATTTTGACTGTCTCACTCTGATAAACAAAATCTCACGCTAAACCCCCAAAATCATGGAATGTACAAAAATATCCCTACATTCTCTGATTATATTCCGAATATTCCCCTTAGCTTAGGAGAAGGATGAGCTCCCAGCGCCGCCCCGCCCTGCCCAGCCACCCCGCCCTGCCCAGCCACCCCACCGCGCCTCTTTTCCCGCCTTAATCCTTCTGCCGGCGTCCCGTAACTGTGCATGATGCCGATCATTAGCAAATCGCTTCAGGAAAGCGAAGAGCAGGAGGCTTCTTCCCGCCCGGGGCGCTCGCAGCCACTTTGCCCCGCCCTCTCCCTCTCTGCAATGTCCTCTGGGACAAGCCAGCTGCCCTTTCCAAAGAAGGACACGAGGGGGCTGGCAAAGCCTCTTTTGCGGGCAACAGCCTCGGCCAGTAATAACCCTGGTAAGCAAAGCTGAATTGTCCACTGCCAGAGATGTAATCCTGTCAGTCCTCCAACCTTTCTATTAAGTATTTTGCAAAAAAGCTGCCCAGCCCCTTTATAGATCAGCCTGGCGCGCTTCTCGCCTTGCTGGTTTGGGAAGACTCTTTTGGATCAGCTAAAAGAGAGCATAAGGCGTGTAAAGGGGTGGTAATAATAATTATAATAATAATAAAATTTAAAATAATAATAATTTTATTCAGAGTTGTGTTGGATCTCTTTTTTTTTGGGGGGGGGGTTGTCCCATTCTTTCTTGGTGTTCTTTCTGTCCTTTTTGCTTTTTTAAATGGTCTTTCTCCCCTGGGTCAGAAATCCAGCCAGAGAAAATAAAGAAACATCTTTGGTGGTTAAATGGAAGCCACTCCGTAATGGCTTTGTTTCAGAAGAAGGAATCACTTTTTCCTCTTTCTCCTTTGAGTTTAAATCCTAGGTCTCCATGCACCAGATCGACAGGACTGTACTACATTATTATCATATTTTCAAACCCTTAGATAAGGACTCAATAAGGACTTTTTTTGATGCCAGTAGGCTTCTCAGCCCCAAATTGGGATAGCCCTGACTCAACTAGAACATATTCTAATCTTAACACAATTTACCATCCAAAGAGCAGTAAGACCATTAAGTTCAGAATCTAAACTTACCCAATAAATATTGTATGGCCGCACAGCAGGCCGCCACACCAGAAACCCGCTAAATTATTAGAGTTGACAGTTCATCTGTGATGAAGTGTAGTATTTAACCTGTGGCATTCAACTACTATTCCAGAGTTTCCTTGTGAATCAAGAGCTGCACTTGCTGTATTTTTTAGTCTCTACCAGGGCTTTGTTTTGGTTCTATAGCTTCTATGATGAAAGCTAGGGCCAAGCTTCAGAATACAGTAGATGAGTTTTACAGTTAACATGTATATTTATATGAAGCACTCATTATTCGATTAAATGTTTAGTTTATACATGTCTGAAATTATGAACCCCTATTTCAGTCAACAAGTTAGTATATAATTAAAGACTGAGACTATAGCATTTGATATTGGCATGTAGTATGGTATTTGATACAGAAAGAAGAATACCCATTGATGTATTTGCATTATCTCTGTAGTTGTTTCGGGTTTTTTGTCTTTTTGTTGCACATTGAATTCATCCTATAGTGGTCTATAGTACATCACTAAGCTAATAAAGTCAGTTGAGGTAGAATACTGCAGTTACAAGTCAGGAACTTCAATTATTCATGGTCAGTGAACTGCATCATTAATATCTTACAAATCCGGTTCAAGTACATTGGTGCTGCTTGCATGTATGTATGTATGTATGTATATGTCCAAATCATGACTAAAGTATGCATCAGATTGCACCATTTAAAATGTAAAATTGTCAAAGCTCCCTACCGTAACCTTTTCCAAAGAGCTAGCCCCTAGAAGTCTAAAACATTTAATGGGATCAGGTTGGGATCAGGTCAATAACATCTATGATTTTTCTGTGTGTTAAAATAGGGAAGATGGTATGTATGGCAAGACAAGCATAGAAAAGGATGGAGCTTGCATTGTAAAGCAACTGTACCATGTTGCCTGAAGTAAGAGATTGATATTTAGGATTGCCACCTTACCTAATATAAGGCTGATACAAAGGACTGGAAGAAAGAATGTGACAATCAGGAGACAATGTGCTCTCTGAATGTACTGCCAAGATATTCAGACTCATCAAGAATAATAGGATTATGAAATGAATGGAAACAGTGTTTTCCTATTTGAAGAAAAGCAAACATGTTTTGCATTCAGTTTTCTGCTATTGTTAATTTCAACTATCTTTTTCTGGGCATGTTCTAGATTCAGCAGCAGGATTATCAAAGCTTTACCCACAGTGTGCACACATTTTTACACAATTCAGCTGCACCCAGGAGCTTTTAGAAGAAGAATCAAGGACCAAGCTTGGATGGAGGCGTTACTCTAATAATTCATCAATTTGCTTAAAATACTTACAAGTTTTTAACAATAGAATACTCCTCAGTATAATCAATCCTGAAACTAAATCCATTTTTACAATATTTACTTTCCTCCATAATGCCCTGGAAATTTGTTATCATTTATTTAAAACTGTGACCACAGCTGCCAATTTTTTTGAATTCATGTCCAAAATATTAATTAATAATCTATTACTATATTATGCTTATTATCCCTTTATAAAAACAATTTGTGCAAGATGACCTATCAAAGGTAATATTGTCTGTTGCCTGTGTAGTGCTGCTATCAAAATGTTGGCATCAACATTGAACAAGGGGTTTGGGAAATTGTTTGTATAATGAGCTGAATTTTTACTTGCCTTTAAAGTTGGGTTTATATAAACCTCAGCAAGGAAACCTGGGGAAGCTTTGTTCAAAAAGGCGTCACTATAAACAATGTCAGTCCTTTGAAGTAGCAAAATCAGGAAACAGATATTGCTAGTACACTTACAATGCACTTTAATATGGTTGGATATTGTAAGAAAATCTTGAAAGACTGTTAAAGCCTTTCTCTACCTCAACTTATACCTAATGCACTGCTCTAAGGCAGCATTATGTGGGGTTTCTTACCACGTTTTCTATTTTCCCACTACTCAAATACCTTTTTCTTTAATAACTCAACCTTATCTTCCCTCCTTTGCTAAATCAAACCAACATTTTATCACATACAACATTGGAACATTTTTTTTTGGATAAAGGTCTTATACAATGATAGGAAAACCATCTGAGCCAGAAATCTTCTTTGCTTTCATAGATTTAAAAGTGATTATTACTTACTGAAGATAAAGGAGCCATTAAAATAATAGAACATTAAATAATGCTGTTAAAGAACAGATGATACATTGAATAGTACATCAGCTGACAACATCCTTTAAAAATCCAGTGCTATACTCCATTTATTGGTGCTGATAAAACTGCACAAATGGTGAGTATTGAATTTCTAGATTGAACTAGAACCAGCAGATCCAACAAAATACAAAAACAATAGTCAAATGATCTTCATACAGATATCATACTATCTTCTGCTCAGAAACATATTTTCTTTCTCTACTCCTTCAGCTGATTAATTAACTTGGTCCTGTGCAACTGGTCAAGGTCAAATAAATGTATAGTTATTGACTAGATAGAGAAGTGAAATTATCTGGCAACTAAACAGTCAATAATGCTATAAACATCTCAATAGAAAGAGCAATATCTTGTTCATTGAAAAAAAAGATGTTTGGAGAATATTGAAAAGCTACTTAACTTTACCTATTGTTTTATGTCTGTAAATAATATGCAACTTTCATAAATCTCTGGATAACAATTAAGACAGATGGCTGGGATCTCTGTTGCCAAGATATTTCTACCCAGGAAAGTTGCATTCATAGCTTAATTTCCATAAAGGGACTTGTGGCTGGATTCATATCTTGCTGTTGAGGCATAATGGGTATCATTTTGTTTTGGCTTAACGTCTTAATCACCCATTGTGATTTGTAAACTGTATGTTTTAAAATTGCATGTTGTATGAATTCTGTCATTTGTGATTTTGTTAACTATGGTTAAACAAATTATGTTTTAGAGAGCTAAGTTTCTGATTCAATTCTAGATCCCAAAAGGCAGAACACACTGTGATTTTTTACTATGTAAAACTATTGTAGAGAAAAAAATTATTTAACTGCTATAAATTACTCGCAAGTATTCTGTAGTGTAGAAAGTTAGCACCTACTCCTCTCCCAGAAGAATGAAATATTCTAGGAAATATTTAAAAAGCAGAATATTTCTCCTAAAAGAGAAATAGAAATCTTAAGGGACACAGAAACTCAGCCCCAGCAGATGTTTTGGTGCCAGCTTATCTACAGGACAAAAGGCTGGGCCAACTTATCTACAACACAGAAGACCTTCACTATCAGGACATGATAGGATTAGCCCTCACTCAGATCCAAAACAGGACAAAGCCATTAAGCCATAATAGGAATTGCCCAAAGCCCCTTCATTACATCATCAGCAAGATTCAACCAACCCTGGGACTCAAGACAGCCTACAAAGTTACCCCTGCATGGCCCCATGGAAGTCTGACAACCAATCAGGATACATTTTTGCCTCAGGAAAAGGAAGCAAGTTCAAAGCCTAACAGAGGGTATAAATCTCTCTTCCTCTCTCACCCATGTACTCAGTTTTTGCCAAGGACCTCAAAACCATGTGGTCCTGTCCACATTAAACCATTCTTCCAAGCAGTCTCCTTGTTTCCAGTGTCTTTCTTCCCACTTGGAACTGAACCCAGATGGACATTTGTTCCAGCAATATTAAAAGTTAGATAAAACTCTTCCATTGACACTTGCTGTGATTTTGCATAAATGACTATAACTGGAAAGTTCAAAAGGGGCTGTCCACTAGTTTCATGTTCTGTATTCACTTGGAATGTCTACCATGTTGAATTGTACTATACTATATTGTTGTGACTGAAAGGATCGATCCTGCTGTGAGTTTTGACTCTGATGACTCTGAAGATGAAAGGGTGGAGCCTGCTGTGAATGTGGAGTCAGAATTATCAGAGGACACAGATGTGAGCCAGGAGGATGAGAGATTATCGGACAGACAATCCTCGCCAGAGCCTTCGAATTCACTCATGCCAGCAACTGATCCACAAAATGAGTCAGAGGCTTCTAATAGGGAAACTGACAGATCGTGGATTGATGCTAGAATCAGGAGAAGAATGAAACGCCAAGTTGAAGGGAGGCATCAAGCCAGACATTGATTAGAGAAACTGACACGCCCATCCAGGTGATTTAAGGAGGATTGCTGATTCTCAAACTTTGCTTGGAAGCAAAGTGTTTGATGTGTTGAAAGGATAAGTGTGGAGCGGTCTTTGTAATTTATGGACATTCTGAATTACCAGACAGATTCCGGGAAGTCTGCCAAGGACTGGAATATAGTACTATTAACTCTTTTTTAGTCTGGCTTTGTTTGGTTTGAATATTTTGAACTGTGGAACTCTGTATTCTCACTTGTGAATATAGGTGAGACATAACACTATATTATGTTAGTTATATAATATACAAACTAGCTATTACCAATAACCCTTTGAGCAAAGCACATACATATTAAAATATAATAAAATAATCTATAGAATGTGTGCATTTATTGACTGTTTATTCTGTTATAGTTTAAAAGACATTTGCTTCATATAATCAGATTTGCAACATTAAAATGTTATAAACAATAAACCAGCAACCTTAGACAAAGCAATAAGATCCACAGTAATAACAACAGTCATACAACAGGAGACAGAGCTCACTCAAACTTGCTATCACTATGGTAAAACAAATTACAGAAATAGAAAGGTATTGCCTGCTGTCAAAAAGTTCATAATGGAGTCAGCAGGTAAACTTTTGAACTAGGGCATAAAGATGTTCTTTCTTTTGTCTCTCCCTACTTTACCATATTCTCTAGGACAGTGGCCCCCAACCTTTTTTGTGCCGCGGCCCGGTACCGGCATCACAAAATCATCTGCGGCCCGATACTGGCATCAGCATGCATGGCAAGGCGAGCTGAGCGACCGGCCAGCCAGCCATCCCCCGCTTCTCCCCGCCACCTTCAACTCCTCCTTTGTACCTGTGTTGATGGGCTTCACGACGGCCGCTCGGCTTGCCTTGCCATGCTTGCTGAAAGAATCCTTAGTTTTGTTCGAAGCCGCCCCCCTCCACTTGATGAAACTAAGGCGCGAGGATTCTTTCAGCACCCAAATGCCGCTTTCTACCCGGAAAAGCTCACTGGAAGCACTTTTTCATCAAAACAAGATGGCGGCGCCCAGCAAACCGGTGGCCCGATAGAAATTGTTCCACGGACCGGTCCCGGTCCGGGGACTGGTGGTTGGGGACCCCTGCTCTAGGACACAGATCCTTACTCTAGATAGATTTCAAGGGATCCATGCCTTTGGATAGGGAAAATTATAACTTTATTTTCACTAAACTCTAGCAGAAATTTAGCTTGCCTTGTTATTGATTTAATGCATTAATAAAGCATATATATTTCTGTATTAAACATTGGTTATTTTTAATGTTTTGATAACTGCACTTGAACATTATTAATTTCCTTTATAATAAGTATGCATCCATTATTTTAAATATTTGAATATGTATTTATAAAAAAGGGGCTTGTAGATTTTGCTCTTAAAGACAGCCACGGCACAAAAAGATTTAGAACTCCTGTGTAGGGAACCTGGAGAAGTGACAAAAATTTCACTGTCCAAGTAGAAACACGTGAAGGAAATGCCCTTTTAAGTAATCTGATCCTAAGCCACCTAAGTCTTTAAGTACAAGTACTTTGGATAGGCCCTGGAAATGTAGTGAAAACTGGTGGGCTACAACGCAGAGGCATTTGATTGCACTTGCCAACCATTAGTAGTTCATCAGCTCTGCTTTGAAGTAATTGAGATTTTTGAAACCATTTGCAGTCACAATCTCAGTTCAACATATTGGAATAATCCAGTTAGAAGTCATTGGAGTGTTTTGCAAGGATGTGTCTCTCCAGGAGGAGCCTCTCCAGGCTGGTGTATCAGTCTAAACAGGTACATAAACATTCACAGTCACTGAGACAACAGTGATGACTCCAGAAATAAGTACATAATAATAGCCTTGCAAGGGTCATCTTAGTTCAGCATTTTGTTTCTTAAGACCAGCAGTATCTATGGGAGAGGCAGGCAAGGGAGGGACAGAATACCAAAGCAAGGTAGATAGAGTGATGCTTGCATACATATGAAACAGGAGCAGTTCATCATTTTAATGAACATAGCAAGGTCCTGTGAACATGTTCCAGAAGACTAGATCTCTCCCATAAATTCATCCAATCCACTTTTGAAAAATTCTATGAGCAAACATTAGAATAAAAACTTTATTGTTACTTTAAATGGGCACTAAACAGCATACATTAAAATGAAATGCTATTGCATTCAGCTCTCAAAAGATAACCATTGTGCATATACCCACATACATATATGATACAGAGAAATGTCTAGTTTGAATGTATACATATACATGGTGGAAAAAAAAAGAATTCTGGAAGTTTACAAGATGAATGGCCTAAGGCAGTGGTCACCAACCAGAGGGCCAGGGAAAATGTTGGTGGTCCGCAGAGAAATGTCCCCCACAAAGCAATTAATCCAGGTTGCGTGGGAACAAAAGGCTGCACCGCCCACATGGCCCACCCCTTCAGCCAAGTGCAAACCTTACCTTGAGTAGAGCCATGTGAACTGGAACTGGAAGGTAAGACCAATGGTGGGGAGGAAAATCTGTCCCGGGGTGGCTTGCTGATGTTGGTGGGAAAGTCAGTCCCATATTCCAAAGCTGTAATAGTCACAGGACTGGCCCTTTGGTCATCCTGGAGCAGCTGCTCCTCCACCCGGGTACACCGGCCTGCCATGGACTGGAGGAGCTGCTCCGGGATGACCAAAGGGCCAGCCCTGTGATTACTGAAGCTCTGGAATATGGGACCGACTTTCCCACCAACATCAGCAAGCCACTGTCAGTCAAAATTCATATTAGTGGTCCGCAGGATTTAAAATTATGAGATTGGTGGTCCCTGAAGTTCAAAAGGTTGGTGACCCCTGGCCTAAGGAACAAAACTGCTACAGAATCTAGTAATCCTGCTATACTTTGAAACCTCCTCCCAGAGGGGAGCAACAGAAACAGACCGTAAAGTGGGTGTGTAGGATCTATAACAATGCTTTGAGCTCTAAGCACATAGCGCTTATAAGCAGTATCCTGAATAACAGGAAGTAAGGATCCTATAATCTTCTCAACTGTCCTTACCACTCTTTGTTCCAACAATGTGATGTTCAGTAAGGAAGCAGCCATTTTTCTGGATGGTTCTCAACTTACAACAGTTCATTTAGTGACCATTTCAGTTATGACACTGAAAAAAGTGACATATGACCATTGTTCACAATTATGACCCTAGCAGCATTCCCACAGTGTTCATTGCAACAATTCCCACATGTGATCAAAATTCAGACTCTTGGCAACTGACTCATATTTATGAGAGTTGCAGTGTCCAAGTCATGTGATCACCTTTGGCAACCTTCTCACAAACAAAGTCAACAGGGAAGCCAGATCCACTTCATTACCATGTTATTAATTTAATTGCAGTGATTCACTTAACAACTGTGGCAAGGTAGGTCATAAAATGGGGCAAAACTAATTTAACAAATGTCTGACTTAGCAACAAAAAATTTGGACTCAATTGTGGTCGTAAATCAAGGACTATCTATAAAATTTTAGTAAGGGGTTTGAGGAATTTTGCAGATTTCAAAGAAATACATCTCAGAAATTCTCATAATTGGTTGTGACATCTAATGGAAAATGGAATTCAGTACCTAGAGAGCCACAGATCTCTCACTCATTTGAGAGAGGGAAAAATGGATCTGTGTATTTCTATTGGCCTATAGAAATAAGATTCAACAGACTTGCCCACAACATGTACACATCAGGCAGGAGCCTCTTTGGATTCTCTGTGACAGTTCCTCACAAAAACAAAGAAAGCTATTTCTGGGGGGAAATTTCTTTTTATGTAACATGAGAAGTACAGTAATAAAGTAAGTTCTCCAATTAACCAGAAGTCCTTCTTATACCTGGTAAAACAGTGAAAGAATTTAAAACATACATCTCTTATTTATTATATTTATTTCAGTAAAATAAATACAACAAATGAGAGATGCATATTTTAATATATATTGCCTTACTCTATTATTAATAAAGGTAAAATATAAGTCGGCCTTCCATTGGTGTTTAATATTAGTATTCCTGTTTAGCAGAAAAATGCAGCGTTAACCCATCTCTTAAAATTACAGCTACATTGGCCATTATTCAGTTTTCTGAACTGAAGTAAAGGACACATTAGATTCATAAATATATAGTTTTCAAAAGACACAGAAATAGTGTTTCTAGGTCATTTTGTATCCTTGAACTCATCACACAAGGTGTTTCACAAAAATTTGAAGAGGAAAGAGATTTTATTTATTTGTATGAATATAAATCAGAGGTTCTAACAATTGTGTCAAATTGGACATAATGTTGCATAACTACCGTAGATGTCAGATCCATAGGGATATAGCATTTGTTCTGCCCCATTGCCACCCCCCAGAGGTTATTGGAGTTAATGCTCATATGGGTAGAGATTTGGAAGGAACAGAGTAGGATCTAACTACCCAATCCCGTATTTCAGAATTCAGTATATCCATTTACTATTTAGAACCCGGATAAATAAAATTATAATGCAGATGTACGTAGAGTTCCCAATACTTTCCCCACATTACAAAGTGCTGAGACAAAGCTTCCAGTGAATGTTGGTAAGCAGCCTCCAAAATGTTGCAAAAGGAAGTTTACAAGCCATTTATCTACTTCAAGAGCTCAAGTATATAGCATCTCTTTGGTATATAGCATCCATCACATTTCCATTGCCAGAGTGTTTGGGTAAAGCTTCCATAAATGCACATTTACATAAGCAGTAGTCAGCACTGCTCATGCAATATGTTCCACGTATTTTGTGTATCCTTGATACACAAATCATAGAATGCATATTAATTTGACTTATATGTTAGTGGGAAGGATATGGGGTCAATGGCTGCAAAATTGTCAGTATCCTTTGGTAAGTCCTACTGTTGAAAGGTGCTTCAAGAAAGTATTCAAGAAAGAAAGATAAAGGACAACTCCTTTATCCTGAGATTGATCTTCAGTTAAGAAGGGCTTTCCTAGTAATTCATTTACATTTCAAGCAAAGATACATAAGTATACCAGCAGAGGAATGAAAGAGGGACAGTTGTGGTATCTTTCTGTCCCTTACACATATTAAGAAAGATAACATTTCTGAAGCAAAACAAGTCAAGACCTAAAATTTACAGAAAACTAGTCATAAGTTGTCACACCTTGTTTAGAAATCCTTTAAACCATTTTTACCAGGCTGAGATATGCTGCAGATAAGGATTTTCATTAGAATGTAGCTTATGGAAGCAATAATTGATATATAACAGGAGTGTCAATGGGTAATTGTTGAAGGTCCAGGTTTTACTGAAGACCTTTCCAATTTTCATTTGTATAAAATCAAAAACTGGAAGAAATCATATTAGGTCATCCAGCCCAAGGTCCCGCTCGGTTGGAAGCGTCCACATTCAATCCCTCTTAACGAAGCTCCGCAAGCGGAACCCCGCCGTCTTCCTGGATAAGCATTCGCGAGAAATTCCGAATTAAGTCACGACTCCCACGCATTTCAGAAAAGAAAATCAACACCCCGGCCATCCCTTAAGAGGGGATATCCGAAAAATAAAAGAAAATAAAAGAAGCGCACGGCCGGGCCGGGTCGGGGGCGGCTACAATCCAGGAGCGCGTCTCTTTCAGTGCAAAAACCGAAGTTCAGTTCCCTCACACACCAAGAACTTTTTCCGGGCCTCGAAAAGCTTCTGCTTCCGTAGCTACCAAGCCGAAGCCGGGGCCGGGGCATTTTTAGCCGCCCTCCCCCTCCCAGGTCGCCCCTCCCCAAACGCCACTCCGGGCCGACCCAGCGCGCGAGTCCCGGGCACCCCGTGACGCGTGCGCTATTGCTGAGCCTCCCCGACTCCTCCCTCCCTCCCCGCAGCGACTCGTCCGTCCCAGCTGGCGCCCTTCGCCGCTCTTCGGGCGGTAGGTAGTCGTTCTTCTCGCTTGCCGTTTTCTGAGCCGGTAGCCCGGCTTTCCTGGCTCACGTGGTGAGCGGCGGGAGGGAGGGGGAAAGGGTGGGGTCTGTGGACTAGTTTTTCTGGAAAGGGGGGGAAGGCGCCTCGCGGGAGACGAGAGCGGCTGTCCTCGCCTTTTTTCTCTTCTCTCTTCCTTCTTTCAGCCCCTAGTGTCGCCAGTCGGCAGCGCTTTTCAGAAAGGACTTCCTGCGAGAGTGCAGCCGGCTGGGACGGTAGCTTGAAAAACGAGAAAGAGTGCCGGGCTGGGGCTGGTTTGGGGTTTTAGTAAGAAAACGAGAACGGGCAGCCGATAAATAAGAATTATCATGAAGTCGTAAGCAGCTAGTGAGTAAGGTAGTTAGGAAAGCACGCGAAGAGGGTTTCCTCCCCAGATTTCCTGGGAGCGGCATCCGGGACTGATTGGCTGGAAGCGGAGTTATCCCAGTCCGAATTTGGTTCTTGCTCCCCCATCCTGGTTTTAAGGCAAGGCGCAGGTCTTAGGGCCGGCCGCAGACCGGTTTCGGTATTGAACCCAGCCTTATTAGGCTGAGGCTAGCAGAGAGATATCCCCCCCCCCCGATGAATATGGTGCCAGGTTTTGCAAGCCTTGATTTGTTTACCCAGGAACGAACCCCGCTGAAGTCCGTGGGAACAACAAATACACATTGTGTCTTGTGGAGAATTGCCAACGAATCCAAAATAGTTTGCGTTTTGCCAAAAATAGGGTGTAGGAGAGACAGAGGAAGAGGAGAAAACTTCCCTTTGTTGTTAGACCTCTTTACAAAATTTTCAGGCCCTTTACTAAAGGAATTAAAAGGAGATGACATTCGTGATCAAATTTTCTGAAGTATTAAGTTGATCAGTAGGTGTAAACCAGCTGAAGCTCTGTTTGAAAAAAAAAACTTTATTTCTAAAGGCATTTTCAAGGGAGAGTTAAGTTTTCAGGCCACTTAGCAGAAGTTGCTACTCATCTCCCCCTCCCCTTACAAATATATACTTTTTTCAGTTTGGATTGAGACTGAGATGTTATGTCTTAGTCATAACATCTGGAGAAGTGCAGGTAGCATTGCTTGAAATGGGTTCTGTTTAGAGCAAGTAAGAAAAGAAGCTATTTGCCAAAGCCAGTATTTTGCTGACTTCTGGCTCATTAACATTAAAGTTTACCCAATCTGTGCCTTTCTCTTGTCTGAGCTAATTGAAGTATTAGCTTAAACAAATTTTGGGGAGATGAATTACTATCCCAATGAGTCCTGACAGATACCAGTCTTGTTGGAAGAAACAAATAATGGACGACATGGTTTACTGTAAAACACTTATTTCTCCCCCCCCCCCCCCCCATGCTACACTTGGTTTAAACCTGGAAAGAAGTCAAGCAGAGAATTTTACCACAAAAATTCATTTTTCACCTTTGCTACAACGTTAACAGAGTCCCATTTTACAAACCCCCCAGTATCTGTATCATTTATTGGTTTTGTCTCAGAGGATATTTATATTGTCACATTTGGATGTTCCTAACTCGTTGGTGTTGATAGAAAGATACGATAGTATTCCTTATGAAGCATTGGTGTCTCTGCTCAGACTCTGAAATTAAGACAGTAGTACATCTGCTTCTGAAATACCATATTATTTTTGGAGAACAAGAGTTAATCTCCTCTCTAATTACAACTATCCAGGCTGCTCTCATGACAGTTGTATGGTACTTAGTAGAATTGGGAAATCTCTAGAATGAATGCAGATGTTTTTACTATCATTGTGTCCATTAGAAGTTTCTGGACCTGATTGGTATATCTTGTGTAGGCATGAATAGTTTGTCTTTTTAAAGTTGGATGGAATATAATGTATTCTTAACTTCTGTTTGGTGTACAACCATATATTTAAATAGAGTTTCTCTGCCTGTAAAAGTCCATATTAATAATGGAATTCTTTTAGATTATAGAACATTATGAAATGTGTTGTAAGAGTTGCTTTTTCAGTACATCAAGTTCAAATAAAATCTCTCTCTCTCTCCCCCCCCCTTTCCCTCTGTTCCAAAACACACATTGGTCTAAATCAGTGAAAATGAATATTTTTTTTAAAAGCACCTTTATTGAATATAGTGCAAGGAAGATGGATAGTGTCTTCAAGGAAAATGTTATAGATCATAATATCTAACCTTTCTAAGAAACCCCAGTATAGAGTTCATATTTCCATCCTCTCTCTGTCTCTCACACACAAACACACGGCTCTTAAATGTGCAGGTTGTTATTAAGACGTGTGCTGCTTGTATCAGTTACAGTTACTTTGAGATTAAAAGCAGAAGGAAATAACCAGTGTGGAAAAGTTTTCTGGTAATGTTTCAAGCACAATGCAAGGGCTTAAAGACCATTGTATAGAAAACCAGCTAGTTTAAGAATTAAAAGGTGAAAATAGAGATGTTAGTGAAAAAAAGTCTAGGAAAGATTATTTGTACTATAGTGTATCTTACATTATTTATATAGCATCTTAAAAAGAAGCTTTCAGTCTTAAAAGTGCAACTATTATGTCAGTAATTCTGCTGCATGATATTGTTCTGTTGGATAGACTTGTTCAGTGTTTTTTGTGTTTAATATATTTGGATTTCTGGCTTGGCTTTAACAAGGAACTGCAGAAATGTGTTCCTGTTAACTTTCTTTGCAACATTTTTTAAAATATCTTATATTCTCCATAGTGTTTTCACATTTAAAGTTACTTCAGTTCTACATGACCTGAGGTAATACTATTGAGAAAAAAAAATCATAGCTAATAAAATGTACTCACTTTTTTTTTTCATTTTACTGAATGCTGACATTCAATCTTATCTTCTTTTTGAATAAATGAAGAATAAGGAATTACCTTTATGGTTTTTATAATGTGCCTTTTAAAAATTGTCATTTCATGCTGCTCCTGGCGGGATGTTCCAATTGTTTGAACAGAACTCTCAAATTCTTCTCCAAAAGCTTCAGATGCTCATTTGGTAACAAGACTGGCAGGATAAAAACATTGTCACTGTCTTTTTTCTTATTTGGGAAAAATATTTTCTCTTACTGCTTCCAATGGGAAGAAATATATTTGGACCAACTGTCAAGCTAATCTAAATGTTTAATGCCTTTGGGGTTCTGGAAGTAGAAGAAACTGAAGAAATCCTGCTCCTCTGGGAACCCATCCACATGATTTAAATCTAGGCAAATCTGTATATATACTTAACCTTTTGTTATTTTATAGTCACATGTCTCAGGAAAAATTGCATCCAAATCTACAATCCAACGTACACTTACTTAGATGTATATCATTGGCAGTACTAACTCGCCCTTCTGGGATTTGCATGAAGGATTTGCAGATTGCACTGGATTTGCCTCAAAAAGTTTGTTAAGCAGAATTACATGTCTGCTCTCTTTTGAGAGGATCTCATTATTTATTTATTTATGAATGAGAATGAATAGACTTGAACTCTTATTTCTAGCATGTTTACAGGGCTTCTCTAGCAATAAAATGTTCTCTGGAACTTTTTATCTCATTAATCTACACTCAGTACTCCATAATGACAAAGTAAAAACAGAATTTTAGAAATGACTTGTAAATTTATTAAGAAGAAAAAAAACCCCTAAAAATCACATTGGCATTAAATATTCAGAGCCTTTGCAACAATACTTGAAATTTATCTCAGGTGCTTCCCATTCTCTTGATAGTTGATGACATGGTTCTACACCTTGACTGGAGTCAATCTGTGCTAAATTAAATTGATTGGACATGATTTGGAAAGAAACACAACTCTATAGAAGGCCTCACAGCTAACAATGCATTGCATAGGGTAGCAGAGCGAAAGCCATGAGGTTAAAGGAACTGCCTGCAGAGCTTAAAGACAGGATTATTGCAAGTCACAAATATGGGGAAGGCTGCAGTAAAATTCCTACTGAAATGAAAGTTCCTAAGAGCATAGTGTCCTCCATAATTCTCAAATGGAAGAAATTTGGCTCAACCAGGGCTCTTCCAAGAGTTGGTTACCCGGTCAAACTGAGCAGTCAGGGGAGAAGGGCTTTAGTAAGAGAGGTGATCAAGAACCCAATAGTCATTCTGACTGAGTTCTAGAGATCCTGTGTGGAGGTGAGACAGAGTTTCAGAAGGACAACCATCACTGCAGCCCTCCATTGATCTGGACTTCATGGCAGAGTGGCTAGATGGAAGCCTCTCAGTGCAAAATACATTAAAGCCCACTTGGAGTTTGCAAAAAAGCACCTGAAGGACTCTTAGACTGTGAGGAACAAGATTCTCTGCTCTGATGAAACCAAGATTGAACTTTTTGGCCACAGTTTTAAATGTTATGTTTGGAGGAAACCAGGCACTGCCCAATATCATCCCAACAGTAAAGCATAGTGGTGACAGCATCATGCTCTAGAGGTGTTTTACAGCAGCAGGGACTGGGAGACTGGAGGGTTGAGGGACAACTGAATGGAGCAAAGTACAGGGATATCCTCAGTGAAAACCTTTTCCACAGCGCTCAGGACCTCAGGCTGGGCTGAAGATTCACTTTTTAACATGACAAGGATCCTAACCACACAGTGAAGACAACACAGGAGTGGTTTAGGAGCAACTCTGTGAATGTCCTAGAGTGGCCCAGCCACTGACTTGAACCCTATTGAACATCTTTCAAAATGTCTGTCCACTGACAGTCGCCATCCAACCTGATTGAGCTTGAGAAGATTTGCAAGGAAGAATGGCAGAACCCCCACCCACTTCCAATCCAGGTGTGCAAAGTTTGTTGTGACATACCCAAAAAGACTCAAGGCTGTAATTGCTGCCAGAGGTGCTTCAACAAAGTACTGAATGAAGGGGCTGAATACTTATGCCAATATTGCATAACAAAATTGACAAAAGTGAGAGGGGTCTGAATACTTTCTGAATATACTGTATTTATGTTAAAATATTGCATGTATTGTATGTATAGCACAATGTTGGTTTAATCATTGTGATGAAAGCCTTGGATCCTGCAGTTGTCTCTGTAGTTCCAAAAAGATTGTATAGGTTACATTGTGAGCCAGTTTTCATCTGTAGAAAATGAAAAGAAAAGAAATGAAAAAAGGAAAGGCCACAGATATTTAAATACAAGCTTGGGCTAAATGTTACATGCAAAAGATCACTTCATGTTTCTTTGGTTGACTGAACTTGCTCTTCCTGTATGTAAACACATTGACTTCACTATTTTTTCTGTGGTTTCCTCTTTTATCAATAGTACGATTATAATCCTTTGCTCATGTTAACCCTGTAAATTTTTCTCATAAAAATGCAAGTAAAATCTGTTTTGATTGTATCCTGTTTTAATGCAGGTTATTCAAAAGGATTGTGATTTGAAATAATGGATGAACAATCACAGGGTCTGCCCGGTCCTCCTGCGTCTCAGTTTCAGCCACAGGTAAGCTAATCTAGATAATCTGGTACAAGCAGTGAGTCAGGAGTACATTAATATTAAAAGAACTGTTATCATATAGTCCAGGGGTAGTCAACCTTTTTATACCTACCGCCCACTTTTGTATCTCTGTTTGTAGTAAAATTTCCTCTAACCGCCCACCGGTTCCACAGTAATGGTGATTTATAAGGTAGGGGAAAAACCCCTACCGCCCACCATGAAAGCTGGAACGCCTACTAGTGGGTGGTAGGGACCAGGTTGACTACCACTGGTATAGACTGAAAGGTGTTTTGAATGCCAATGTTATTATCTATTCCAAAATCTTATTCTGATTCCCTTTTCTGGAATCAGTGGAAATGTGAATGGGCAGGGCTGAAATGGGGTAATGAAGAACACTGTGAAGAAGAAGAAGAAGAAGGAGAAGGAGAAGGAGAAGGAGAAGGAGAAGAAGAAGAAGAAGAAGAAGAAGAAGAAGAAGAAGAAGAAGAAGAAGAAGAAGAAGAAGAAGAAGAAAGGAAAGAGCACTGCAAAATTGAAGCCTTATATCAAAATTGTAATTCATCCAATACAGAGATCCCTGCAAGGATTATATAACTAAAACTGAACATAGTAAAAGTATAACTTTTGATATACTTTTATTTTTTTTAAGCCAAATTTAAAT
Organism: Hydrophis major; assembly: GCA_033807585.1. Lineage (NCBI taxonomy): Eukaryota > Metazoa > Chordata > Lepidosauria > Squamata > Elapidae > Hydrophis > Hydrophis major. The sequence goes on from CM066330.1 coordinate 146,781,132, forward strand.
AATTTTCCTGAAACTAGCAGTCACCTTAACAGAAATGATACAAATTTTATGTTTTCAAGAAGTATTTCCTTCCCTAAAATGAAATCTCTGATGCTATATTATTTTACTTTTTGTTTTGGATGAAAACCTAAGTGTGCAATTAATTAATTGCAATTAATTTCATTGGATGTAGTGACTTTATCTATGCTGCAGCTCCAGCAAAGATATTGTACATATACAATATATACACAGAATATACAGTGGGCTTTCTGTCTGTTGGTAAGAGTTCATTCTTCTTGTCTGCAGTGAAGGTTCTCATCTAGCTGAGCATTGTGAGTATTCTACCAAATGAAGCTGAGAAATTGTAGAAAGATTACACAGCTGGAGATTGGTGATTTTCAGCTCAATCTGTAAAGCTACCTGTTTATTCCTGGATAAACTGTTGTAAAGCTAACAGTTTATCCCTGGAAGAACCAGGTTAGGGAGAAAAGGGATTTTTGCCACAATGGTGTTTCCAAAGAAAAACCTTAAATCACAATTTGTATAACCCAATCTTATTCTTTGTCTACCCTCTCTACTTCAGATTTTTTTTTGTTTTTAGAAAAAACCCTTCAACATATTCCTGTAACTGAATCTACTGTCTATTGCCTATTTGCTAAAGTGGATAGGTTTTGTTACTTGCTGTAAAATGTGTATTTTTTCAAAGGTATTTTGGTTTCTAGTGATATGTTCTCATATTAGTATTCAGCCAGGCTCCAGAATTGCTTCAAATCAGAGGTGGTATTCAGCAGGTTCTGACCAGTTCTGGAGAACCAGTAGCGGAAATTTTGAGTAATTCGGAGAACTAGCAAATACCACCTCTGACTGGAGATTTTGCAGTATCCTTCTGCCACACCCACCAAGCCATGCCCACAGAACTGGTAGTAAAAAAATTTGAATCCCACCACTGCTTCAAATCTTCAGGATTATTGTTGTATTTTGAGAAGAATAGAAATGTGCAAATAGGTTGAAGTTGCCCAACGTAATGTAACAAAAACATTTTTACCTTCAGGTTGTGCTTGCAAGTGAGTATTTCTGCCAGAACCCCACCCCCACTCTTCATATTGAAAGTGACATAGAAATTTTATTTTTCAACAATCTAAGCTTCAAGAGTATACCTTCTTCTGTTTTGAACAGAACAGTTTTTTAAATGCTTCAGGACTGGTGAAGATCAATGCAATGAAAGAAAGACTAGCTTAATAGAATGTTGCAATCATAATTTCTGGAGGGGGAGAGTGTGATTAAACATCTGCAAGAGAGGATGTGGCCTTGTGGCTTTTGCTGCAGAGCAGAATGTTAAATCATAAATTTGAAGACTGTCCTTGCTCTCTGATTTGTAAAAGGGTTTGCGTCAGACAGATGTTGGCACTTTAGCTGACCGAAAAAACACCTGTATTGTGCTTGAATAATACCAGAGATAAAAATAAAAGCTCTGGAATATAAAGAATCAGAGCAGCAGTAATGAGGAATAAGGCAGTGTGCAAAGGTGATTTTTAGATAATGTGCCAATATAACTGGTATCCCTTCAGTGTTTTTTCATAGTCCCAAGGGAAACTGTCTTCTATTGTCCTAGGAGAGAAAAAGTACTGTGTTAGGTCCACAGAACGTTAAGTCAGTACAAAATAGTGCAGCTATAAATAATTGAAAGTCATGGTTAACAAAGCAAAGTTACCTCTTGGATTTTGGAAATCATTAGCAAGAATGTGCTTCTCTTTCTCTTTTGCAAGCATCATTTTCAGGGATTCATAAAAGTGTTTGGCCCTACTATTGTTGGAGGAATGGACCTCCATTGTGGTGGAATGGAACCATTTAATTAAAATGCTGAAACCTGGTCTATAGGTGCAATTCTTTAGTAAGGAGTGGAAAGGCTGTTGACAGGCACCAAATTCAACAAAATAGTCGAATTTGGACTGAAAATACATTTTACGTAGTGGTTATGTTTTCCTCCCTGTAAGTATAGTGTGAAAATATGTGCTTCTTGTTATGGATCGGTGCTTGTTTGATTACACTTCAGATGGCATTTGGCAATTTTTTGTCTCTTTTATGGACTTTGTATGCATTGCCAGGCAAATCATACTGTAGTCTGACAAAAGAAAAGAGGAAAGAATTTATTTCAAACGAGGCAAGGAGAATGAGAGTCTGTTCTTGTAACTCTCATCTCAATCACAAACTATGGATTTATTTTGAACATAGGAATGAGTTAAAATAGGTCATTTTAGTTCAGTATATGAATTTCTGCTTTATTTGAAAAAATAACAATAAAAAACCCCTGTTAGATACTAGAGAAGATACCACCATTTTTTTTAAAAAAATATGCCTGGTCCAATGCAGTCTAATCATTGCTGTATAATATGTTCTCTGACCAACTGATGGCCCTATTATCCATGAGTTTATTCCTTTTCCAAATTCCTTTATGTCTGGGAGAGAGTCCCGCTATATAGCTGGAGATGTGCAGCTATGTTGCTTCTCATGTCAGGTCTCTGTGTCTGAATTGTATGACACAACAAGAGAGCAGATGAGACAAGCTGTCAGTCAGCCACACTGCCCTTTGAAGGAAAACCACTGGGGTTGGGTGGGCAGAGAAGATGCTGCAAATGGGCTGTGAAGTTTACATACAGTGCCCACTGTTAAACAGATTACCTCTAATGAAGTGTCTAATGCTCAGGCTATCTCAGTCTAATTCTCACTGGCAGTTCATCTCTCAACTGCCAAAAAACCCTACCACCCTCTGGCCCTCTCTCGCCACTCTGGCCGCCAAACACAGAGAGGTGCCCGGTCTTAATAAAGCCAGACAGTGTGTGATCTGACATGCAAATGTAGGTCATTGCATATGTAAATGTGTGATTACAAACCTGCATGCCAAAACACATTAGGGAGACTTTGCTCTCAGCAGGCGGCTGTCACACTGCCTTAGTAGTTCATGCTAATGTTTGTCAAGTTGTTGTGCAGACAGAGGATGCAATTCGCTATTCCAATTTTGAAATATATGCTGGTTAAACAAACCTCAGAAATACTCCAAACTTAATGAAGCTACATCCCGTTTCTCTGTAGCCCGAGCATTTGAATAATAAGAGACAGCTCCCGAAGTTTGAATGTGTTTCTCTAACTGCTAAGGCTGAATTCATTAAACCTGCATAGGGGCTTGGAATATGTTTTTTCCTGAATTGATACGCTGCCATTCCTATCAAAGCAGCTCCATGTTTGGTCTCTGCTTCATTTGGTGAATATTTTTGATTGTGGGGCTGAGTAACCAACCAATGAGTCAAAAGTTGATTTTTAGTAGCCGTTGAAATTTTAAAGGGAGTATTTTTGTTCCCAAATCATTTTGAATTGCTACACTTTTTTGGGAGGGGAACAATATAAACTCTAGAAATGAGAAAATTGTTGTTCTCCTCCAGATCTTTTTGCTGTTGTTGTTATTTCAATTTAGACTATTGTATTTAGTGGACAAATCTGTAAAACTTTAATGTACAAACAGTATACAGTATAATAGTACAGCCTGGAGCAGGGGTCGCCAACCGTTTGGACCTCAGGGACCACCAAACTCATAATTTTAGATCCCAGGGACCACTAACCGGTTCTGTGGGTGTGTCCTAATTTGTGGGTGTGGCTTGGTCATGTGACTGGCTGGGCATGGCTTGTATGTAAATATTATAAATATTTATATAAATATTGAATTTTTTTATAAAAAAAGAGCAACTTTTACCCAAAATCAGGCAAAGCAGGCAGGCAGATTGAGTTGCTCACAGAATCACAGATTCATTCAGAGATCTATCTATCTGCCATTGGCTAGCTCAGTCTGTCACATAAAATTTGCTTGCAAGCAACCTCATAAAATTAACTCACAACACACCATGCTTGTAAATATAGATTTTTTTATTTAAAAAAAGAACAACTTTTACCCCAAAGCAGGCAAAGCAGGCAGGCAGATTGAATTGCTCACAAAATCACAGATTCATTCAGAAATCTATCTGCCATTAGCTAGCTCAGTCTGTCACATAAAATTTGCTAGCAAGCAAACTCATAAAATTTGCTAGCAAACAATCTCATAAAATTTGCTAGCAAGCAAACTCACAAAATTAACTCACAACACACCATGTATGTAAATATTGAATTTTTTATTTAAAAAAGCAACTTTTATCCAAAATCAGGCAAAGCAAGCAGATTGAGTTGGTCACAGAATCATTCAGTGTGATCTATCTATCTGCCATTGGCTAGCTCAGTCTCTCAAATTTGCTTGCCGTGAATCTGTTCTGAATTTCCTTGCAAGCAAACCTTCAGTCCTAAGGGAGGTTTGGCTGTGCTTAGCTAGAAAGCAAGAAATCCAACCATTTCCTGCTTCCTAGCTAATCTAAATCTCCCGGCAGAGCAGAACAGATGATGGTCAGAAAAAGGAAAAATAGAAGCTTAGCAGACAAGTTTGTTGGGTAAGGAGTGAGTGGGCAGAGAGGGTTCCCGCGGGCCATGTGGGCTGAGCAGCCTTGTGTTTCTACATAGCCTGGATTAATTGCTTTGGTGGGGTGCTCTGGGGGTAACATTTCTCTGCATCCCACCAAAATTTCCTCATGGCCCACCAGTAGGCTGCAGCCCACTGGTTGGCGACTGCTGGTCTGGAGTATTATCTTACTGACTGTCTTGCCTTGTATATATAGAAAATGTCATCTGTGTATTAATCAAGTGTGTGTCTTTTTAAATAGTAAATTGTAAAAGAGCATCAAGAATGGAAGCAGAGGAAAACTAGAGTCTAATATTGTGCTTATCTTGATTTTGTTTAAAGCAGTACAGTAGGGGTTACTAAATTGATCTTTTTCGTAATGTTTTCACACAGGTTCTGATTGTGGTTCAGGAAATATTCCATGTATTTGTATCAGTTATGAGTTAAACTTTTAGTTTTTTTCTCTCGAGTAATGAAACACTTTGCTGGTTTTTATCTCTCCTTCATATTTTTTTCTTCATCTGCTGTAGCCCAAAAGAAACTTGTCTTCTGAATGTAAGACCTATATAAACAATAGTAAACTGACTAATAGATGAACATCCATCCATCCATCCATCTATCCATCTATCTAATCTCCAAGCCAGACACATGTCTGGCATCCTCAGATATTTAGTTCAGTTTCCATTAAGCCCACCCAACATGGCAAATAGCAAGGAATAATCTAACTGAAAAGATCAAGAGGCACCTTTACCTTCCATGTTGTCCTTAAGTGTAATGTGTAACAAAACACATTTTCATCAAATCATAAAGTTGGAAAGGATTTCAGAGGCATCTAATCAAACCCCCTGCATAGTGCAAGAACCACTAGAACAGTTTTTAAAACATGATAGCATAGCTTTAGTTTAAAGATCTCCAATTAACAAGAACTTACCATTTCATATGGCACCCTATTGTATTGGTTAACGACGACTACATTCTTACGAAATACTTAAGCGGCCTTGTAACATAATTGTGAGCTGAAAGAGACTGACTTGAGACTATCTGGTGAACTGCATGATTGATTTGGAACTTGTACTCCCTTTCCCTGCTCATAACCATTATTCTTGGCTCTTAGGACTGTGAAGACCAAAGCTAGTTTCTTAAATTGAACCTGAAAAGTATGTAGTAAGCATTCCATTGTTAACATAGGCGTGTTTGTCTATTTTAAAAAGATAGCTGGAATTGTAGATCTTTAAGTGGGAAATTACTGATACTTAGAGTTCATTTTTAAAATTAGATATATTATCTCAAGTATGTATATAATATTCCCATATCTCAAGTGAGCATTTCAAACTCAGAACAAACACTGCTTAGTGTTTTTCAAGTACCCACATCCGTATAGCTGCCAGTAAAGAGTATTTCCTTGTTCCTGCCACTACAGGCAAGTTTACCTTTTCATGAATATATCTCCCCCCCCCACATTTATTTTTCTGGAGTTAATATTCAGAACACCTGGCTCCACTGAGATAAAAGAAAGTTTATTTGTTTGTTTTTGTTTCTTGGCCTGCAGAAAGCCTTACGACCTGACATGGGCTACAATACTTTAGCCAATTTTCGGATAGAAAAGAAGATTGGCCGCGGACAGTTTAGTGAAGTCTACAGAGCTACATGCTTGTTGGATGGTGTGCCAGTAGCTTTAAAAAAAGTGCAGGTAAGCATCTTTAGGAAGTGAAAAACATCTCTGTCCGTTCTGATATGGTTGCTTAAATATTATTTGATGTATAAATTTAATTCTTTCCAAATGTTATCACTTAGAATCAGTTCTGATTGAAGAACTACAAATGCTTCATAAACAGTAAACAAACAAATAAATGCTAGGTTGTAATAACATCATAAAGTAATTATCAGCAAAGTCTTTCCTTTTTAAAGAAGCACTTAGGTTATCAGCATTAAATATGTTCAATCTAATATTCATAACATTTTATACTGGAATTAATTAAAATTGCACTATGCTATGGAACTTTTCCAGTTCATATGGCTTTTCTTTGCAGCTGCCACATGCACAAAAAAGGTACAGCTGCTTTAAGAGCTATATCTACGCTCCTGCTTGTTCAAAGCAAGAATCCAAAGCATTAGAGATGCCTAGAAATTATATCTCAACTCAACATCATGTGCAATCATTGTGAGAAATTCTACCTACAATGAGAACATTTTATTACTTCTCTGTTCATTATGGGGCTGCAGCTGTCAAGTAAACTTGCTTTATTCTCACTAATATTATTTAGAAAATGAGATCTAATGAATGCTGGTAGCAGGTAAATGCCTGGCAAATGCTATGAAATGGATAGAAAAGAAGGATGAGGGTTCTATAATCTTCTATCAATAAAGCCAGACTATGAACTCAAGTAAGAAATTGACCCTTCCACACTGCTATCCAACTTTCTGCTGATAACCATGGTGTTTTGTGATACTAAGACTTTGGTGTCAATAAAATTTTTCCAACATATTTGCAGTTGCAGACCAAACTGAATGAGGCAAGATTTGTAGAGAATCAAGCCTAAGATTGTTAGAACAGGTTCTTGCACTACCAAATACGTAGACGAAGGTGACAGGAATTAAGCCTTTTCTCCTAGATAAGAAGATTGTGTGGATATGTAGGTTAAGAGGGAGAACAAAAGCACAATGATTCCCAACTCCCTTTTCCAAATTTAGGTTGCTTTTTCCACCCTTTCTACTTAATATTTACAAAATATTGTCAGTGTTTCTTTGTTTTTTTTGTATTAGTTTTTTTGTAAGTCCTATGTGCCGTCATGTGGTATACTGTGACAGATCATGATAGAATTTGGACAGGATGGTTATATAACTTAATCTCAATGTTTTTCTAGACAAATTTATTTAACAAAAGCTGTTCACTTCTTAAATCAGGGTGTCCAACCTTGGCAACTTTAAGACTTGTGGACTTCAACTCCCAGAATTCCTCAACCAGCTGCTGGCTGAGGAATTCTGGGAGTTGAAGTCCACAAGTCTTAAAGTTGCCAAGGTTGGACACCCCTGTCTTAAATGGAATTGTTAGCCTGATGCTCATCAGGAAGTCTGTAGATCAATAGAGCGTCCTTAAGGCCTAATTTTTAATCATTTTTGGGTAGGTCATGTTTCAAAGTCTGGACGAACACAATACAGAAGCCTGATGATGGCAGATGAGATTCTGCCGAAACGTTGCTACAACTTTAAAAGCAAAACTATAATGATGTGGGAAAATACACGAACAAAGCTGAATACCATATATATATATATATATGTATATGTATATGTATATGTATATGTATATGTATATGTATATGTATATGTATATGTATATGTATATGTATATGTATACACACACACATACATATACACATTACCTAATACTCAAGGATCTTGTCATTAATGTTTTATGGACCTAGGAACTGTTATTCCACACTGGAGAGATAATAAAACAAATATTCAACCATCAGATTCCATTCTTACATCAAATTGCGTTGGTTTTTACAAGCTTTTCATCCTTTGCCTCTTTCATGGTTTTCAGAAAGTTTTAAGTTTTGCTTTTAAATTCATGCGGGAAATTATAATAAAGGATGATACCTATTTTAAGGGTGTCAAGATTAACCTCAAAGTATTTAAAACTCCTTTCTGGCTGATAAAGAAGTGAGAAAAGTGGATATGCTTGGCTGGTTCAGTAGGTTGGGATAATTAGAATCTCTGATGAAACCAGGAATGTAGTCTTATTAATAATGTTTAATGGGATTTTCTACAATAAATCAATCAACTTCCTTTAAATAATAATCTGACCTTTAGATTTATCCCAAGGCAATCAATTTAATCTGTCCAAGCTCCTGTGTGTTGCTTGGTCAAACCTGAAAAAAAATTCTGCTCAATATTCTTTAATTTCTACAAGTCCAATATAATCATTTTAGTTTTATTATTCAATCTCCTAATGCTAAAGTGTACCCATTTCTTAACTTCAATTACATAGCTCCCTCCTTTAAATCTTATCAGTCAAAAAAATACTGAAAATAGCATAAGGGAGGCAACACTTGAATATGGCTTCAGTTTTTGAAAAATAACATTTTTCAAAATTTTTATGCTTGGTTTTTGAAAAATAATATTCTGCTTCTCAGTTTTTATGAGCATCTCTTAATGCATAAGACACAGTGTATTGGTATTCGTCATCACTGGCTTACATTCTTCAAACAGTCTGTTCACTTTGATCAAAATCCTAATATCCCAGCAACTTAACACATCACAAGTTCCTCACTGGAATAGGTCTGTTCTCTGTGTGTGTGCTTTGGAGGCTAAACAAATTGCATTTAAGCACATGAAAGTAATTTTATCTCTTTTTCATAATCCCAGATAAAGCCACAGTGGCTTGGAGATTAATAAAAATTAAAAATGATTTGTGGTTTTGCCAAAAATAATATCTCTCCCTCCCCAACTGCTTGTAATATAACAGAATAAGCATTCATTTGTGCTTTTAATTTGCTTCTGAATAGCTTCTATCCATGTTTGCTTTGGGCCTGATTTGTATTAGAGATCATAACGGATAAGGAAGTTTCTCCAACTTTGTGTGAAGAAACTCAGTTGTAGAAGTAAGATCTCTCAGGTTCACAAAGCTGGAATCTGGTAAGATGTTGAAGCTGCTGGAAAAGTCAGAAATGACCTGAAAGCAATGAAGAGGGCAAGTCCAGAGGCCAGAGCGATAGCCTAAAGTCATAACTGAAGTGACAGGCTGAATATAGTCATTCTACAACCTCTAGAAGAAGGCACTGGGAAATAGATCCTCAGGAGAAGTCTCAAACCTTTCCTGCACCCCAGGCTGCTCAGCTGAGGCATAAAACTCCCATGCGTGCAGTAAAGAGAAGGTAAACCCCCCAATTATTGCCTGACAATTCTGCTGTTATAAGGCAGATGGAAGTGCTGAGAAGACAAGATTTAAACCTCCACAAAGTGGTTCTTGCTCTGCTGCGAAGGTTTCTCTAGGACAGTGATTCTCAGCTTTTAATATTAAATCATTAGAAATCACATGGGCCCTTCCAAGGTCCCATTAAGATACACATAAAACGTTCTAATGGGAAGGAAATATGTATTTATATAGGAATGTTTTTACATGTATTAGTTATGGTAAGATTTGAGAAGAGAAATGCAATACGGCTAGTCCTCGACTTAAACCACAATTGAGCCCACAATTTATGTTGCTACGTGGGAAATTGGTTAAGTGAGTTTTCCCCCATTGTGCGACTTTTCTTGCCATATTTGTTATCACTGCAGTTGTTAAATTAGTAATGCTATTGTTAAGTGAATCTGGCTTTCCCCATTGACTTTGTGGTCAGAAGGTCACAAAAGGAGATCACATGACCCAGGGACACTACAGCTGTCATAAATATGAACCAGTTGTCAACCAGCCAAATTTAAATGACATGACTGTGGGGGATGTTGCAATGGTCATAAGTGTGAAAAATGGTCATAAGTCACTTTTTTCAGTGCTGTTGTAACTCCGAATGGTCACTAAACAAACTCTTGTAAGTCAAGGACTACCGGTAATACTCAGATTGGACCCTTCAACATTATCCCAGGACATGTATATTTGCCTTCATTCATACAATAATACTGTTCACAATGCAATTGTATTTGTAGAATGATGAGTGAAAGACACAGTAATGCATTTGTCACTATAGGAATAGTCTTCTGTAATAGCACTAGTGTCAGCTTTGAAATCCTTATTCATTGCTGCCACATACCTTGAGAAAGTGGGAAGGGATGATTTTAATTGAGTAGCTCTTAGTAGACAAAGTAGAATTCTTTTGTTAGTTCAAGGTCAAAGAGTGTGGCGCAGGGAAAAAGGAACTTACTTTGGGATTGGTTCATGTGATGATGAGAGAAAAGGGGATGGTTTGTAATTTGGGACATTGTGGGAAGTCCGGGAAACTTTTAGTTTTGGAATTCCACAGATGTACCAGGTGCTATTCTAATAAAGGTACTTTTGAGATTATGCTTGTCTCGGAGTTACTGATTGGAATGGAGATTCCCTGGAACTCTGACAACTAGTACCTAGGCTTATATACCACATCACAGTGCTTTACAGCCATCTCCACATAGTTTACAGAGTCAGCATATTGCCCTCAACAATCTGTATCCTCATTTTGCCAATCTTGGAAGTCAGTCAGGATCTGCTGGCAGCCAGCAGAATTAGCCTGCAATACTGCAGTACTGCATTGTAATCATTGTGCCATCTACCCGCCCCCCCGCCCCCCAATGATTCAAATAATCAGAGAAAGTAAACCTGTTGAGAAAGCAATTTGATTTTAGTTCTTAAGCTCAAAATTTTCCAGTCTTTGATCCCAGGAAATGCTGAATCCCTTTGCCTTAGTAATCAGTTGCATGCAAAATGACATTTGAATTTCATGTTTTACACTTTTCTGCGCTGCCTGAGGACTAGAAAAAGAGAAGAGAGGGACAAGTGCCTTCTTTTGTGCTTGTTTTCTAATGGCATTTTTATTTAATTTTTATTATGGTTTGATCAATGAGACCATATTCAATACTTTTCCTGTTTTCCGCACAACAACTCTGATATAGTTTGTGTTCAGAGAGAATAACTGGCTCAAAATCAATCAGCTATGCCTAAAAAAAGGACTAGAACAGTCTCCAAGCATCTAATCAAGAGATTCTAGTATCCTTCATTGGCCTCAGATGTATATATTGATAATACTTCATCTTGACTTTGTGATTGCATAGAGTGGGGAGAGAACCAAGCACAGACTGACTCCCATAATACCAGCAATGATTAGACTTATCTTTTCAAATAGGAGCAGAATCATAAAATAATGCTCCCAAATCCTAGTACTGTCAGTGGTCTAGAATGTCATGGTCAAAACATTTGAAGAACACTGAGACAGCAAGACAAAGATGACCATGCTCTTTCCACCCAGATTCCTCCATCCAAATCTCAAGTTACTCATGAAAACAACCAGGGCCATTTCTATCGCCCAAAACATATGCCTGAATACTGATGTCTCCTTGCAATACCTTTTATCCTCAAAACTTTCCCACCAAAGGGAAGTTGGAGATAGGATTGTAGATCACAAGTCAAAACGGATTTAGGCAGGCCTCTTGAACAGCAGGTAGACTAGCAAATGCCTCCTTCAAAGCTGCTGAAACTATCTCCTCTCTCAAAATCATGTTGCCTCTCACCTGCCTTCAGCTACTTATGCCTAGGTAGTTTAATCTACCTGTGACAGAGCCGACTCACAAAGAGGCCTGTCAATCTCAAATTCAAAGTCCCGCCCCAACATTGGAAGATGCTTCTGTCACCTTACCAAATTCTATCTGACTTTTTACTAATTTTTTCCCATGAAGTAGTCAGGCAAACAGTTGCAAGTTACACAAATCAGGTCTTTCCACCCAACATTTCCTTAAGGGTTTAATGAGAATAGATCAATGAATAATTTCACACAGAAGACATTAAACTCACTCAGGACAGATAGATGGTTTATCACCCCTGTAGTGAGATCAAGCAGTTGGAAAGAGAAGGTGTTGTACATATGGGGGAATGCACAATAGCAGCAACCCCAACTTGTTCAGTCCCTGATCCAACCTCACAAGTATGGCCTCAACACTCAACAACGTGTAGAATAGCGGTCCTCCCAACTCTTGAACACGCAGCTTGAGATTTCTACTCCTGTCTTAGGGTCATGATTTTAAGCACCAATCCTAAGGTCATGACTTTTTAAAATACCACTTAAAACCTAGCCAAACAAATACAGTGAATACTGCTTTATCATTAGCTTGCCAGATTTTGGTGCACACACCAAGGCTGCCCTCTTGTGTTCAACTTCATTACAGATGAGATTAAGTTGACTACAAAGAGACTGAGCGATCAAAAGCATTGATATGAGCCTAGAGCACTCAGTATTTTGGATATCTGATTCAAAAAATAACATAGTGTAGGTGACCTGAAGTATAGAACGATGCCAAATTTCTAACTTCTCCTACCTTGGACTGACTTACCTCCAATTTTTACTATGCTTCTCCTTTTCCATTTTTTCCATTGTCCTCTTCTTAGTCCCTGACTCCCTAGCCTTCTTCATAATCCAACAGTGTCAGATACAACACCCAACTAAGATTCAGTTGCAGCTAAAAAAAACAAGTCTGACGATTCCACCTGCTACCAATACAATAATCTTCTCAAATCCCATCATTCACCCAACCCCACCAATCTGCAGCTGACTCTCACCCACTTAGGTGGGGTGTGTGTGTGTGTGTTGGAGCCTCCCTGTCTATTTTCACACTCCAATTTGCTGACTCTCATCCCAAGAGCAAGCAAGTCTGTCTCTGCTCTCTTTGGCTTCTCTGTCTGTTTAGTGTTGTTTCCGCTGTTGCCCCAGTAGGATTATAGGCACTAAAAGCTAAGGGTGTGTATGCAGGAACTATATTGATAGGGATCTTAGTACATCTAGTACATAAATGGCAAACTTGTATGCAGCAGGGCATATGTCTTGCTGTGAAAAAAGAATTGCATGCATGGAAGCAATTCACAGACTCTTCCAGTTAGACTAGAATGTCCTTAGCATGCCTCTTTTCCACCACTCAGATAATCAAGAATTATTGTAAAATAAACATTAAGAGGAGTCCATTGCTGCTGACTAACAGATTTACATAGTCATTAGAATGAAATAATTGCAATGGGCTAATAACCCAATGTACATCAGTCTGGATGGAAACACCACTTAGTAATGATAATTCAGATACCCATAGGATCTAATATTCATTAGATGCTATCTAAATGGGAAAAACCACTATTTGTCACAGGTTCTTTTTAAATTATACCCAAATTTGATTGATTCAAGCTCAAAAGTCCCATCAAAAGTACTAAACCCTGGACAACTCGGATTTCATCTCTCCCTATAAGGAATGGGATGATGTCTTATTTTGGAAAAATATCCAAGGAACAAAATTGAAACACACAAATATACTTTACAAAATCTTTTTATGTCTGTTGTCTTCTATACTCTGTTTCAACTATGCATTGTTCTCCATTCTTTATTTTATTATTATACTCTATAACTTGTAGTTCTGTGCTATGATATGCAATGTTTATTATACTGCTACTATTAACCAGTATACAACAGTGTTTTAACTTTTACAAACCCTGGTTTGTCTTTAAATCCCCCCCCCATGTCTTCTCTTTTTCTTCTTAACTAATGGGCAGTAGGTAAAGCCCTTGCACATTCCCAATGTTGGGCTTGGTTTGGCTGCACCTCTTTATTTTCCTCTAGACCGTTCAGTCACTGTGTGAGTTGGGCGGCCATATAAATTTAAGAAATAAATAAAATAAACCCCTTTTACCTGCTTTCTTTGAGTGCTGGTGCAGAACTTGCAAACCACACAACATCTCCTCCAACATCTGTTTCAAGGCTGTAGATTTTATAAGGAATTCTGCTATGCTGGGGAGAAGATTCATATAAGAGAGGTGGGCAACACAGTGGGTGCCTGCAGTTTTCTTAGCATCATATTGGAATTTGCGGGAATTCTGCAAGATGCTTTTGCCTTTTAGTAATTTACCTTTTATGAATTGATGTGCATAGCTATAGCTTTCAAGTTGGGTAGATGAAATTAAGATCGTTCTACTTTGTGAAGAAAAGTTACTTTTTCAAGTTGTTTTCTGTAATCTATTTGTAAACTCCATGTTGTATAATTTGTACAACATAAGATTTAGGTGTTAACAAATAATAAAATAATTTGTTTAATTAATATTGCATCACAGTTTTGAAAGTGAGAGGACACTGGAGTAAATTCAGGACCTCTTAGAAATCATGTATTAATAGATGATAATCAAATATCTATTTTACTTTAGTATTTGACATAATTAAACATTAACCAATTAAACATTATTTAACATTGCAAAACAGATAACTGTTTCTTTCTAACTTTCTTTGATTCTTTGGACTATTATGATTGTCAATGGATTATTTGGGTGTCATTCCTTTATGTTATTACGTTATGGATACTAATTCAAAATGAATTAGAGTTTGCCACTGCTGTTTTTTTTTTACCAAAAGAATGAGAGTAACTGTTCAAAACCATGGGGTAGAAGAGAGTAGTTTTATATCTCATTAATGGCATTTTCCTGCCAGAGGGTACTGAGAGTTGTCATGAACTTCATACCTTTTATTACTTAGCTCAGTGGACCCCAACCACCGGGCCCCAGACCGGTATCGGTCCGTGGATCATTTTCTACTGGGCCGCCGGTTTGCTGGGCACTGCCATCTTGTTTCGATGAGAAAGTGCTTCCGGGTGAGCTTTTCCGGTTGGAAAGCGGCGTTTGGATGCTGAAAGAATCCTCGCGCCTTAATTTCATTGAAAGGGGAGCGGCTTCGAATGAAGAGCCGTCCCGATGGCAGAGGAGATTAAGAAAGCACAAAAAAGCACAAAAAAGGTACAAAGGAGGAGTTGAAGGTGGCGGGGAAAAGCGGAGGATGGCTGGCTGGCCGGTCGCTCAGCTCACCTTGCCTTGGTCATGCGTGCTGATGCAGGTACCGGGCCGTGGATCATTTTGTGATGCCGGTACCGGGCCGTGGCACAAAAAAGGTTGGGGACCATTGATTTAGCTTATCATTGGGGCTGTTCAGAAGTTGCCTAACAGAGAAAATAAAATTTCAACTTCAAAAAGCTTTTGGAAGCTTCTCTTGCATGATCCCTTCCATTCAGTCTTCATTGAGTTTATTTGAACAAATCTGATTCCCCATTTTTTTAAAGTGATGGACCAAGAAGCTAGAGAGAAAATTGTGTACAAATAGATTTGAAAGAGCGAGAATCAGATGTGAAATGCTAAAGATAAATCATAGCTCAACAACTTAGAGATTTTTTCTTGGGAAATAATAGTGATGTGTGTCCATTAGATCTTCTCAGAGGCAGTCAAATCTTTGAAAGCTGGCTATATGTGCCAAATCTTAGAATTTTGGTGCCAAAGTATTCTAAGACAAAATAGTTTGCAATCTTGTCCAAAGGCCTATATTAACTACAGGTACTATATGTGCTCACTTGTAAACCTGAAGCTTACATCTATACTTATATGGTTTTCATTTATATTAACCTCCTTTTCAGTTTGCATTAAAAAAAATCCTGAACATACTCCCCCTTTCCATTTGTCAAGCTTTAATTTTCACATTCCATTCGGCTGATATATCCTACTATTGTACTGCAAAATTACTCAGTCTCCTTCCTGAGTCATAACTTCCAAATTAGAGGTGGTGTTTTCTATCATCATAGAATTTGTAATGTATGAAGGTGATAAATTAAAATCAAAACTTGTTATTTTTTTAATAGTTAAAATGGCTTAAAATATATTTATAATATTTTCTGTTAGATGCATCAGGCTATGCAAGGGAAAAAATAAAGATGACAGTTGAATATTGAAAGTTGATTCTGAGTCCTACATCACCCTAATGCCTTTTCAGTAATCAGAAATTTCCTATTTCTGAAATACAATTTGTTTAAGATTTCTGGAAATTAAAAAGAACATTCTTATTGACATTTTAATGTATTGCTATGAGGTGAAAGGTATTTTTTAAAAAACACCGGTATTGTGTGTGTGTTTGTGTGTGTACCCTATGCTGGAGCATTCTTAAAATATTTTACAATATAAAGAATATGATGTATTTTTTCCATCACTGTTTAACTTATCCTGTAAATCACATTCTCCTAACCCATTCTCCTTTTCCTTTCATGTTAGTTTGCATTTAAATATTTGTTTTTGAAACCTAATAAAGATACCGTGTTTCTCCAACAATAAGGCCTCCACCAATAGGAAGGCCCAGCATGATTTCTAGGCATGAGGTGAAATTAAGCCCCACCCCCAAAATTTAGGCCTATTTAAACCATGCGTTTCCCCATCATTTCTCATATCGTTTGTTAGAACTACACGAGGTGAAGAGAAATGGGGAGAAGGGTGGGGGGGGAGAAAACTTGCCTTTAGGAGTACCCTGCAGGTAGCCTAGGCTAGAATACCCTGATCTACCAATAGAACATCAGCCAATAGAAACTCCCTGAAGGCAGAGTCCCCAGCCGCTTCAGGGCGTGGCGTGGCTGCCCGTGTCCCCTCGCCTTTAGGCAGTCTCAAGCGATGGAAGCTCCCCAGGTGCAGTCACCAGCCACTTCGATTGGCCAGCAGAAGCAGCCTCGGGGTGAGTGTACACACACCCCTCGCTGCGAGGCGGCTTCGATCGGCTGATGAAAGCTCCCTGAAGGCAGAGTCCTCAGCCGCTTCAGGGCGTGGTGTGGCTGCCCGTGTCCCCTCGCCTTTAGGCAGTGTCTTTCGAGCAATGGAAGCTCCCCAAGTGCAGTCACCAGCCACTTCAATCGACCGATAGAAGTGGCCTCGGGGGGAGCGTGCATACATACTCCCCTCGCCGCGAGGCCACTTCTATCGGCCGATCGAAGTGGCTGGTGACTGCACTTGGGGAGCTTCCATCGCCCGAAAGAGACTGCCTAAAGGTGAGGGGACACAGGCAGCCATGCCCCAAAGTGGCTGGGACTCTGCCTTCAGGGAGCTTTTGTCGGCCGATAGAAGTGGCCTCGTGGTGAGGGTAGTGTGTGTGTGTGCGCTCGCCCTGAGGCTGCTACTACCAGCCGATTGAAGTGGCTGGTGACTGCACTTGGGGAGCTTCCATAGCCTGAAAGACACTGCCTAATGGCAAGGGGACACGAGCAGCCCCGCCCCGCCCCGAAGCAGCTGGGGACTCTGCATTCGGGGAGCTTTCATCGGCCAATAGAAGCAGCGTCACAGCAAGATACGTGCGTATGGGCCGCTCTAGGTGGGGGAGGAAATTAAGTAACCCCCCAAAAGACGGTCTAGCCGTTTTTTCAGGGGTCAAAAAAAAATAAGGCCCGGCCTTATTTTGTGAGAAACACGGTATTTAAAAAAAAAATATAAGAAGCAATACATTAAAGCTTAAAATATTGGATAGGTTTGTTACCCCAAAAGTTAATGATTGCTCAGTACTGAATGCAGTTACTCTTGTCTTTTGAACTTGTATTCTTTCTGTTTTACTCCTTTAGTTTTAAGTATTGAATGTGTATACATGGTATTCCTGATCTTGTAACAGTTAGAAAATGAAATAAAACGTACACTTGTTAAGGGTAGAAGAAATGGAATGGAGGCAGAAGGAGAGAACAGTTGGAATAATATTGTCCTTGATTACTTATGGCTAAGGAGGAATCTGTGCTGGAACGTAGTCTGGATTCCCAGGATGGAGGGGTGCATTCCAGAGGAAGAAGAGATAATTCTTTAGGTAGTTTTGTGGGTGGAAAGAGGGTGAAGATAACCCTCCCCAATAGTTCCCGGAATATGCTTCCTGTAGATAATAGTCTGCTTTAATTTGACAAGATTCTATTTATAGGTGTGGAACAATTAACAAATCTGCTTGGAAGTGTAACTATGTATCTTTCTTGATTGTTGGAACCTGACAAGAATCTTTGTCAAGAAAAATTACGATGTAAGGGGAACACTAAATTTATCATTGCTATTTTTTTAAAAGAACTTAAGGATCCTTATATCAGTAAATGCTCTGTGCATTATTATAATTTATGCATACACCAAAATAGTAAAATGAATTAGATGGTCCTATGCTGAAACTAATTATGAAGATGTTTGGCTTTCTAGATTCTTGATTAAAGCAATGGGGGAAAAAGAAAATATTTGGATTTGTTTTTTTTTAAAAAGCTACAGGGTCTTTTTTGTTTGTTCTGTCAGATTAAAAAAATATTATGAATATGTCCTAATTTTTTTTAAATACTTATGAAGTAATTAAGATGAGAAGTAGGTCTATATTTGGAATTTTCACACTAAATCAAATTAACAAGAGAAAGGTTATAAAGATTCTTCTTAATATTGTATAGATACATTTTATGAAAGAAGTAGAAAATAATAGAGTCAGAAATTAAAATAGATTATGAAGTGCTTCATATGGTAAAATGAGTATTTTAAGCTTTGGTTTAATCCACCTCTATCAGTTAGTGCTCCCTGTATTTCTTAAAAAATATGCCTCTTTGTTTTAATGTGATGTTGTTTGCTGATGTTTTTAAGCATATTTTTTCCTGCTTGCTTCACATTTATATAAAAAATACATTTCTAATCATTATCATGAAAGTTAGTTTTAGACCAGGAATGGATAATTTGCCCTTAGAGCCCTGTCAGCAGTTGCAGCAACTGGCAGCATAATTCCTGTGATTTTGGATAAAAACACATAAAAAGCAGTATAGGCACTAAATAGTCTTAATGTAGTTTAAAAACAAACCCAAGAAGTAGAAAAATTATGACTCCATACAGATGTATGAGAATTGACTTTTTCCAATTGGCGTCATTATCATGTGTTTCTTGTTTTGCCCAAAGACTGTAGATGCCAGTGCTGCCTTTGACCCTTATTTACAAGAGCCACCAAGTGAGGCCTTTGAAGTCAATCTCAAAAAATTTCCTTACATGAAATAGGATCATTGAAAACCAGCGGCAGAATTATGTCACTATTTAATAATCCCAAATGCTTTTAGAACATGAATGTCACATTTCATAATTTGTACTTGACAGTGTTTCTGTGTTTCTGAAATGTCAGGCAATGAAATGTGCTCATTTTTTGAATTAAAATTCAAGGCACTTCCCTTAATGATTTTGGAGAGTTTACACTGATGGTGTATAGAAATTTTTGTGATACAATGTAATGTGAGTTTCTGAACATCTCTCATGAATGGGAAGAGATCATAGAGCACTGACTTCAGGATTTTCCTTTAAGAACACATGTTTCTGCTGCATCACTGTGGTTGAATGATCCATTGATTCAGAAATGCTGGGCAGAATTATTCACCCCTCCTGCTGTCAAAGAGGCAGAGCTGGAACAGCAATTCATGCTGAGGTGCTGCAAAGATTTGTGCTGTCTCACGAATTTGTATCTTGCACTTCCATGAGGCTTTAATTTAATTTGTGTAATGTATATCTCATGGCTCACTACATGAGAATTTGTTCTTGATGCAATGAGTTGCTCTTACCTTGCATGTTTCAGTTAACGAGAAAGCATTGAACACACATTTCTTGTAAATGTATTATCACTTCGTAATTTTTTCCCTTTATTTTCTTTAAAAGATATTTGATTTAATGGATGCAAAGGCACGTGCTGACTGTATTAAGGAAATTGATCTCCTTAAGGTAATTTTCTTTTCTTTTCTGGAATGGATATATTCTGGCATTACAATTTTGATAATAAAAGAAGCAATGAGTTATTGGATATAGGTAATTTTGGGCATGTTATCACATGTGAATAGCAAGCTATCTTAGCTTAGAGCTTCACTGAATAGTCAATAGGTCAGTTTGAATTAAAATTTTATGTCAGATTCACATTCATCTGTGGAATTTGAAGCAGACTATATCTGGCCTAGTGACTTCCTTCCTTGGGGAAGGAGAATGAATCATGAAAAAGCACCAAAAGTCTTCCAGTTACTTAAACCTGTGACTAAATAGGTCTTGCCTCTTACTTTACAACAGATATATGTGATGAAGTGAGACATAGTTTAAGAACTTTACCAAATAATAAATTGATCCAACCTTTAATCCAAAGATTTAATATGAATTTTTGTTACTTTTCTCTATAGACTAATTTGGCTCTTATCTAGAAATTAATTTAAACATACACATTTTATAAATGGGGGGGTCTCAACTCACAGGGTAATAGATTATATGCTATATTTTAAATTAAAATATAACTTAAAATTTATTTTAAGTTACCTGTAATTTTAAATAAGATCAGTTGTTTACCCATGAGTTATAGAATTATTTTTTTTTTTAACATGCTACCTTTTTCTACTGCCTTCCCTTACTTTGAAATTTATTTGTTATATGAGTGGTGATAAAGTTGTTAAGGAACATAAACATATTCACAAAAAACAAAATGCATAACAGAATATTTATATATATTGTATTATACTTGAACCAATTACTGTATTTTTTGTTGTCAAAGCTTGTAAAGTAATGTTTCCATTTTGCTTTATTTTTAAAATGTCTCTAAAATCTGTTTAATAGCTGTTGCTTGTTTCAAAAATGTTTATTATAACATCTGATTTTAAAAAATTAGATATGTAACCTATGTTTTAGTTATTATATTTACATATATAATTATATTTTTATTATATTTTTTATTGATACAGATAACTCTTAACTTATATCTGGTCATTTAGCGACCATGCAAAATTTTGGCACACTTCCCCCAGGCTACTCATGACTCATTGAAATCTTGGTGGCTAGATCACTTCCCCATGGTCATATGATCACATTTTGCAACTGACCACATTTATGATTACTGTATTTGCAAAACAAAATACATTTTAGATATTATAATAAGTACTATAAATATAATTAAAATTTAAAAATAAAATAGAAATAAGAAAAGTTATTTTCCCACTTGAGGAGATTTAAATGGCAGAGCATATATGTTATCATTTTTACTACTTGTTTATTGTATTTGTGAATATTAGTCTGTAGACTGAAATAATTTTGTTTTCCTAGCAATTGAACCACCCCAATGTAATCAAATATTATGCATCATTTATTGAAGACAATGAACTAAACATTGTGCTCGAATTAGCAGATGCTGGAGACCTTTCTAGGATGATCAAGGTATGAGTTTTTCTTGTTAGGAGGAGTTACACATAATGATAAGGGGTAAATTTCATTCAGTCTGAAAAATAAAAGAATAGCTAATGTTGTATTCCATATAATAGGTATATGTACATCTTATCTAGTGAATTGAGACTTTTACAATATAACCAGCTGCCAAACATTCTATCTTATTGTCAAATAAATTATATAAGAAAATATAGAAAAACATAAATTATTCCCAAAATTTGACATAAGAGCCATAATAGTATAATTGGATTCCTATTCCCTTCAAGTTTTACCCAGAATTCAATGATAAAAACTAATTAAAACTTGAACATGTTTAAGAATGGGCCCAACCAGACATATTTATATTTGGGAACAGTTGTGTCCTCGGAATACACCTGTTGCCTCCCAAAAGACACGTGGATACTTTCCAGCAGTCATTCGCCAGTTGGAAGGAGTTGCTTTCAAAAATTCTGTAAGATTCTCTTTCTGTTGTATAGAAGTGAGGAAAAGATGAATTAGGAATCAGTGTGGCAATTGATAGTGATTTTTAAAGCTATTTTTGGACTCTCTTAAGCAGAACTAGAATCAATACTTAAGCAAGTAGCCCATCGTGATCTCTTCTTTCTTCACCTATATTAATCTACTTTCTTATCCCTCAGTGTCTATGGAGATTCTTAGTCATCCAGGCCATGGTTATCCCAAAGAGGTAACTGGACTTTCAGGTTTTTCTTTGAAAATGTTTCATTTCGCAAAACATTTTCAAAGAAATCAGAGCTGAAGAAGCTTCTTGGATGAGAAGTGAAACATCTTCAAAGAATAACCAGAAAGTCCAGTTGCCTCTTGCTTTTTAAAAAAATTAAGTCCAAAAGTCAATTATTCATTTTACCAATTTGTGTATTTAAGTAAATAACTGTAAGATGAGTGTATGTAATATATATATTTCATAGCTATACAATTTCTTTATTTCATTTCATCCTAATTTTTCTTCCACCACAATAGCATTGTTCTTCAGATTACATTAGTTAACAATTAAGTACAGTGTCTCATGTTTGTTTATTTCGCTACTATACTTTGAAAATAGAAATTTATTTTGTATGTTCCTTGGAAGAGAATACAATGGAATTCTTTTTTTATTTTGAATAATGTTTCTTGCCAAAGTGACAGTTTTAAGTTAGCTAATTAATAATAGGATATATAGATGAATAATGTTTTGGTAAATTAACCAAACTGAATGCATTTGCTTAAGTTATACTGTGTGTTTTTCTCTTTTAAATGTGTAATGCATATTTATGTAATTTGTTTACCTGTTTTTAATTTTGGCCTTTTTATTTGGAAGAAACAGTGTACTGCCTTGCTTTTAATTACCTTGCTTTTAATATATATTCTTTTATTTGATTGCAGTGATATGGTTAGCAGTTTCTTTTGAAAAATTACAAACTACAAATAATTTTATATAGTTTTCTAGATTTCTATAGTTTTCTAGATTTACAGATTTACTTATTACTTATTTTTCACAATATTCCACATATGTAGAAATATTAGGCTTCCATTCCAATTTTTGGAGAATAGCAGAATGGGAATACTGATTTACTTTTAGTACAGTTACCCCTTAGGTAGTTCTTCAGTGAAGACAGTTCTGAATGTAATCATGTCCTTGTGTAAATCACAGTTTGAATCTATGGTTAGTAAATTTACCAGTTAATGTTACTGTACTTGACTCTATTAATCCCCACCACCACCGTTCCCTTGCTTTTGTTCGTGGTCAGATTTGATTCCATTTTTTTCCTCATTCTGTTCCATGGTATTTTCAGTTGCCTCTTAACATACACATCATGTTTTATGTAGTGAATTCAGATTACCATTTGAAGTTAATGACAGCTTATCTGGCTATGTTTAAATATGCATAAGGTGTCATGATATAGTAACATTTTCTTAGTTCTTGTACTATGAATTTATGTTAGAAATATAAGAGGGAGGGAGGGAGGGAAGTGCAGTAAATGCACTTCAAGCTACTTTTTAGGTGACAATTTGAGGAGAAAAGATATATAACCCAATAGAAAAATGATAATGCCTCTAAAGGTTCATTGCTTGTTATGTGAATAGAGAGAATCAAACTAAAGAAGCAGTAATTAAACTCAAGGTATTAATGGGCTACTGTCCCTGCTTTCATTAGATTCTTTTGGTTTATATTTAGCATGGAATTGTTCTATCCAGTAGCACTGCACATTCTTTGAAAACAGTCGGAGGCCCTGATGACTATAGGCATCACACTTCTTGGCTATTCATTAAAGAGTCCAATCTCTGTTAGGCTGCTGGGCAGGCCTGAAAAAAAAAATGTATTGTTTTAAGACTTGCCTGAACTGTAATGAATGGATTTCTTAAATCAGTGGCATCTTTTTTTCAGGCTTTCATAGAAGTCTGAAAAAGATCAGTTTTTTTAATGATCAGCCAGAAGGTGCTATGCTTCCTTAAGATCAGAAAGTTCCTTTAAAAAATAGACATAGGAACAAAGTGCTTTAAA
Organism: Hydrophis major; assembly: GCA_033807585.1. Lineage (NCBI taxonomy): Eukaryota > Metazoa > Chordata > Lepidosauria > Squamata > Elapidae > Hydrophis > Hydrophis major. The sequence continues at coordinate 146,804,763 of CM066330.1, forward strand.
ACATTATAATAAATATTTATTATGTAATGCATCTATTTTATTAACTCTATTAACATAAATAAGTTTATATACTGTACTTTGCACTGTTGTTTACAAGAAAATTTTCTAATTTATAACTGTATGGCTTTTTAAAAAGATAAACTTTGCACTTGGCAACCTAAGGGTGAATAAGCAAACAAAATATTTGGGGAAAAATTCTATTAAGCAAACAAAACTAAGAAACAGCCTGTGTTAGAGGAAAAGGAGAAAAATGCAGAAATCAGGCTATTCAAGTATGTCTTCCTGTTGATTTTTAAATATTCACAACTCTCATATACCAAGCATTAATGAGCAAAACAGACTATGCTTGTGACTGTATGCTATTATTATACTATTGAATAGGGCTATGAAAAATGTACAAAAGAGATGTCTTGCAAGGTGTATTATATGAATGAAACATTTCTCTTTGAAGTATTAAAACAAAGCACATGGCTGCTTTGAATGTTGTCCCTGATTTTCTTTGTGTGCATGTGCATATGCATAATATGAGGAAAAATATTGGAGGTACACATCTGCACAGGTATACAAATACAGCATTCAGACAATAGCTTTTGTGACAGTCATAAAGTAATAACTTAAGATACTCTTTTTCTGGTGCATCTCTGAATTCTTATGTTTGTCACTTAATTAACCAATACATTTGGGGGGGGGGGGCACAGTAACATAGGACATCAATGGTACAAAGGATTTTGTATCCAGTCTCATGTTCTGGTTATAAAATATTAATGAAATGTGGATTTATTATTGCAGTGATCCTTCATAAGAGCATAATGGTCTAAAAAGATGGATCCCTTAGTGGATCCTGGGTATAAGAATACTTTGACAGTTCCCTGTCTGCATATCTGATTCTCCCAACAGTCCTGATTTCATTATGGAATTCAGAAATGACTCAGAGTAATATATCAGTTTGATGTAATTATTGTCACTAATTAGAATTTATTTGGCTCTTCTATATAGCAAGAGGTTGGTGTGTGTGGTGATGTAATATAAGATACTCCTTAAAGTACTACCATTTGTTCAGCAACGTTTGAATTTATAATGGCACTGAAAAAAAGTGACTTATGACTGGTCCTTGCATTCACGACCATTGCAAAATTCCTTGCAGTCACATGATCAAAATTTGGGTGCTTGGCAACTGGTGTGTATTTACAACTGTTGCAATATCCTGGGGTCATGTGATCACTATTTGCAGCCTCTCACTTGGTTTTTGATAAACAAAGTTAGTGGAGGAAACTGAATTCGCTTAATGACTGCATGTTTTACTTAACAATTATAGTGATTTGCTTAACCACCATGTGAAAAAGGAGATAACATTGGACTTGACCCACTGAACAATAGAAATTCTCCCCCTAGTTGTGGTCATAAGTGGAGGAATACCTTTAGTAAGATAATATACAGAATGCAGATGGGAGAAAACTCCAGACAAGTGTGAGGAATCAGCTTAAGAGCTTAGCTTATTTCTGTGTCAGTATAAAGAAGAAATATTTTTCCATGCTATTGCATTGGCACTGTGCAGTCCAGTAAAACTGTCTTGAGTGCTTAAGGGGTTCCTTTTGATCCCATGGGTTATTGTGGAGATCCTCAAATGCCCACTGTGAATATTTGCAAAGCACTTTCAGGGCAAAATTACTCACACCCCTCACAATAATAGGATAAAAAAGTAATCCTTTTCTTTCTTTACAGTGAAGTCTAGGTAAACTTTAATCCTTGAAAAGCCTGAGTAGGTTTGAGGCTGTAGCAGAAACCAGAAAGAGTAGGCATGTATATGAATTACCTTTTTGTGTAAATCCATCTTGATATCTGAACAATTCTGTACTGATGTGAGAGTTGAATAACAGTTTGAAAAGTACTACTGCTATAGCTATATTGTGGCTCCACTGTCAAACTAAAACCAGCTCCCTTCCCTTCCTCTTCTAATATATGTTGCTTTTTGGCAGCATGTCCAGATAGTTGTATACAAAAAAGAAAGAAAGGGGAAAAAAAAAGAAAACCTTATTAGAATCTGTTATCTTACTGCACAAATAAAACAATTCATTTAAACAGTTCATATTGGAAAGCAGCTTTATCTGATACCAAACTAAAGTAAGGCACGCTTCACTTTGAAGTGATTGTCATAAACTTGATGCCATCATTTAAATGATACCATGCCTTAGAACAATGATGGCTAAACTTTTCCATGTCGCATGCCTGCACCCATGATGCAATGCACGCACGACTCCCTGTGCATGCAGCGTGTGCCTTTGTGCATGTGCACCCAACCCCCCATGCTGCGTGTTTCTGTGCATGCCCGTGCGATCCCCCATGTGCTCCCTGTGCATGCATGCATGTCTCCTTTGAGAGTGTCTCCCCCATGCATGAACGGCAGCTACCCGACAATCCACTGGCTGGCGGGCACACATGCATGTGCAATGGGGCTCTTACGGGCAACCTCTTGCTTGCCGACAGAAATGGCTCTGTGTGCCACTTCCGGCATGCGTGCCATCACAGCCTTAGAGTTTGGAAACACCTGGAGGAAAATTTCTAAAGACAGCCTCGAAACCTGGCCTGCTTGGTATTCCAGCATTTCATTGGAGATGCTTCCAGTACCTGGGAAATCTGTAAAGGGAATTCCCAGACAGGTGTAAGTTGTACCTATTGTGTTTTGTACCTTTCTGGTGGCAGGCCAATTTCTGATTCACTAAGAAGAAATTGCAGCAACATCTAGTTTTAATGCCTTAAAGACAATATAGAGAAAAATGTTTTAGTTTGTTGGTAAGTTATGACAGATACCACAATAGCTCAAAATACTTCTGAGAACCTGGCAAAATAGGAGGAAGACAGAGAGGCTGAAAGTGGAAATTTGTTTCAAGTAACTAGCTTTCTTCCCTAATTGTGGCACCATATCCCATCAAATCTTCTTCTGCCTACCATGATTCCTGATCGCTCTTTAACACTTCTGTTCCAACTCTCAATCTCTGCCTCAATGTTGTCAACTAGGGGTTACAGAAGGCAACTACATTTCCTTCAATTCCTATAAAGGTAGTCCTTGACTTACAACAGTTTATTTAGTCACCATTCAAAGGTACAACAGCACTGAAAAAGTGACTTTTGACCGGTTTTTACACTTACGATGATTGCACCATCCCCATGGTCGCATGAACAAAATTCGGATGCTTGGCAACTGACACATATTTACCATGGTTGCAGTGTCCCTGGGATGATGTGATGACCTTTTGTGATCTTCTGACAAGGAAAGTCAACGGGGAAGCCAAGTTCACTTAACAACCATGTCAATAACTTAACAACTGCAATGTTTCACTTAACAACTATGGCAAGAAAGGTTGTAAAATGGGACAAAAGTCACTTAACTGTTTTATTTAGCAATATAAATTTTGGGCTCAGTTGTGGGCATAAGTCGAAAACTACTTGTAAACTCACTTATCCTCAACTTTACATTCTCCTCTGCATCTGGAAACAATTCCACAATCCTCCTCAAATCACAATCCATACAAGCCCCACAGCCCTCCAAACTTTGATCTTTTTAAAATAATATTTCTTGTATTGCATGAAACAGCTATAAAACTAGATCGCAAGACCTCAAGATGTTGATGATTTTCCTAAGGAAGATAAAAATAACTCTTTGAATTGTTTACTTGTGCATTTGTTGCTAAGAGTTCTGAAACTATCTCTAATTATTGTTTGATGTTGATTTTTGTGTCTTTATTAGGCCAGCTTTTTAGGTTTTGTTTTATTTTAAATAGCTGTTCTTTCAAAGGGATTTATGGGCAGAGTAGATAATATACTATTTCTCCATTGAGCTACTCCGAGCATCCAGAGTGAGGGAGGTGCTTACTTAACTCTGCTCAGATAGGCTGGGCTTAATTGTTAGGATGCTCTTACTTCTCCCTAACTCCTCGCTAGCATTCCCCAGTTTTAGCTCAGCCTTTGGTTCGATAGGTAGCTTTCCTTGGCCAGAGCAGGAACAACTTTGAGGTTTGGATAGTTTTCAAAAACTCCGTTTTGCTAGAATCCCTAAATGTGGTGGTCTCCCATGGAAAGAATGAGACACAGAGGCTGGTGTACTCGGGATGGAAGTCTAGAGCAAATTCTAGTGCCCCTTTTTATTGAGAATTTTGTACATAGTAAGCATTCACATTGTGGATTACAATAATTAGATATAGTACACAGAACTGTTTACAATTGTCTAAGCTGCTTAATTGTTCCTGGTGTTTGTTTTTAATTTCCTTGCTTATCTCAGTGACCCTTAGGCAGACATGTATGTATAAGGTCTTAGACTAATCATTACCCAATACTGAAGTCAAAGTTTATTCCCATACCTAAATTGCTCTCAGTGGCAAGATCCGACTGCAATTTGAGATAGGAAGTAGTCAGAACGATCGGGATTGCCATCGGCGTTCCGCCTGCATCGCACCCACAAAAGGAATATTTGCCAATCCTTTTGTCTGCTCTTAATATTATGATCTTCCTGTTTTGTTCAGAATGATGACAGCAGTGCTGTGATTGCCATTTTCACCCTTTTGGTGGCATTTGTGCAGTGTTACAAAGAACACACACAAAAAGAGGGACTCATGTAATAATACTGTTCCCATTTTGATCCCCTTGCCTTCCCTGCAGATGTTGCAGGGCTTCAACTCAAGAAAATCCACTTAATTTATAGCAAAAATGCCACATTTCCCCCTTTCTTAAATAACTATCCCCTTTAGAACTCTCAGCATATTTTCATTTAAATTGGCTTCTCTAGGTTGCCAGATTTCCTTTGTCTTGCTAATCAATATTCCGTGACCTGGTATTCTCCAGATAGGAAGCCTCAATGCATCTGCAGGGTATCAGTTAGAGAAGTCCCCTTAAATATCTCACAGTGTTCCTGGGTTTTTTCTAGTTTGTGTTTCAAAGCCTGTAATAAATGGAGTGTACTCACTGCTTTTTTACTTCTTGCTTTTTGCAGGAATGGTTTACAGTACTTGATGGTCAAGTGCCATTAAGCTGCTTTCTTCTTCCAAAATTTTTAGCTTAAATCAAGGGTACCATTTTTTACATTTTAATGATATGCTAGGTCAGGCAGTAATCTATCACCATCTATCCCAAATCTCTGACCGCTTAGTTTCCAGCTTCTACTATTACAATGGAGATATTTTACCAAATCATGTTACTTTTCCTAATAACAGAGTTACATTAATTCATCAGTCATTTCCACTGTTCATCATGCTATGGTTGATCATTTTTTTAAATCTTTCTAAAAATTGAAACATTGGAGATTTTTAAGAGTATTCTTATAGGATCAAAAAAGCATATTGTTTCCATGATGCTCTGTCTGGTGATGCCAGGAATCAAACATAAAACCATACGAAGTATGCCTTCATTTTTAAAACTTCTACTAAACTCTATATACTCCTTTATGAGATCAGATTTTGGATTTTTCTGTTGTGGTGTTCTGTGTTTATTTGTTTTAATTGGATGCAGTTGATTTTATCTTTAAAACAAATGAAGGGAGATGGTTAGTTTGTTGTAAATGGCATAGTCATTTAAATTTTGTATTGTCGCAGTCAGTGAAATCGATTTTCTTATTGTCTCTGCTCAGTCTGTTTTAAATTATTAGCTGCATCACTAGTAACCACTCAAGTACAAAGATGGAAGTACAGATAGTTCTCTGTTAACAGTAGTAATTGGGACTGCAAACTCTGTTGCTAAGCAACACAGGCATAAAGCGAGAAAGCACATGACTTTGCCAATTTATGATGTCACTTCTGGCAGTTCCTGTCATTAAGCAACTTTCATGTAGTCATTAAGCAAAATGTCATGTGACCATGGCTTGCAATTTCCTGCCAGCTTCCCCATTGATTTGGCCTATCAGAAGCTAGCAGTGAATGTTGCAAATGATAATCACATGACCATGGGACACTGCAGTTTCATAAATATGAATTGGTTGCCAAGCTCCCAAGTTGTGGGGATGTTGCAACAGGCACAACTTCAAGGACTGGTTGTAAGTCTCCTAATTCAGCACCATCTTCATGTCAAACATTTACTGAACAAATTATTGCTAAGTGAGAACTAGCTACAAATGTTAAGTTTGTGTGCACTGATGTCCAAGTTAGCTTCATGCTTTCAAGTAAGATGCTGTTGCCTCCTTTGGCTCAAATTAAGTTTGTCTCCTGATCCAACAGCAGGTTAAAGAAGTAACCATGCCAATCTTTTTTAAACATTTTCCATTCAGGTCAGGCAAATAAAGATTTAGAAATTTTGTTAACAAATGGATATCTGGTGTTGTGTTTCTGTGTGACTAGAGTTACCACAATGGGAATTTACTATACCCAATTCTGAATGGTGGTTAACAGTGATTGTGTTCCATGCAGTATCCCAACACAAATAAACACAAAGCAGAATCCAGATAACAAATACAAATGCAGAAGTGCATATTATACTGTTAAAGATGTAAACAAGGGATGAGATATCCAGATAGGTAAGCATTTTGTAAGGGGTTGTTGTTTTTAAGGAAATTTATTTAGATGTACAATCTAAAATCTTCAGGGATAATTTTAAAAACAAAGAAATACACTTTATATTCATATTCTTGAAGCTGTGTATTCACTTGTATATAAAAAGAATTCTGGTCTCTGTCTTCTTGTCAACATCAAACAATTCTCTGATATGCAAATTTGAGCTATAGGGACAACAGTTCACAGAATTTGTTTGGATTCAATCCAGGTCTCAGCAATGGCACCATTCAAGGAACTAGCATTTAATTGCCTTATTTGAACTTTTAAAAATTGTAAAGGGAAATAATATTAAAATAAATATAAAATACTTTTAAATATTTTATGCTGCTGCTTGTCTTAAGGAAAGCGCAGCCAAAATATCATTCTCTTGCTTTCTCAAATGCCAATTGAGGGGTATTACAGGATTGAATCTTCTGCCTTCCTGTTTTCTATTGAATGAAACTTTCTCCCTGCTACTCTTTCTTTTATCCACTAATAAATGTTTCATTTGCCACAAGCCAAACTAACAAGATTCCCTCAAAACTAATTTGATCAAACTATTAAACCTCTATTCAGATCTGGATTATGATCAAAGCCTGGTTTATTAAATTGGTTAAGAAAAAAATGGGTGGGCCTTAGTGAAAACTTCTTGACGGTGTATTTTTAGATTTTTTTGTTTATTATTTTTATAAATAAAGGGACAAACATACATAATACTCCTTTTTCCTATTTTCCTCACAACGAGGTAAATTGGGCTAAGTGAGAATGACTAGCTTAAAGTCACCTGGCTGGCTTTCATACCTAAGTTGGGATCTGAACTCATTATCTCCTAGTTTCTAGCCTGGTGCCTCAACCACTAGACCAAACCGACTAGTTATGTAAGAGTAGCCAAAATGCTTAGATTGTTTATGTACCATGATCTGGCCTTTACCAGATGCAGGAAAAAGGAAACTACAATGAATAAAAACAATTCAGGGTTCTTTGTTGCTCTTCTTAGTAAATATTGAAGTCATAGAAAGCAGAGTGGAATGGCTTAAATGATGGATGGAGAGCAATGAAAAGGTATGAACAACCAGCAGTTGCAAGCAATCAAATATCCTCATGATTCTTATAGATTTTTACAAATGTTTTTGGAATAAATCACTGAATAATATTTGCTGAAATGCTGTTATTGAAGGTTCTTAGTAAAACTTAGTTATGATCAGACAGTCTCTACTCCCATCCTTCTACTTTCAGATTTTTTTCTATTGCCATTTTCCATTTTCTATTGCCATGGAAAAATTGAGGAAAATATTTTTCAGATACTCTTTTGTGCACTTCTGAAATCTGAATCGCAAAACTTCTTTAGTTTGAGTTTCAGACGGACTTCCCAAAGAGCCCTATTTCATAGTTTAACTTTTTTGAGTTAAGTTGATCTTTCACTGCTTAGTCTTTCATTCACTTCCTTATATGTGTATACATATTCTGTACATATGTAAATGAACATACATGTGGCCAAAGTAGGTGCACTTTAAATATAATCTAATGAGAATCATTTTGGTATTTGTATACAGACAGATTGAACTGCATTTTTCTTTCGGCTGAAGTTGTTCCTCCAAGAATGTTGAAGGAAAATACTGGAGGAAGCATTTCTTCTTTCTTGGAGGAAGGGCAATATATATTTTAAATATATATAAAACAAAAAAGAATTGGGGCAACACTGGCTAGACTTAAATCACAGTGTAGATTAAATCATGGTTTATGATGCTATGTAATTAAACTGATGATTATTAAGATTAATCAATTTAAGTTTCAGAAACAATGTTAAATTAAGACTAATTAAAAATTGAAACAGCAACTTATTTCTTAAATGCTGCTGTTCTGAAGAATGTAGGAGGAGACTGTGTGAGTCTGTGTCATTCATATTATTCTAAGCAATTATCTGATATCTAATTAGATTCATTAGAATCGAGGAGAAGATAGACATAACAAAACGAGGGCTTATCACTTGTGAAAGTAAGAGTTCATCTTAAATTACACATAAGTTCCCAGTCTCATCTTGACCTATCAGACTTTTCCTTTGGTCCAAGCTGTTTTTGTGAATACTTGTTCTTTTTATCTAAAGCGCATCCCTGAGGAACCATCTCTCTCTTTGTTAAACATGGTCCTGCCTCCTCAGTTGTGTTAATGATTTTTCGATTGAAAAGCTGAAAGCTTGTTCATTTTAATAATCTTCTGCATCATTACTGAATATCAAATCCAGATTGCAGTATTATTTTATTATTTCAAAGCATTTTAAGAAGCAGAAGAGGCTGATCCCGGAAAGGACAGTTTGGAAATACTTTGTTCAGCTGTGCAGTGCCTTGGAACATATGCATTCTCGGCGTGTCATGCATCGAGGTAATAAATTGCATTTCATCCCAACTACTGTTGTACAATTGTAGGGACTGCTGTATATATTACATGAACTACAAAGACAAGTGATGGCCTCTTCCAGTTGTTCATATTTGTTAAAATAGGCAACTAAAAGACATTTTATGTATGTAATTTTTTAAAAAAATCATTAGTATATTTTTTATTCTCTAGTCATATTTCGTTTATTTTTTTAATGAGGTTTATCGGCTGCCTCAATCAGTTACAAACATGTATGTCTATGTGTATATAATATCATTTGACTTAAAATAAGTAATACGCATGCTGTTTCATGTATGGTAGATTCTTATTTTTATGTATCTTGAAGATTTGCCTTTTGATTACATAGGGCGGCCTATACAAAACAGGTAACACTTCCAAAAACTGAAACATTTCAATCTGTGCAAATGAACGTACACATACAAAATCCAAAAGCCCTTTTGATGATATCTGCGGCTAGTGGATGGAGGCCAGATTATACCTCTTAAACCAACAGTCAGCATTTAGATCCAACTTCTTTTTTGCAGAAAGATGAAAAGCATACTTGCTGTAATTGCTCCATCATAGGCCATAGATGCAGCAAAGATTGTCTTTTCCTTGTCATTGGTGGCATCACTGGATGGTGGCAGAAAATTAATTATTATTTCTTATGAATTGCTCTTATATAGAAATTTCATCTAAATCAGCATGGTTGTGAGCAGTTTTATCCATTGGTAATTAAGGTAACTGTCATCGAGGACAGAAATTTGATGAGAGTTAAGTCATAATATCTCATTAACATATCTGGAAAGTGTGATTATAGTTACAGTGATTGAGTAAGTAAGATTTCCTCTCCATCGTAGAATAGGGCTTCAAATGGACTGTAGTGTATTTTGTAAATTTTGTTACATTTTTTTTTACCTTTTCTTAATTTCAGTTTCAGTTCTTTCTGTTTCTTAGATAACTAGAAGTCCAGCCAAGAAGAAATAAGAGTATCTTGTAATGAATATGTATTAAATATGCATATTTCACCCTTTGCTATAACATCAGGCAGTGAACTTAGACTTTTTATGCCTAAAGCGGGACTAGAATTCATATTCCTGGTCTTTAGCTTGGTGTCTTAATCACTAGATGAAACAAATAATTTAAAATATTTTGTTGTATTTTTAAGAAGGAAACAAACATTGATCAAACCATAATACTTAATATAATATTTAATAATGGACTTCTTTTCTATTAAAAATATGGTATTACACAGTATTCTGTTTTTTCTTATAGACATCAAGCCAGCAAATGTATTCATTACTGCTACAGGAGTAGTAAAACTTGGAGATCTTGGATTGGGAAGATTTTTCAGCTCTAAAACCACAGCTGCACATTCTCTAGGTGAGAAAGATTTCTTTGTATGTATAATTAAAAGGGGAAGTTGACGTTATATATCTAGACTATTGTATATCTGGCAAACCTTTTATTTGATGTATTTTTAATTAAAAGAATTTCAGCTGTCTGTTGATATAGATTAAAATATGTTTAATTGATAAATATATGTAATTTCTGTGGATTGAAAAATGCTCATTCAAAATTAAGCTGCTTTTCTTATGACTGATTTTGATAGCGCTTGTTGAATGGGATTTTAATAGATTAGTTTCCAAACAATGTCATTTTTTGAATTTGTCAATTTTTATTTTTGATTTGAATACTTGATTAATGCAGCCTATGGTAGAGACTTATTACTTCCACAAAAAATGTGTTTATTGATGCAGTGAGATTCAAAGCAAGAGGAGATCCCCTTTTGCCAAGATTTCCTATATATAGGTAATCCCCAAGTTATGATAGTTCACTTAGTGACCATTCAAAGTTGCAACATAACCCCCTGCCCCAAGTACTTATGGCATAGTCCTGAGGTTACGAATGTTGTAGCACCACGTCAGTCGTTTATCCTTACAAACAACCACAGAGGCACTGCAACATTCGCTGTACCTATTCTCCCTCCTGCCTCTGCCAGGTCTCCACAGGCAGGCTTGTGGAGACTTATTTAACTTGCAAAGATCTAGCAAGCTGTCTACCTCTCCAGTCTCTCTGCTGTGGTTTTTTTGCTTGCTCCTGGTGCTCCAAAAGTGGGCTATTGAGAGCAAAGGGAAAGCAGGACGAGCACACCCTGGTCTGACTCACCAAGGTTGACTCACCAAGGTTACCTTCCGCTCCAGGTTACCTGAAACGGTAGGCAGCTTCTATGAGTTTCCTCCAAAGGCTTCCAGTCTCAGTGCAGAAAAGTATTTGCATGCCAATGGAAGGCTTTGGGGCAGTGAAATCACATTGCTTCAAGCCTCCTGTTGGTGAGCAAACATTTTTTGCGTGTAGACTGGAAGCTTCTGGGTGCCCTAATCTCACAGAACTTCAGTCACCCATTCTCTGCAAAAGTGAGTGGGTACCTGAAGTCGCCACAAGAAGCTTCCAGTCTCCAAGCGAAAAGTATTTCAGCGCTGATAGGGTGCTTTGAGGTGGTTCCATTTTACTACCTCAAAACGCCCCATCAGCATGCAAACAAAGCTTCCAATCTGTGCACGAAAAGTGTTTAAGCACCAAGGGGGCATTTTGAGTTAAATTCTGCAAAATGTAAGCATTTGTTCTCTTCTTTGTGTATTACCAATATCTTCTCACTCCTTTGATGTAATAATAGGTTTTGGAGAATGATTGGTTAAAATGTACTTTTGCTTTTGATAAAGTACAACCCTGTAAACCTCATTGTTTGGCTGACCTTTGATAAGTTTTTTCTCAGCAATTCTCTTGAAAAAGAGAAATCAGAATTATTTTTTCTTCTTGTGAAGCAATATGCATGATTAGAGTTTAATCAGAACACAACAACATAATTGGACAATTCATCAGTAGAGATATATTGGATAGGTGGCCTTTTCAAAATGCTAAGTCCTAAATTCCAGCAGTTTATTTAAATTTCTGAGCTTCTTTGTTGGAGAGTTTTTGACACAGCATCAAAAATATGAAAGGATTTGAAATAGCCAGGGGGCCTATACCTTTTTGATCTGCTGAATGGGGCAGCTTGTCTTTTAGTGAATCAGTTTTAAGTCAGAGCCCTGATTTTAGTATTGATGAGCATAAGCTTATTGACCCTTGTTTGAGTATCTCCACATATCAGACCTTGCTAGGGAGAAAAGTGTCTGCTTAGTTGTAGCTCAGTTTTTGCACTATGTTGGTGAACCAGAAGAAGTCATGCAGATAGACCTGATTTACACAAACAGTGTATCTTGCCCACCTATCAGTGCTCCTGCGAAGAGAGGGTTATCCTTTCTGAGCACCTGATATGTTGTCACTCTGCCCACAGCTTGATGTTGACTTGATGGCTAATTCATCTTCCTCAGATGAATCTGTTCTGCCTGCACTACCTGAAAAAACAAGCATTGAAAACAGGTTGAAGGCTACTCTCTTACCTTGTCCTCCAAATCTTTGGCAGCCACCTCCCTCTGCCTAGAGTTGGATGAATGCCGTCCTGCAAATACTAGCAAACTTCAATAAATCATAGATAGACAATCCTTCCCTTTCCTAAATGATTCAAGCATAATTTCTACTTCACAACATTTGAGTGATATCCATTGGGATGCTAGGAGTCTCAGTCTAGGAATCACTTGAGTTAGATTTTCACCCACTAAAACTTCCATCCACCTGTGGTCCCTTCTTCCAAAAGCACAAGGCCAGCAGTCATTGATTCATTTGATCATGCAGAGCGTATTGGATCTGAGACTGCTCTGAGACTAGTTTTACTACACAGATAATATTAACTTAAATTTTTTTCTGGAGAGCAATTTCCTTTCCAGACTTAAGGAAATTAACTTTAGTTGCAACTTCTTATTTACCTGGAAAGAAAAAGTGGAGTACTTATGCTATAATGAAATCCACATAAAGAACCATTAGGTAAATACAGAAGTTTATATCTACAGCAGGGCTGCCAAACTCCTGGTCCGCAGGCCGGATGCATCATACGCTGGCCACACTCACGCCTGGTTTAATGAAGGGAGGAAAGTCCCAATACGTCACGTGATGCCACCGTGACGATGTGAGTTCAACACTCTTGATCTACAGTATCATGCTTCACAGAAGTGCTGCTGATGTTGAAAGTTTAGATAAGTTCTTAATGCAAATAATAGACTTAATGATTTGGTGTGTTTACAACTTACATTCAGAGTATATTTTTGTCTCTTGTTTTTAAAATGCATTTAAATTAAAGGTTGTACTATATTGGTGCATTTGGCTTATTGATGCCTCATCTGTGTATGATGAGGTCATGCATAATTAAAAATGTATTTTAGAAGCAGAGCCAAAAATGTTACCTTCATTTGTTTGGTTTTGATGAGGTAGGTTTTTTTCCTTAATTTGTGTTTTTACTTTGTGGGAGGTTGTCGCTTTTCAAAAAGGTCCTAAAACTGCAGTTTGTATTACTTGCTATGAGGATTTGCTATAAGACTGTGACATAAAAAGCAAGAGAAAAGGTTTATTCTAAATTATCATTTTTTACAACTTCAACATATTTCAAGATACTGTACATTACAAGTTTTGTTCTGTGGCAATATTTTGATTTGAAATGTTTCCATACTTATTTTAAAACAAATTCATCCATTATCAATTTGGAAATGTAAATAATTTTGAATACATTTCAACTTACGTAGAAATAAAATTTAGATACATAGTTATACAGATATGTACAAAATTATTTCTGAAACTGGAATAATGAATCAATATTCCAAGGTGTATGTGCTTTAGAAGAGACCTTATTCAGGTTGCTATCCAATATGAAATATCTCTTAGAATAGGATGATATATGCCTTACTAAACTTTTATGTCTTTTGTATGTTTTCCCATTTCCGTTTCTATTAACTGCAGTTGGTTATTTTATTTTATATATTAGAATGATTTAAAAGTAATTATAGATAGACATACAGATCCCCATACAAATGAATCCATACTTTTAGGAAAAAGTCTTTATTTAAAAAAACACATTTTGCCTCAGTAACATGAGGATACCATTTCCTTTTAAAAGATGTATTGATTATCTTTAAAACAACACTTTTTGCTTATTTCAAATAATGTAAAGATGGAATTGGATTTTGGCTATGCTTTTAAGATAGGAGGCAAACATACCAAAATCATGTTTAGCGAGTTTCATTCAGGAAAAAAAAAGGAAAACCCTTTTAGTTATAAAACCAACATATGTTTTTATTTAATAAGCGCTGCATAAATAAACATACTCATATAGAATTCTATCAGTTTATGATTGACAACATTAGTAATGTTAATATAATATTAAATTGCTAAAATTTGGTTTATTGATAATTATTGGAAACTGCTACTTTTTAAATAGGTTATCATGAAATTAATTTCATAAAATAACTTAAATTATTTGGAATAATTTTTCACTTACTAAAGTTTACTCTTTTGTATTTAACTATTGAATAGTAATTTTTCATGACAAATGTTGGAATATACATTACTTGAAGTTTGTTTAATTTTTTTGTTTATTATGTATTTATATTTTTTGTAGTGGGAACACCTTATTATATGTCTCCAGAAAGAATCCATGAAAATGGGTATAACTTCAAATCAGATATCTGGTCTCTAGGATGTCTGTTATATGAGGTAATACTGACAACTTTTAATGAGCATAATTTATTGATATGTTTTGTTGATCAAAATGTTTTTCTACTTGTGTTATGATTCTATTGAATATTCATTCCATAAATTAGTACTAGGTGAAAGTAAAGAATTCTACATTTTACAGATATTTATGGTGAAATTTGCACATTTACCTTAGCTCAAAATATAAAGAGAATGTAATATAAATGTTTGCAAAATTTGGAGCATATACTTCTCAAAATAATCTCTTTCAAGGTCTTCATCTTTCAGTATCAGGGTTAATTGCCAAGGTGGCAATTTGAAATTGAAAACATTATCGTCACATGAAATAGACCTATCAAGGGCATATTCTGGTCAAGACTTGTAGTATCATCTATTATTTCATTAATTATTTTGTTTTCTGAGTCTTAAACTTTATCTTCAAACTTTGCTAAATGGGATTATCACCTAAGAAACTAGTATACTGTCCTTTTCATATGGTATATCAGGGGCTGTGTATTTTTAACTAATCAAACACAAGATAATTAATACTTTAATGCAGAGGTAAAGGATCTATAGAAAAATAATATCAGGATATTCCTTCATTTGGTTTGTTTATACTATTTGCAATTCTAGCTTGTAAAATGTTAATTATAGCAAGATCAGCAAGATAACCAAATTCTACCAAAAACCTTCTGGATGTTTACAACAAGCTCTAAAAATTTTACTCATTGGCTTGCAGTCTTTCACTCAAATGCTCTCTAGAAAAGTTTCTGTAATACAGCTGCAAGGTGAAGTGGCAAACCACTTTCATTGCAGTGAACTCAGCAGAACTCAGCAAAGCTCTCTATCAAGGAAAAAAATCCTACAATATTAGGATTTTCTGAGAACTATAGCAAGGTTTTCTTTACAAAACAAAACAATTCAATGCTAAAATTATTTTCTCTCAGATTCATGTATACAGAAAGCACATTTAATGAGAATTATTTTGGGGATTTATTAATAGTTATATCTTAAACTGGGATTTGTTTAAAAAAACTATTTTTCTGTGATGCTGCTATTTGTATAATTGTGCCATTTGTGTAAATAGTAACGAGGATTTGTATTTACGTTATTCTTTTCTTTCTCACAGTTGCCATGTTACCTAATTTTTTGATATATAATTATCGTTATATAGTAAGATCGTGTTTTAAAGAATTAAATTTTTCTACTTTCCTTAAAATTTAGCAAACAGATTAAAGATTGGGGCACATTAATGGCATATTGTGTAGCAAAATAAAAAAGAAATGTTATGTTACATTATAAGTGGTATAAGTGGTATAATTTTTTTTCACTCACTCAAGATCCATTCAGCTGTTGTTTCTATAAAAGCAGGAATTTGTAGACCCTTAGTTTTGTAATAAAAATGAAATAATTGTAAGGCAGTTTAGGAGGATTGAGAATCATGAATATTGTAACTTAATTATGGTACAAATTTAATATTTAAATTTATTCTTCATTTGCTCAATATATTCAACATAAAATGAATTTAAGGAACTCTAAGTAGTTATATTAGTTCCATTGGTTTATATTATTTTTTGAACCTGCAATAAGAATTTTATTTTTGCATATGCATGAGATTTTCCTAGATTACATAGCTTCCCAATAAATAATTTTTCAGCTATTTTATTTGAATGTTAATATTAATAGCTAACAGTTTGGTTGGACTTTAGCTGAATCTAAAATTAAGTGTGCTTTCTATTCAGTGCTGTTCTATGAGATGTCATTTCCTCAACCTGCTGCCTTCCAGATGTGTTCAGAATGCAACGCCCAGAGTTGCTGCTTGGGAATTCTAGAAGTTGGAAGTTACAACACATCTGGAAGACACCAGATTGGAGAAGGCTGGTTTTACAGTTTGTTAAAAATTGCTCTCTTAACTATTTACCTTTTGAGGTTGTTGAAGGTTAATTTTACAGTCAGAAAATTAGACTTTCAAATATTCTGGAAATGCTTAAAAAACAACAATTCAAAATACTCTAATCACCCTGTGTTAATTGATATGCAACAAGGTAGACTTTACTAATTAAAATCAACATGCCATGCTTCCACTACATGGACCTTTACATGAAAAAGTAGATATTACACATTTCCTTTATTGTTCAGCACAGTAATTGCATCCTTACAGGGTCGTAGGTTGGTGGCTTACAGTCCCCTCTCCCCCCCCCAAAAAAAAGAGAATGAGCGATAGAGGTGGTGGGGGAGATCATTGCCACCAGCCCTGAAGACAGACAGTGGGCTTTCGTCCCTCAGACACCCCTAGAATACTAATCAGGAAAGTCAGACCCTGGAGGTCAGGGAGCAAGTCAATCATTCTAGCGATCGTCTCAGTGTGGAGGATCAAATTAGCCTGAAAAATTCAGCTGCTGGGAGGAGAGGGCGAGCAGCTGTCAGGGGCAGCAGCAAGATGCACTAATGAACCAGATGAATAGTGCAAAAGCTTGAAAATAAAAACAGGACAGTTGACATTTTTCATCTGTCAAAGCAGGAGATGCATGAAAATATAGTAGTCCTGTTTTAACTCTTTAGGGAACATTCAGTTTTTTCTCTCTCCCCCCCAACCTTCTTATTTTTCTCTCTTTTTTTAAAAAAGCATTGAAACAGAACTACTTTTTAATGAATGTGTTTTGTACCATGCTGGATATCTCTGTTTATTTTGCAATTGTGCATGCATGCTGATTGGGTGATGATATTTTCTAATTTTGCACTTAATTGCACTGAAATGAAAATACACTGCATGAATTAGGTAGTTTCAAGATGTAATATTATGGCAGTAATACAGTTGGAAATCATTGTTTTCTTTGATAGCCTCCAGCCTTTTCAGTAATTATGATATCCAATTAATGTATGCAGTTTTGATCTTCTTGCTATAAATTTAATTAGTTCTTTTTTTCTTCATTCCTTTATGTACCACTATCAAAATGAGAACCCTCTTTTTGGTTGTGAAGGAGTTAACACTCTTGTCTGAAAGACCACAAGACGATGAGAGCCATTTTCAGCTTGTCCTGTCCCTGCTGAAGCTCACTGAGTAGCTCAGCATGGACTAGCGTGTTTCACACACGCTTTGCCTGTCTAGGGAATGTACACATTGTCCTTCCAAAATCAAACTTATTAGCACATATAGAAAAGGGTGACTGACTTTGGGCAGCGCTGCACTCAAAGCAATGCTCACGCTGCTGTGGTTCAGAGATTTAAAGGCTTTCAGAGGCAATATGAACATTTCTGTACAAATCTCTTGAAGCTTAGCAGTATGTTGCATTTTTTGTTTGCTTTTGAAAAGCCAAACATTTAAAATAAGCAGTGGGAAACACTAATGATATATAATAATTTTTTTAAAAAAAAATAATTACACCAAATATAGGGAGTTTGGGGGTAAAACTGGGATCATGTTTGCTCCATTAGATTAAATACCTTGTTAGAAAAATATCAGAAATATAATTTAAACAAACCTTACAGTACATATGTTTAATTTCAGAGGGATGTAAAGCAAATAGTTCTTTGCAGGGAATTGCATTCCTGTGGACAGCAAAGTGCTTTCTAAATAGGAAATTACCTTAAAGTTAGATGCTATCTTTTTCCAATAACATAAAACACTTAGTAAGGGGTCCATACAGAGTTCTTAATATATAATTTATTTATCAGATTCATGGTGCTTTCAGCTTCTTCTTGATAGTTGCAGAAAATTAAGTCTTATATTAATGTATGACATTTTTAGTATATTTGAGTACATATCAGCTGATGGCTTTTGCAGCCTTAACAGTTGAAAGATGACCAAGACTATAGGCAAAAAACAGCCAAACAGAAGAAAGTTGAAATGTTTATATTTATCCTCACTCTCATTTTAAATAATAAAACTTTTCGTTCATTTTACTGCTTATTATTGGTTATATCTTGGATTGTATTTATTCGTAGTTCCCATAACTTTTAAAGAAGGATATTTAAATGAAATTTAGAACAAATACCTCCACAATGCAGAAAACACCTTTTGGTTTTGAATATAATTCTACCTGCTGATTGAAAATGTGTAATGTAGAATATCATAGTTTCTTGCTACAAGGGGTGTCAGAGAGAGCATAACATTTATCAGAGAAAAACAAAATCAGAGCCTTTATGAGCTAGATGAATTTTACCAAAGCTCCTCTGATTCCCAATTAAAACTTCATGGTATAGGTGTTTGTAAATGGCATTTGGATTTTATATAGAAAAAAATATACTTACCAACATTTATGAATAATATTCTGGGTACATAATAATTTTAATTTATGCAAAAGGAATGTTAACTGAGTGTAATGCTATAGAAACAATCTAATCCAATATTCTGAAAGTCAGATGTGAGAAGTAAAGGACTCAAACCAATAGCATAGAGAGAAAATAAGTATTTGTCTCTAATTTAAACTGGGATTTAAAAAAAAAAATAAGTCAAGTTTCTGTATTTGAGTCTTCTCTGCCACACCAGTTAAAAGTATATCCTATTTTTATTACTCCATACAGATGGCTGCATTGCAAAGCCCCTTCTATGGTGACAAAATGAACTTGTATTCTTTATGTAAAAAGATAGAACAATGTGATTATCCACCCCTTCCGTCAGACCACTACTCAGAAGAAGTAAGTAACTTCCTTTTTGGTGGGCTGTTTGAACTTGCTTCACTTTTTAAAAGCATCCTATTTCTCCTGGGATCTGGTATACAGTTTTCCACAGCTGAGTTGTTCTTGCACAACTCTCATTAATTTCATTGTGAGAGGACTTGGTTTCTTCCTGGAAGCTGAACTTTCATTTTTTTTTAAATTGCCTGCTGCTTAAATATGGCTGCAAGTGGGAACCTTAAATGGGCCATGACTTTAATGTTCTACATAGTACTTTTTATATCTTGTGCTTTCTTTATAGTTGCAACTGTTTGCAAGGCATTAAAATTCAAGCTATAAGGGGAAAATTGCTTAAACTGAGTGCAGTTAACCCTGAAATCCTCTTTGCTTAGATTGGTTACACCACAATGAACAACATGAATTTCTGATTTTCAGCGATATAGAATATCTTCTGAATGATATATCCTGTGGTGTTCTTATTTATCCTTTTGAAAACATTGTGAAAGAATGAAACTCTTCCCTCAGTTTACTGTGATCTAAGTGCCTACATGGATGTGATGAAAAAGTAGTTACGCTCTCTTCAGGAGTAAGGACTAGAACTGTGGATAGTATTTGAGAGGGGTGCTTTATGAACACCGTTAAGTGCATTGTTGCAAGCAAAAATGTCTTGAAGCATTAAAACAACTGTGTCATCTGAAAAGCTCAGCATGGCTGTTTCAAAGACTTACCTTGGTTGTCTCAGTGGGAAAATGAACAAAGCAGTATGGCTGTGCACACAGAGGCATGGGAAGACAATTGAAAATACGACTGTTTTGAAACACATTGGCTGTTTTAAGGTTCTGCAAACCAACCTTTTGAAATGCCTTGTGTATAGCTGTAATAACACTTTTGCAGCATGTGTGATGCCTTAACCCACAAAAAGCAGACATGCAAAAAAAAAAATCCCTTGGAAACATTTTTATATCACAAAGTGTATTCCAAATGCAAGGCATATTTCCAACATGATATACCTCTTCATGGACTTATGTATACTATTAATGTTTACTATTCTGTTTTCTGAGTATGCATTCAGAGATGTACATAGAACTACCACAACATGCTGCAACAAAATGGGCGCCAATGTATACTGTACATTCCTTCTCTAGCAATTTTGCAGTACCCTGGCGAGGAACAGTTATGGCCTGAAAGGCATAGGATAAAAACTTTAATACTTTACACACAGCAAAGAAAGACTTAATATTTCTGCTAAGAGATGGATGTGTTAATGTCTATTGTAACTAATACATAGATGACTCTGTGTGTGTGTGTGTGTGTGTGTGTGTGTGTGTTTCCTTTACCATGTATGGACATATTGTTTTGAAATTTAGGACACAGAAAAGTAGCAAAAACAGTAAATTACACTGTGTAGGAAATGCATATAAAATTCTCACATTTTGTAAACAGAAAAATTCACTGTCTTTACGGAATTGGGGAATAATATAATTCCAAACCCCCCAATCTCATTGCTTTTAAAGATTTTAATTATTAATTAAAAACTATGGTCCATGAAGTATGGGTCTCATTAAAATCATTGCATAATATTTGCACTTTTATTACATGGAGAATTTGACTATGAAATTCTCTGTATCCTTTTAAAGATGACTAGGTAGATGATGAAGTGAATGTGATGATCTTTGCTGGTGTGTGCAATATTGATTTAATGTAGCTTTTCCAATTAACTGTTTTTTTCCAGTGGCCATTTTTAATTAAGAGAATTGTGCAGAATATAAATATGGCATTTCATATAGGCAATTTCAGAACCGGAGGCCTAGAAATACAGTAGGGTGTGAACAATAATGCAAAATGATAGCAAAAATGTCAGGGGCCGTTCTTTGTTGTGTCATTCATGCTGTCTTCCTTTTTCCACGAAGCACATGAATATTTCACGTATCTGCATCCTCATCCTCTATTCTTCTTGACTAATTTTCAGACTATCTGAATTTGCATTTCACATGGTAGCTGATTAGGAGATGCCGCGTGCAGCAGTGAAGCCTCAGCAGGCGGTTGCCATGGTGACCTTCAGCAGGATTTTAATGATGATACCACTAGTGGTTCGTTGAAGTCGGCCTGCCTAGAGGGCTACTTCACTGCAGCTAAGTGTGAAGTTGGATATATAGATTCTCAGCCAAGGGGCAGATATCAAAGTTCAGGCCCAATGGAAGCCTTGGTATTCAGAAAGGGAAATAATAATAATAACAATAACTATTATTACATAGATAGGAGAGGGGATTTTAAAAATATCATACTGTACTTTCCCCTCATTCAGAAACAAGGACTTTATTTCCACAGCCTTCATTTTAAAATCCTTTTTCTATACACTAACATTTGGAAGAAGGAAAGCCCTGATCTATTACAGCTAGGGAAACAATTTCCTGACAAAGTGAAAGACTCAGTAATAGAAGATGTACTATTACTGTGAATAGTTCATTGTTCCAAAATTATACTTAGAACAAAACTGTTTTTTTTTCAAGAGTATAGTTATGATCCCTGCTAACTGTGCATTTTAATGTTCTATGCTTTGCACAGGCTCTATATTACACAAGAAGACAAAAACTACTGTATCTACTGCAGCATCCAATATGTAGGCTAAACTTTTATGTAGATTGAAAGGTTCGCTCCAGTTGAACAGAAGAATTAAGGGATTACAGAACAAAAAATATATATACAAAGATGTGTTTTTGTATCAACATTTGCCTATTATTGACACAAAGTTTTTAGATAACATAACTTTTTAAATTAAAAAATGTTTTAATGTACTTCCTTTTTTGGAAGGTAGTTACAGTGCAGATTTATTCCATTTGATAGTTTTCAGCATTTGAACCACTGTATATGTTAGTTCCCAGAATTTAAACCAATTTAAACTTCCTAAGTGAGGATCTAGTTGGATAAAACTTTAGGTGTCCATTTGTGTTTCTTATTCTCATGTAATACTCCTCATTTCACATGTCAACACAATATTATGTGATAATGTTACTTCTTTCCTTATCTGAAGCCCTTTCTGTGAATAGTTCCATCGCTTCCTTGGACCCTTAGGCTGACAACTTCATTTAATTTCCATTTTTCTTTTAATGTCTGAACAGTTAGAGTGCTTCTAATTGATGAAAAGAGATGTCTCATTTCTGTATTCTGAAATTATATAATTACTGTATTGGCTTCAAAGATTGCATGCTGTTTTTCATTTTTTGTTGTTAAAAATATTTGATTGGAGGAGGAAGGAGGGAGATTGACAAACCAATGTTTTATAAATGTGTGTTCTGGGCAGTAATTTTCTATATACAATTTGTCACTCCATAATTTTAGTAAGATCACTGGCTCTATCTAAGGCTGGCTTTGACTGCAAATGAACAGATACCATCCAAAAACTAGTATAGGGATATGTGATAGATCTCAAGGTCAGCTCATTAATGAGAATTCGACTAGCAGAAAAATCTGACAGCGTTGTCTTTGGAGCCTTTTTTATTTTTACATTAATAATGATATAGAAATGAAAAGATGATAGTAAGTTTGCTTCCCCAAATCTTTGTATTTTTTCCTTTATGCTTCTTAGGCTATTACCATAAAGGCTCCTTATTCTGATCTTCCTATAGCATGTGTTTGCAACCTAGATTATCTCTGTCCTTTTTCTGGGCATGTAGAAGTCAAAGGATGAATTCTAACTGCCCACCATTTTTGGTTTCTATCCATGTTTATAGGGCAAAGGTTAGAACTAGAATTAATTAAATATCCAACAAGTTGGGGACAGATCAAGTTATAGAGGTGTGTGTATGCAAGCGGGGGGACAAACGTGAGTGGTCTTGATATAGGGCAAGGCTGTCAAACTTGTGGCCCACAGGCCGCATGTGTCATGCGCTGCCATGCCTGGTTTAGAGAAGGGGAAAATGTCACGATATGTCACATGACAATGAGCACTTGACACCCCTAATATAGGGGATCCTTTTGGGAAATGGCCCACAACATACATTTTCAGGGAGAGGAAGGGAAGTTCATAGAAAGGAAACATTTCTGTTTCCTTTCTATGAACTCCCCCCCCCCCTTTGCTTGCTTGATTTGAGAAGTAACTGAAAAGCAGATATTTGTGTTAGGCATGTTAGACTTTCAGAATCTTATCCTATCTTTGCAGTAGTTGAAGAGTTACTGCTAAGAACTCTTATGGACCCATTTAATAGGAATGGTGTTGCGCTATGCATGTTTGTTCTTGATGCACTGGCAACAGTTGTTCACGCCCTTGTCATTTTTCATGCTTGGGACTATTGTAATTCAATCTACATAGGATTGTACTTGGAAGCCACTCAAAAGCTGCAGCTGCACAGTGCAGCTGTCTGTGAGTTAATGGGCAAGCGCCTTTAAGTCTGGATAATATCTTGATGCTGGAAATACATTGGATGCAATTTGTTTCCAGGTACAAGTCAAAGGAATTGAGCAACATATGAAATGATGATGCCGGTTATTGTACAAGTCTTGTGTCTTAGGTAAATCCGGTCTGTTCCAAGTGTGGACTGGCTGGGCTGGTATGTTGCTGCCTTTGTGTTTACTCTCTGGAAGATACTGAACTGAACTGAATTCTTCATTGGCCAATTGTGATTGGACAGACAAGGAATTTGTCTTGATGCAGATTCTCTCAGTGTACATAAAAGAAAAGACACATTCGCCAAGAGTCAAGAATCATAAGGTACAACACTTAATAATAGTCATAGGGTACAATAGTCAATCAAGTCATACTAGGAAACAGTCAATATAAATCGTAAGGATACAAGCGACAAAGTTATACCCATGCAGTCACAAGTGGGAGGAAATGGGTGATAAGGAGTGATGAAAAGATTAATAGTAATAGTAGCGCTGACTTTGAAAATAGTTGGACAGTGTTGAGGGAATTATTTGTTTAGCAGAATGATGGCGTTCGGGGAAAAATTGTCCTTGTGTATAGTTGTTCTGGTGTGCAGTGCTCTATGGCATCATTTTGAGGGTAGGAGTTGAAACAGTTTTATGTCCGGGATGTGAGGGGTCTGTAAATATTTTCACAGCCCTCTTTTTGACTCGTGCAGTATACAGGTCCTCGATGGAAGGCAGGTTGGTAGTAATTGTTTTTTTCTGCAGTCCTAATTATCCTCTGAAGTCTGTGTCTGTCTTGTTGGGTTGCAGACCCAAACCAGACAGTTATAGAATATAATATTTAATAATATTCAAGAATATTATTAAATGCTCCTGGGTTGTTTGGTGATTTATTGATGTTGCTGAAGGAGATTGTTTTATTATTAGATTGAAATACAAACATTTTATTTTTGTCATTATATTGTAACCCTCCTATGGTCTAGGATTGCGGTAGCCTGGAACTCCGAGCAGATGAGCAATTAGAACGAATGCTCCTAATTCTATATAATTTGTTTTCACAGTGCTCTACTAATTGTGCATATCTAAAATAAATCTCAAGATTAGATACTATTATCACATATCAGACCAAAGAGCTAACAGTGTTTGTGTTGATTTCAGTGATTTTAGGTAATAGATTGGTAGCCTGAAGTACTCATTTTATGATGTTAATCTAAATCATAGGTGTCTTTCCTTTTTGCTTAACAAGTCTCAGAAACCATGAAAATATTTCCATTCCACATAGGCATTCCTCAGCTCTCTGCAGTGTCACTGAAAAGAGAACTCATGTTTCCATTATAGTTTTGAACAATTTTAAGATTAGTGAAAAATCCATCATGGAAACATAATTACCGTATATACTCGAGTATAAGCCGAGTTTTTCAGCCCATTTTTTGTGCTGAAAAAACCGCCCTCGGCTTATACTCGAGTCAGCCGCTACGGCACCATGCCTGGCTGTGCTGGCGTGGCTGCAACCGATCGCGCCTCCAGGGCAGCATCGCCGCCGCGGTTGTCTACCTGCTGAGGGACACACAGGCGACCCCAAGCGGCCTCTTCTTCCCCATTAACGGGCCCCCGGGGCCCCCACGAGCTCTTGTGTTGCATGCTTCCAGCTTCGCAAAGAAACCGCCAGGCTCAGGCAGCCTCCCCCACCCCCTAGCCTAGCAGCGAAGAGCTGCTCCAGGGGCAGCGAGACAAAGTGCCTGGCTGCGCCGTGGCGGGAGCCCCTGGAGCAGCTCTTCGCTGCTAGGGGAGGGGGTGGGGGAGGCTGCCTGAGCCTGGCGACCCCAAGCGGCCTCTCCTTCCCCATTAACGGGTGCCCGGGGCCCCCGTGAGCTCCTGTGTTGCGCGCTTTCAGCTTCGCAAAGAAACCGCCAGGCTCAGGCAGCCTCCCCCACCCCCTAGCCTAGCAGCGAAGAGCTGCTCCGGGGGCAGCGAGACAAAGTGCCTGGCTGCGCCATGGTGGGAGCCCCCGGAGCAGCTCTTTGCTGTTAGGGGAGGGGGTGGGGGAGGCTGCCTGAGCCTGGCGACCCCAAGCGGCCTCTCCTTCCCCATTAACGGGCGCCCGGGGCCCCCGCGAGCTCCTGCCTTGCGCGCTTCCAGCTTCACCAACAAACGGAGCTGCAAATCTGGTAATTGCTTGCGGAGCCTTGGCACAAACCCCCTTTCCCCGCACTCCCCCCCCTGCACTCCTCTGGCAGCAGCAGGCGGAGAAAGCCCCGCTTCCCCCTGGCTTTGATGGCACGCGTGAGTTGGCTTCCCACTCTTTTTTTTTTTAACTCTCCTCTTCCTCCTCCTCCTCTCCTCTCCCCTTGTTGTCTGGTCTTCCCTAAGGAAACTCGAGGGCTCACATTTCCAGGTGTTTCTCCCTGTCTTTCTCCCTGTCAATGATCTTTTCTTCCCTTCCCTTCTCTCAGCCCCATCCTCCTTCACCTTTGTCACCACAATCCTGAACAGATGAAATTTGTACTTCTCAAGAGAGGTTGGATGTTCCTTTTGAGGAGGGAACCTAGTGTGACATCTGTATGTTGACCTACTACTGAGCCATGGTATGTGTGCAGATGCAATGGAGGCATGAGGGAGAGCTGTGAAAGAGATGGTGGCTCTCCAAAACAGGATGTACATGCAGCACATACACATGCTTTTTTCTTGCAAGGGAGAGAGTGACTCTGTTTGGACATACAGATGATGAGGAGGAATCCAGTTTTGAAGGATTTTAACTCTTGTGTTTTAGCTTGGTTGCTGATTGAGCTAAGGTTTTTGTACTTTTAAAGTTATTGTTGATACCATATTGGTTTTGTTGGCTCTCTTTTCCACTTACAGAGCTAGTTTACTGTTTTTCTTTGAAATAAATATTCAAAAACATTTAACCTACTGATGCCTCAATTCATGTAATTTTATTGGTATCTATTTTTATTTTTGAAATTTACCAGTAGCTGCTGCATTTCCCACCCTCGACTTATACTCGAGTCAATAAGTTTTCCCAGTTTTTTGTGGTAAAATTGGGTGCCTCGACTTATATTCGGGTCGACTTATACTCGAGTATATACGGTAAGCATCCTGCTATATGTGGCCCTTGTACAAAGCGAGTCATGCAAAACTAGTGTTGATACTACTGTGACTATGTAAAGAATTATATAAAAGAAAATGTAGTGATTCAAACTACTGTTTTTATAAGAAAGCATATCTTTAAAAGTTACTGCCTTGCTTTTTTGCTTTTCCAGCAATTATAACTTGCATTGAACTTGTAGTAGAAAAGGATTCTGATAATTTTGCCTGTGGGAGTATTTTCCTTTCCTTTTTAATTCTTTGTTGTTTATATGCTGTTTTTTCTTTTTCTTTTTTTCTAGCTCCGACAATTAGTTAATATCTGCATCAACCCAGATCCAGAGAAACGACCAGATATAACCTATGTTTATGATGTAGCAAAACACATGCATGCCCACACAGCTACCAACTAAAAGATTTGCCTTGTAGGAGGAACAAAAACAAGTTGTGAACATTTAAGCATTGATATGCTTTCTCCCAATTTTTTAATTGTCTATTGCTTTAAATTTGCTTGTTTGTCAAGGTTATATTAACGCCATTGTTACATAATTTACAAGTAAAGGATACTTATATTTTTAAATTTTAAAATATGAGACAGTTTTAAAGATAAGTAAATTGTTACAATTTAGAGTAATTTCAGTTCATTTATATACTATGCAATTATTGAATAAAGGGAAAACATTTTTATATAGCTTTAACTTTTGTCTAACAAGTCTTAAGTTGCTGGTTTTCTTAGGAAGATAATAGTTTAATTCCTACAAGCAAAATTTTAAATGTTGAATGTTGTAATAATTTATGGATATGAATATGATGAAAGCATAATTATTGAATTTTTTATTCATTAGTAAATTTATTGTTGGTTTTCTTTCTATTCCTTTCCCAAAAATGTAAAAAAATTTTTTTTTAAATAGTGTATAGTTTTGCTTGTCAAAAATGTGTATTTATTTGACATTAGCTTTAAGGCAGTTTTTGAATGTGAAAATGTGGTTTTTTTCAACCGGGTGTTGTTGTTGTTGTTTTTGGCATATTGTCCCACACTGGGGAAACAAAGGAGAAGAAATCTGGTCAAATTATTTGTTATCTAATCTTGTACTGTATTATAACCCCAATCCCTAATTTTGATTTCAAGAACTGAGAGAATTTGCACAATATCGAGGAGTTAGAATCAGTCATCAGGCTAGGAGGGATGTTGAGGATCCACCTGGTCTCTACTATCTCCCTGACAGATAGTTTAAACCAGGGGTGCCAAACTGGCAGCCTGCGAACCAAATGCGTCACATGCAGACCACACCCACCCTGGTTCCACAAAAGCAAAAAAGTCGCAATACATCATGTGATGCAATTGAGTTGGACACCTGTGGCTTGGAAAGGAGCATTTAATGACTCCCAAGTCAGCTTGTTACATTGCCTTAAGGTTCAAGCTTGTAGCTGTAGTGTTAATCATTCTCCAAATCTGTGGCTACTAAGATCCAGTTATAAATTAGTTTTCATGTCAGTATTACATTACTAAACACATAAAAACTAGTAGAGTACTTAACTTTGGGCTGGATAGATATGTATATTAATTGCATTGGCATAGATGACTCCCAAAAACCTAAGAGATTGGGGTTTAAAAGACATTTGCTTTGAAGAACAGTATTTTCTACAACATATACAATTGGATGAACCAAGGCCACTTCCCAAGCTGTACAATGTAGTTTCTTCCTAGCAACATCCAGCCACTGCTGAAAGAATATAAAGCTGACCTCATTACTATTTACTTTGGCACTCTGATGCTTGGATGACTATAGACATTACAGAAGTAGTTATGTGTGGGAAAATAATCCCAGGATATTTTAAATATGAGGGACACTTAAAACAAATGACTGTCATTTGGAAGATCCTTCAAATTGTTTACATAGGATGATGATGTCTCCATATGCTATGATTCATAATGCTGAATGGAGGCCATTGTATATGTTTGTTTATATAATCAAGAGCCTAATGATAAGGTTAAATTATGATTGTGGTTAAGACTCATGGCCACTGCTGGGCAGGATTTGATATGAATTATCTATTACGGTGAAAGTATCTGCTTTGAAAATCCTTTATTAATTTAAAAGACAATAATAATTGTCTGGAACTAAGAAAAATGTTTTGAATTGGTGAAGTTTTGTTAGACTTTAAAATGATCTGAAATGAAATAGATCAATAAAGCAATAAATAGCATGCTATCATGAAAGGGAAGAATATTAATTTATAACTTCAAGAAATTATGTAGCTAAAGGTCTAATTGTTTAACATGTTGAAGATCATAAACAAGGCTTCCCTAAGAAAGCGTCCCCCTGTCATTACACTGCAGTTCTCAAAAATCTGCATCTAACACATTGCCCAATTGTACCAATTCATCATTTATTTCAGTCACATACTTGACTATAAAGCTATGCGATTTCATGATTACAGCCAGCCCAGGTCTGTCCCTCTTGCAATGATCTAAGTAAAATATAAAATACATGCCCAGCTGTCTCTTAAAGGTTTTATCCATTTCTCTACTCTTACTGTTCTATTCTAGCTAGATAACTGATTTTTTTTTAATCAGGGTTTTTTAATACAAGTTTAGTGGGAATAATGAGGTCTGATGGTCACTAATTGGACAGGTATGAAACACATGCTTTTTGTTGCATCAGCTTATGTTAATGTGATTTTAAATTCTATGTCCAGTAATATTTGGAGTAGAGTTAAAACTTTAGTACAACATCTAGTCATAGAAACCATGAGGGAGAAACTTGAAATTTTGTCTTCTCCCTTAGCACATGTTTGACTTCTCAGGAAAATTCAGAGAAAATGAAAAATGCTAATAATGTCTGTAAGATTCTTTACTTTTTTTGCTAGGAATAAAACTAACATAATATTTGTTAAAACATTGAATAAAATAATATCCAAGTCCCTTGTTCCCACCACAACTTTCATGCTTTTATATGCAAAAATACTTCAGAATTCTGTATTTTTCCCCATTGAAGAGAAGAAGCAGTAGCATTTAAAACAGCATTATCTTCATGTGGCTTTCTGGCATGCATATTTGAAAAAGAGGTTTACTGAATTCACTCCAAGTATGTATCACTAATTGTGTATGCACACATGCATGTGCACATATGCATATATCACTATCTACACAAAATACTTTGGGGAATTGTTTCTAAAAATAAATGTTGGGAATAATGATGACATTAATTCCAATGTAAACCAAAAACATATATGTAAAAATATCTGATATTGATAAAAATATGTGGATGCGTATGTAAAACAATTGCATTAGTATGAAAAGTTTACCAGTTTCATATATCTGCTGTTAGCATTAGACGTAGTGGATAGCTTGCTCCAATCCCACTACATATTGGCAAAACCAAGATCAAGATAATCTTTAAATCATGATCAAGATAAATTCTCCTCCCTAATACCATCCCGTTCTCAAGAATCAAGTCACTGCATTGACACAGAAATCCCATTCGTGCACTAGAATAAATAGTGAAGTTCCATCTAGAACACTGATTTATTGAGAAGAGTTATTTCCAAACATGTTGGATTACAACTCCCATTGTTCACAGTTAGCATACTTAGAGGCTATATTAGGGAATGTGGGCAGGTAAATTTCTGTAGGCTAGATATTCAAGACTGGCAGTGTAGCAGTTTTCAAAACCATCATTGGATCATAATGCTTTGCTAAGGGAAGAATCCATCAAACAGTGTTAGGGCAGTGTAGGTGCCATTAAATTATAGTCCCTTGAACTATTAATGATGCTTGGAATATAAAATAGATTTCTTAATATCTTAATTTGACTAGCATGGGTGTGTGTTCGGGATGGGTAGGTTATGGCAACCACCTGTTTGATCTCACCCAAATAATGGAAAATGGTAACTTGCATAAGAGGCCAGAAAGAACTCAAGTTCCTGATAGTATAAATTAGGAGGATGGCAGCTGTGGCATTTCTGCCTCTGGACCTAAGTACAGTGATCTCTAGCAAGACCCAGAAGAACAATTTATTTAAATTCTCCATCGTTTTGTTATTGCATCTAGATTGCATATATCTGGAAATTACCAGATGGCAGCATAGAACATTTTTCTATATTGTTCAGCTGTTGACTAGGGATGTTGATTTTACAGCGGAAATCGGGTAGCCCAAATCTGTCCATGCTAAACTATTTTACATACTTAGCAATTGCTAGGTAACAAATGCCTTAAGTTTTTTTCTGCACTATAAGAAAATACTTATATTTTTAGATTCCATGTATGGGTACTGTTAATACATTTGCTGTATTTATTTTAACCAAGCTGTTTGCTTCTTTGAAATAAATGTATTCTATATCCCAAACAAAACCAAACATAATATGCATAGTTTTATATTCAGTAATATTGAAATATTTCTGGTTTTATGAATATTTGTGTTGTGTTTGATTTCTAAATATACTCTTGCACAATGATTGTACTCAGTGTTCAGAATTTCATGTTGTACAATATCTTAATATATAGAACACAGATAAAATATATGGTAAAATAAATCCACCTAAATTTATTTTCTATTGAGTCTGCCTGTTTATTAGAATGCTGATGTTGATGTGATGAAGATGTGAAAATTAAGCATTTTTATTTGCAGTTTTTAGAGAACAGGCTGTGTTCTTCTAAGATTTACCCTTAACCAGAATGTAATATACCAACCCCTTGCATGTTTAAATTTCTGTTTCTATAATCATAAGAGTTACTAAATATTAGTGCTACATTTCTCCAGCACAAGAAAATAATTTTTGCATGCAGTTCTGTATACTGAAAAATACATACAGTAAAACAGAAAAGCAAAGGTTGCCTCATGCATCATATATAGTACTTACATGCTGTCATTACATATCATGTTCTATACATTATCCTAGTCTATGAATTAGTGTTCCTGTTTGTACTGTAATCATTCAGCATTATAAACTACATTAATATATTTTAATTGATTATACAGTCTTGCTAAGAGTGCTATGGCTCAATGATTATCGACACTATTTGACAGCTGGAAAGCTGACAGCCTGAATTCAAGACCCTTGCGGGGTGGGTCGGGTCTTGAACCCAGGTGAGCTCCTGTTACTTGCCCTAGCTCCACCTAGCAGTTAAAAAGCAAGCAAATGCAAGTAGATAAATAGGTACCACTTTGACGGGAACAGCTTTCTATGCTCCTTAGGATATAGTCATGCTGGCCACATCACCACAAAAATGTCTTCGGATAATGTTAGCTCCCTCAGCTAAGAAATGAAGATGAGCACTGTGCCCCCTAGAGCAGGGGTGTCATTCATGTTGTCACGATGTCAAGACAACATGACATATCGGGACTTTCCCCCCTACACTAAACTGGGTGTCAGCATGATCAGTGTGTGATGCATCTGGCTCGTGGGCCAGGAGTTTGACAGCCCTGCCCTAACAGATAACATAACCAGAGTTGGAAGGGACCTTGTAGGTCATCTAGTGCAACCCCCCGCCCAAGCAGGAGACCCTACACCATTTCTGACAAATGGCAGTCCAATCTCTTCTTGAAAGTCTCAAGTGATGGTGCTCCCACAACTTCTGAGGGCAAGCTGTTCCATTGGTTGATTGTTCTCACTGTCAGAAAGTTTCTCCTTATTTCCAGATTAAATCTCTCCTTGTTCAGTTTCCATCCATTATTCCTTGTGTGGTCTACAGGCGCTTTAAAAAATAGTTTGACCCCTTCCTCCCTGTGGCAGCCCCTCAAATATTGGAACATTGTTATCATGTCTGCCCTGGTTCTTCTCTTTATTTGACTAGCCAAGCCCTAGAGTCGGACATGATTGGAGAGGGGAAATCTTTACCTGCTGCTGCTCTTCTTCTTCCTCCTCCTCCTCCTCTTCCTCCTCCTCCTCCTCCTACTACTACTACTATTTGCTGCTGTTCCTCCTCCTAGTACTAGTAGTACTTTTTTTCCCCAAACATTCTATGCTAGTGACTTCAGAAGGATACAATGAACATATTGGCTTCCATCTGAACTGGTGGTGAGGGAAAAACTATAACAAAAGATTGAACTCTCATGGAAGAAGGCTTGAAATTGCTGGAAGCAATTTGTAAATACATAATTTCCAAAATATGGACAGATACTCTTCCACCCCCTACTTTCAATCCTCTGGTGTCTTTAAAATGAGGGCAATAAAGTGTTACAGTGCCCTGTTTTGGGAAAAATAAATACCTATGGAAGTGCAATTAAAATAAATTACATTCTTTAGAAAAAAGCACTTTAAAATATAGCATAATACTAATTTTCCAATTTCTGAATGAACACGAGTTGTAAATATGTCTGCCAACTTCTGTAGGCAGAAGGGGAAAAAATCACTGCCTTTTCTGATAATGGCCAAATGTTAGTCCATTATGGAACTAGACTACATAAACAACATAGACTACATAGACAACATAAAACTTCCCTATGTTGCATAAAATCAAAGATCCAAATGTTCTGTCTTCTAGCCGTTACTATTCCTTGGGAAATGCAGTACCAGAAAACCACAATAAACCTACATTATCATGTTTAATATCACATGGCTATGATTTGGGAATAACTAGATAAAATTTGAGGGGGACAATTATCCCCAAATGAAAGTGTGGATGTATAACATTTATAGTAAATATGGTTTTTGGAGATGATCATAAAGACGAATAAATTATATATTGTAAACATTTTGTATGTCTGAGTGAAAAAGCTTCAATCCTAATTAGAGGAGCTGTCCCAAAGGAAGTAATAAATGAAAATTGTGTTGGTTCCACATTTACTGAGTAAACCTGTACACAACCAGTCTTCCAATTGTTTCCTTGTCTTACGTAGATTTTCAGACACTTCCCTTACACGACTTTACAGCTTTATAAAAAATTTTTTGAAAATTTTATTGATTTTTAAAAACAAACATAAACAAACAAAACATAAAACATAAAAACAT
This sequence comes from Hydrophis major, assembly GCA_033807585.1. Classification (NCBI taxonomy): domain Eukaryota; kingdom Metazoa; phylum Chordata; class Lepidosauria; order Squamata; family Elapidae; genus Hydrophis; species Hydrophis major. Next base: position 146,838,293 of record CM066330.1, read on the forward strand.
AAAACATCTTTTTTGAAAGCAGCATAATCCCAGGTTACATCTCTTCGTAAAGACACAAATTCAAGTTCATTCTCATTTTTATATTCCATTCCATATCTTATTACTACCCTGTTTCTCCAACAATACGGCCTCCCCCAATAGGAAGTCCCAGCATGTTTTATAGGCATGAAATGAAATTAAGCCCCTCCCCCCAAATTAAGGCTTATATTAAAACATGTGAAATGTGGAGGAATGGTGGAGGGGCTTGCTGTTAGGAAGTACTTTTGTTGCACACCCAGATATGGTGCTGCCTGCGTTGACCCCGATACGAAGTGCCCCACCAATGCCAAGGTCAACATCCAAGCTGTCGCCGCCCGCCTGCCCAAAGATGCAAGGGGGGGGGAATTAAGTCACCCCCGAAAAGACGACCTAGCCATTTTTTCAGGGCTCAACAAAAAATAAGACCCGGCCTTATTATATGAGAAACATGGTATTCTACATTTTCTATATAGCTTCTCCCCTCTTTTAACTTTCTTAATTTTATTTTATTTCACCCCAATTCAAATAATTGTACTTATATTCTTTGTCTGTTCTGTTTCAACTGTCTACTATCTTTTCTCATTAAACAAACTTTCTCCTGGAATCACTGATTGGAGTATGACGCCTTTATATCTTTCCCCTAAAATTATAACACTTAATATAATACATAACTTCTGTTCGGATTTTGCTTGGTACATTCTAAAACTACACACTGTATTTTGAAAAAAAAAAATTATAAATGTATAATATTATTAAAACAACAATCCATACCAATTCAATTCTATCATTAATATTAATATTCATTTAAATCTTAACGTTTTACACATTACTTTTCAAATAAGTATCATACTTCTATGGGAACACTTATAAACTTTCCATAGTTAATTCCCCCCCACTTCACTTATATTTTATAAAACATTGAGTAATTAAAATGTTCCCATTCCTTCCTAATTCAATTCCCTCATTTATTTTGTTTCGTTTATTTTGTTCAACAAAAGTTTCGCTAAATTACACTATTTTATCCCACTTTTTAATCATACGTTGTTTCCAATTTTTTAACATTATTTCTATTACAAATATAACAATACAATCTTATGTACCTTCACAGAATCCCGCTTTCAATTAAATTTTCACCCATTATCTCTAAATAGGTCCTGTTTCTTTACATCTTGCTCCAAACCTTTGTAACTTCTCTTCCTTTCCTTCTTCCCTTTCTTCTCTCTCCCCTTTTTACCCCCCCCCCGTCTCTCCACCTCCATTTCCCTCTTCTGTATTCCCCTTTTCTGTTCCTTTCCAACTTTATATCCACTTTTCAAATTATTTTTCCCTTTTTTCCCCCTTTTTTCTATGTTAATAGAAAACAAATGTAGGGCAAAATAATTCAGGATCTTCTAGTTTATGAGAGGGTGAGAAGCTAATTAAATCATAAAAAGATATTCAAATGAAGTCAAGTTAAGTTTAGAGTTATGTAACCAGAACCAGTAAGACCAGAGCAAAAATAAAAGCTGATAGTAATTAAAGATTTTAAGTAGGAACTTTTTTTTTTTTAACATAGAACAGATTATTTCCAGATTACTTCTTGGAGTTACATCTTATAATTAGCTACTTTGTCTTCCAAAGCATTTAACAGCCAGACCTGTTTCATCACTTCTAATGATTAAGAAACAGAATTGTTCTAAAAGCAACAGCATCATACTAATTTTGTAATATACTATATAGCTCACTTAAATTTGTTTTCTAACTCTTCACCATTTGCAAATAAACATACCATTTGGGTTTCACACACACATACATTCAAAGAGGAACTCTAGGAGGTATATGATATTACTTTAGTCAGTGAGAATTCTATCAGAAATAGATTTTTTTACAGTAAACAGTAGCAGATATTTAAATTTTTATATATATATATTTAACATGTAATATGAACAGTGTAGAATGTATTACAGGTAAACTCTGCCCAGAGCCTGGAGTTCTGGATCCTGATGGGGCTCAAGGTTGATTCAGCCTTCTATCCTTCCAAGGTTGGTAAAATGAGGACCCAGTTTGTGGGGGGAAATGTGCTGACTCTGTAAACCACTTAAGGCTGTAAAGCACTGTGAAGTGGTATATAAATGCTATTGCTATTGCTATCTGTATTAGAATACAGATAGTCCACAACTTACAACAGTTCATTTAGTGACCATTGAAAGTTGGAGTGTTACTGAAAAACTCACTTAAGAGTTGACTTGCTTAGCATTTTGGGCTCAATTGTAGTCATAGGTTGAGATTACCCGTATTCAGAAATTTATTGCAGTGCTAATTAACTTTTAATCATTATTGCTACAGAATAAAAATTTTATCACACACACACACACACACACACACACACACCTATTACAATCTGCCACCTTCCAACGTCATATGTAAATCTTAAACTGAGTGTAAATGAGCTATATTATATGGTTCATAAAATCAGCAGATTATAAATATTTTGGCTATGGAAAGTAAAATAAGTTGCTGTTTCAATTCTTGTCTTGCATTCTAATTTGCTGTCCTTCAGATGACCTGAGAGTTTCTCCCTTAAACTTCTGCAAGTTTGATGCCCAATTGTCTTATGCACGTTGTGCAATTTCTTCATAAATCTCTTTGGTAGGAAAAAAAATGAAGCAATTATTTGGATTCAGTGGTTGTTTCTATTGGAATTGGTATTAACTTACAGCTGTTAGCAGACTTATGGCACAGTCTAAGCTTTATTAAGTAGAGTCCTGCTGATAGAAGCTATTGATCCAATAGCTAGCACAGGTGTACTATGCTATAATATGTTCTTCCTCCACTATGCTTTATTTCCCTCTAGGGATAACCAATCGGAGGAATTGACCTGCTTGCCCAGAATGTGGAGAAACTAATGTGCAGTTTGATTTCAATTGTCAGTCTGATTGCTAACCTTGTAAATCAAATCTCAATTCTGCAAGGATTGCCACTTCTGCAGTTCTTTGTTACGTATAAATAATATGAAAGGTGGCCTAATTAACAACTGCAGTATCGCTAACACTAAATAAGCATTCATCTGCAAATATCCTGCCTGTGCCCCATCTATTACAGGAATAAGAAACATTTCCAGGTGATCTCCCTAAATAACATGCTATAGAACAACCAGTAGAAAATACATGGTTTTGCAATTAATTTTTTTCTAAAAATTAAATCAAATTTTAAAAAATAACATATTCCAAAACAAGCATTTATTGTTATGCATAATTGACTAAGAGCAGGAAGGACCCAAATGAGATATAGTTCTATACAGAAGTAAGTTCTACTGATTCCAATAAAACATGACACCAAGAATGGGAATGTACACTTAAGCTGTATCATCATGTTTTTACTCTTCAGTTTGTTGAAGCCTATTCAAAGAAAAGGACATGTGGAGAACAGGCTAATAAAGCAACATCATGTATATCCATCCATTTTATCACTTTTTAGTTCTATGCAATGGACTGCTAATGGCTTTAAGAAGGATTCAGCTATCTATTTTCTTATGTGACCTCTTTATAAATGCATCTATGCTCTTCTAAAATAGGCTAAGGCAAAATGTTGCATGTAGAATGCCTCTGTGAGTGTAACTCCCTTTTACATTTATATTACAAAACACTGAGTGAACTGAAAATGTGGGAAAGGAACTGGACATATCTATAAGGTTTAGCTTCAAAATGATTTGGAAGAATAACACCTCTGGGTTATTCACTAAAGCAGAGCTGTCAAACTCTTAGCCCATAGGCTGGATGCCTCACACTCTGGTCACGCCCATGTCCAGTTTAGCAAAGGGGGGGGAGTCCCAATACATCACATGACATTGCTCTGACGATGTGAGTTTGACACCCCTGCACTAAAGCATATCTTTATCAGATTTCTGCATGAGGAGCTTCCTTGAAGCAATAGCATGTTTTCATGCAGAAAAGAAAAAGATGCTTTAATTAAGAGCAGAGAAGTGCTGAAGCACTTTTTCCACATGTTTGAAGCAAGAATAGCTTTAGCATCTGTAATGATTAAAACGTGCGCCCATAACCTTTGACCTGTGGCAGAAAACAGGGGAAAGGTTCTTCAAAGTAATGAATCTTGCTTATTGAATTGCATTCCCCAATGCCATCTGTTTAATGCATATTGTGTACTTTTCTAAACTCAGTATCGTGTGACACAAATGAAGAGGGACAGGTCTTAGTGATCTGAAAGACAGAAAGATTCCTTACAATTATCCAAGAATTCTACATACTGATTTATTTCAAGCTGACACCATAATATTAAAGTTCAATTAGACAGTTAATTACCAGTACCTCCACATATTTCTGAGTATGCAATATATATGCATATGTATTTACTTTTAGTACTGTATAGAGTTCTTTCAGTAGGGCATTAGACTTTTAGAGATGGCAGTAAAATTGCACTTATCAGAGATCACAATTATTCCCTTTTTATATTCAGTATAATTTCATACATTGGCAAAGTCAAAATACAGTCTTTGCTGCATGATATTTAATCTATTAAAGAGTCCTTGGAGATGCATTGAAAATGCATATGTTTATGATAGGATGAATATTCTCTTTAGAAAACATCTTTGCATTATTTTTACTCTATAACAGGACATTACTGCATTGACTTTCACCTTTAAAACAATCTATCTGCAAGATCTGCAGTATTTATCTTTTGATTCCCACTACATTGTGCCTGGAGTCTGGAGTTGGTCTGTTAAAATTTAACACCCTATCTTTTAAATATTCATCTCTTGTTTAAACTGGCTGTTGTTATGCAACATTATTATGCCAAGGCATAAACCTTGTTTTTGAAAAGCAAAATAAATCACTGAAAGCAAAACACACCCACTCCAGAATCAAGAGCTACATTTCTACTTTGACTGTAGTACAGCTACTTTGAGCCTATCCCTCCTTGTATAAAAGTGGTTCAACTCCATATTATTATGTATATCATCATGAATTGATCCATACAGATTCTTCCATCAACTACGATTGTCTGTTATTAATTCAACCATTTATTTGGCCTTAAAGACCCATTTGCCTCTAATTATATCTATCCTAAATAATTATGTCACTTGCAAATTGTTCACCCTCTGTTTCTACATCGTTAATGAGTATACTGAACAACACCATCTGTTCAGATTGTTCTTTTCCTAATTATAACTTTAAGAAAAGGATTAAGGAATCCCTTGTACAGCCAATCCTAGTAAAGACTCCCCTAGTAAACATTTAGTTCTTGCAGCAGTCAGCTAAAGATTTGTTTAAATGGCTGGACCAGATTGGAGTGAAGTTTTATTTCACAGGTTTGTTTGGATTTACTATCAGTAGCAATAAAACTAAATGGTTTACAGATCTAATGTAGACCTTGTTATGTTCGGTGCATGGCACAAGAAGCGGAGACGAGTCGATGAACATTGAACTTCAACTCTTTATTCAACATGAGTTTGAATGCAGGGTCATAAGATTTATGTGGAAGGGAATGAGATTAATGGGGTTTTACATTTTTAAATTGCGTAGAGATCATTGTATGGTCGGTTGTGTTTAGTTTTAATTTAATTTAATTTTTTTTCTTTTAGTGGTGTTTGTCCAGTTTTTACTTGTGGAAGAGCACCTCATTTCGTTGCACCCGCTTGCGAGTGTAATGACAAATAAAATCTAAATCTAAATCTAAACATGGTGCAACAGCTCTGAAAACGGCCTCAACAGCCCCCTTTATATAGGCAAGCTTTTGGGTATTTAGCCAATGAAAACACAGGAACGCTAGCTCTTTTAACCAATGAGAAAGGCTCATTAATAGCCAATCAGATTCTCCTGAATGGACCAATCCGATATCGCTATTATCGGCCAATCAGAAGTGCAGGGCCAGAACCTTGCACTTTGCTTTAAGGTTTCAACAAGCTTTATTCAAACACTTTTATTAATTCACAACACCCCTTCCTCCCGGGTTCCGTTTAAGGGGTGTGGTAACGTAGTCTTTGAGGTAGGCAGGTTGTTTTGATTGTCTATTTGATTTACGCTGTCCTCCCGGTATTTGTCTTGAGTCTTATGTAGAGTTCTTTTGACGTTATCTGGTGAACAGGGTGCCTCTGATTCTGTATCTAAATTCCCGTTCCCATTTATGTCCTCGATATCTCTTTGAGGCGAGTTAACCCCTGTCCCCGATCCTTCTTCACATGTTGAGTCTGAGCGGTCGTTTGTTCCGCTTGTGCCTTCCGCCGTTCCAAACTCAGGCTCCTCGGCGTCTCCTCCCCCCTCAGTTTGGAAATCACCGGAATCGTAGATCCCCGACTGCAGCCTTGAACGCAGCTGATCAATATGGCGCTTCCATATTTTATCATCGCGACATTTCACTCGGTATGATCTGGGTCCGGTTACTTGGATTACAGTCGCCATAAAAGTTTCTCGCGAAAACCAAGTCGCCTACCTGGAAATTTCGGCATTTCCCGCTGGATCCGTGTGGTTTTTCAGGTTCGTACAAGGGTGTAGTTGGTCCAGGTGGGAGCGGAGTTTCCGTCCCATCAATAACTCAGTGGGAGTTTTGTTGGTGACGCTGTGTGGAGTGATGTGCTGCAAAAGGAGTATCCGGTTAATCTTGTCTTCAATATCGCCATAGTCCATTTTATGTAGAGTTCTTTTGACGAATTGTACCATGCGCTTGGCCCTTCCATTAGCCGCAAGATGCGCCGGTGAAGTTAGCGCATGGCGAATACCACGGTTCACCAGGTACTGTTCAAAAGAAAGCGCAGTAAACTGGGGCCCATTGTCAGATACCAGAACGTCCGGTAATCCGTGTGTTGCAAATAATCTGTCCAATTTCCTGATGACCGCTTCGGTTGTTGTATTTTTCATCACATGGATTTCGAGCCAGTTCGAGTAGGCATCCACTGTTAATAAAAATGTGTGTCCATTCATAGGTCCCGCAAAGTCCAGATGAATACGGGACCATGGTCCTCTGGGTGTTTCCCATTTTGTTGGGGTTGCTTTTGGTGGGGCATTGCTGATTTCCTGGCATTTGGAACAAGTCTTTACCCAGGATTCGATCTGCTTGTCTATGCCCGGCCACCACGCATAGCTTCGTGCGAGTGCTTTCATGCGCATGATGCCGGGGTGGCCATCGTGCAAGGTTCTCAGTACCGCTCACTATAACCGCTCTGGGACAATGACTCTATCGCCCCAAATGATGCAGCCCTTCTGGGAAAACAGTTCCATCTGTTGACTTTTGAAGGGGGCGTAATTGTCAGGGATTTGGTCCAATGGCCATCCACGTTCTACCCAACTGAGGACACATGCTAAAATGGAATCATGTTTAGTTTCAATTGCGATATCGCGAGCTGTCAGCGGAGGTTTTTGGAGTGTCTCGATCTGCAGTGTTGTGACGGTCAGAGCAGGGTCATCAACGGTTTCTGGAAGCATGGCTTAATGCGTCAGCGTGGGGAATGGCTTTCCCCGGGCGGTGTTGCAACTTATAATTATAGGCAGCCAAGAATTCTGACCAGCGAGTCATTCTGGGAGATAATATATAAGGGGTTGGTTTATCTCCTGCTATTATTCCCAGTAAAGGTTTGTGGTCATTTATTATAGTGAAAGCTTGCCCATAAATATATTCATGAAATCGTTTAACAGCAGATACAATAGCAAAAGCTTCCTTTTCGATTTGACTGTAATTGTGTTCTGCTTTTAACAGTGTTTTTGAAAAATAGGCAACAGGGGCTTCACTTCCGTTTGGTAAAATGTGGCTCAAAATGGCGCCCACTCCGAAAGGTGATGCATCACAAGTAACAGTCAAAGGCAAGGTCTCATTATACTGCATCAAAACAGTGTCGGAGGTCAATAAGCTTTTTACTTGTTGAAACGCCTGTTCCTCTCGGTGCCCCCAAACCCAGGTTGCTTTTTTGTCTAGTAAACGATGTAGGGGTTCGGCTACGGTTGCCTTGTGAGGCAGGAAGACGTTATAAAAATTGATAAGGCCTAAGAACGCTTGAAGATCCACCTTATTTCGGTGTCTTGGGGCGTTTTTGATTGCCCTCAATTTGCTATCGGTGGGATGAATGCCCTGTTTATCTATTAAATATTCTAAAAATTCTACTCGATCAGTGCATAGTTGACACTTGTTTTTCTTAACTTTGAGACCCGAGTCTTTAAATCTCTGAAGAACCAACCACAGGCGCTCCCTTAGTATTTCTTGAGTCGGAGCAGCAATTAAAACATCATCAAAATAGGGGACAATGCCTTTTATCCCTTGTAATAGTCTTTCCATCAAACTTTGAAAGATTCCCGGAGCCACGCTTACTCCAAATTGGAGTCGGTTATATTTAAATGCACTTCGGTGCATAACGATCGTTTGAGCCTCTGCTGTTTTTCTGTCTACAGGCAGTTGTTGGTATGCCTTGGCTAGATCTAGTTTAGCAAAGACTTTTCCGCCCCTCAGGGAATGGAGAAGGTGTTGCACCACCGGTACCGGGTAAGTGTTTTGCTGCAGGGCAAAAGTGTTTTGCTTCAGGGTGGCTCGGTAGTCCCCACAAATTCTTAACGATCCATCTGGCTTGATGGGTGTCATGATTGGGGTTTCCCAGGGAGAATGGTCGGTTGGTTCTAACACCCCCTGGGCTATTAATTTATCAAGCTGCTCGTCAATCTTTGGTTTAAGGGAGAATGGGACTCGACGAGGCTTAAGGCGGATGGGAGCTATTTTGGGGTTGAGATTAAATGACATCGGGGTCCCCTTGTACTTGCCTAGTTTGTCTGCAAAGACGTCCTGGAATTCTTGGATGAGAGCCTCTTCCCAGTCGTTGCTGCTGGTTCGGTGAATGCCGGCTACTTCAATTCCAAGTGGAGCGAACCATTGAAGGCCTAACAAGCTAGGCCAATCCCTGTCGACTACAGTCAAGGGTAGAGATGCAGTACGATTTTTAAAGGAGACACAGACTTGGCTGGATCCAACGACTGGAATTCGATTTCCTTGATAATCTTTGAGTATGATTCTTTGGAATCGGAGGTCTTGTTGCCAGACGGTAGGGATGAGCTGCTTGAGGGTCTTCCAGGAAACCATCGAGAGGGACGACCCTGAATCGATTTCCATCATACAAGGCTGGTTTTCGATGGCCACCTTCACCCGGATCTTCTTGGCGTCCAGTGATGAGGCGTGACCAATCGTAATAGTTTGGTGTGCCTCTTCTCGCTTCGTTGAGTGGTTTAGGGGTCTGTTTCTGTAGGAGTGGTTGTTCCATTGGTGGTTCAAGGGTTCTCGCTTTGCAGGATGGCTTCCTGTAGATTGGCGATAGTTAGCCCCCTTCGGGTTTTGGCTGGGTCCTTGCTTGCTTCTACAGACCCGTCCGATGTGGCCTCTTTTCCCACACACATGGCAGAGCGTGTCGAGGAATTTGCAGTCTGATCGGGGGTGGTTTGCCCCACAACCAGCACATTGGTACTGCGATTTCTGGCGTTGGTCTTGTTCAGACTGGAGCCGGTTGACCTCTTCTTCATCGCTTTCTGATGGCAATTTGAGGTCCTCGTGGTGGGCTGTCATTGCCGGTTCTTCTAAGTGAGGTGAAACTTCACTGGCTAGTTGGTGAAGTGGAGCGTGGGTGCGGCGCATTCGAGCAGCTGACTTCCTGGTTGCTTCTGCTGCAGTAGCGTCAGCGATGGCATCTTTAAGGCTAATGTTGCCTTTCGCCATCAGCTTACTCTGCGCGCCTGGAGCATCTAATCCCAGAACTATTCTGTCTCTCAGGGCTTCTTCTAGGTCGGTAAACCCGCATAGGCCTAGATTCCGGAGATCCGTTATGAAATCTGCAACGCTTTCGCCCTTCCGCTGATCTCTCTGGTAAAATCCATGCCTTCTCACGAGCGTTGATACGGTCGGTGCATAGTGGGCCCTTAGCAGGGGTTCGAGGACGTCCCAGTCCATGGACTTCACTTCTGCCGGTTTCGCTAGTGCCTTGGCCATCTTGAATACGGTTGGCCCGCAATGAGTTAGGAATACCACCCGTTTCTTTCCAGTAGTGGCATCCTTCAAATTATTGGTCTCCAGAAACATCTGGAAGCGATCCATATATGAGTCCCAGTCTTCTTGTGCTGGGTTGAATGGAGTGGGTGGTATGACGCTGCCGGACATGGTTCCACCGTTGGTGCGTTTCAGCCACGTGCTCTGTTATCGCTCTGTAGTGTTCAGTCAGCTCTGACGTCTCCACATCCCACCCTCATCGCCAGTTTTATGTTCGGTGCGTGGCGCAAGAAGCGGAGACGAGTCGATGAACAGTGAACTTCAACTCTTTATTTAACATGGTGCAACAGCTCTGAAAACGGCCTCAACATACCCCTTTATATAGGCAAGCTCTTGGGTATTTAGCCAATGAAAACACAGGAACGCTAGCTCTTTTAACCAATGAGAAAGGCTTGTTAATAGCCAATCAGATTCTCCTGAACGGACCAATCCGATATCACTATTATCGGCCAATCAGAAGTGCAGGGCCAGAACCCTGCACTTTGCTTTAAGGTTTCAACAAGCTTTATTCAAACACTTTTATTAATTCACAACACCCTTCATAGACCTGAGTTCCACATCCAGTTTTAAGACATGAACATTACTTGTGTAAGTTCATTATGAGTGACCAAATACCCAACTTTGATATAATGATTCTGCTCTGCTTCCTTAAACCATGAAATGTAACACAGTAATTTGCAGCTATTATTTCTGGTATTAGGCGTTGCAAAAATCTATACAATGCCTAGAAACATTCTATCTCTCTTTGATGCATTGTTCATATCTGTCATGGAATATTTGTTGTTATATTGCAGGGTGTAATGCATTTGTAATTTATTATATGATGACCATTCATTTTGTTGTGTTGATTCCAATTTATTTTGTTTTAAATCCTCTCACCTCTTTTAATATTGTTCATAGGCATATTTGCTTTTATGTCTTTACACTCAGTTTAGATTTTTACTACATAAACATATTTCTGCTTGTTGTAAGCCAACAACAAAATAATGAATGTTTGACTTGTAAGCTTAGAACAGAAAGTATCCCGTGAGCCTGGTTGAGTTGCTGAGTAAACCAACCAATAGAATTTAGCTACTGTGTTTTGGGGCTTAGTACAGTTTATGTACCCAACCAACGATGATTTTATCAACAAACATGATCTAAAAACCAGGACTTTGCACAATAGCCAGCATCAATGAGAACACTCACCTTCAGTCTGTTACCTTGAGATGTGTGGTGATTGCACACTCAGAATTCCTAGTCCATGTTTCTATGTTCCTGGCCAACTCCAGCAAGTAAGGAAGCATTCAAGATTGACATGGACTACATGCAATATTTTGCTTTTCCAAAACTTTGTAAGATGAGAAATGGTCTTGAGAGTTTTCTTGATAGTCAAATATTCCTTTATCACTAAGTTTGTATCTCAGTGAGCAATTAGGAGGCTAGGGTTCCCATCAGAGAATAGCATAAGACTGAAAAATAAACCAAGAAAATGATGCAAAACCCTGAAAAGATTATCTTATGTTTCAAAATTCATCAGTATGAATTTAATTTAAGGCATGGCTGTCAAACTCACAGCTTGTGGGCTGGATGCGTCACATGCTGGCCACGCCCAATTTAGCAAAGGGGAAAAAAGTCCCAATACATCATGTGACAACGCTGTGATGATACTATGAGTTTGACATCCCTGGTCTAAGGGACCAATGAAATAAATGTTGCCTGTATATGTTTTACTCTACACATTCAATTCTCAATGAAGGTTACCCACCTTTCTTAGTCAGGTTTAGTCAGAACAGAATAGAGTACAGTAGGGTAGAAAACAGAATAGAAAATAGAATAGAAAATAGAATAGAATAACACAGTTGGAAGGGATCTTGGATATCTTCTAGTCCAATCTCCTGCTAAGGCAGAAATCCCTATACTATTTCAGACAAATGGTTGTCCAATCTCTTCTTAAAAACTTCCAGTGTTGGAGCATTCACAACTTCTGGAGGCAAGTTGTTCCACTGGTTAATTGTTCTGTCAGGAAATGCCTTCTTAGTTCTAAGTTGTTTCTCTCCTTAATTAGCTTCCATCCATTGCATCCTGTCCTGCCTTCATGTGCTGTAGTTTGGAACAACTAAGGGGATGTATCAGATGCATTTCATTCTGCAAGGTGGTTTTGTTTGTGATTGTCCATTTACAATGAATGCTATGATGGACTTTAATTGCTTGGGATGTACAGAAAACATCAATAATAAATGAAGTATAGGGATAGGGATGCTCAATGTTTATATGACAATTCTTTTTGTCACAAGCCCATTGGATCCTTCCTCACACTGTCAGACTCTGTAGAGAATATTTCACAGGTTACCACATTCTCCATTACAGCCACTTTGTGAAAGTTTCAAGACATATTCTTAAAATTTCAAATGTCCCTCCTGGCCCTTGTACTAATATATGTTCAGGTGCCATGTGCAAATTAGAACATTACATATAAATCAAAACTAATCACCATAAAAAAAATCTTGTCCATACTGTAGAGGATTCTGAAATAATTCCTGTGAACCTGATCAATATTTCCCATCTTTACTTTGCAGAAGTAACAAGTTAATAGGTGCAAGTCTATAACTTCAACAACTGGAATAGAGGTAGCCTTCTTGTTTGAATAGTTGCTTTTCCTTTTTCTTGTACATCTCTCCCCAAACCATTCTACTCCCAGATCAGTCCCATATTGATAGAAACATTTATTTATTTATTTTATTTTATTTTTATTTGTCAATTGCTTACGAGATAATAGGTATAAGTATATACATAGTTATGAATACATGGATACATATAAGAAAAATTTAAAAAATATATAAAAGAAACAATTGGACAGGGATGGTAGGCATGTTGGTGCGCTTATGCATGCCCCCTTTCCTTTCTTAGGAAAGGGGTGAGGTCAATAGTAGACAGACTAAGGTTAAAGTTTTGGGGGTTTGGGGAAAAAAAACACAGAGTCAGATAGAATATTCCAGACATTGACCACTCTGTTGCTGAAGTTGTATTTCCTGCAATCAAGTTTGGTGCAATTAACCTTGAGTTTGTATCTATTGTTTGCTCTAGTGTTGTTATGGTTGAAGCTGAAGTATTCATTGACAGGTAGGACATTGCAATGTATGATTTTATATACTGTACTTGGATCAGACCGAAGGCAGCATAGTTCTGGGTTTTCTAGGTCTAGAATTTCGAGTCTGGTGGCATAAGATATTCTGCAACGAGTAGAGGAGTGGAGAACTCTTCTTGTGAAATATTTCTGGACTTTCTCAACTGTGTTAATATCAGATACATAATGTGGGTTCCAGACTGATGAGCTGTATTCGAGTATTGGTCTAGCAAATGTTTGGTATGCTCTAGTTATTCATGTAATATTACCAGAGAAAAAGCTACTTAAGATTAGGTTAACAATTCTTAACGCCTTTTTGGCTATATAGTTACAGTGGGCTCTAGCACTTAGGTCATTTGAGATGAGTACTCCAGGATCCTTGACAGAGTTTGGATCATCAACAAGGTCTTGACTATTCAGCTTGTATTTTATTTTCTGATATATATTTTTTTGCCAATATGTAGGACAGAGCATTTATTTGTTGAGATTTGAAGTTGCCATTTGTTTGACCATTCTGATACATAGTCGAGGTCTTTTTGAAGATTAGCAGTATTGTCTGTGGTGTTGAATAGCTTTACATCATCAGTGAAGAGAATGTAGTTGGTCTTAATATGATCACAGAGGTCATTTATGTAGAGTATGAAGAGAGTTGGTCCTAGAACACTGCCTTGGGGGACACCACTGTTGACAGGTACAGAATTCGATAGGATGCTCACAATTTTGATCATTGGTTGTCTGTTTGACAGGAATGCTTCTATCCAGTAATGCAGGTGTCCAGAGATACCGTAAGATTTTAGTTTTAGAGTAAGAGTGGTTTATCATGTACCACTGGATCAAAGGCTTTACAGAAGTCTATGTAGATTATGTCTATAGCTTTGCCCTGATTGAGTTGTGTAGTCCATATGTTTTTGCAGTGTAAGAGTTGCAGATTACATAAAGGTTTTTTTTTTGGCATACACCATTCTTTGTTCTTTCTCAATTTGTACAAAGGGGACTTTGTTTTATATTATTTATTATTTAATTGGTATGCTGCCTGACTCCCAATGACTCTGGGTAGTTAGGGAGGGAATACCCAAAATGTGCTAATGAAGGAAATATTCTGAGGGGTTCCAAATGTCAGCAGGAGGAGAACAGAGGTGGTATTCAGCAGGTTCTGACCAGTTCTGGAGAACCGGTAGCAGAAATTTTGAGTAGTTCGGAAAATCAGCAAATACCACCTCTGACTGGAAATTTTACAGTATCCTTCCCCTGATAGAGCCACCAAGCTATGCCCACAGAACCAGTAGTTTAAAAAAAATGACTCCTACCATTGGAGGAGAATCACTCTGTTGTTCAATATTTAGTGATGGATTCTAAGATTTGAAATGAAGGCTGAAGTTGACTGGTTTGGAAACATTTGTGTCCAACAGATAGTTTTCCATGTGACCTTATCAGACAAACTTATCCTGATCATTCTTATAACATTTCTGCTGTTTTCTTATGACTTCTGTTAGGGATAACATTGGTTACCTAACTTAGTTTGGGTAAAAAATAATTTTTTCAACTATGTTAGTGAGTTTAAGTGTGTGTATCACTTTAACTGTTAAAACATGTATTTTGGGTGCGGTTGTAAAATCACCATAAGAGGGAGCAAGAGAGCTCACTGTTTGCTGGCTTTTACTGGATAGCTGACAATGATGGATTGATGGTGATAACTGCGTGTTTTTCCCTGCTGTTGCTGAAACGAAGAAAAGGGGTTTGATTTTCTTCATATCTCTGACTGCAAAAGAGATATATTGCTGGACTGATTATTTGTAAGTTTACTGACCTCTATTTTTGACACTGGACTTTGCAACTGATTAATACCCGGATGGACTGAACTAGTTTATGACATATGGACTGTTTTGACTATGCTATAACTCTTGCTGGAATAAAAAACTATTTAACTGGCACAGTGTATCTGTCTTACTGAGTGTAAACTACAACAACGTTTATCTCACATCATTTGCCTGCCTGCTAGACTGCCATTGCATGTTTTGCTAGGGTGTGTATCCCTAACAACTTCCTTTCTAACTCTTACTGTGGGTTGGCTCTAAAATCTTTTGAGCAATATGAGATTGCTTCCATCTACGTTTTGCTAATCAGCTGTGACAAGATTTTAAGAAGTTATTATTATGTTGCACTCAACAGGAACTTTTCCACTGAAGCAAATTTATCAATCCAGAAAGCCAACCAGCTAAGAAAACTACATGTCATAAGCAGCCAGTTTCTGTATCAGGGAAGTATTAGAGCTTTCCACCCCTTTTCCCTCCTTCCTGAAATTGATTTCATTAGATATTTCTGGCCAACACGTATGCTCCATTTTTCATCTGTATCCCAGAAGGATTATTTTAGCGATTCACCTTAGATTTCACACAGAATAAGTCTTTGATACCGTAATAGCTTTCAACAAAGAAAAAGGGTATAGTAAAAGGAGGGAAAAAGTACTCTTTCGATGTCTGGAGCTGTGTGGAAATCTTTCTTTTGATTAAGGAACACTTACATAGATGAAAAAAAAAACCCATCAATCGATAAAAAGAGAGGAAAATGATTGTCAGCAGAGCTTTGCTTGACAAGATTGGCAGAAGAGAGTCCATAGATGCTTGTGTATATGTTACTTCCCTCTGCTTCTGCATGGCAATGTCCTGGACCAGTTTCTATTATATTGATAAGGATAGTGATGACAATGATGGTGATGATCATGATATACTTAATTCTTCCATTGGAAGCAACCTTGTCAGAATTCTACAATCTTAACTACACCTATTGGTGATTCTTTCCTGTCTTCGATGGGGGAGAAAGTTATTTCCATGGGGACCAAGATCCCAATGCTAACCTCTTTTCCACTGCCAGATTTATTTATTTATTTATTTGGGGGGGGGGAATGGACAAAAAAAAAAACATCATCCAAAGCAAACTTTGCAAAGAGGGATTGAGGAAGTAAAGCAGTGTGCGGCTCATATGTCTTTCATTTGTTCCTATAAATCCAATAGTAATATAATGTCATGTGAAAGCTCAGGACAGTGTTTTCCCCCCTTTTCTTCTGGTGATACATACATATGTGTGCATGTATGTGTACATATGTGGAAAAAACCTTTGAAAGCCCTCACAGTCCGAGCTTGTGCAGCCCAATAAGAAGGAAAAGGTATAATAGAGTTGTAGGGAGCCATCAGAGGTTTTTCTCTGGCAGTTGTTACACCAGTTTATGCCTGATATTCCAATCTTACACCAACTGCACAAAGGCAAGGCTCAGTCCTAGTCTTGTCTTTTCTGTGTGCCTTAAATAGACTGCCCATTGTTGTTTAATAGTTGTTTCCACTCTTCCACTCTTCTATTCTTCTAATCTTATTGGAAATAGGGGATGTCTCAGCATTTCTTTTAAAAATGAAATAAAGCTCTGGGGTGAGTGGGGGGAAGATTGGCTAATATTTCCATAAGTGTGGTCTGATTGGGGTTTGCTCAAAGCACATTGTACTTTGACACACGCAACTTGCAGAATTTGGGGTGGGTGGAGGACTTTGAAAATGTGCATCTTTTTGAGTGACATGCTAGCAAAGATACATTCACTTTCTTTCTTTTCCCTGAAGAGCAACCCGAACAGGAAGGCAAATAGCAAAACTGAAGATTTGTAAGAAAGTAAAAATATATATATTTATTCATTCATTTCATTCATTCATTCATTCGTTCATTCATTCAATTTCTATAGCTGCCCACCTCTGGCCAGAGTCATTTTTTGAGAAGAGCAATTCAATACAATTCAGAACACTATTACACTTAAAAATTAAAAAAAAATCAAAACAATTAAAAAACAATAGAATCAGTAGAAAACATTAAAGCATCTAATTCAAGATACACAAGAGCAAGATATTTGATCCATTAGCAATATGGCCAAAAAATGGGGCCCTTGGTGCATTCAGATCAAAAAGTATCAATCACAAAGAAGTACAAATAATAGATACATATTCTCTTGTCTTTTCCCAACCAATTTAATTGCCTTATTTTAATATAAAAGATAGACAACAACAACATAACTGGTCCTCATAGTTCTCACAATAATGCTAATCATTAGTAATGCTTGTTCCCTGCATCAATGAGCTTTGGTTAGGATGGAAGTAGCATTTAATCCATGGCATAACTTAACCAAGTCATCTGATTCAGAGATGGTGGTATTAAGCAGGTTCTGACCAGTTCTGGAGAATTGGTTGCGGAAATTTTGAGTAGTTCAGAGAACCAACAAATACCACCTCTGACTGGAGATTTTACGGTATCCTTTCCCTGCCTCACCCACCAAGCCATGCCCACAGAACTGGTAGTAAAAAAAAATGAATCCCACTACTGATCCGATTGCAATGAATTTGAGTGTGTTGATATAATTAATACTCTGGCTGTTTGCAATTAGGCAATTGAAATGTTCTATTATCCAGATATTTGCAACCGAGGAACATTGGAGGCTTTGCTCTATATTTTCTCGTTGAGGTCTTTTAAGAGTGGATATAGAATGATGGGGGAAGGCAGTGGGGAGGAAATATTTTCTTCTCATCCATTCAGGTGTCTCCTATATTGATAATCAGTCGATCAAATGCCTGAGGGCCATGTACGATATTAGCATACTCCAAACCCTCTTAACTGATTGGTCCGAACAGACAGCGACCTGATTGGTCGAATACTCGGCCGTGATTGGAGCGCTGGGAATCTACTGCGATTGGCTGTGCCGATCGAGGGAGATTCAAAGTGCTGCCATTGGCCGCCGAGCTGCGAGCCAGTCTTATATGAAGGGCTGCCGCAGCTCGCATTCCCTCAGACTATTCTCATCTACAATAAAGAGCTGAAATCACTGAATGGTCTCGCATCTCCTTCGAACCGATCCACCCCAGATCTAACACTGGCGACGAAGGTGGAATTGTGAACAAGGAGACCCCAGCACATGGCGGAGCGACACGCTGAACAGGCAACATGGCCGGCATCAACTCGCCACCCGCACCCTTCAACCCTGCTACCGAGGACTGGGAATCCTATACTGATAGGTTCCAAATATTCCTCAAGAGTAGCAACCTCAAGGACGCCAATAGCCACAAGAAATGAGCCATGTTCCTCACACACTGTGGACCCACAGTATTCAAGATGGCCAAAGCCTTGGCCAAACCGGAGGACATCATGGCGATGGAGTGGGACGATCTCAAGCCCCTGCTGCGAAGCCACTATGCCCCCATCGTGCCCATCCTTATCCGGTGGCGCGACTTCTACAGACAGGATCAACACGAGGGCGAGGGGCTGGGCAACTTCATAGCGGCACTATGGGACCTGGGCGGCCTGTGCGAATTTGCCGACCTGGACGAGGCCCTGCGAGACCGCGTCATCCTAGGACTCTGAGACCCCGTCCTCCAGAGCCGCATCATGGCAAAGGGAGACATCTCCCTTGCTGATGCCCTCACCGAAGCCGCTGCAGCAGAAGCAGCCAAGAAATCAGTGGCTCGGATGCAACAATCGAGCATCATGCCACGAGCGGTGGCCAGAGAGACAACATCAACCCCCGAGAGGCGACTAGAGGCAGACCACACAACTGCACACCACGGCGACATCGACTCCTTCTCGGAAACCGAAGACGAGGAGGAAGAGATCCACCGCCTCTAATCAGCGCGGGAGCAGCGAGAACCACGAGGTTGTAAGTCGAGGTTCCAGTGTGCCGGCTGCGGCGGCGATCACCCCCGAGCGGACTGCCGTTTTCTCGATGCCATTTGCAGGCATTGCGAGAAACGGGGGCACATCGCCAAAGTATGCCGGAATAAAAAACACTACAGCCCGCGACGACGAGATGCCAGCCCCCGACGGAGAGAAAGCACTCCCACCAGGAACCGCGATCAACATATGGAGAACTGCTGGAGCTGAGAAGGTCGGAACAGGTGACTCCAGGAGACGAGACAAAGAGAGGAAACATACCAGACCATCGTCATTGGCCATTCCTCCACCAGTGATGCCAGGTATATGTGACGGTCGGGATAGAAGACCAGCGATGCGACATGGAGGTGGACTCAGGGTCCTTCCTCTCAATGGTCTCCTGGCGCTCACTCAAGCGCCTGGTTCCCACCATCCGCCGCCACAAACTGGAAGACCAAACACTAACCCTCAAAGACTATCAAGGGAACCGAATTCCTGTAATCGGCAGAGACCATTTTAAGGTCACCTTCAAGGGCTACACAGAAGTGCTACCCCTGATGATCATCGACTGAGATCGCCCGAGCCTGTTGGGACTACAGTGGTTCGCACCCCTGGGCATTGAAGTAACCGGAATACACCACATCAGAGAGGAAGACTGGGAAGCGGCGTTCATGAGGGATTTTTGGGAAGTCTTCGATGACAGCCTAAGCAAGTACTGGGGGGTCCCCTATCTCATTTAACATAGACCCGAGCATCGCACCAATCTGCCTTAAGCCCAGGCGAGTGCCGTTTGCACTCAAGCCCAAGATTGATGAGCAGCTCGATAAGCTCATCGCGCAAGGGGTGCTGGAACTGATCGATCATGCCCGGTGGGAGACCCCAATTGTCACCCCCATCAAGCCAGATGGGTCTGTGAGAATTTGTGGTGACTACAAGGCCACCCTAAACCATGCGCTCCAACAAAGCGCATACCCCGTCCCACTAGTCCAGCACCTTCTGCACTCACAGGAGGGAGACCAAATTTTCGCAAAGCTCAACCTGGCACAAGCCTACCAGCAGCTGCCAGTCGATGCCACAACAGCAGAAGCCCAAACCATCATAACGCACTGAGGGGCTTTCTGCTGCAACCAGTTCCAATTTGGAGTCAGCGTGGCACCCGGGGTCTTCCAAAGCCTTATGGAAAGACTTCTCCAGGGCATAGAAGGGGTTGTGCCCTACTTTGATGATGTCTTGGTGGCCGCGAAAAATGAAAAACAACTAGAAGCCAGATTGAGGGAGGTACTGAAGAAATTCAGAGACTCGGGACTTAAAGTCAAAAAGGGGAAGTGCCAACTACAGGCCGAGAGGGTCGAATTTCTAGGGTACCTCCTAGACAAACAAGGGATCCACCCCACAGAAAAGAAACTGAGAGCCATAAGGGAAGCACCTCGACCCAAAAACAAAATGGAATTACAGGCTTTCTTGGGACTGTTAAACTTTTACAATGTCTTCCTACCTCAAAAGGCGACCGTGGCGGAACCGCTGCATAGGCTGTTAGATAAAACAGCCACCTGGACCTGGGGAGCACGGGAAGAGAGTGCCCTCAACAACACAAAGAACCTGCTAACATCCGACGCAGTACTAATCCAGTACAGCGAGACCCTGCCACTGATGGTAACTTGCGATGCGTCACCATTTGGGATCGGCGCCATCCTCAGCCACCAGCTAGCTGACAGGAGGGAAGCACCCATCACCTTCTCGTCAAGGACACTTTCAAAGCCAGAACTACAGCCAGCTCGACAAAGATGCCCTAGCAGTCGTCGCCGGCGTCAAAAATTTCACGAATACCTTTACAGTAGGACTTTTACAATCATCACGGACCACAAACCGCTGTTAGGAATCCTGGTGGGAAACAGGGCCACACCGAACATTCTATCACTAAGAATGACTAGGTGGTCTGAATTCCTAGCAGCATACAATTACCAGCTGATACAACGACCCGGCAAGGATATCGCCCACGCAGACGTCCTGAGCCGCTCATCCCTATCTGACCGGGAAGACGATCCAGCACCCACAACAGAGGTACTCCAAATAGAGACAATATCCAACCCACTCGTGACCGTGGCAGACATTGCCAGAGAAACAAATAAAGACAAGTGGCTGGTGCGAATCTTGAGCTGGGTTGAAAAAGGGTGGCCGGAAGGGGACAAGGATGAACTATTCAGACCCTTTCGGAACAGACAAACTGAACTCTTTACCGAGAGGGGCTGCATACTTTGGAGGGACAGAGTGGTAATCCCAGAAGTATTACAGGAAAGGGTGTTGGGGATGCTGCATGAGGGACACCCAGGGATGGTTAAAATGAAAAGCCTGGCCAGAAGCTATGCATGGTGGCCAGGAATGGACAAACAAATCGAAACCTGGGTGGCCAAATGCAAGCAATGCCAAGAATCCAGACTAACCCTCCCGCACCCCAACCCAAGAATGGGAAACACCGAGAGGCCCGTGATCTAGGATTCACATAGACTTCGCGGGGCCAACCAAGGAACACATGTACCTTATCATAGTGGATGCTTACTCCAACTGGCTGGAGGTAAGCATTATGAAATCTACCACAACAGAGGCGGTAATCAGAAAATTGAGCAAACTGTTTGCCACGCACAGCCTGCCAGATGTAATAGTATCAAATAACGGGCCCCAATTTACCGCCCTAGCATTCGAGCAATTCCTGGCAGGCCAAGGAATATGCCATGCATTAACCGCACCAACAAATACAGCAGCGAACGGACGAGCAGAACGCATGGTCCAATACACTAAGAAGGCCATCCAAAAAATACAAGCAGCAAACATACAGGACACAATTAATAAAATGCTCCTCATACAACATATCACACCTAGCGCAACCACAAATAGAAGCCCAGCAAAACTGATGATGGGTAGGAAACTGCGGTCAACCCTAGATAGAATGCATCCAACATACAACCCGGACAACCCCCCGGGTTCCTCAAGCAAACACAGAACATTTAAAATAGGGGACACGGTATACGCAAAAAACCTGTCAGGAGAACCACTCTGGGTACCAGCAACAATCACCCAGATAACCGGCCCATATCATACCAATCAGAGACAAGCAACGGAAAAAGCTGGAAACAACACATCAACCAGCTAAGATCGAGGATAGTTGTCACCAACAACTACCAGAGCAGGTAACTAGAAAGGGGGGGGGGAATCGGCAAGGGAAAAAGAAAGAGCCGAAGGGAACCAACTAACACAAACAGAACACTCCCCACCCTCAATAAATAAACCACGAATAAACCGATGTTACTCACCTGTAGATGCAGGACCCATGGAACATGAAACCCCGGAATCTTCACCTGGAAGGAGCAGCCAAACCAGTTCAACCAGCCCGGGAAGATCCGGCGGGAACAACAGAAATGGCAGCTCAACCAGCCCAGGTAGACCGGGAGGGAGCTACCCAGAAAGGTCCAGCTCAACGTTCCAGGCGGTTCCACCCCAAGGAACCGGAGCGACAGAGAAGACATCTGAACCGGTCGATGACCACACCAGAACTGAACCGCGCAAGTCAAGTAGGCAGGTACAAAGCCCCGCCTACCTACGTGACTACATCACGATGCACCGATGGGCGAAACCAAGAGGGGAGGGGTGTACGATATTAGCATACTCCAAACCTTCTTAACTGATTGGTCCGAATGGACAGCGACCTGATTGGTCGAATACTCGGCCGTGATTGGAGCGCTGGGAATCTACCGCGATTGGCTGTGCCGATCGCGGGAGATTCAAAGCGCTGCCATTGGCCGCCGAGCCGCGAACCAGTCCTATATGAAGGGCTGCCGCGGCTCGCATTCCCTCAGACTATTTTCATCTACAATAAAGAGCTGAAATCACTGAATGGTCTTGCGTCTCCTTCGAACCGATCCACCCCAGATCTAACAGGCCAAATCAGTTTAAAAATAAAAATGAGCAGCAAACTATATTTGGGTTCATAGGTGATTGGTGCTAATAAAGGCTGAATTGAACTGGGAGAGTGAGAGTTCCCTTGGAAGCTTGCTGAATAAAAATTAGAGTTATTATGTTAAGTTATGCAGGGCTTTTTGGGAGAAGAATAATTGATAGCAAAGTAAAAATAACAATGACAGCACTTGACCCATTAGTAGTTAATGCTCTTTTCTCCCTTTTCTCATTATTGCACCTTGGCATCAACGTTCCTCCTTAATTTCTGGTTCTTCTGTGAGCATCCTAGATCTACCCCTGCGCTGATGCAGCTCTCTTCCCGTTCCCTTTTCCTCTTTTCCTCTGTTGTTTAAGCATGCTGTAAACTTATTCATTCCCTGAAGGTGAGAACAGCTATCTGAGCAACACTTTGTCAGCATAATACATTTACAGAATGCATATTTATGAACCTTTGAGCTTTTATTGCTCCAAAGGGCAAATAAAAAACATGAAAAGTAGCAATATAGCATTTCAAAGGTCCCTCAAGGAAAGTAACTGGAAATAAATCAATTTTGGGGGGGAGGGAATTGGGTTGTCTAAAAAAAGACCTGTGAATTAAAACATGTAAAATACTCATTCCCCCCCCCCCCCCCCTTCTTGGAAGTCAAAAATCCAAATATTAAAGATGCATTAAGGTTGTTAATGATTCTAAATTCTGAAGACTGTTGGGTTTGAACAGTAATGAGAGAATAAAGAATCCCTTTCATTAAGATTCTTATTCATCCTCTTTAGGCAGCTGGACCTGAGGGAAGAGAGAACATACTTTTCCCTCATGGAAGAGGACACTTCATTTTAATAGCTTCTGATTTAGCCTTGTGAGGTGTGGGAATGTTGGGGAGAATGAAATGTTCACCTCTTTTTTCTTTGTTGAGGTATGAGGTGATTTATGCATTATTGGCTTAATTTACCAAAAAGAGGACAACAATTATGCCATGACAAATACCTATTGTGGTGTCAGATTTTACCTGTAGACATTCTTACTGCCACCAAACTTGGTTGGGGGGATATATGTGACTCACAGATGATGGGCTGCCTACCTTTTAGATCAGGGGTTACCAACCTTTTGGACCTCAGGGACCACCAAACTCATAATTTTAAATCCCAGAAATCACTAACCAGTTCTGTGTCTGTGGCCTAATTTGTGGGTGTAGCTTGGTGGTCATGTGAGCATGGCTTGTATGTAAATATTATAAATATTTATATAAATATTGGGTTTTTTTTAATTAAAAAAGAGCAACTTTTACCTAAAATCAGGCAAAGCAGGCAGGCAGATTGAGTTGCTCACAGAATCATTCATTGATCTATCTGTCTGCCATCAGCTAGCTCAGTCTTTCAAATTTGCTTGCTGTGAGTCTGCACTGAATAATAGAACCTTCAGTCCTAAGGGAGGTTCGGCTGTGTTTAAAAGCAGAGCCGAAGATCTAAAGACTAGCTAGAAAGCAAGAAATCCAACCATTTCCTGCTGACTAGCTAATCTAAATCTCCTGGCACAGCAGAACACCTGATGGTCAGAAAATAGCAAGGAGTGAGTGGGCAGAGAGGGTTCCCGCGGGACATGTGGGCAGCAGAGCCTTGTGTTTCTGTGCAGCCTGGATTAATTGCTTTGGGGGGGTGCTCTGGGGGTGAGATTTCTCTGTGGCCCACCAAAATTTTCTTATGGCCCACCAGTGGGCCGCAGCTCACCGGTTGGTGACCGTTGTTTTAGATCTCATTAGATTTGATGTTCTCCTTTGCTTGTGCATAGAAAAGATTTTTTGCCCCACTGGGTAAGACATGTTATGACTTTTCTTAAAAAAATAAAAAGGATATTAAGAATGTAACCAATTAAAACAGGTTGTCTTATGCTATGGTTGAAATAGGAATGCTTGAAATACTAACTCATATTTAAGCTGGTTGAATTCTAATGTAAACATGTCTGGAATTCGCCTATCTGTAGATTATAGAGTAAGCAAAATCAAGGAGACCTGGCTTCAAATCTCAATTCACCAATATTCATGGATGATATTTTTGTTTTGGAGAGGATTATTGTGAAGATTACAAAAAAAAAAAAATATGGGAGAGGAGCTGCTTTTCTGCTGCCCTGCTCTTCGAACATAAATATATTACAGGTAGTCTGTCATTCGGAGGGGGAGGCTGAGCAGCTGACAGGGAGTGAGAATGTGGCTCCATTGACTGTGGAAGAAACTGGGGAAGGGCACAGTCCGGCTGGGCAGAGCAGGGGAGAGGTAGAGCAAGGGAGAGGGAATTCGGAGGAAGACCCAGGCCTATCCCCTCTTCATCCTATGGCATGCAGGGAGGAATGGAGAAGGGAGCCATCTGAGTTGCGTGGCTTACAGGGAGGAAAGGGCCCTGATTCCCTTCATTAGCTGCAGATGGGAACACAATGTTTAAAAAGAAAGCTGCGCACAGCAACTTGTTGGGTATCCTCAAGGTTTATCTATGTTCCTGGCATCTTCCCAACTGTGTGTGTTTTGCTGTGCTTTCAAGTCTGCAATTCCTTCTCCTGCCCTGTCAAGTTGATCACTGCAGTGTGGTTTGTTTGGATTTTTAGTTACAGTTTTATGTACTTTGTTTTCAGACTGAATTTCTTCCACTTAAAGACTGGGAGAGTTTTTCTTCAGCTGAAGGTAACCTAGTCATTGGGGGCAAAGTTGGAGATAATAAAGGGACCCTTCTTGCTTAATTGACTGTGTTGCCTTTGTGCCATGCCCCGGGTCATCACACAGTCCTCGATTTATGACCACAATTGACCCCAAAATTTCTGTTGCTAAGTGAAACATTTCTTAAATGAATGCCCCATTTTACGACCTTTCAAGCCACAGTTGTTAAGTTAATCACTGCTGTTGTTAAATTAGTATCCTGGCTGTTAAGTGAAACTGGCTTCTCCATTGACTTTGCTTGTCAGAGGATTGTAAAAGGTAATCTTGGGACACAGCAAAGGTCATAAATATGAACTAGTTGCCAAACATCTGCATTTTTGTTACATGACCCTAGGGATACTGCAAAGGTTGCAACTGTGAAAATTGGTCATAGGTCACTTTTTCCACTGCCATTGTTACTTTGAATAGTCGCTAAATAGACTGTTTTAACTCAAGGACTACCTGTCAGTGATAATTTAAAAGCAAATCAGGCTCCCTATTCCATGCTTGTCCTGGAATACCAATGTTGAAATTGGGTTACTGAGACTGAGCTGAGGCAGGGTGTGTGTGTTTTAGGGTATTTAGTGTGAGCTCCCATTCCTTGTCCCAGCTTCTGCCAAACTAGCAGTTCGAAGCACATAAAAGTGCAAGTAGAAAAATAGGGACCACTTTGGTGGGAAGGTAATAGCGTTCCGTGTACCATCGGCGTTTAGTCATGCTGGCCACATGACCATGGAGATGTCTTCGGACAGTGCTGACTCTTCGGCTTTATAACGGAGATGAGCACTTCCCTCTAGAGTCAGAAACAACTGGCACATATGTGTGAGGGGAACCTTTACATTTAATCTTGTTAGATAAACTTCTGTCTAAAAACCTAGAGATTTGCTTTCAAGCAACGTAGAAGATGTGGAACTGACCTAGATGAGGCATGGTCCAGTTCTCTACCTTATTGCTTTCTAATGTTAAACTGCAAGCGGTCCTCATTTAGCAACTGCCTCATTTAGCAACCATTTACATTTGGGGTGGTAATGAAGAGGTAACTTTGCAAGAATCCTCACATTTTCTGTCTTCACGTTCAAACTTCTTGGGACACTTTTTTTGTGTTCTAAACTTTGATGGAAGTTCAAGTGGCCACATTTCATTAACAAAAACACTCTGTGCTTTTGTGAATGGGTGAATTCTTGGATAGGAAATTATGAACTACAGAAATGTCTCTAAACTAACAGACTGAACTAGAATTTCTGTTTACAGAATAAAATCCATGGAATATAAATGATTTGATCATGACTACCGATCAACAAAGCCAAAGTACTCTAATGCTACTGAATTTTATGATAAAGAGGAACTCCATTTCTTCCCTAAATTGGAACCCTGGGAAACATTGTCATTGCCTCTGACTTGACCAGCCCAGGTGCTATTTCCTCCCCGCATAGAATTTTTCCCAGTTTTATTAATGCTTCAACATGGCATTGAGCTTCATTCATTATTCATAATAATCCAGTCAGAGGGCACCCGAAGACCAGATAAATTCTCACCTAGATGACAACAGCTGACAGGACCTAGGGTTTTATAGCCCTTTCCCTGCCACAGCAAGGTGCTGTGGGCAAAGGTCCAGAATGATCTTCCACTAATGACTAACATGATATATGAGCAGCTGCTGATTTCTTGACACAGAGTCTATTCAGCAGAGCACCCAGCCTGGTCTCAGTAAGGAACAGGGAAGGAGTTTGATAGGCAATGCACCTACTCTTTGTAACAGGGAGTGGAATGAGTTAATTCCAAGCTAGATAATTAAAATCCCAAGAAAGGGAAGGGAAGAGAATGCATTGAGAAAAATCTGTGAATCCTGACCAGGCTGATGGCAAACAAACATGTGATGCTCACCTCTAAAAATCAACTTTCTTTTTTTTTTTTAATCACCCAAAGCAGTGCATAATTATGAACCCAGAAGCCCGTTGACGGCTTGATAAAAATAAGTCTACAGAAACTGAACCATATTTAGAATGTCTTTTTATGGTAAATAAACAAAAGGACATGTTTTTCTGCATAATCACCCTTGATCTTTGTTTCCCACAAAGGAGCTCTGTGTATGTGTGTTTGTGTGTGTTGCCCATATGTTTTGTTTCTAACATATATAAGCCGAAACCTAGAGAAAACAAAAAGACAGAAAATATTGAGAAAAGAAAGTTGGTATTTCTAAATTGTTGGAAGGATGTTGGAGTCTATTTATTTATTTATTTACTCAATATATTGTCACCTATCTCACACATGTGACTCTGGGTGGCTTACAGAATGCACACACACACATACAAACACAAATAACCAAAATGATAACAAAAGATGTTAAAACATTAACACAATAAAAATGTTTAAAACTATTAAAATCCTATAATATGTGAGAGAACACAATCCACCTCATTGGCAGCACAGTGGTTCATGCTGTGCTGATAATCAGCAGGCTCGAGATCTGGTTGCTACCGCAGGATGGGGTGAGCACCCATCACTTGCTTCATCTCCTGCTGATTCAGGAGTTTGAAAATGGATGGCTGTGAGTAGATAGATAGGTACCACTTTGATGGACAGCTTAATGAGTACATGAAAAGACCCCCCTCCAAATGGGCATTCCCTAGGCAATGGTGATGTCACTGGCTAATCAATTCAACCTGGAAGTGGTTCGTATTCCTGACACAGCTGTAGTAGTAGTATCCATTTTACTACAGCCATTTTGCTGGCTCTATAGTACTTCCAATGCCTCAATGCCAGATGGCAAAGCCATGTCTTCAGGCTTTTGTGGAAGGCCAACAAGTTTAAGGCTTGTTGACTGACAAGGCTGACTTTAGGGAAATTGATGATCCAAAGGGAGATGCCATGGCAGAAGAGGGTCGCCTCCTGTGTCCCCTCTTCATGGAAGAGACCCACAACATGCCAATGTTCTGCCAGTCCTGATGGGATGGTAGATTGGAGACCAGGAGTCTCCCAAATGAGCAACTTGCACTCTTTGGGCCATATAAGAAATTGCATTTTCTACAGCTGTTGTCAGACAATTATGCATTTATTTATCATTTTAAAATGTATTTGCCAAAATGATGTTTTGCTTTTTCTTGCAAACTTAAGTGAATTGATATTTCCTGAGTCCAATCCCTCAGTTCCAATCTTCTGCAAAAAGATAACTGAACTTAGTAAAATTTACTTTTGAGAAAATACTTGTAACATTGTGTCAGAAGAACATCTCTACTTATACTTGGGTTTCTTGGCTGTTAGATTGCTTTACATTGTTTGTCTGTCTTATTTGTAATCACCTGTTACAGGTGTTGGGTAACTACTGATAGAATATGCTTTCCTCCTATAGGTTAACAAGCTAGCAAATCACATTGCCCTAGCCAAAAATATGACATTATTTTAAAAAATAAATCAGGTTTACAGCCTACATTTTCATTAGAACAGAGGTGGACAAATTGAGGATGGTCATGGAAACCCTTCTGTTTTATTCCTTCCAATTTAGCAGTGTAGCAGCTGTTGCAAATAGTCTTAACAACTACAGGGAAAACTTAAAATTTGCAAGTAATTGAAGAAATTAGTTTCCTACAAAGTCCAGAATAGTGGGAAGTTCCATGTTAATAATTGCCCCACTTCCCCAAACATTCCCCAAATCTGATTTTTCACAATGGCCCACGATCAGGCTTAAGTTGTGTTCCTTCAAAAGATGGAGTACAGAATCAGGATTGCAACTAGTATTGTCTCATCCCTGACCTTGCCTCAGGATTAGTTTGTGGCAAGGAAAGTTGCAAAGTTTTCCCATTTGCCTGAACTAAGTCTCAGGTGCCATTGTAGCTGAGAGAAGAGAAACAAATTTCAGTCTAGGAGGTGGATCATAGCAGGCGTTCCTTAAAACCAAGCTCGTCCATTCTCAGCATCTCAAAATCCCAATCAGAAAAGTTGCGACTTGAGGTTTGGGGAAGTTAAGCCAGAACTTTCCATCAGAACATTCCACTAGCAACCAACTAGCGTCATGGCTGATGGACTTGGGAGAAATATGGCAACAATCCTGATAAATCAGCAGAGCCAGGCTCTAAAAAACAACAACACACAAAAACCTAGCCATATTGAGATGGAGGGTGTGTCCTGATGTACATGTGGGGGATGAACACAAGAGAATGTGTTTACAGAATACTCAGCTTGTTATCCCATTTTAGATATTATTGAATGGTCAAAGTTGCTAAAGGGAAAGCAATTCTCGGAGGCATGTTTTCCAACCTAGGTAGCAGATTGGAAAAGTAGATTGTGTTGAGAGAAATGCAAGTGGGGATAGAATGGAAAAGGCCCTCTTCCAAGATCATATATAACCATACAATCTCTATCTGCCCTCCTACTCTCTGGGAATTTATTTCTTCATTTGTCCAATTCTTAGACTATCTAACTCCTAATACAACTTTGGGTGGCTTCAGAAAAAAGAATGTGATTCAATATTCTTACCACTGTAATTTTTGTTAAGTTTTCCCCACTCCAGTTTTCTTTTTCTTTCATGACATCTTTTCTTGTGATGAATGACAAAAGCAGGACAAAGATGCAACTTCTATCCCAAAACTGAGAAAATAACACTTCAATCACCTGTACATGTTTTTTTTTATAAAATCCAACGTGTATATAACTAAAAACCTCCTTTTTTAAAATAGTATTGATTAAGCCAACTAAGCTGCACAGATGTATCTTCAAAGAAAAGCAGTACCCTTTCTTAAAATAATACTTGCTTTTCTGATGTTGTGTTTCCCATTTTTGTTCTTTTTAACTCAGAATATTGAAGTTGTTGTACCAACATAGTTGTATCAACCCTTTATGGGTCTGGCCTCTTATTCTTTCATTCCTTCTTTCTATATACCCATACAAAGACAGATAGTGCAGTTTTACAGATAAACTGATCAGAGTCATGTTTACTCAGAAACTGATCTTCCTGAATTCAGAAGAAATGGGCTTGATTAAGCTGTCTATTCATGAGATGTCTACAATGGGTTTTTTTTTGGGGGGGGGGTTGTCATAGAAAATTTGGATCCCATCAAGGATCTAAGAATGGATTTGAGAAATGAAATGAAATGAAATTGATGACTTAAAGCTATTCATGTGGTATTATTGTGTTCAGTCTGCAAATGGGAGTCTGAACTCAACAACTGATATTTTCAAGCTGAACATATGTACTAATCATTGTGGAAAGTTAGCACCCACTCCTCTCCTAGAAGAATGAAATATCTTGAGAAATATTACAAAGACAGAATATTATATTTCCCTGGATGAGAAATGGAGAAACATGATATTGGAAAGGAGCCCCCCCACCTTTCTTAATAGCCCCCAGTGGATATTTTGTGCCCATTAAGAAAGACTGGGCCAGCCTATCTATAAAATAAAAGGCCATCAGCTCCAGGGGGAACTAATTAAAACACGACCCTTCAGGACATAAAAGGATAAACCCACTAAGACACAGAGCTCACAACATTGCATAATCTCCTAAGGACATTGCATCACCCCCAGCAAACTTCAACTAAACTTAGATCAGCCAAACTCATAGGATTTGTACATGGTCCCATGGGAGTCTGACAACAGCCAATAGAATACACGTTCTTCCACAGGAACAGGAATTTGATGACCCAGGGCATGGCACAAAGGCAACACAGATAATTAGTAGCAGTCCCTTTATTAGCTCCAACTTTGCCTCCAATGTCCTGGTTACCTTCTGGCTGGAGAAAAACTCTCCCAGGAACAGCCTTTGGCTGCAGAGAATTAAGTCCAAAATGTTGTCAATAAAACCTGTAAATATAAGTCCAATTAAGGCAAAATGAGGTCATTAGTTCAGCAGGGTAGAAGCAAAAATTCTAGATGTGAAGGTATGGCAATAACTCAACACGGTTGGGAAGATGCCAGGAACACAGATAACCAAAGTCAACACAAGATAAATTCATGTTTGCTCCCAGCAGCTGCCAAACTCAGCATGCATTTCTTTTAAACTCTCATTCCCAGGTATGGCTAATGGAGGAAATCAGGGCCTTTTCCTCCCCCGTAAGCCACACAACCCACTTTTCTCTCTTCTCCATTCCTCCCTGCATACCCTAGGATGAAGTGGGGGTGAGCCTGGATCTTTCTCTGAACTCCCTCTCCTTTGTTCTATCTCTCCCCTGTTCAGCCCAGCTGTACTTTGCCCTTCCCCAGTTTCCTCCACAGCCAACAGAACCACATTCTCTGTCAGCTGTTCATCTTCCTCCTCAGATTCAGACTTGACAGGAATATGATAAGGAAGTTCAAGGACAATGCCCAAGAGAAGGTATAAATACTCCCCCCCCACACACTGGTCTTGCCTTTGCTGGAGGACTTGTGTTTGCTTCATTCAAGTAGCTTGTGAAACTCATTGGGGTTGAGCTGGTGCTAGTACAGAGAATTGCTGGGGAACACCAATTCAGGCTTGGAAGCTTTAATAAAGACTACTTACACAGGGGTGGGATTCAATTTTTTTTAACAACTGGTTCTGTGGGCATGGTTTAGTTGGTAGATGTGGCTTGCTGGTCATGTGACTGGATGGGTGTGGCCAACTTGACATCACTCACATCAAGGGGTACTTCTTCTCACCTGACCTCTCATGACTGTAGATATGCTGCAACAGTCGTAAGTGTGAAAAATGGTCATGAGTCAATTTTTTCAGTGCCACTGTAACTTTGAATGGTCACCAGTTTTAGACCAAAACTCAAAAAGGGTATGTAAACTCACATTTGAATGTCAATCTTTCTAGCTAACCAAGAAGCCTTGCTGAATGTCACTCATCTTGGTTCCTTGTCATTAAAAGCTTCTTTCTGGCAGCTCTGCTTCATTATTCAATTATTTCTTCAAAGTGCTAACTCCACCAGGGGAGTATTTCCTCCCAACAGCAGTGTAAAAAGTTTAAAACAACCCTTCCCCTTTAAGAAAATACCAGCAAAGAAAAAAAACACCCTCCTTTGGAGACAGTAAGTCTAGGCATACTGCCAAGAATGCAAGAAGGGTGGAAAAAAAGAGATTTCTTCCAATAACCAGTTCTCCGAACTGCTTAGAAAGTTAACAACTGGGCTTCCAGTTTGAAGTCTCTTCAGCGACAGACAGAAATCCCCAATCATGCGGTTGCAGCGGTGGTCAGAAATGGCCACCACAAAGAAGAACTCGACTGGAAAAGAATGTGCAGGAGGAAGATAAGAAGTGAAAGTTTTGGCTGACCTGGTTAAATTGTGAAAGCAACCACTAAGGTACCCTGGAATTTAAACTTACAAAAAAATAATATTGCTCCCAAAGAAGAGTCAGAAGCAGCAAAGGAAAGTGAAAAGGGAAAGGTCTGTCTTTTTTTTTCTTCTCTCTCCTTTCCTATACTGACAATTAAGAGACAACTAAGAGAGGTAAAGAAACAAGGCGGTAAAAAGGGGAGAGAGAAAAAGCGAGCGAAGAAGGAAAGGAAAAGAAGTTACAAAGGACTGGAGCAAGATATAGAGAAACAGGACCTATTTAGAGATAATGGGTGAAAATCTAACTGAAAAAGGGATTCTGTAAAGGTACATAAGATTGTATTGTTATATTAGTAATAGAAATAACTTTAGAAAATTGGAAACAGTGTATGATTAAAATGAGGGATAAAATAGTGTAATTTAGTGAAATGTTTGTGAATAAAATAAGTGAAATAAAATAAATGAGAAAATTGAATTAGGAAGGAATGGGAACATTTTAATTAGTTAATGTTTTATAAAATATAAGTGAAGGGGGGGGAATTAATTATAGAAAGCTTATAATTGTTCCCATAGAAGTATGATATTTAATTGAAAAGTAATGTTAAAGATGTTAAGACTTTAATGAATATTAATATTAATGATAGAATTGAATTGGAATGGAATGTGTTGTTTTAATTACATACATTTATATATTTTTCTTTTTTTAAGAATATAGTGTGTATTTTAAGAATATACCAAACAGAATCCGAATGGAAGTTATGTATTATATTGAATGTTATAACTTTAGGTTATATATTGAAGCCTAAATAAGAGTTAAATGGATAAACTTAAAAGATATAAAGGTGTCATACTCCAATCAGTAACTACAGGAGAAATTTTGTTTAATGAGAAAAGATAATAGATAATTGAAACAGGACGGACAAAAAATACAAATATAATGATTTGAATTGAGATGAGATAATTAAAATAAAATTGAGAAAATTAAAAGAGGGGAGAAGCTATGCAGAAATGTAAAATAGTAATAAGATATGGAATAGAATATAAAAATGAGCATGAACTTGAATTTGTGTCTGTACGAAGAAATGTAACCCGGGATTATGCTACTTTCAAAAAAAATGTTTTATTTGTATTTTTTTCTGTTTGTGAAAACTCAAATAAAATTTACAAAAAAAAAAAAAAAAGTTAACAACCGGTTCTAGTGAATAGGTGAGAACCTGTAGAATCCCACCCCTGTATTACACCTGTTATGTGTACATGAGTGGGACAGCACACTGAGAACCAACAAATATAAATGAAGAAAGAAACCCACATAAATGACAAAGCTGGAAATATTTGTCCTTATTTCTTGAGTCTCGGTGGACTATGCTGATTTATTAAGCAACTGTTAAAGTGGATTTGCAGTCAGCTATGCATTGATCTACCTTGGCAGCCATTTGCTTTCACAAGAATGATTCAGGGTGTGCTCTTAAAAAGGAACCTGGTTTACTAAAATGTTTAGCGCTGAAGCTTATTTTAGAATAGGGGTCTCCAACCTTGGCAACTTTAAGACTTGTGGACTTCAACTCCCAGAGTTCCTCAGCCAGCTTTACTCTGGGAGTTGAAGTCCACAAGTCTTAAAGTTGCCAAGGTTGGAGACCCCTGTTTTAGAACATTGCACTGATCCATCAACACAAATTAATTTTCCCAATGTTATTTTCTAACCTTGGAAACCTTTTTGAAACAATAGCGATGACTGTATATGAAGAGATACAGATTATATATTTATTAGTTGTAATGCAGGTCTGAAATAGTTACATCATTCCAAATTTTGAAATATTTGTGAATGCCTTAGAAATATTCATGATTTGTTAGGCTCTGATTTGTTAAAGGAGACATGCCACAAGATTTTGAATAAATGGCAGCATTTACCAACACCAACAATTCTCAAAAGCATGCCCCATTCTCATGTGATTTTTGGAGGCTATGAGAAAATAGGGTGTGGTCTTGTGCTGCCTCTGGACCCTGTACTCTTGAATGGCCTCCAAAAATCATGCAAGAATGAGGTATGCTTTCACATGGATTTTGGAGCTGCAGGGCCAGCAGAAGAACATTCTCCGAAGTTGCCTCAGGAAAAAAGGCCTCCTGCGACCTGGAGCAGCCTTGGGTAGGTCACAGGGTCCCATCAACCGAAGTATGACACTGTCTGAGGGGAAGTGGTGTGCAGAAGATCCTGGGGAATGTGGGGCTATGGGGTCAATTGCACCATCCCCCAAGGCTTATGAGCCTTGGGGAATGGTGCAAGGTGACCTTTATGTGTGGCAGTGGTGCTGCTAGAGCTGAAGTCAAAGACTGGGCCTCTACCTCCGACCCAGCTCCAATGCTACTGCTGGGTGGTGTGTTCAGGATGGCCTACATTTTTTTGTGGGGCGGGGGGGGATAGAGAATTGTTTCTCATTTGTTCAGGGATGTGTGTGTAGTATACCAGCAGAGTCAAGTTAGGTATTTTCTGAATTGTTGACATATCAAGTCCAAAAGCATCACCATCACTGCCATAAGGTATGTATGTATGTATGTATGTATGTATGTATGTACGTATGTATGTTGTCACCAATTGTGTTTAGCAAATGACTTTGGGAGTTTGTTACTGCATGTATTACTTATTTGTTTGTTTGTTAATTTGTTAATTTGTTTATTTAATGCCACCCATCTCTCCTACAAGGTGACTCTGGGTGGCTGGTGCAAAAACTTAAAATGGTAAATGTGGTAGCGTGATAAAAATTCTGCTTCTTAAGAAGCCATAGAATATTTTGTTATTTGTTCTGTGTCAATCTAGCACTGACCATTCTCTAGAACCACCATATATGTGATGCTTCTATCTGACCTGACATAATATTCGTTGTAGACAATGATAAATATTAAACACAAATATTGAATATTACTTGCCAATTGTTAAACATTCAGTAGTTGGCATAAAATGTGAGTGCATTACTAAACTATCATCACAACAGGATTTAGTACTTGATAACAGGCACCTAATAGTATTAGTACATCACTGATGTGTGATATAAAATATAAACATATTAGTAATTGACAAGGACAGTTAACAACTTTTCATGTTTGAGGAATGCCACACTCTAAAAGAAAAGACAATAGAACTGAAGCCCCTTGAATTTTAAGATAAAATGTTCCATTCAATATTGAGTATCCAAATGTGAGATGTCAATTACTTGCAAAAATTTCAGTTCTCCAAGTACCGTATCAAGGACTTTCAATTCTTAGGCCTTTGGTTTTATTGTATTCCTGTGAGAGCTGGTTGACTGATTATTTCATATCTGACACCTGAGAAGTGCTAACCTTGGATGAACCATCTCCAGGTGAAAGGCAGGGTTATGGGCTGCAGAATTAGGTGACAAAATATTCACACAAGGATTCTTTGCAATCTCTCCCCAAACCAAAGCATCTGCTACTGGGTGTTTTGCTTTCAATTGCAAACATTCCAGCTCCCCCCTGCCCTTAAACTTCCACACTGTATTTGGAACACCTCTTTCAATACATTTCCCCAATGCTTTGGTGTTTTTTTTAATTTGGGGAGACTGACCACTCAACATGTCTCATCTCACTTTTTATAGCTATTCTGCCAGTAGTAACCAACTCCCAAAGTCATTTGCAATACACAATTGGTGACAACAAAAAAGGTTGGGTTACAGTGAACTGAAAATGACCTGCAAATCTAACCAGTGGCAATGTTGCAGGGATCATAAAACTTGTGGTTTCTGTTAATCACTTGATATATAATGAATCTGAAACCTTGGTCTTTGTATCCCAACAGTTTTTGCTGTAATCATTATCTCTTCTAGAAAGACAGAGGTAGAGAAAATGAAAGAGACTGGGAGCAAATTGTTAGGGTTGGTAAATAGTTTCAGGAGATTCTTGCTTCATATTCTAAGGCCTTGTAAATTGGAGATTGTTGCTTTAGTGACTAACTGGGGAAAAAAACTATAGGAAAAGGGAAATTACTGTTGAAATTTTGCAGGACAGCTACTTAATGGATCAACATATAAATATGAAGAAATAGATTTTAAAATCCTGGGTTTTTTGTTTTGTTTGTCAACTTCCTGAAAAACACTTCCTTATATACTTAATTAAAGCAACTATTTTATTTATTTATTTTTATTTGTCAATTGCTTACAAGGTAATAGGTATAAGTAAAAACATAGTTATGAATACATGGACACATATAAGAAATTTTTTTTAAAAAGAAACAATAGGACAGGGATAGCAGGCATGCTGGTGTGCTTATGCACGCCCCCTACAGACCTCTTAGGAAAGGGGTGAGATCAATAGTACATAGTCTAAGGTTAAAATTTTTGGGATTAGGGGAAAAAAACTACAGAGTCAGGTAGAGTATTCCAGACCACTCTGTTGCAATCAAGTTTGGTGATTTTCTGCAATCAAGTTTGGTGCGATTAACCTTGAGTTTATATCTATTGTTTGCTCTAGTGTTCTTATGGTTGAAGCTAAAGTATTCACTGACAGGTAGGACATTGCAATGTATGATTTTATATACTATACTTAGATCGGACCGAAGGCAGCATAGTTCTAAGTTTTCTAGGTCTAGAATTTCGAGTCTGGTGGCATAAGATATTCTGCAATGAGTAGAGGAGTGGAGAACTCTTTTTGTGAAATATTTCTGGACTTTCTCAACTGTGTTAATATCGGATACGTAATGTGGGTTCCAGACTGATGAGCTGTATTCGAGTATTGGTCTAGCAAATGTTTTGTATGCTTGAGTTATCAATGTAATATTATAAGAGAAAAAAGCTATGTAAGATTAGGTTAACAACTCTTAACTCCATTTTGGCTATGTAGTTACAGTGGGCTCTAGCACTTAGGTCATTTGAGATGAGTACTCCAAGATCCTTGACAGAGTTTGAATCATCAACAAGGTCTTGACTATTCAGCCTGTATTTTATTTTCTGATATTTTTTTTTGCCAATATGTAGGACAGAGCATTTATTTGTTGAGATTTGAAGTTGCCAATTGTTTGACCATTCTGATACATAGTCAACTGTTGTTTTTTAACCACAGCTCCAGGCAATTTTTGGAACACACCAGTGGTGGTATTCAAATTTTTTTTTACTACCAGTTCTGTGGGCATGGCTTGGTGGGAGTGGCAGGGAAAGGATACTATAAAATCTCCATTCCCTCCCCACTCCTGGGGGAAGGATACTGCAAAATCCCACTCCCTCCCCACCCCACTAACCTGCTTTCAAGCTTGTTCTCCTGTGCAGGGCAACAAAAGATGACCCTGCCGATCAGCTGGGACTCAGGAGGCAGAGAATAGATGGTGGCGAGGCCAGTCAGAGGTGGTATTTGCCGGTTCTTCAAACTACTGAAAATCCCTGCTACCATTTCTCCAGAACCTGTCAGAACCTGCTGAATACCACTTCTGGAATACACTAAGGTTTGTATAGATGATACAAATGCGTTAGGGCTTTTTACTATCTAGCTTCAAATTGCCCAAGCCACCTAGAAGCAATGGATTTCTTTTGTGCAACTTGTCACTCTTTATCCTTTTCATCACAATGTATTGTCACTTCAAGTTGAATAGTTTAGTCCAATCAAAAGACCCAAGAACAACCATAATAACAAAATACGTTTTGATGTTTCATGTTTTGAAATCATTCAGGAGGTAGTTCTTCTTGCATCAAATTATGATAGCCAAATATTTAGCTACATATCATGAGAGACACATTAGTCAAGCCAAGTAAAAGAAAATTTGCATATACATCATTTAATCTGATTGCTTAAAAAGTCAGTGAAGGGGAAATAAAATTTTGTTTCAAGTCAATGTACAATCCACACACCAAAAAGTATTAACTCTACTTCTAAGCTATTATTGCAAGGGCAAGGAATCTTCCTAGCAGTACCTCTGCAAACTTCCTTACAAATATGTTTTGGTAAGTACTGTGACTTAGATTGGTTAAATATGAGGACAAACACTAATGATATTGATAATAAATACCTAAATGGATTGGTGCATTAGTACAGTTTTAAAATTGGATGAAGAAATGATCAGTAACCTGCATTTACTGATGATACTATCCTGATAGCTAAAAATGCAAAAGATCTGCAAATGTAGTACTTAAAGTCAAAGAACACAGTGAAAAACTGGGACCAAAATTATAGGTGGACATGAAACTGACAATGAAGATATGGAAGTGGTAGCTTCTATCTTTTAAGATCAACCAAGAACAAGCAGTCAAGAAATATGCCATAGAATAACATTCAGTAGAGCAGCCATGAAGATATTGGAAAATATATTCAAATACTGTGAAGTGCCTATTTCTACAAAGATAAGAATTGCATAAGCAATAGTATTCCTTGTGACACTTTGGAAGTGATATTTGGACTTTGCATGTTCAGGAAGACTCTTGAGGATATAAAAATGGACAGCCAAGAAAACACCAATGGCCCATCAAACAAATCAACCCAGAGTTTTCAGTGGAGGCACAAATCAAATTATCCTACATTGGAGAGATTATGTGAAGATCCATCTCTCTAGAAAATGCTCTAATATTGGAAAATATGGAGGGAAAGAGAGGAAGAGGATGATTGGCAGCAAGGTGGGTGAACTCATTTACTGTGGAAATGAGTGCAACTTTGGGAGGCTTGAAAGAACAGGTTAAGCCAAGACCATCATGGAGAAAATCTGTGTGCTCCCTAAGAATTGAAAAATGATGTGATGATGGCACATAATAATTTTTAAAAATTGGAGAATAGAGTAAGTTAACTTTATTAATCAGCTCCTGCCAGTTTATATCCCAGCCTATTTAACAAAACAAAACAGAATAAACAAAACCTGAAATTGGTGATCTGGAGAGAAGTTAACTTGACTAATTTTCTTAGAGGTCATTTTAAACTGGGAACTAATAAATGGCTTGTCTACAAGATTAAAAAAAAAGTAATTCTGTAATGTACATTTTGATCCAGATTTTAGCTGTGGCTCACTTTGCCTGGCTTCTACTGAGCTTTATCCTATTGCTAAAAGGAATATGGCATTTGTTACACAACTGAGTAGTGTTAAGAAGGCTCTCAAAAGCTAAGCCTGAATGTTTCAGAGACCTTGAGAGGTGATTGTTATTCACCCAGAAGGCCAATATAGGAGCCGTGATTGAAAGCTCGAATTGTGATCAGGATGTAGCATCTATCTTTGGGGTGTAAAAAATGCAGAAGCGCAAATGAAGTGGAACCCAAAAGCAGTGGATTTCTTATGTGCTGGTCTTGCCAATTCGTAGTTTCTTCCTTGCCAGGCTACTGAGAGGGGTAGGCGTTGGGCTTTTCTAAAGACAGGCTAAGGCATATAGGATGAACATTTGAAAATTCTAATCTTCCTCTTTTGGACGTTTTTTGGTTTGACACTTCCTGGCCATGCCTTTTTATTTTGGTAACAGAATAACAGAACAATAGAGTTGGATGGGATCTTGGAGGTCTTCTAGTCCAACCCCCTGCTCAGCAGAAAACCTTACCATTGCAGACAAATGATTGTCCAACTCTAAAAACTTCGATTGATGGAGTACTCACAACTTCTGAAGGCAAGTTGTTTCACTGATTAATTGTTCCAACTGTCAGGAAATTTCTCCTCAATTCTAGGTTCTCTCTCAATGATTCACTTCCATCCATTGCTTCTTGTCCTGCCTTTAAGTGCTTTGGAAAATAGTCCCCTCTTCTTTGAGGCAGCTCCTCAAATATTGGAGCACTGCTATCATGTCACCCCTAGTCCTTCTTTTCATTAAACTAGAGAGAACCAATTCCTGCAACCTTTTTAAAAACAAGTTTTAGCCTCTAGTCTCCTAATAATCGTTGTTGCTCTTTTCTTCACTTTTTCTAGAGCCTCAACATCATTTTATATTGTGGTGGCCAAAACTTTGAAACTATTCCCAGTTTGGTCTTAGCATTATAAAGTGGTGTTAGCAGCTGGGTGACTACAGCTGCAACGACCATTTTTTAAAGATTAGTCACATATCTTAGGGCAGGAGTGTCAAACTTGCATTGTCACGGTGGCATCATGTAACATATCGGAACTTTTTCCCCCTTCACTGCACCGGGCAGGGGCATGCATCAGGCACATGGGCTGCAAGTTTGACAGGTCTGGCTTAGGACATTTTTGATATATGGGAGCAGAAAAGATGATAACAATGGAATTAATTGTGTGCTGCCCTTTCTTAGGCTTGCACAAGACATGTGACTAGGATATTCAATGTTCTCCTCCAATTCTTCCAGGTTGAGTAAAGCTGTAGGTGAAGCTGCAGGTGGGAGCAACAGCTTTTTCCTTTGCTCATCCTCCCTTTTCCCCCCACACTATTCATACGCTCAATCTGTTGGAGTTTCATGCTGTAGCTACCATGTTTAGGCTGTAAAGTCCAGAGGATGAAGATACAATGTGAATCAGGAATCCATCAGCGGGAAACTCTACCCCATGACCATTGCTGGACTCTGGTTGCAGTATAATGCTGTCTGCAAAGTAAGACTGAAATGCTCTAAATATGTAGGTTAAGCCAGAGGTGGTATTCATCAGGTTCTGACCAATTCTGGAGAACTGGTAGTGGAAATTTTGAGTAGTTCGGAGAACCGGCAAATATCACCTCTGACTGGCCCCACCCCCATCTATTCTCTGCCTCCCAAGTCCTAGCTGATCGGCTGGGTCTTCTTTTGTTGCCCTGCATAGGAGAACACAGCTGGAAGGCAGGTTAGTGGGGTGGGGAGAGAATGGGATTTTGCAGTAACCTTCCCCTGGAGTGGGGTAGGAAAGGAGATTTTATGGTAACCTTCCCCTGGAGTGGGGTAGGAAAGGAGATTTTACGGTAACCTTCTCCTGCCACACCCGCCACACCATGCCTACCAAGCCATGCCCACAGAACCAGTAGTAAAAAAAATTTGAATCCCACCACTGGGTTAAACCATAGTGCAGCTGAAATGCAAAGACTCTCTCCATCTTTGTGAGCATTTTGCCTGTCATATCTGTGTTTTAGTGCACATTTCAGTTTTAACAAGGAAGCCAAGCCCTGATCCCTATTCTCTCTGTTTTCACTCATACACTTAATTACAAACATATCCATCTTCCTTCAGTGGGTCCTTTTTCCAGAGTTCAGTAAAGTTCTCTAGGAGAACTTAACAAAAAA
Source organism: Hydrophis major (assembly GCA_033807585.1). Taxonomy (NCBI): domain Eukaryota; kingdom Metazoa; phylum Chordata; class Lepidosauria; order Squamata; family Elapidae; genus Hydrophis; species Hydrophis major. Next base: position 146,880,114 of record CM066330.1, read on the forward strand.
GCAAACAAACCCAAGCTTGCTAGATTTTGACCTTCTTTCTCCTTTTTTCCTTCCTGCAGCCAGCTGTGCTAATCAACTCTTAATCTTTTCATACTGCTTCATTCTGCTCCTGCCTCACCTCACTTGACTCTGCATGAAGAATTGAGTTGTTTTGCTTCCTTGGGAAAGGGTGTGGGGAAATAGAAGGCACTCTTCAAATGTTTGCAGTCTGAGGCTGTAGGAGGATTGGGAAAGAAAAACAGGCTTTGAAACGGTGATCACTCGAAGTACTTTGCAGAATGACTGGGTGGTGGTGTGGCAGAGCTTTTGGATGTGCAAAAAGAAGATTATCATGCAACTAAGCCTTGCCTAAAGTAGGGAAAATTACTTAACCAGATGCACATTAGGAATCTTGAAGGTGTCAGCTCTGAAGCAAACCTGGCTGAAGCCATCTTGTACTGCCTCATAGTTGCCATGAAGCCTGAGAGGGGGAAGGGAAGGGGGAAGTAGATAGCCCAGCTAACAGTCAAAATAAAACGTTTTCCTGTGGGAACCAACCAAGGTCATAGTAACAAGTGGCTGGTGAAGGAGGAGAGTAGCCTGCCAGCTATATTCATTGTACAATGTGACTGGTGACAACTGGGAGGGGGGAAGTTTTGCTCTTTTAATTAGGTGAAAACCGCGGGAACCTTTAGAGTTGGTTTTCACCAGCTATGCCGATATGATGTATCCAATAATCTACCTGTCTTGGAGTTCTGCTTTCAATTGGGTGCGTTACTCAGAATGCTGACAGAAGGCTTATATTTTTGAATCCCACTTTGAATGAATGCCTCTGCACTTCAAGGGACAATGATATATCTGGATTGTCATTGTCTTTGCATTTCCATAGATTTTCATATTTCACATTCTTTTGAATTTTATCAATAAGACATTCACTGTGTTTAAGATACATGCTTTAAGATAAAACATGTAGGAGTGCATGAATTCAGATAAGACTGCATAGATTCAGAAAGACATATTTAAACGTGTATGGTACATTATTTGTTTTTAATGCAGACATATGAATAAAGACAGGCAAAACTGAATTAGATTGATCAGGTCATTTGGTAGAAGGAAAAGTGCTGTCACTTTTCAAATGAACCCTATACCTTTATATCCATTTTTTGCAGTGGTCCATGGATGTGGTCTATGACAATTCGCTGTGGCCAACTCACTGCAGCCAACTCATCGCGGGACAAGAGTTACATTAATATTGAAGAAGTAGTCTAATAGAATAATTAAAGAAAGGACAAAATAAAATGTGAATGACAAGAATTAAAATAATTTTTACAATAATTTCAAAGAATTAAATTGCATTTTTGAATTCTCCCTGGTAAGTTGTCCCATGGCAAGTTGACCATGGCAAGTTGGCTATTAGAGTTGTCCCATTCCACCATGAATGTGCTTGTTGGAGCCAGCAAGAGCTCTAAACAAGATGACCAGCACTCCCATTGGGGAAGGTGAAAATGATCGGTTTCAGTTGGTCTCCTACCTTCTTCCCTGTTTTTCCCTCATTATGTTGGTTTATGTATTAAATTTATTTGCTGCCCATCTCATTTTGAAGCAACTCTGGGTGGCTTACAGCATTAAAAGCATTGTTTCCCTTTGCAACAGCAAAAACTAAAAACCCAGGTCTCTTGATGCAGCACCTTCTATTTTCACTACAGAAGCTTGATGCAAAAACATGAACTATTATGACTGAAAGTTTATGGGAACAGAGGAGAGTCAAAGGCTCAGGAGGCAGGGAGTGACAAGTATCCCCAACAATGGTGAAATGGCCCATCTATCACTTTTTAAAGAGTTCCAATTTTGCAACCTGTGAAATGAAACTTTTTGCCAGTTGTGCTGAACTGTAGTTGAACTGGCAAAACCGCCCTGCTTTTACATAAATGGTTTTGGCATTTTTAATTATTGTTTAATTATTGTGTTTCAGAAACTAAATTACTGGTTTAAGTATGTGACACCTTACTCTTTCGCCCATGCCTAATCAGTTTACTGCAAAGTCCATTGTAGAGTAGTAACAAAATCACAGAGAATAGATAAAGGCACAGAGCAAAAATAGTCATTGTTTTCTCTGTAGTCATAAGCAGAACTCAAGGTTGTCTGAAGTTGTGTGAAAGTTGAATCATTGCAACTGGACTAATCTTTTGTTCTTCAGACAACTTCAGGCAACCTTCAGACAACTCTACTTGAATGATTGAGAATCTTCGTTGACATTTTGCAACACACCTTGGGGAGGAAATCCTGAGGTTGTTGTAGCAGAAGTTGGCTCTGCCTAACTGACTTGCTCTGACTGAGTAAGCTGCCTGAATGGGCAGTGTTAGGAATATGAGTCACCTAACAGGTATTTGGGTTAGAAATATATAAACCAGGATAAACATTTTAAAACTGTATCTTTAAGAAAATGAAAAACTGTAGTTGGATGTGGTTTCTCAAATGGCCATAAGATGGAGCCAGAAACCTGGGTTGTTTAGTCTGAGTCTCAGAAGAGAGGTGAGTGTATGAGTCTCTGTTTCCTTCTGTTGGAAAGTATTGCCGTTGCTCCATTTCTTTTAATTGACTGATATTACTGGATTTAATGTAAGTCTGATACTGAACTGTTTTTTCACACTATACTTTGATATTTGGATTATCCCTGGATTGAAAAACTGACTGATTTACTTGTGAATGACTTTGGATTGCTTATTTTGGACTTTGCTTAAACTTTTCTGGAAGTAAAAACCTACATTTACTGTACAGTGTATCTGTGTGCTCTGTGTGTATTATTCCAACACTACTCTCTATACGTCTCCCTGTATGCGCTCATTCTCCTAACAGGGAATTACCTCAACACTGGTTATGGGCCCAGGCCATACGAGGCTCAGATAACTGAGAGCTAATGTGAATGCACAGTACTGTATACAGCAGCTGTTTACTGTTTAATTGTGGTTTACTATCCTGGTAAAGATGGCACAAGTCACTTCAACATGTCTATCACTGATAACCCAGTTGGATGGAACAAAATATGGTTCCTGGTCTATGAAGTGCAGTCTACTTCTGCATAAAGAAGGTTTATGAAATGTAGTTCAAGACCCACCGGATGTAAATGCTTGGGATCCAGCTAATGAGGGTGATGCCAAGAACCTTGCTGACTTTAACCAGAACAATGAACGAGCTCTTTGTATAATTGGACTAACACTGAGTGACCAACAGCTAGTCCATATTTGTGGAGAAGAGTCTGCTGCTAGGTGTTGGGAGAATTTGAAGAGGATTTATGTTCATGACAGTGTAGGTGCATACATACATCTTACATGTAAACTGTTTAAAACACGTCTTCTGAAAGGTGGAGATATGTTAGCTCATCTAAACTTCATGAAAAGAACTTTTCAAGAGCTACATGAAAAAGAACTGATATTTTCAGAGCTGCATCAAATTTACATCATTCTTTCCTCATTGGATGAAAGTTATGATGATTATGTATCTTCACTGGAAGTACTGCCCAGAGATAAACTGACATTGACTGACATAACTGGAAGATTGTTAGAAGAAGCAAGAAGACGGCTGGATAGGAACCAACTGAGGAAGGAACAACCACAAGAAGAGGATTTATCTTCAACCGCCTATACTGTTAGGAAATGTTTTTCTTGTGGGACTAGGGGACATATAGCTAAATTCTGTAAGAAGAGAAAACAACAGAATACTGGCAAACACCAGAAGGCTAAGAAGAATGTTAGTTTAGCTATGTCTAGCAATTCACCTGTAAACAATGATTTGTGGGTTGTTGATAGTGGAGCATCGCAATGCATTACTAAAGATAGAAAAAGGTTTGTAAAGATGTCCACGAGTGCACAACATGTACCATTGGAAAATGGATGGAAGATTAACGCATCAGGTGAAGGTACTGCATATTGTTCTTGTATAAACGAACATTTAACTATGTTATATGTACCTAAACTAAAATTTAATTTATTATCAGTAAGGGCTTTAGTTAATCTTGGTTATGTAATAACCTTTAGGGGAGATAACTGTATAATAGAGAAAGAGGTAAAAGTGTCACTGCTGCTTTAAAGAATGACTTATATGTAATACATGATGATCAGTTGAAGATGGCTAACTCAGTTTATAACAATGTTAAGCCACATGATGAATGTATACATTTACTGCATAGACTTCTTGGGCACATTAATTTCAAAATGCTCAAACAAACTGTTGAATTGTCAGAGGGAGTAAAATTGAAACCTTGTAGCAAGTATTTACACTGTAATGCTTGTAGTCTAAAAAAGAGTATGGTTACTCCTGCAACCAGACTTTAAGACCAAAGAACCTTTAGAGGTTGTTTTTGCTGACATAATTGATCCTAAGAAACAAAGTTTAGGAGGTGCCTGTTATATTTTGAGTATTATAGACCATTACTCACGATATAGTTTCTGCTATCTTATGAAAACAAAACAAATTCCAACATTTCTTTAACTGGCTTAGGTTTGCTGAGAGAAAAGTGAAAAGTAAAGTAATTACTTTAGTAACTGATAATGGTTTGTTAACAAAAGATTCCAAACAATGTTAAAATTGGCTGGTGTTGAGCATAAACGTTCTGCACCTCCTGATCACAACATAACTTGTTTGTAGAACGAAGAGGGCAAACATTACAAGCCATGGCTCGCACTATGTTATCTGATTCAGGTTTACCTGAAACACTGGGGTGAAGCCATAATGTGTAGTAACCATGTTTTAAACAATGTAGTAAATACAAGAACTGGAGAATTGCCATTCACTCGTTGGCATGGCAGAAAACCAAATTTAAGTTACCTACACACATTTGGAGCTCCAGCATCAGTGCATATTCCCTCACAAGTAAGACTGAAAGGGCAACATAGAGCTAAGAAATTATTTTTTGTTGGTTATGAGACCAACCATAGATCATTTAGATTCTGGGATCAAGGCACAGCTCATGTTTATTGCAGTGCTAAAGCAAAATTTCTCAAGCACGTTGGATGGGATAAACTGGAACAGGAATCCAGCAATGATGTTATTATTGACACCCAAATAGTTCCTAAAGATAAAATCAGTAAACAACAAATAGCCATTAAAGAGGAAGAACAGGAGGAAGTAGTAGAACAGGCACAGGAGGAGGTAGAAGAACAGGAGCAGGTGGCACAGGAAAGTCCACCAGTAAGCCCTGTATTACCAAGATGTTCAACCTGAGTAACATGACCACCTGATAGATATCAGGCTAGTGTTGTATGCCAAGTGAATACAGTTCCAAGTAATTATAGTGAACTAAAACTGTATCCTGCTAAGGATCAGGCTGCTTGGTAGAAAGCAATGGATAAGGAACTGGAATCATTAAAAAAACTGGAGGCATGTGAAAATGTTAAGTTACCACCAGGTAAATATGCCATAGGATGTAAATGGATATATAAACTGAAGACAGGTGTAGATGGGACTGTTACCCATAAAGCCAGGTTAGTAGCACAGGGATTCAATCAGACAGCAAATAATTATGATGAGGTGTTTGCACCTAGTCTGAAGGCTACTACATTAAGGGCAGTATTAGTGTGGGCAGCTAAGGAGAAATATATTATAAATCATTTGGATGTAGAAACGGCATATCTGCATGAACCATTGCAACACACTATATATTTAAAGAAACCTTTAGGTCTCAAAAATGATAATACTGATAATAATGATTGCTGGAAATTGAAAAAGAGTCTTTATGGTTTGAAGCAATCAGGATATGAATGGAACCAATGTATAGTTAAAGAGTTGACTAAAATAGGTTTTGTAGCTGGCATGGCTGATCCTTGTTTGTTTAAAAGAGAAAGTAATGGTGTAATGTCATTATTGTTATTATTTACTAATGACATAGCATTAATCACCAAAACTGAACAAGAAGCTACTGAGATAATCTCACTGTTGGAACAGAAATTAAAGATAAAACAGTTAGGAGAAATCAAACAATATCTTGGTTTAAAGATAGATAGAACTAGGGGAGGATACAAGATTTCACAAGCTGATAAAATTAACCAATTACTAAAAAGTTTTAAAATTGAACTTTGTAAACCAACTAAAACACCAATGAGCCAGGAGTTTAGCCATAGTGATGTTCAAAGTCCTATTTTTGATAAGAACATTTATCAGTCCTTGATTGGTAGTTTATCTTATCTCAGTAATTGGTCAAGGCCAGATATTGCATACTGTGTTAATCAATTATCAAGATTTAATGCTGAGCCAACTGAAAGGCACTGGCAAGCTGCTAAACATGTGTTCAGATATCTGAAACAAACAATGCACTATGCATTGTATTTGGAGCCTAAAGATGAACTGAATTTGACTGCATATGCTGATGCAAGTTTTGCTACAGACATAAATAAATGAAAATCTACATCGGGTACTGCTGTATTATTGGGAAAAGCATTGTTTGGATGGAGATCCATTCGACAGAAACATCTAAGTTTTTCAACAATGGAGGCTGAATTCTCATGTTTGTCTTTACTATGTACAGATTTAGTTTTGTATAAGCAATTATTAATTGATATGGGAATTGATGTAAAAGATCCTATTGTTGTTTATGAAAATAACCAATCAGCAATACAGATGACTTCAAATATTGCTGTTAAAACAAGAATGAAACACACAGATTTAAGATATTTAAATGTGAGACAATGTGTGCAAAGTAAGATGATTAAGCTAGAATACTGTATGTCAGAAAACAATATAGCAGATCGTTTTACAAAGGCCCAAGGCTCTATAAAGCATAAGGTGTGCTGTGAAGATTATCGACTTAGAATGTAAGGTTGTATATATTATCTTACCCAAAAGGGGAGATACCTGTCACCTAACAGCTATTTGGGTTAGAAATATATAAACCAGGATAAACATTTTAAAACTGTATCTTTAAGAAAATGAAAAACTGTAGTTGAGTGTGGTTTCTCAAATGGCCATAAGATGAAGCCAGAAATCTGGGTTGTTTAGTCTGAATCTCAGAAGAGAGCGTGAGTGTATTTCTGTTTCCTTCTGTAGGAAAGTATTGCCGTTCTCCATTTCTTCTAATTGACTGATATTACTGGATTTCTGATACTGAAGTCTGATACTGAACTGTTTTTTTCACACTGGACTTTGCTATTTGGATTATCCCTGGATTGAAAACTGATTGATTTACTTGTGAATGACTTTGGATTGCTTATTTTGGACTTTGCTTACCTCAACAGGCAGTGCAGCATCTCTCAAACTAACAACAAAAAATTAGTTCAGTTGGAAAGATTCAACCTTCAGACAACCTTCAGACAATTCTACCTGGATGATTGAGAATCTTTATCAACATTAAAAGGGGACTGAAGTAGATTGTTCCCTCCTATTGCACATTACATGTCAATTCATGAATAAATTCCATTAACTCTACTAATTTTAAAAGCAACAGTGTTGTGATGCAAAGAAATACATTATAGCAAACATTTTCATGGCCTACAGGTCTATGATCAGATGTGATTCAAGTTAGAAAAACTCCAACAAAGGCAATTCCATAACTATCTGGAACTTGACTTATTTAAGTGAACATTATTAGGCTTTGACCAAATTCACCAAGATATAGGAAATGAGGAACCAAAAGAGGAATTAAAAAAAATCATTTGGATAGTCAAAGTGTGGCATGTCGAATTGCTAAGAGGCTAAGAAAGAACACTACTTATAGCCTAATTAGAATTCGAGTGAACCTCATGCAGGTTCTCCAAGTATTTAAGTGGAGCTAATCCAATGTACTCCATCTTTAGTTTTTTCCTACTTCAACCCAGACTTCAACCAGGATGTTTTGTGTTTTGTTGTATATTTTCTGCTGTTGCCAGAGGCCTGGAAAATCCAAGATAATGAAAATCTCTATTCAATACTGCCTGCTGAGCATTTAACAAGGGTTCTTGTAAAAGGGCCCGGTACAAGTGCGTACATGAATGGAAAGTGCAGGGGCCAATGCAGCATCACAGGCTGCCAAGTAGCCAACTGAAAGTAGCCTGTGACAAACAAGAACAAGAAGACAATGACTTCTAGCGCCTGAAGGCATTGCTTCAAAAGGTGTCAACACCAATTAAATTGTAAAGGCACTGTCAGCTTCTGAAAACGTACCCCGACAGGGACAAGACAGAACAGAATCAAAGCATGGTTTTGTGTATTTCACAGCATAGAAATGTTTGTGATCCAGATGAAATCTGCTAAAAACCGGAGCTGTCTTTCAGTTTCTAGGAGAAAACTTAGGCTAAATCATGAAAAAAGGCAAATTTTTCTAACTAAAAATGTTTCCTCAAAATTAGAAACTTAATTGTACACTGGTCAATATCCACATAAGGATGCTAACTTCCCTAAGCTAAATAGAATTTTATGGATGCACATTTAATGCAATCAGCATTCTTGTTACATTTTTTTTAAAGAACAAAAACTTTTCAAGCACGCACAAAATTCCTCCAGGATAGTCTTTAATGAATGAATGACACTGTTCTCTACCTGCTGGATATTTACTGTTGCTGACACTTTCTTAGACATAAAAAGAATGAGTTTCCTTCGCTTCATCATACCTTCAATTACAGATTTTATTTGGGGGCATGTCTCCTTCCAACTTCCTTGCCAATTGCAATCTCTTGCCAATTACAATCTCAACCCAATTAAGATCTCTTGCCCTCCATTAATATATACTTTGTTCTGCTAAAGCTCAGCACTCTTTGTAAACTCTGAATATGATGGATAGCCAGCTTGTTTCAGGCTAAGGTTAGTGGTCTTCTGAGCACTGGTTACCTTTCTCTTATGTGCCTGCAAAGGAAATTCATGTATTTATTTAGATTTAGGCACTGTCCAACTCCTAAACACCTCTGGACCATTCTTACTATCAAAGGGAAATCATCTTCTCTGAAAACTGTTTTATGTAGATAGCCACAATACACTGCCTCATATTCCTTTCTGGATTTTCCATGATTCAAGCCCCAGAATAAGAATTGAAAATTGATCATATAAACATGTAACCTAAATTGATTATTTTGGTTTTTATTGAGACAGGTTGATTTCAATTTGACTTCAACTATTATTACCATGGTTTTATTTCATTTAAGAAAGTTAATGCATCAGATGAGTTTTATATGCTTTGAAAATTCATCCAATAGTAATTTAAAAAAAAACTTATTACTATACTGAGAATACAGTACTGCAGGCTACTTTTGCTGATCACAGCAGCTCACCAGCTCAAGGTTGATTCAGCCTTTCATCCTTTTGAGGTCAGTAAAATGAGGACCCAGATTGCTGGGGGCAATATGCTGACTCTGTGAACTGTTATAGAGAGGGCTGTAAAACTGCGAAGCGGTATATAAGTCTAAGTGCTATTGCTATTGCTAAATTTTGCATTTTTAATCCTACTTCCGATTATGCTCTAAATCATATAATCAGCTTTTGAAATGATCTGAATCAAAACAGATTATTTTTCCATATTTCTAATGGTTCTAATGTTAAGAGTTCATTTCAAATCCTGGGAGATTATAGAACCCAAAAGCTTGAAGGACTCCACTGTTGATACCGTGCTGTCTAAAACAATAAGAGGTAGAATAGGAAGGCTCCTCCCAAAACCCACTCTATAATGAATTGATAAACTAACGCAATCAAACAATTTCAATTGAAGAAAATTATTCTGAAAATATTTGAAGAGCATCATTTTCTCAGAAACATTTATAACAGCCCTCCAAGAGAGATGAGCATTATAAAACTTCAAAAAGAACCAATAATTCTACTTTTTTCTCCAAATTTACATTTTTGGAGAATCTTGAATACTTCATCCAAGCTGTAGTTCTTACTCTGTTTAGAATCTTAACATGATTATTAAGGCACATCATAATATGAATTATTAATATATGCATTCACCATGACATTAGAAGTTCTACTTTATCAGAAAGATTTGTTGCATAGTGTATGTTTCTTTTATTCCACTTAATAGGTCTTTTTAAACATCTGCATTTAACAGTACTTTTCCTCCCTGTTAGCATTGAGATAATGTAACAAAAATTAAACCCTTCTTTTGATTTATTCACAAACGGAGATCTTCTACAATACAATTTGTAGACTTTCTCCTTCCCATCCCTAACAATCTAATTCCTGATCAACCACAGAAAGCATGCTATTTAATCATGTGTTTAATATCACATTCAGTTTCTCCTGGCTGTCTAAAGAAAATGAATTTGAGATGTAAACTAAACTTGTGAGGTAATGTGTGAAATAAAATAGAACTTGTGAAGTAAGCTCATGAAATAAACCAAACTTGTGAAGGAACATAACTTTTTGGAATGAAGTAACATAGACTCCTGAGGAGCTGCACAGTTCAAGTGTGAATATCTATATGGGAAGACTACTTACATTAAGAAATAATGCTTGCCTACTAGTTGGTACTTTGATTTAGGACCTATGTGGAAACCTAGGCCTTGACAAGCAAGCCTGTTTTAATTAAAGTTAAAATAAGAGGAAGGAGAAGGCAGAATAGGCATTTCTTTATAGACTCTAGATGGGTTTGAGAGTGAATGTACCTCTATAAAGTAGACAAACATGTCATATCATATAAAGCAAGACCATATTTACTACTGATCTAGAAATATTGGAAATACAAAGATGGCAACACATGATTTAGAATGTTCCATCTAGCCTTAGAATAAGGTGACCAACTTTTTTACAATGAGAAGGGGGACACAAATAAATTGAAGAAAAAAAACAAAGCCACTTATGCGCGGCACACTTGCATGTGGCGCACTCTTGTGCGTAGCACACTCTCTCAAAACAATTATCCTGTGTGTAGCGCATGCGTCTCATAATCATGTCTCACCGCACTGTACCGAGCCTTGATGAATCGTCACATCACACACAATGGATCGGGTTGGCATCAATCAAATATGGAGATTTACAGATAAGTTTTCAAATATCAAAAAGGAGGACAAGTAGGAGGACACTTTTCAAGGGAGGACAGAACTTACAAAAGGAGGACTGTCCTCCCTAAAGGAGAACGGTTGGTCACCTTACTTAGAAGGACCAATCAGGAATCAGAGATATTGATTGGAAAGGATGGATCAGCAGCCTGGACCTCTGAGGATATGAAAGGTCTAAATGTTTTAAATCAGATTTTCACATGGCCTCTGGTAACTGCTTGGTCTCTTGCTGTGCTGATTTGCATTTTTTTAGTATTTAGCAAGACACTTAATTGAATTGACTATTCAATTAAGGATCTGCAAATTCGTAAACCTCTTATTTCTATATAAATAAATCTATTACTTTTTATTCTATGTAACAGTTATACTTTTATATCTTAATCTTTGTAGCTGCTAGCTTATCATGGTAAAAAAATGAAATAAAGTATAATTTCTCTTTGTTCTGGTGGTTTTCTTGGTCATGAAAGGATCTAGGGAAACTAAAGGTGGGAGAACTTCCTGATACCCTTTTCAGAAAAGTTAGACTTAAATTGACATTTGAAAGCAAATCTTCAGTTTTCTCCCCTAAAAAACTGGTCATTATGAGAAGCTGGTTTGAGGTATAAACTGTGGTTTGATCCATAATGAATGCATTTGGGTCTCAAACATCTGGAATTTGGAATGTCCATCCTGGATGTGGGGGTACAATTTATAAAGATACAAAAAAGTGGTTTCTAAATTTCTATAGAAGAATTTAAATGACCCTTTACACTATGGCTTCATCATAACCCTCTTTTTTCTACAATCTAACTGGCCTAAACATCAAAACCATGAATCAATTTTTTTGTTGAGTTCTTTTTTTTTACATTAAGTCCATAAGGGATTTCATAAAAAATATTGACAATGATCAAAGAAGTCAGTTTAGCTATCTGAACAATTTCCATCATCTTCACCATCTGAATATGACCTGTTTGAGAACAGTCACAACAGCAACACCAGAAGTAATAGTCTAAGTGGGATTGTTAGTGTTAAGTTCTGCGCATGGGTGCAACAAGCAGAGACGAGGCAGTGAACAGTGAACTTCAACTCTTTATTAAGCATACTGAACAGAGCAAAACCCTAGGGTAGCAGCAGCCCTTTTATAGGGATGGCTGCTGTCCTATTAGCCAATGAGAAACATGGAAGTGTTAAACCAATGAGAGTTGGCCCGTTAACAGCCAATCAGATTTCCCAGAAGGGACCAATCCGATGTCGCTATTATCGGCCAATCAGAAGTGCAGGATTAGAACCCTGCTTTTTCTTAAGGTTGTTAAAACTTTATTAAATGCCTTTATTAGTTCATAACATCCCTTCTCCCTAGGTTCTGTTTGAGGGGTGCGGTGATGTAATCCCGTAGATATGCAGGTTGTTTTAACTGTCTATTAGATTTGCGCTGTCCCACCAGTTCCTGTCTATAGTCCGGTTTCGGTGGAACGTTTTTTGATTTATCTGGTACATGCGGTTCCACATCCTCACTGGACGACTCGGTGCCGCTAGTTCTGTCGTTGTTGTCCTCCGGTCTCTGCGGGCTTGCCTCCATTGAGGTATTCCTCTGTGGCGAGGCAAACCCTCTCCCTGATTCTTCTTCATGTAACGCGCCTGGCTGCTGACTTCCTTCGATTCCGTTTTCCACCATCTCGAATTCGGTTTCTTCGACATCCCCTCCCCCCTCAGTTTGAGAGTCACAGGAATCGCGGGAACTGGGTTGCAGCCTAGAGCGAAGCTGATCTATATGGCGTTTCCATATCTTTCCGTCCAATGTTTGCACACGGTACGATCTGGGCCTGATGGTTTGAGTTACGGTTGCTTCGACCCATAATGGTTCACCCGAAAGTCGCCTACCATGAACTCGCGACATTTTCCACTGGATCCACAGGGTTTCTCTGGCACGTAGGACGGGTGGAGACGGTCAAGGTGGGAGTGGAGCTTGTGTCCCATCAACAGTTCAGCTGGAGTCTTGTTGGTGATGCTGTGCGGGGTGATGTGTTGGAGTAGGAGTATTCTGTTTAGTTTGTCGTCAATGTCCCCATAGTCCATTTTGTGGAGTTTTTTTAACACATTGGACCATGCGCTCAGCCCTGCCATTGGCCGCAGGGTACGCCGGCGAGGTTAGCGCATGGCAGATACCCCGGTCCGCTAAGTATTGTTCAAATGCCAGGGGGTGAACTGGGGTCCGTTGTCGGAGACTAGAACGTCTGGCAGCCCATGTGTTGCGAATAGTTTATTTAATTTGCGGATGACTAAATCGGTTGTCATAGTCTTCATCTTGTGGATTTCGAGCCAGTTGGAATAGGCATCCACTGTTAGGAGGAACGTATGTCCCTTAGTAGGTCCCGCAAAGTCAATGTGGATGCGGGACCATGGCCCTCGGGGGGTTTCCCACTCCATTGGAGTTGCTCTAGGTGGGGCACTGCTGACTTCTTGGCACTTTAGACAAGTCTTTACCCAGGCTTCGATCTGCTTATCGATGCCCAGCCACCACGCGTAGCTTTGTGCGAGCATTTTCATATGCATGATACCGGGGTGACCATCATGCAATGTTTTCAAAATTGCTCATTCTAACCGCTCTAGGACGACGACTCTGTCTCCCCATAGGATGCAGCCTTTTTGGGAGAAAAGTTCTGTTTCCCGGTTTCTGAAAGGGATGAAGTCATCAGGGGTTTGTTCTACTGGCCATCCTCGTTCGACCCAGCTGAGAACTCGTACCAGGACAGGATCTCGTTTCGTTTCGATAGCGATGTCTCTGGCTGTTAGTGGCGGTGAATGTAGTGTTTCAATCTGGAGTGTCATAAGGGTTGGAGCTGGGTTGTTGACGGTTTCCGGAAGTGGTGCACTGCTCAATGCATCAGCGTGGGGAATGGCTTTCCCCAGGCGGTGTTGTAATTTATAGTTGTACACAGTTAAGAACTTCGACCAGCGAGTCATTCTAGGTGACAATATAAAGGGGGTTGGCTTGTCTCCCACTATAATCCCCAGCAAAGGTTTGTGATCGGTAATAATAGTAAAAACTCGTCCCTACACATATTCATGAAACCGTTTCACAGCAGATACAACAGCAAGAGCCTCTTTGTCAATTTGGCTATAGTTACGTTCAGCCCTTGATAAGGTCCTTGAAAAATAGGCAATAGGGGCCTCTCTACCATTTGGTAACACATGACTCAAAATGGTTCCTACTCCAAACGGTGATGCTTCACATGTAATTGTTTAAGGCAAAGTCTCATTATACTGCATTAAAACAGCATCGGAGGTTAGTAAGTTTTTCACTTGTCGGAATGTGTGCTCCTCTCGGTGTCCCCAGACCCAGGTTGCTTTTTTGTCGAGAAGTCCATGTAGGGGCTCAGCTACGGTCGCTTTCTGGGGCAAGAAGATGTTGTAAAAGTTAATGAGCCCCAGGAAAGCTTGGAGGTCTGTCCTATTCCTGGGTCTTGGGGCATTTTTGATCGCTTTTAGTTTGCTATTGGTGGGGTGAATGCCTTGCTCATCGATTAGGTACCCCAGGAACTCTACTTTATCTGTACACAGTTGACATTTATTTTTTTTATCCTTTAGGCCGGAGTCTTTAAATTTCTGGAGAACCATTTTAAGATGCCTTTCTAGTACTTCTCTATTCGGGGCCGCAATTAAAACGTCGTCAAAATATGGCACGATGCCCTTGATCCCTTGCAAGAGTCTCTCCATCAGACTTTGAAAAATCCCTGGGGCTACACTCACTCCAAATTGGAGTCGGTTGCATTTAAAAGTGCCTCGGTGCGTAACGATCGTCTGTGCTTCCATGGTTTTTTTATCTGCAGGCAGTTGTTGGTACGCCTGTGCTAAATCCAATTTAGTGAAGACTTTTCCGCCCCCCAGGGAATGGAGAAGGTGTTGCACCACCGGCACCGGGAAAGCATTCTGTTGAAGGGTGTGATTAAGGGTGGCCCGGTAGTCCCCACAAATCCTTAATGATCCATCCGGTTTGATGGGTGTTATGATTGGGGTTTCCCAACGGACATGGTCAGTTGGTTCTAAAACACCCTGGGCTATTAATTTATCGAGCTGCTTGTCGATCTTTGGTTTTAGGGCAAAAGGTATCCGACGAGGCTAAAGGCGGATGGGGGCTACTTCAGGGTTAAGGTTAAATGATATTGGGGTCCCCTTGTACTCGCCTAGTTTGTCTGCAAAGACATCCTGGAATTCCTGGATGAGGGCCTCCTCCTAGTCGTCACTTCTGGTTTGGTGAATGCTGGCTACCTCGATCCCGAGTGGGGCGAACCATTGAAGGCCTAGCAACAACGGTCAGCGGTAACGATGCAGTACGATTTTTGAATGATACTTTGACTTGGCTGGAGCCGATGACCGGAATTCGGTTCCCCTGGTAATCTTTGAGTATAATTCTTTGGACTCTGAGGTCTTGACGCCAGACGGCAGGGATTAATTGTTTAAAGGTCTTCCAGGAAACCATCGAGAGGGACGACCCTGAGTTGACTGCCATCACGCAAGGTTGGTTCTCGATAGCGACCTTCATTCGGATCTTCTTTGCATCTAACGATGAAGCGTGACCAATGGTAATGGTTTGGTGTGCCTCTTCCCGTCTCATTGAAGTGGCAAGTGTTTTATTTCTGTAGGAGTGGTTGTTCCATTGGTGGTTCAAATGTTCGCGACTCACAGGACGATTCCCTGTGGTCTGGCAGTAGTTGTTTTCTCTCTGAATTGGGCTGGATCCTCGCTTGCTTCTATAGACCTTCCCAATATGGCCTCTTTTCCCACAAGAATGGCAGAGGGTGTCGAGGAATTTGCAATCTGATCACGGGTGGTTTGCCCCACAACCCGCGCATTGGTGCGGTAATCTTCGATTCCGCGGGTTGCGTTGGTCGCGTTTGGACCTGAGCCGGTTGACCTCCTCTTCATCACTTTCTGATGGAGATTCGAGGTCCTCATGGTGGGCCGCTGTTGTATGTCTCTCTAGGCAAGGTGAGGTATCGTTGGCGAGTTGACGGAGCAGTGCATTGGTGCGGCGCATTCGGGTGGCCAACTTCCTGGTTGCTTCTGCTGCAGTAGCGTCTTTGATGACATCGGCAAGATCGATGTCCCCTTTGGCCATGATCTTGCTCTGCGCCATTTGGTCATCTAATCCCAGAACTATTCGGTCTCTCAGAGCTTCTTCGAGGTCTGCAAACCCACAGAGGCCTCCCAGGTTTCGGAGGTCTGCGATGAAATCCGTGATGCTCTCTCCTTTCCATTGGTCCCTCTGGTAAAACTCATGTCTTCGGACAAGCGTTGGTATGGCGGGTGCATAATGGGCCTGTAGAAGGGGCGCGAGGACGTCCCAGTCCATGGATTTCACCTCAGCCGGTTTCGCTAGTGCCTTGGCCATCTTAAAGACAGCAGGCCCGCAATGGGTCAGGAACACTGCTTGCTTTTTCCCTGTAGTGGCGTCCTTCAAGTTGTTGGTTTCCAGAAACATCTGGAACCGGTCTATGTACGAGTCCCAGTCTTCTTGTGCCGGGTCAAATGGAGCGGGTAGTATGGCGCCGCCGGACAAGTTTTCCGTTTTCGATGTGCCTTCAGCCACGTGCTCTGTTTGGTGCTCTGTGAGTGTTCAATCAGCTCAGATGTCTCCGCATCCCATCCTCATCACCAGTGTTAAGTTCTGCGCATGGGTTCAACAAGCGGAGACGAGGCAGTGAACAGTGAACTTTAACTCTTTATTAAGCATACTGAACAGAGCAAAACCCTAGGGCAGCAGCAGCCCTTTTATAGGGTTGGCTGCTGTCTTATTAGCCAATGAGAAACATGGAAGTG
This sequence comes from Hydrophis major, assembly GCA_033807585.1. NCBI lineage: Eukaryota > Metazoa > Chordata > Lepidosauria > Squamata > Elapidae > Hydrophis > Hydrophis major. The sequence goes on from CM066330.1 coordinate 146,896,844, forward strand.
TTAAACCAATGAGAGTTGGCCTGTTAACAGCCAATCAGATTTCCCAGAAGGGACCAATCCGATGTCGCTATTATCGGCCAATCAGAAGTGCAGGATTAGAACCCTGCTTTTTCTTAAGGTTGTTAAAACTTTATTAAACGCCTTTGTAACAGTTAGCACTTCTATAACTTGGCAATCCACCAATCAATATCTATCAAAGAGCATTTCCAGACAGAATCTGTCTTTTTAGGAATAATATGATCTTAGCCAGAATAGGTTGAATGCCCCAACTTTGGCTTCTACTGATCAAGAACAACTTTAATGGATTTAATTTCTTTCATCCATAATGAAAGAATACTCATTACTTACTTGATGTAATGGGATGTGTGGATGACCTTGGGGAATAAGGGGAAAATGTGCTTCCTATGAAACAATCAGTCAAAAGATGCAGGAGCCCCCAGTGGCATAAGGATCAAAGAAAGAAACTTAGAAAGAACCCGCCTTTAGGAGTCAAACAGTTAAAAGTGGCAGTGGGAAGTTTCCTCTTTTAGACTTGCAAGATTCTATTAATGTACTCTAAAATGAAGCAAAATTAGTTCATCTACTAGCATTTCCTGTCTGTTTTACCTCAAAGGACTGACATTTACTGCAGTGGTGGGTTTCAAATTAGTTTACCCCTGGTTTGATGAGCATGGTTTGGTGGGCGTGCTTTGTACATGTGTACATTTTGCATGCATGCAGGCGTGCCAAATGCATACTTTGCGCAGGTACAGAGGTTTTCTGACTCACCTCCTGCAATCCTGCACTCTCCCTTCAGCAGCTGACGCGCCGCAATCTGCTGTGCCATGGAAAGCAGGTGCGCCCCAAAAGCAGGGAATAAAGGTCAGTATGGGAGCCCAGGCAGGTGGGTGGGCCCAACAGAACTCCTCAGAGAGAACTGGTTTGGTCTCCGCTGATCCTTGGTGCTACCGGTATGCCAGAACCGGGCCGAACCGATAGAATACCACCACTGATTTACTATATATGACAAGAAGTAAAAGAGTTTCCAATGGTTCATCTAGTGGTTCCAAATAAATATTAAACAATGCAGGACAGAAAAAGAAAACCTGCTGGACACCATAGACCAGATGTTGAGAAGTTATTTGGTTTATACCCAGGTCTATTTTTGACACATGAGAATCACTGCAAATCAATGCTGCTAAAGCTCAGATCCATCAGAGAACTTCTACAATTGTTGATTGTATTCAAACCTGTCAAAAATGATGATGAGAGGTTAAAGCATCACAAGGCACACTTTTGCTAAGCATAACAATCAGCTTTGTTGCCTTTTTGCCTTTTCCCAGGTTTGACTCTCTAATTTCTGCTGCAGGTATTATTACAGAATACTGGTTACATCATTTACTCACTTCTGGAATGATAATTGGCATAAACATTTTTAATTACTATTTTTTCTTCTCAGACCTGCCCACTGTTTGCTGTTCTTTTTTTTTAAATTGACCTTTGGTGTTCTTTCATCATTTTTGTTATCATTTGCTATATAAAATTCTCATCCTGGCTTCACAGTAGGCTTACTAGCCTTTTTAAAGATTACATATATATGTATATGTATATATATATATATAATATTCAGCCTTGTTCGGGTATTTTCCCATGTCATTGTAGTTGTGCTTTTAAAGTTGTAGCAACGTTTTGGCAGAATCTGTATAAAGAATCGTGATGATGGCAGATGAGATTCTGCCGAAACGTTGCTACAACTTTAAAAGCACAACTACAATGACGTGGGAAAATACCCGAACAAAGCTGAATACCATACATGTAAGTACCTGCGAAAACTTAAGAAAACACACACACACACACATACACACATATGTATGTATGTATGTATGTATGTATATATATATTTGTTTTCATAGATTTTCACAGGTACAGGTATGCAGGTCTTGGTGTTTGGGTCTTTTTCCGTGTAAGATATATATACACATACACATACACATACACATACATATACTCTTAAGTTTTAGCAGGTGTTTATATATATGGTATTCAGCTTTGTTCGGGTATTTTCCCACGTCATTATAGTTGTGCTTTTAAAGTTGTAGCAATGTTTTGGCAGAATCTCATCTGCCATCATCAGGCTTCTGTATAGTATTCATCTGTGAGTCAGACTTTCACAGCCATTTCTGTTTTAAATTTTGTGCTAGCCTTATGTGTGTTAGAATGGTTTTTTTCTTCATCCTGATTGGCTGGTAGTCTTGGTCTGTGTTTATTGGTCTTGAGTTTGCTGTGTTCTGCTTGATTGGTGTTTCTAACATCTTCTATCTGTTTTGTAGAGGTTTTGTTTTGTTTTTTTTGATTGGCTGGCAACATTGTGTTTCGTGTATTGGGGGCTTTTAGTGTGGCTTGGCTTTGGTTGAATGGCTGACTATCGTTTATCAGAAAGCTAGGTTTCATCTGGGTGGCTGGTTGGTGTGTTTTGGGGCTGGAGGTATCGGGGTGGTGTCTGTTTGTGCGCAGGTGTTTGCTTGGCTTGTGGCGTGGAGATTTTTCTGTTTGTGAGTGCAGGCTTCCAGATGATTGACAGTCTGGTTGAATCATCTCTTCTAGTCATGCTTTCAGTTATTTTATCAATCTCTATGGCTTCTCTGATAATTCTGTAGCTGGGGTTTTCTATAGTGGCTAGGGTTTGGGTGCCATTGAAGTTGATGCTGTGACCTGTGGCTTCCATGTGTTGGACTAGTGAGGAAGTGTGTTCCAGCTTTTTGACTGCATTTTTGTGTTCATCCAGGCAGGTACTAATTCTTCTATTGGTCTGTCCAATGTATGTGGCAGGGCATGATGGCAGGGGACATCATATACACCTTGGTTTTCCAGGTCAATTTTATCTTTGGGGTTTCTTAGCATGGCTGCTATTTTTCTGTCTGTTTTGAAGGCAGTCTTGATGTGATGCCTTTGTAGTATCTTACTAATTTTGTCTGTAGTACCTCTTATGTAGGGCAGGACAGCTGTTCCATAGGTCTGTTCATCTTCTAGGTCTCTATTACGTCTCAGTGTGTTTTTGTGGATCAGGCCTGTGATTTTTCTTTTGTGGAAGCCATAAGCTGTTAGTACTTTAGTCAGGATGCATAGTTCAGTCTTTATGTGTGTCTTGTCTGCCAGGCGTTTGGTTCTGGCAATTAGTGTTTTGGCCACGGAGTTTATCTGTGCTGGGTGGTGGTGGGATTGGGCGTTGAGGTAGCGGTTGGTCTCTTTTTTCTTCTGGTTGAGGTAGCGGTTGGTCTGTGTGTTTTCTTCTGGTATATTGTGTGTCCTAGTGTGCCATCTGTTTTTTTGTAGATTAGTACATCTAGGAATGGTAGTTGTTTGCTTGTTTCCGTTTCCGTGGTGAATTTGATTTTGGGATGTGTGCTGTTTAGGTGTGTTAGGAAATTGTTTAGGTTTTCTTTTCCATGGGGCCAAATAATAAATGTGTCATTGATGTATCTTAACCATAGTTTGGTTTTGTGGGTGGCATTTGCCAGGGCTCTGGATTTGAATTCTTCCATGAACAGGTTTGCAATAACGGGTGACAGTGGTGATCCCATAGGGGCTCCTTCAAATTGCTTGTATCTTTGTCCTTTGTATATGAAATATGTGTTGGTTAAGCAGTGTTCTGCTAGTTCCATGTGGTGTCTTCTTCTTCTTTTTTAACCTTTCCTTTCCTTTGTCCTTTCCTCCCCTCCCCTCCCCTTCCTCATTTTCCCCCTTTCCTTTCTCTTATAATATTTTTTACTAAAATTCAAAGGTACAAATATAAAAAAATAATATAAACTAAAAAAATGAAAAAGAGAGTATAGATGGAAAAAGGAAAAACATAAATAATAAAGCAAAAAGAAAAGTGATATATATAAAGAAATGAAGTTGCTTTATTTGATCAAGGTTAGAATTTGTTGTTTTTTCTGGAAACTTACTGGATTTTTGTCGCTAAGGACTGAAGGCTTTAAATATTTATCTATAGACAAGAGTTGAGATATGGGAAGAAAAGGTATTTCGTTCTTTTTTAAGAGAAAGTAATGTTAAAAATAAAGTAAAGGAGTATAGAATGGATTTTTTTGATTGATATATGATATAAGTTGTTATATTTGGTATCTTTTATGGACTTTTGCTGATTAGGAAAATGAGGCTGAATGATGAGACTTTAAGAATTTGTTTATGCATGAGATATGGAAAGAAGAAATCTTTTGCAGTATTATTAGAGAAAGTGATAAATTACTGAAATTGTACTTGTGATGAAGGTGGAGAGATGCTTTCATAGTGGGGCTGGGGGTCAGTTGAGAACCCTATTATTTGTTGCTGTTACCCACACTCAACTGGAAATACATCTCTGATGAAAATCCTACATTCAGCTGAGTTTTAATGTCTTATCAACATAGGTACATTTGTAGACTGTGATGCTGAACATACTTTCTAGGAGATAAATCCCATTGAACATGGTTAGTATATATTTACAGGATTGTATTGTTACTATTTAATGATCTGCTGCGGTCAATTTTGCAATAGTTAAATTGTTTAAATGTAGACTCTCAGATATTGCATGTTTCAGCTTCTTCTTTTTATTTATTTATTTATTTATTTAGGCTATTTTGAGTATACTCGAGAACGGAAGACACCTTGAAGTAACAATAATAATTTGAGGACAATGACTGGCATCCTTATTGGATCAACATTTTCCTCAGCATGATAAATGATCTATGAAGGGAGACAGAAAAACCGAACCAGTCCAAACCAAAATAACCAGACCAATTCTTGCTGTAGAAAATAAGGTAATGACACTTCTTTGGATTCAATGACTGGGAAATATATTTTAAAAAGGATTTTACAGTGAATCATGAAGTTGTCATAGAAATGAAAGATTTAAAGAATATATTTTAATTATTCCATATATAAGTACAAATAGGTGACTTCAGAATACTTTCCTGTCCCCCATTTTTATAGCCCCTTAATAAAGGAAACAATGTTTCCAGCTGCTGGTTTTGTAAATGAACATTCAAAAACTCCACTGTTGATAAATGTTAGAAATCCATGGAATCCCTCTTTTAGATGATTCCAAGTCACAGGCACTCCAATGTCCTCTAGTCGTTTTTTGTACAGCAGTCCATCATCCCGAAGTATGTCATGTTCACAGGTCAAAATGTATGTCTCAGGAAGTTGCTTTATAATGTCATCCTCACTAATAATTGGTGACTGCATTGTCTTATCATTCAGTTTAGTTATTTCATACAGTTCTTTTGAAAATGGAGCTGGCTTTGGGGGATTATAGCCGTGGGCTCTAAACTCTCCGGGGATAAGATCTGCACTAATCCATTTCTTGAATTTCTGCTTCATGTCTTCAGGAACATGGGCATTCCTTTCCAGGTTTTTTTTATCTACACATTCCTTGTTAACAAATTTTAAACCAAGGTGAAAAACCATGTTTTTGGTTAGAAAAGGACCATATTGGTTTTGAAAATGGGATGGTAGCATGAAATTCATTCTCTGCAGGAAAGGATATATCAAGATCTGTGCTCGGATCTTGGGCTGGTTCCCCATTTTTACCAATTCTTGAGAAGCCATAGCAACCAGTGTTCCACCACTGCTATCTCCAGCAAGAATAATGTGATTTGGATCGACTCCATAGTCTTTGGCATGTTTCATAAAACACATGGTGGTAGCTAGGGCATCAGATAACTGGGCAGGATGTTGATGCTCAGGACCTAAGCGATAGCTGCAAGAACAATCAAACTTTGTCAGACTCTGAAATTTTCTCGGAAGGAATTAGGTATTCTGAGATAATCCCTGAAGACAACCCATTGTTGGGTTCCAATAAAAGGATGCACTGTATCAATTGTTTTACTTTATTATATTTTTACTATTCTGATAAGGAGATGGCAGTTGAATGTCTTGTACTTTCACTGCTGATAGGAACATCAATTTCCTTCTCCTTGGATGTATTTCTCTGCCACTTCTACCAGTAAATAATTACACTGGAGATTCCTTTCACTTTTTTGTTTCAGAGCAAAAGAAGGATCAGAAGGATAGGGCTACAGAGCCACATACAGAAAAGGAGGAAATATTAGTCTTCTTATTGACTACAATAAGTTCTCACTCCTTATTATGGCAATTTCATTTCAAAATGAAATGTCATGTAGCTATGCCAACTTACAGTGTGGGATCTGCTGTGATTTGTTCAATCTCTCTCTCTCTCTCCCTCTCTCTCTCTCTCTGTATCCAGTGGTGGGATTCAATTTTTTTTATTACCAGTTCTGTGGGTTTGGCTCTGTATGTGTGGCGTGGCTTGGTGGGCATGGCTTGGTGGGTGTGGCAGGGAAAGGATACTGTAAAATCTCCATTCCCTCCTCACTCCTGGAGAAGGTTACTGCAAAATCTCCATTCCCATCCCACCCACTAACCTGCTTTCCAGCTCTGTTCTCCTGTGCAAGGCAACAAAAGAAGTCCCAGATGATCAGCTGGGACTTGGGAGGCTGAGAATAGATGGCGGGGCAGCCAGAGGTGGTATTTGCCGGTTCTCTGAACTACTCAAAATTTCAGCTAACTCTCCAGAACTGGCTCTATCTATCTATCTATCTATCTATCTATCTATCTATCTATCTATCTATCTATCTATCTATCTCCTATCACCTATCACCTATCACCTATCATCTATCATCTATCTATCAAATGTATTGGTTGCCCATCCTACCAAAGGGTAACTCTGGGCAGCTTAAAGTTACATAAAAGCTAAAACATAAAAAGTTAAAAACAAACATTTAAACCAAAGACACATTGGAAGGATGGGGGCAAAGTGGGGGCCATGATGTGATCTGTTATTCAATCACCTCCATTGCACTGTTCTTCCCACAGGGCCCCAAGCCAACTGACACAGCCATGTTTTTAGGCCTTTATGGAAAGATAGGTGGGTTGGGTCCCACCTCACATCATGGGGTGAGATGTTCCAGAGGGCAGGAGCAACAGCAGAAAAAGCTCTCCTCCTGGACTCTGTCAGCCGGAATAATCGGGCTGGCACGACCTGCAGAATGACTCCTCTGCTGGCATGAGATAGTCCCAATGAGATGGTCCCTCAAGTGACCTGGACCCATGCCAAGGCTGCTAAGTGAATCACACATGGTGAAGCAAGATATCATATGACTGCAACTTGTGACTTTCTGCTTCTTTGTTGACTTTGTTTGTCACAAGCTGGCTGTGAAGGTAGCAAATAGTGATCATATAACTGTGTGAATGTTTGGAGGAATTTAGACCATTGTCATAACTTTGAATGCTTGCCAACCAAGTGGTCTGTAAGTGAGGACTACCTGTAATACATTATTATATTATCAGACCAAAATAATCAGGAAAACCAAACAGAGACTATCTGTTAGACTGTCATGATGATATAGTGTTACAATTATTTGAAATCAATTTATGTTGCTAAATACAGGTAGTCCTTGACTAACAACAGTTCATTTATTGACTGCTCAAAAGTATCACAGTCCTGAAAGAAAAGGGACTTATGACTGTTTTTCATACTTACCACCGTGGAAGCATCCCCATGGTCACATGATCAAAATTCAACTGATTCATAATTTATGATGGTTGCAGTGTCCTGGGGTCATGTGATCACCTTTTATAACCTTCTAACAAGCAAAGTCAATGGGGAAACCAGATTCAGTTAATAGCCATGTTACCAACTTGCCAAAAGCAGTGATTCACTTAACAGCTGGGACAAGAAAGATCATAAAATGTTGTAAAACTCACTTAACAAATGTTTCACTTAGCAACAGAAATGTTGGGTTCAACTGTTGTCATAACTTGAGACTACCTGTACTTCCTTCTCAAGGATAATGTCTCTCTGTCACCAGGGGGCAGAATAAAGGAAATTCCTGATTTCCGAAACTAAATTAGGTAGTTCTTTCCAATCAGAAATGAGAAATCTTAGACGTGGACAAAATTAATTTGGATTTGTGAAACTGATTTCCACAACACAAAAAGGATGCAAATCATGTGGCAGGTTTGGCAAAGTTGCACCAAGTGCGGCATTTTATTCTGCAGATCCTTAAAGTACTTTGCAGAATTTACTCTGCTTTTCTTGGCAGGGAAAGTCCAAGGAAGGGTGCAGGGCACTGATCCCATTTTTCTGGCTCAATTGGGAAAGAGGAGAAATTAGCCATTTCCCCCCTCTCCTCTTTCCCTTTAATTTTATGATTGGAAGAGTAAGGAAGACATGAATGATGCCTCCAGGACAGAGGAGTCTTCCCTAGGAGTTATTGAAGAATAGCAAAACTATGTCCTGTGCCAATCCTTTGATCTGCTCCAATTATATTACTTTGCCTTTCCTGAGGTTGAAACACCACTGATGGAGGCAAACAGTCACCAATGGTTGTGCGATAGCTGGCGGGGGAGAGAGAACTGAGGGACTGAATCTCTCTTGGAGGCAGAAAATATATTTTGTGGTGCCTAGACAATCTTTCAGGGACACAGAATTGAGCCAAACTTATTAATTATTATCTTTATCATTTTTACCCCTTTTTTCCCATCAAGCAGTGCCCAAGCCTAAGACCTGTAAAAATACAAAATAAAATGAAAAAATATTAAAAGATGCGTAAAAAGGTAGGCAAAGCATACAAATAAAATCACTTACTTTACAAATACTACCACTGAATCACTTTCTCGAGAAAGATAGCAGCATATTGCACCATACATTCCTAGGGGAGGAAAAGTATTAGTGTTCAGGTACTTCTGCATTGCAAACATGTTATTGATATTGTTTTGACTTATGGCCAAATAATTTATTTCCATCACGGTGACCCTATTCTTAAATCTAAAGAGGAGTTAGAATCAGGAGGTGTTTGCCTTTGGTTTATGTATTTACAATTGAAAGAAAGGTTTAAATTAGATAAAAAGAGTTTGATTTTGTGAAAAATGAACTGGATATCCTACTGTGTGGCAGTGATGAACATCTTATTGTTAAGATTTATAAATTGTTATTGAATTTGTATTTGAAGAAGGAGGATGTAAAGCATAGTATGCAGGGGTGGGCTTCAAATTTTTAGCAAGGGGCTCTCTATAATGACTGGCTGGCTGGGCGTGGCTGGGTGGTCATGTGACTGGGTGAGTGTGGCCAACTTTTTTTTTTAATCTAAAAAAAAAAGATAATATAAACACAAAGTTGTTTATTATTTTGTGGATTTAATATTTAAATAAAAGACTGAGTGAAACCAGGCTTAATAGCAGTGACTGTGAGAGGGATCTTAGAGTCTTAGTGGAGTTTTTGGTGAGTTAAGTGATTCTTATTATTTGGGAATTAATCCCCTAGGAGGCTAGTGGCCATGTTATCTGATTTTCTCACTGGTTCTCCCTCCGCAAGCGCTTTATCTAACTTTACACTTTTACGAAGTGTGACTGCTTTTAGTTGAATGCCCAGAAAGGAAACAACGCCTCAAAAAGGTGTCGGTTTATTATTCTGGTCTTTCTGAGGTTATTGGGGGCTCTCTGAGCCCTGCAGAGTCTTAGCTAGTGAGCCCCCAGCAGCCCAACCCTGATTATCATTCAGTGAGGAAAGAATTTTGTGTATTGTGTAATCCTTGAACAACGGGAGAATATGAGGATGAAAGATCTAAAATTTACATTGAAATATAATGTAAAAGAAAATTTTTATAAGATGAAGTATCATTGGTATCTAACAACAGGTAAGTTGCCAAGAATATATAAAGGTATTTCAAATGAGTGTTGGCAATGTAAATGTAAAGAAGGAACTTTTTATCATTTATATAAATAAAATATTGGAGTGGGATTCACATCATAATTTACAGTAGAAGATTCTTGAAGTGACTGTAAAGATGAAATCAGAGACTTTTCTTTTAGGATAAAGATAAAGAATTTGGGGGGAAAAACAAACTTTGATGTTAGATATGTTGACAGCAGCAGTGTTACTTTATGCACAAAAATGGAAGGAAGCTGTGATTCCCACAATGGAGGAATGGCTGCAAAAGTCGATGAAATTAGCAGAGATGGCTAAATTACTGCTTGATTAAAGAAAAGAACACAATTAATTTTGATCCTACTTAAAAACTGTCCCAAAGATGCTTTTTCAGGAGGCAACTGGACTTTCTTGTTTTTCTTTTGAAGATGTTTTGCTTGGATGAGAAGCAAAATGTCTTCAAAAGAAAAGTAGGAAAGTCCAATTGCCTCCTGAAAAAGCACCTTTGAGACAACCATGACTTCGATGACTGAGAATCTCTACAGACTTTTACTTGAAAACTGAACTGCTTTTGGACTTTGTGCTTGAGGTGGAAAAAATGATACTTTGATTTTGGGTTTTGTTGATCAATAGATTTGGTGTTACAGAAATGGCTAGTAAATATTATAGAAAAGTAAAAAGTTGAGATTTCACGTTACTACTTTATTTCACTGCACCAAAAGGAGTTGAAGTCAGTGCTTTTCTTTTGTCTCTCCCCTCTACCCTGCACTTTTCTCTCTTTCCTCTTTTCTCTATGTTCATTTTTCCTTGCATTTTTGTATTTCATGTTTTGATAAACTAATTTTAAAAAATTATTTTTAGAGACTGTTTTGTTTCAGAAAGATAACACTTTTTAGCCTGTGTTTTTCTTCTTTCTTTTTCTTTTTAAAGCTTAATGGCAAGTTTAGTGGATAATCAATTTGAAAACCAGGGAGCAATAATGTCTATTATTATGAACTCAGGGAATGTTGATTATGCAACATTAAGTTTTTTTATGCATGCCTTTGCGTTTAAAAAAATCATACATAAACAATCCATGTTGCATAGTCAAGGGTTCCTGAATTCATAATAATAGACATTATTGCTCCCTGGTTTCAAATTGATTGTCCACTAAATTTTACCCACCAAAACTCAGAGAAAAAAAAATACAGGTTAAAAAGTGTTATCTTTCAGGAGTTTGACACCTTTGATTTAGGAGGTTCTGTTTCAAGCATGGGAGAAAGCATCTTGAGTTGCCTTGAGCTGCAGATAAAATGGTCTTTTTGTTTCAAATGTTCTGAAGTCACACAATTGTCTCTCAAACCATGGAGTTTTCTAATATATTAACCAGTAGCACTGTGGACATAGGTTCCAGCAGTGGCTGATTGAAACTATTTGAAGAAGAAAGGTGCATGTGGAATTGAGAAACAGTTATCATTATATTTGAGTTCTGATCACTTTAGAAACAGATGGAAAAGGAGCTTTTCCATTAACTTTAGATTTGCACAGCAGTATATTTCTATAATTGTTCCTCATCTGATACTTTGAACCTGCATTCCAATTTCAGTTGAGCTTTTGTACTCAAAATAGTTTGGATATCCAGCAAAAATGGATGTAGTATGAGGGTTTAAGTGCACAGCTTTATGCATTCCTAGTTCTGGGAAAGCTATCCTTTTTTTTGCTTCCTCCCTCACTTTTTCCACAATGCTGACTGATTATGAATAAGTTTCCTCTATGAGAATTTTGAAAGGAAAAGTTAACATTATATGAAATATCTTACTTTTGAATCCAAATATGCCACACCCTCCATGTAAGAAGAGCAGTCCTTTTCTTAGGCCAGGATTTATCTTTTTGGGCTGGTAAATCGTTACTGGTACATTTTCAAATGTTGTATCTGTAATGAAGAGCTTCGAGTCCTTCGCGTGTGGCACAAAATTAGATGCAAATCTTACAAACTTGATTTGACTACAGAAGTGCAATTTCTCAAAAATCTTCCCCTGTTTTACATTAAGAAAAGATTGGTAGATCAGAAATTATGAATAAAAATAATGGCAACAAATCCTAAAATAAATGATCATCTTAATTGATGAAAATTATTTTTCATTTTATGGCCTTTAGGAATTATGCATTTCAAGACATGTTAGTTCAAGGGTCTTCAAACTCAGCAAGTTTAAGACTTATGGACTTCAACTCCCAGAATTCCTGAGCTAACATGACTGGAGGAGGAATTCTGGGAGTTGAAGTCCACAAGTCTTAAAGCTGTCAAGTGTTAGTTCAATATTAAATTAGATGTACATGGATAAAAAGTAAAAATAAACTTGGCCCATCAGAAATTCCTATCAGGGATTTTGAATGCTATCAAACTGGTTTGACGAGCTTCATCTGAGATTGCCTCATTTCATTTCTTTCTTGGAGCAGTCTCGCATATCATTCCTCAACACACATTAAATGCACTAACCAATTATTCTCAATGAGAGCTCTCTACTCTTTCGGAATTTCATTTCTAGCGTACTGTCTTGACGAGAGGTCTTAAAGCTCCAGTAACTTTGACTTTTGAACTTAGCGGATGGATACAGATCTTGGTTTCTAACCAAAACATATTCAGAGATACAGGATAAAACTATTCCTCTGGAAACAGATTTATCAATCATGTATAGGGACCCCAGATCATATAGAAGGAAAGAAGGAAAGAAAGAAAGAAGGAAAGGAAGGAAGGAAGGAAGGAAGGAAGGAAGGAAGGAAGGAAGGAAGAAAGAAAGAAAGAAAGAAAGAAAGAAAGAAAGAAAGAAAGAAAGAAAGGAAGGAAGGAAGGAAGGAAGGAAGGAAGGAAGGAAAGAAAGAAGGAAGGAAGGAAGGAAGGAAGGAAGGAAGGAAGGAAGGAAGGAAGGAAGGAAGGAAGGAAGGAAGGAAAGAAGGAAAGAAAGAAAGAAAGAAAGAAGGAAAGGAAGGAAGGAAGGAAGGAAGGAAGGAAGGAAGGAAAGAAGGAAGGAAGGAAGGAAGGAAGGAAGGAGAGAGGGAGGGAGGATCTTCTTACCAAATAAAATGTCCAAATCACCACAAAATGCAGTAGCCAGATTTTGAAAGGCTCTTTGTCACCCAAATGAAGATCTATTTTCCTGGTTGCAAAATAAGGAATCAAAAAATATTTCACGAACCAGTTCTGAAGTAGTGAAAAACCAGTGAACAAGTGCATATTCAATGACTTACAGAGGTCTGAACTAAATTACAGGTACTGCTCTTTTGGCAAGAGCTACTTAAGAAGAATTGTAGCTATTACCATAAGATTTTAGAATGGAAGCATTTATAGCAACAGGGGTGGAATATATACATCAGATGATCATCCTTTATTAATGAGTAGGTGTGTCATCACAAGTAGGAAAGGATTGCAATAGAGCAACCTAAAAGAATTTATCCATCTATCTGGTGGACTCAGTGTGAAGTCAGCATTTCTTACATTCATGTTTGTATCAACAAGGCAATAATTATAATTAGTTGGGCTGTTCCACTAATAATAGAGATCCAGATTCAAAAGACATAATGCAATTTGAAGTTTAACTGGATATTACTTAGCATTTATTGGGAACTTTCCAGTAAAGACAGATTTTCCTTTTTTCTATCCCAGACATTGATTATTTTTGTGAGTCATGTCTATCTCACTGCACTCCATACTCACTATAGTGCAATGAGGGTTGAATCTCTGCTTCTGTAAGTATAGCACTTAGCAAAAACACTTAGACTTATATATCGCTTTACAGTGCTTTATGGTCCTCTCTAAGTGGTTTTTACAGAGTTAGCCTCTTGCCCCCGACAATCTGGGTCCCCATTTTACCCACCTCGGAAGGATGGAAGGCTAAGTCAACCTTGAGCCTGGTGAGATTTGATCTGCCAAATTGCAGTCAGGTGGCAGTCAGCAGAAGCAGCCCACAGTACTTCACTCTAAGCATTATACCATTGTAGCTCAGTATACTATAGGAACCATTTTAATAAATCTTTATTAATTATGGTATCTTTCTTGGAGTTCACTTTTTGGGGAATCCAACAACAGCCATAGCCAGCAACAGTCAGTCACAAGAGCTCAAGAAATCATGCAGGCATGAAATTGCATTAAAGGATATATGTTAGGAAGTATTTTTATGTTTGGATATTCCTTGTTCAGCAACTACACTTGGGATCAGCAACTACATTGTTAAGCAAAGTAATTGCTAAGTGAAATTATGATTTGTGCTTACTATTTGATTTCAGCTTTCCTGTTTTAAAAAAAACTGCAAAAGTAGTAAATGCAAAGATTGGTTGCAAAGTTACTTAAAAAAACACCATTGTTATTGTTAAATGGGAACTATTGTGCTGCATAGTATTCACATATTTTCTTATTAATTTATTCTAAATTTTATTGTACCTATTCTAGTTTTTGCATTTTCATTACTAGGTGCAATAATAGAGAATTTCCTTTTAGGAATGATTAAAAATATAATAAATAATGTAAAGAGAATGAATGTTTTTTAATGTAAATATTGATGATAATTATACAACTGTCTTCATCTATTAGTGCTCTAATGAGGTTTTTTCCACCACCACCACCCAAATACATGTAGTATTTTCAGAAGAAGATCTGTTGGGGAAGAACATATTTAATATTCTCTGTTTGCTACAGTTCAGTTAATTATCAATCTACTTTTCTCAGCTGCTACTGTTTACTTTTTCAACGTATGTATATTAAATTCATTATAAACAAAGGGGCATATATAACTTTATCCGCTTTGCCCAGGGTGGGATTCAAAATTTTTAACAACTGGTTCTGTGGGCATGGCTTAGGTGGTGGGCATGGCTTGGTGGTCATGTGAATGGGTGGACATGGCTTGGCGGTCATGTTATTGGCTGGGTATGGCCAACTCAATATCACTCACATCGAGGCACACATCTCCTCGCCTGGCCTTTCATGACTATGGGGATGCTGCAACAGTCGTAAGTGTGAAAAATGATCATAAGTCACTTTTTTCAGTGCCATTGTAACTTTAAATGGTCACTCCACACAAGCAAAGTACTAGCAAAGGAAGGGGAAAAAAACTGCAGAGATGTTCCTGAGACAGGAAATCTAATCCTGCCAAGAATGTAATAAGGGTTAACGAGAGGCAGTTTCTGTAAGCAACACCAGAATGTTTCCTTCCTGCCTTCCTTACAGAATTAGGCCAGTAATTTCTTCTAACAACCGGTTCTAGGAACTGCTTAGAATGTTAACAACCAGTTCTAGCAAATAGGTGCAAACTGGTAGAATCCCACTCCTGGCTTTGCCCCTGAATGCAAATCTGTCACTGTCACTGCATTAAATATGAAAGAAAAGTACATCATTTTCATTTACTTGCAAGTGGTGCTAATTTTTGTTATGGTACAACTTTGTTTGATATTTGGTCAATGTCTATTTTTTCTTTTTGTTGTTTAATTAACCTTTCTTGATGTCATCTTGTAATATGTACCTGCTCAAAGCTGATGGGCCTCCAAAATGTCCTGTGTTCTACATAAATAAGCACTAAGTATATATCATACACAATAAATCCATATACATACATACATACATACATACATACATACATACATACATATATACATATTGGTCTTGGAGTTTGCTGTGTTCTGCTTGATTGGTGTTTCTAATATCTTCTGTCTATTTTGTGGCTTTTTTTGTGTCTTGATTGGCTGGCAACATTGTGTTCCTGTATTGGAAGCTTTTAGTGCAGCTTGGCTCCAAGTAAATGGACGGCTATCATTTGTTAGGAAGCTATGTTTCATCTGGGTGCCTGGTTGGAGTATGTTTGAGCTGGAGGTATCAGGGGGGATCTATTTGTGCCCAGGTGTTTGCCTGGCTTGTGGTGTGGAGATTTGTTTGTTTGTGAGTGCAGGCTTCCAAATAATTGACAATCTGGTGGAATCATCTCTTCTATTCATGTTTTCAGGTCTTTTTTCAATCTCTATGGCTTCTCTGATAATTCTGTGGCTGGAGTTTTCTATAGTGGCTAGGGTTTTGGTGCCATTGAAGTTGATGCTATCATGTGTTGGACGAGTGAGGAAGTGTGTTCCAGCTTTTTGACTGCATTTTTGTGTTCATCCAGGCGGGTGCTTATTCTTCTATTGGTCTGTCCAATGTATGTGGCCGGGCATGATGCACAGGGGACTTCATATATGCCTTGGTTTTCCAGGTCAATTTTATCTTTGGGGTTTCTAAGGATGGCTGCTATTTTTCTGTCTGCTTTGAAGGCAGTCTTGATGTGATGCTTGTGTAGTATCTTATTGATTTTGTCTGTAGAACCTCTTATGTAGGGCAAGACAGCTGTTCCATCGGTCTATTCATTTTCTAGGTCTCCATTATGTCTCAGTGTGTTTTTGTGGATCAAGCCGGTGATTTTGGTCTTGTGGAAGCCATAGGCTGTTAGTACTTTAGTCAGGGTGCATAGTTCAGTCTTTATGTGTGTCTTGTCTGCCAGGCATTTGGTTCTAGCAATTAGTGTTTTGGCCACAGAGTTTATCTGTGCTGGGTGATGGTGGGATTGGGCATTGAGGTAGCGGTTGGTGTGTGTTTTCTTCTGGTATATGGTGTGTCTTAGTGTGCCATCTGTTTTTTTTTTTGTAGATTAGTACATCTAGGAATGGTAGTTGTTTGTTTGTTTCCGTTTCCATGGTGAACTTGATTTTGGGGTGTGTGCTGTTTAGGTGTGTTAGGAAATTGTTTAGGTTTTCTTTTCCATGGGGCCAAATCACAAATGTGTCATCGATGTATCTTAACCATAGTTTTTAAAAGCACAACTACAATGATGTGGGAAAATACCCTAACAAAGCTGAATGCCATACATGTAAGTATGATTATTCGGGTTTTCTCCCACGTCATAATAGTGGTGCTTTTAAAGTTGTAGCAACGTTTCAGCAGAATCTCATCTGCCATCATCAGGCTTCTGTATGATGTTTGTCTGTGAGTCAGACTTTTACAGTGGTTTCAGATTTAAATTTGGGGCAGCCTATTGCTGTGTCAGAATGGTTTTTTCTTCCTCCTGATTGGTTGAGAGTCTTGGTCTGTGTTTATTGGTCTTGGAGTTTGCTGTGTTCTGCTACTAATATCTTCTGTCTGTTTTTTTGGGGGGGGGCTCTTTTTGTATCTTGATTGGCTGGCAACATTGTGTTACTTTATTGGAGGCCTTTAGTGCAGCTTGGCTTCGGGTAAATGGACGGCTATCATTAGTTAGGAAGCTGGGTTTCATCTGGGTGCCTGGTTGGGGTGTGTTTGAGCTGGAGGTATCAGGGGGGATCTGTTTGTGCCCAGGTGTTTGCCTGGCTTGTGGTGTGGAGATTTTTTTGTTTGTAAGTGCAGGCTTCCAAATGATTGACAGCCTGGTGGAATCATCATATATATATAAGGCATTCAGCTTTGTTCGGGTATTTTCCCACGTCATAATAGTGGTGCTTTTAAAGTTGTTGCAACGTTTCAGCAGAATCTCATCTGCTATCATCAGGCTTCTGTATAGTGTTTGTCTGTGAGTCAGACTTTTACAGTGGTTTCAGATTTAAATTTGGGGCAGCCTATTGCTGTGTCAGAATGGTTTTTTCTTCCTCCTGATTGTTTGAGAGTCTTGGTCTGTGTTTATTGGTCTTGGAGTTTGCTGTGTTCCGCTACTAATATCTTCTGTCTGTTTTTTTTTTTTGGGGGGGGGGCTCTTTTTGTATCTTGACTGGCTGGCAACATTGTGTTACTTTATTGGAGGCCTTTAGTGCAGCTTGGCTTCGGGTAAATGGACGGCTATCATTAGTTAGGAAGCTGGGTTTCATCTGGGTGCCTGGTTGGGGTGTGTTTGAGCTGGAGGTATCAGGGGGGATATGTTTGTGCCCAGGTGTTTGCCTGGCTTGTGGTGTGGAGATTTTTTTGTTTGTGAGTGCAGGCTTCCAAATGATTGACAGCCTGGTGGAATCATCTCTTCTGTTCATGCTTTCTGGCCTTTTTTCAATCTCTATGGCTTCTCTGATGATTCTGTGGCTGGGATTTTCTATGGTGGCTAGGGTTTTGGTGCCATTGAAGTTGATGTTATGACCTGTGGCTTCCATGTGTTGGACGAGTGAGGAAGTGTGTTCCAGCTTTTTGACTGCATTTTTGTGTTCATCCATTCTTCTATTGGTCTGTCCAATGTATGTGGCCGGGCATGATGCACAGGGGACTTCATATATGCCTTGGTTTTCCAGGTCAATTTTGTCTTTGGGGTTCCTGAGGATGGCTGCTATTTTTCTGTCTGTTAGCAGCCATCCTCAGGAACCCCAAAGACAAAATTGACCTGGAAAACCAAGCTGGAATCAGCTTTGTTCGGGTATTTTCCCACATCATTGTAGTTGTGCTTTTAAAGTTGGAGCAACATTTCGGCAGAATCTCATCTGCCGTCATCAGGCTTCTGTATATGCTTCTTCTATACAGAAGCCTGATGATGGCAGATGAGATTCTGCTGAAACGTTGCTACAACTTTAAAAGCACAACTACAATGACGTGGGAAAATACCCAAACAAAGCTGAATGCCATACATGTAAGTATGATTATTCGGGTTTTCTCCCACGTAAAATTGGAAGTATCTTGACAACGTTTTGACGAAATCTCATTCGTAATCTTCAGGCTTGTGTCTTTGGCTTTGTGCTTCTCGGAGCAATGTGAGCTTGCAGCTGCTTCTTCCTTTTAACTGGTAGTGGGGGTGTGGCTTGATTGGGTGGGGGCTTGGCTGTGTTCTGATTGGCTGGGTGTGTGTTCTCATTGGTTGGGGGTTTGGCTGTGTTCTGATTGGCTGGGGGTGTGTTCTGTTCAGGTAGGGGCTTGATTGTGCTCAGGTTAGTCTTAGTTGCTGGGGGATTTGAGCTGGTGAGCTGTGATCCTGTTGTTTGGCTTTACATTCGTGGTCATGCCACATCTTCATGGTGAGCATCCATTCGCTTCATGTAAGGGTCGGAGGGGTTTGAAGCGGGTAGTGATGCAGCTGCGTTATGGCTTCTGGTCCGTGGTCATGTCTCATCATCTGTGTGGGTGTGAGTCTGCTTTCTACATGGAGGTGTGGTGGTAGCACCTTGTGTGGCCCTCGTGGGTGTGGGTCTGGTGTCGTTCTTCATGTTAGGTACTCATTTGTAAGTGAGGGCGGGTTTCCAAATGGCTGGTAGGTGGGAGGTATCATCTCGTTTATTCATGCTGTGTGGGCATTTTTCTATCTCTATGGCTTCTCTGATTATTTGTTGTTGAAGTGTTCGGTTTTGGCGATAGTTCTGGTATTTTTAAAGTCAATCTTATGTCCTGTGGCTTTAAGGTGTTGGACCAGGGAAGAGGTCGGTTCTTCCTTTTTGATTGAGTTCTTGTGTTCTTCAATGCGTGCACTTATTCTTCTGTTGGTTTGTTCTGATGTATGTGGTGGGGCAGGTGGGGCAGGGGATTTCGTATACTCCTTGGTTTTCTAACTCGATTCTGTCTTTAGGGTTTCTTAGGATAGTGGATATTTTTCTGTTTGTGCAGAATGCTGTCTTAATGTTGTGTTTTTGGAGGATCTTGCTGATTTTGTCTGTAGTGCCTTTTATATATGGGAGGAGGGCTTTGCGGTTCTCTTGTTCTCTATCTTGGATTTTGGTTGAGGTTTCTTTTTGGATAAGGTGGGTAATCTTCTTTCTTTGGAATCCATTGGCTGTTAGTACATTAGTGAGAGTGTGTAGTTCGGTTTTTAGGTGTTGTTCGTCAGCTAAGCATTTTGTTCTGGAGATGAGTGTCTCGGCTATGGAATTGATGTGTGCTGGGTGGTGGTGTGAGAGTGCGTGTAGATAGCGGTTTGTATGTGTTTTCTTCTGGTAGATGGGGTTTCTTAGGGAGTCATTGGGTTTTTTGTATACTAAGACATCTAGGAAGGGAAGTTGATTGTTAGCTTCTGTTTCCATGGTGAATTGTATTTTGGGGTGTAGGCTGTTGTGGTGTGTAAGTAAGTTGTTCAGTTTTTCTTTCTGTGTGGCCAGATTATGAAGGTGTCATCTACGTATCTGAGTTTGGGTTTGTGATCATATTTTTTTAGAGCTTGTGTTTCAAAGTGTTCTATGTAGAGGTTAGCGATGACAGGTGAGAGGGGTGATCCCATGGGTGCTCCTTCTATTTGTTTGTATTTTTGTCTGTTGTAGGTGAAGTATGTATTGGATAGGCAGTGGTTGGTCAGATCTAGGATGTGCTTGGTGGGGGGTTGTATTTGTTTTGTCAAGGCTTCTTTTATAGGCACTTGGGTGAAGTGGGATATGACATTGAAGCTCACTAGTAGGTCGTTGGGCCGTAAGTTTTGTTTCTTTATGATCTCAATGAACTGGAATGAGTTTCTTACATGTGCGTTGATGGATTCTGCATTGGGCTGTAGTTGTTTGGTGAGAAATTTGGCTAGGTTTTGTAGAGGTGAGCCTATGGAGCTGACTAATGGTCTAAGTGGGGTTCCTTCTTTGTGTATCTTAGGGAGACCATAAAGCTTAGGGCATCTGGATGATTTCTCTCTGGGGATGATTCTTTGCTGGATTTCTTCACTGATGGGGGAGGCTTTTATTTTGGATCTGGTGGTTTTTTCTAGGTAGGTGGTGGGGTCTGTGTTTAGGGGTTTGTATATGGGGTCTTGGAGTAGGTTGGTTAACTTGGTTTGGTAGTCAGATATGTTCATAACCACTGTCGCATTGCCCTCTTCTGCTGGTAGGATTATTATGCTGTTGTCTTCTTTCAGGTTAAGTAGTGCAGTTTGTTCTTCTTTGGATAAGTTGCTTTTGAGTGGTTTGCTGGTGCAGAGGATGTTGGTGAGTAAGTTGAGTCTGATTTTGAGTCTGATTCTGTTAGCATCATCAGGGCTGGTTTTGGTCAGGCTGGTTTCAACTCCGCATATAATGGTTTCTGTGGGGATGTGTTTGGGAGCAACAGCAAAGTTGAATCCTTTCGAAAGGACCTTGGTTTCGGCTTCAGTGAGGATCTTGTCTGAGATGTTGTGCACTGTTTGTTTCATGTGTGGCTGTGAGAGGGGAGGAGTTTGCTTCTGGCATTTTTGTAGTTTTCTGAGTTGGTGTGTATGTTTGTCTTGAAGGTGGTCTGCATTCAGCTTGACTCAGTCGACATTGTGTTCATGGATTTTTTTTTAATCCCTCAATCAGTGTTCTGTGGTTGTTATGGAAACATATTTCTGACATAATGTATATCTTTCTTCTGTGAGGTCTTTTTCCTTGGCACATTCCTCTTCTTGTGTGGAGATTTGGATGTCATTTTGCGATAACCTCTCAGTTAAAGAGGTAGATAGACAGATTGCAGGTAGTCCTCGACTTATGGCCACAGCTGAGCCCAACTTTTTCATTTCTCAGCAGAGCAGTTTCTAAGGGAATTTGGCTCATTTTATGACCTTTTTGCCACAGTTGTTAAGCAAATCACTGCAGTTGTTTGGTGAATTGTGCAGTTGTTAAATAAATCTAGCTTCTCCCATTGATTTTGCTTGTTGGATGCCAGCTGGGAAGTGATCATGTGACAAATGGTGATCATGTGACCCCAGGATAGTTCAACTGTTCTTATTTAGCAATTACTTCATACATTGACTGTGCTTACAATGGAAATAAAAAGTAATTTTTTTGATTTACATTTACAACCTTTGCAGCAGAGGTGCTATTCAGCAGGTTCTGGCCAGTTCTGGAGAACCGGTAGTGGAAATTTTGAGTAGTTCAGAGAACTGGCAAATACCACCGATGAATGGAGAGTTTATGGTATCCTTCCTCTGCCATGCCCACCAAGCCGGGCCCACAGAACTGGTAGTAAAAAAATGTGAATCCCACCACTGATTCAGATCTGCCTCTCCTGGGTCCTTGGAAAAGACTCAACAAACAGACAAAAATGCCAAACTAAATCTGAACATCTGGCTAACTGTGTGATGAACCAATAATAATAATCCCTGACTTCCACTTCCAAAAAATTGCTTTGATGTCTCATTGTTGCGTAACATAATTATTAAGATATCTTGGTTATCTTAAACAAGACTTTGCAAATGTAGTGTGCTTGTTTGAGGCTTGTGATTTCACAGTAATCAGGGAAGAGACTGGGTTAATTGGCCAAGTTGGAGTTCAGCATGAACATTTATTTTAAGAAAAGGAGGCATCACTCACATAATATCTATTATGGTTGGGTTTATATTTCATAAATAAGAAAAACAAGGCTAGATCTACACAGTGGAAACTGCAGGATATTCAGAGGAATGGGAAGAATGGGGATTTTGCTTTTTTATTAAAACTATGTGCATTAGAGCTGTTATTCAGCATGCTATTTGTAATTACTTTCTTTTTTTATAAAATGGCTACAACTATCCCTTGAGATTGGGACTTTGCATTTCATTCTGGATCTGAGTGGAAAACTAGGCCTAGACCACAGCTGTCAAACTTGCAGCCCACAGGTTGGATGCATCATGTGCTGGCCACACCCACACCTGGTTTAGTGAAGGGGGAAAAAGCCCCAATATGTCACATGATGCCACCACAATCATTTGAGTTTGACACCCCTGGCTTAGATAATCTTCATCTGAGTTAAGCAATGCTATCCAGGAATATTACATGAAAACCATGTGGTAGACAAACTGATTCCCCACCCCTATACTTTTTGGCTTAATCATGAATGGAAAGAAGTTCCTCATTTATTGGCACTCAGTTGAGAAAAAATATTAAAGGACATAATACTCTTTAGTGATGAATGGATAAGATTTTTTTTGTATGTTTGTTTTCACTCCTGGGATTTCTGGACTTAACACTATTAGCTGTTTTTTATAGTTGAATATAGTGTTTGTAATATTATGGATTTAATTTGTGAGCCCCCTGATGAAAAATTAAACACATTCATCACAATTTCTCAGACTCAATATCTAAAGATATTGATTGTGTCAATATCAGAGTCAATATCTAAAGATATTGACTGTGTTGCTTCTACCTTCTAACAAGGACTTCTGCATGATTCTGTGGCAGTGGGACACTAAAAAAGAGATTTTAAACAGTGCAGTTTTCAGCTGCAAAATAATTGCTTGTTTCTGCTCTAGTCACAGCAATCCAAATTTGATGCAACAACTTAATTTATACAGGGCAATCATACATGGGA
Source organism: Hydrophis major (assembly GCA_033807585.1). Lineage (NCBI taxonomy): Eukaryota > Metazoa > Chordata > Lepidosauria > Squamata > Elapidae > Hydrophis > Hydrophis major. Next base: position 146,919,676 of record CM066330.1, read on the forward strand.
ATGACTTGAACATTTCTAATTGCACTGTGCGCATACACTTTACAAAGTTCCCAAACAATATTGACCTCCACATACCGGATTGCTACCTAACTTCACAACTTGACCATTAATAAAATGATTCAATTAGTATTGCAATAAAAAGATTGTTAAGTGTTTTCCCTTCTGCCCATTCCCAATATATAGCAGTGCTTTTAGTTAATCAACTCCCTCTTTTAAGACAACCCTGAAAACCAATTTCCAGTTTCCTCCCGACCCCTCACTGCCTGCTGTATTACACAATTAGTAACAATCGGGACTCTGGGTGATGACCACCAACACCATGGTCTTCCTAAAATCAGAATAGCAATAAAACACTTTTTAAAAATGCACTTCACAGTTTATTCTTTGTGAGAATTGCTTCATTCGCCATGAGCTTGCTTCTCCTGAGGAAAGGAGATCAAGGGCAGTTTACCCCAAAGATTTTTCCTCTGTTGGCATAAAAATGATATCGTAATAGGAGAACTCCAGCCTGTTCTATGAACTCCACCAAAAGTGAAAATAGAGTCCTAATAAGGATGCCTGGCCTCTGACTTCTTTCTGAATAAAACCACAAATACAGTATATTTATTCCTGTTCCATATCATCTCACGGTAAGAATCTGATGACATGTTATGCACATCACTTTCTTTAGCGCACCTGGTAAGATTCTACTTGTTTCCTTAGGGCATCAAATGGCAGCATATCATATAATTATGAAGCAGTTGAGTCCAGTGGAGCCTGACATATATGAAGGGAAAAAATTACATTATTTTCACATGAAAAGCTAAGCTTTAGGCAACTGGTAGTTTCTGGGCCAAAACTGCCCAGTAAAAACATGTATTTTGCCCATTGGTAGTTGGTAGTTCTTCCATGGTGTGATAATTTATTTTTCAGGAATAGAAACATTATCAGGGAAGGATGGCAGAAGTTTATCTTCCTCAATGAGAAAGAGAGTATGCAAGTCAGCTTTCTCCTATATTGTAATGGTATGTTGGAATGACCTTGAGAGACAGGAGGAAGAGGTGCAGATTGGGTAACTGGCATGTGAAAAATTTCCCAGCCCTCCAAAAGAAAGGAAGTGTGGGAAGTATTTCAGAAAAGACCCTTCCTAATATTCTGGAGTAAAAGGAAAGGAGGGGGGAATACTTTCAGTCTTGCAAGATTTTGTTAAAGTAATGTAACCTTATATAAAGGTGGACTTAGTATTCCTATAACTTGTGCTTCTTGTCTGGACTACCTCAGAGGGCTAACATACATGCAGTGGGAAAGGAAGATTAAAACATTTGGCAACCTGTAACCTTCTCTGTAATAGGCTATACACATTATCACAAGATGATCCATTCTGGTTGCAAATTCTGAAAATTCCACATGTCTTCAAGTAGCCAAGGTTGTGAAATATTATCCTAGTGGAATGTGATAACCATTCAAACTATATTGTGCAACCAAACTTCTTATTTTACTAGAGATTTGTCTCTGTTAGTAGTTGTGGAGTAAAGACTTGCACAAGCAGAGTTCTTCCTATTTAGAAATGTGAGCCTTTGTGTGAGAGAGCTGAAAGGTTATTCTCTCCCCTCTGGTGTTGGTTTCATCCAATTGTCCACAGCATGTTCTTGAGCTGGAAGACCTTTGGTGAATGGTTTGATCTTGCGAATGAAGGTGAATATATGTGCCCCGGGATAATGTTGCAGGATCTAATCTGAGTCAATCACCAGGACCAAAGGTTCCAAACTTTTGAGCTCATGCTGCAGCCTCCCATCAGGGAACTCTCTCTACAGTGCACATATTCTGGAGAAAAAGTTTCCTGATGATGGGCTCCAGCATAAGCTTGAAAGCTTGAAAGAATAAATCATTGGTCCTGGTGATCGACTCAGATTGAGTCCTGCAACAGTCTGTCCTTTCCAACAGTCAGAACTCTGCAAAAGTAGGTTGAAAAGAATACTGAGGCAAAGAGCAGTGAAGCAACACAATCCAATTGTTTCATCATGAGAAGTGAGTGGGCCATTGCTTCATGAAGGAACTTTGTAGGGTTGGCCAGTGCAAACAATGTAAAAGGTAAGCATCCTTTCATGGCTTTACATAGCTTGGTTGTGTTGGCTTCCTGCTGACCAGTCAGGAACCAATAAGCTCTTTAGAATTCAGAAGCAATTGAATCAAAGCAGAATGAAATATCAAAAAGATGCCATTGAGAAATATTAAAAGTTAATAGAGAATTCTGGGAGTTGAAGTCCACACGTCTTAAAGTTGCCAATGTTGGAGACCCCTATCCTAGGACATGTACCATATTTTTTGCCCTATAAGATGCTCTGGAGTAAAAGATGCACATTAGTTTTAGAGGAGGAAAACAAGAAAAAAAATCTGCCTCTGCTTCCCAGCATCCATCCAGTATTCATCTGCTAGAATCCTTGCAGCAAACAGCAAACAGCCTGGTCAGCTTGAGCACATTATCACAGCCACAGCACGTGGCTTAACAGGGCTCCACTCTGTTGCATCCGGCACTAGTCAACTGAACTGAGCTGCTGCTGCTGCTGCTGCTGGGAAATTCTGGAGTCTTTGCTGCCGAGCAGCTGATTGGCAGTTGGATTGACCTCCAGGAATACTGCCGATCAGCTGTTCTAGTTGGTGGGAATGACCACCACTGCCTATTGTCACTCATTTGCCACTGCCCATTTGCTACTGCCCATCGGCAGTGAAGAGGTGGCAGCAATTAGCAGTGAATGGGCGACGGTGATAGGAAGCAGTGGTGGTGTTAAGGTAGTTCCCCGTTAGAAGAATGAGCACATACAGGGAGACGTATTTGAGAGTAGTGTTGGAATAATACACACAGAGCACACAGATACACTGTACAGTAAATGTAGGTTTTTACTTCCAGAAAGGTTTAAGCAAAGTCCAAAATAAGCAATCCAAAGTCATTCATAAGTAAATCAGTCAGTTTTCAATCCAGGGATAATTCAATAACAAAGTCCAGTGTCAAAAAAACAAACAAACAACAGTTCAGTATCAGACTTACATCAAATCCAGGAATATCAGTCAATTAGGAAAAATGGAGGAAAGGCAATACTTTCCAACAGAAGGAAACAGAGATACACTCTCTTCTGAGACTCAGACTAAACAACCCAGGTTTCTGGCTTCATCTTATGGCCATTTGAAAAACCACACCCAATTGCAGTTTTTAGCATGCTCTTAAAGAGACAGTATTAAAATGTCTATCTTGATTTATATATTTCTAACCCAAATACCTGTTAGGTGACTTAAATTCCTAACATTCTCCCCTTTTGGGTAAGACAATATATACAACTTTACATTCTAAGTCCATAATCTTCACAGCACGCCTTATGCTTTATAGAGCCTTGGGCCTTCGTAAATTGATCTGCTATATTGTTTTCTGACATACAGTATTCTAGCTTAATCTTCTTACTTTGCACACATTGTCTCACATTTAAATATTTTAAATCTGTGTGTTTTGTTCTTGTTTTAACAGCAATATTTGAAGTCATCTGTATTGCTGATTGGTTATCTTCATAAATAACGATACAATCTGTTACATCAATTCCCATATCAATTAGTAATTGTTTATACAAAACTAAATCTGTACATAGTAAAGACAAACATGAGAATTCATCCTCCATTGTTGACAAACTTAGATGTTTCTGTCTAATACATCTCCATCCAATTAATGCTTTTCCCAATAATACAGCAGTACCCGATGTAGATTTTCGTGTATTTATGTCTGTAGCAAAACTTGCATCAGCATATACAGTTAAATTCAGTTCATCTTTTGGCTCCAAATACAATGCATCATGCAATGTTAGTGTTAGGGATACACCCTAGCAGAATCTGCATGGCAGGCAGGCAGGCAGGCAAAATATTTGAGATAAACATTTTTGTAGCTTACACTCAGTAAAACAGATACACTGTGCTAGTTAAATAGTTTATTCCAGTAAGAGTTTTAGCATAGTCAAAACAGTCCATATATCATTCACTAGTTCAGTCCGTCCGGGGATTATTCAATTGCAAAGTCCAGTGTCGAAAAAGAGGTCAGTAAACTTACAAATATCAGTCCAGTAATAAATCTTCTCACAGTAGAGATATGAAGAAATTCAAACCTCCTTTCTCTCTTCAGCAAAAGCAGCAGCAGGGAACCATCGATCCATCATTGTCAGCAAGCAATTCAGTAAGCCAGCAATACAGTAAGCTCTCTTGCTCCCTCTTATGGCAGTTTAACAGCCGCACCCAAAATTACATGCTTTGCTGTTTAAAGTGACACACACTTCAACTTACAATCATAGTTTATATATATTATTTTACCCAAACTAAGTTAGGTAACCTTGTTATTCCTAACAGTTTGTTTCAGATATCTTAACACACGTTTAGCAGCTTGCCAGTGCCTTTCAATGGGCTCAGCATTAAATCTCACTAATTGATTAACACTGTATGCAATATCTGGCCTTGACCAATTACTGAAATAGGATAAACTACCAATCAAGGACTGATAAATGTTCTTATCAAAAACAGGACTTTGTCCATCACTGTGGCTAAACTCCTGGCTCATTGGTGTTTTAGCCGGCTTACAAAGTTCCATTTTAAAACTTTTTACTAATTGGTTAATTTTATCTGCCTGTGAGATCTTGTATCCTCCCCTAGTTCTATCTATCTTTAAACCAAGATATTGTTTGATTTCTCCTAATTGTTTTATCTTAAATTTCTTTTCCAATAGTGAAATTATCTCAGTAGCTTCTTGTTCAGTTTTGGTTGATTAATACTGGTTGATTAATGCTATGTCATCAGTAAATAATAACAATAATGACATTACACCATTACTTTCTCTTTTAAACAAACATGGATCAGCCATGCCAGCTACAAAACCTATTTTAGTCAATTCTTTAACTATACATTGGTTCCACTCATATCCAGATTGCTTCAAACCATAAAGACTCTTTTTTATTTTCCAGCAATCATTATTATCATTATTATCATTTTTGAGACCTAAACGTTTCTTTAAATTATGGTGTGTTGCAACGGTGCATGCAGATATGCTGTCTCTACATCCAAATGATTTATAATATATTTCTCCTTAGCTGCCCACACTAATACTGCCCTTAATATAGTAGCCTTCAGACTAGGTGTAATCACCTCATCATAGTCATTTGCTGTCTGATTGAACCCTTGTGCTAGTAACCTGGCTTTATGGGTAACAGTCCTATCTATACCTGTCTTCAGTTTATATATTTGCATCCTATGGCATGTTTATCTGGTGGTAACTTAATGTTTTCATATACTTCCAGTTTTTTTAATGATTCCAGTTCCTTATCCATTACTTTCTGTCAAGCAGCCTGATCCTTAGCAGGAAACAGTTTTAGTTCACTATAGTTACTTGGAACTGTATTCACTTGGCATACAACACTAGCCTGATATTTATCAGGTGGTCGTGTTACTCGGGTTGAACGTCTTGGTAATACAGGGCTTACTGGTGGACTTTCCTGTGCCACCTGCTCCTGTTCTTCTACTTCTTCCTGTCCCTGTTCTACTACTTCCTCCTCTGCTTCCTCTTTAATGGATATTTGGGGTTTATTGATTTTATCTTTAGGGACTATTTGGGTGTCAATAATTATATCATTACTGGATTCTTGTTCCAGTTTATCCCATCCAATGTGCTCGAGAAATTTTGCTTTAGCACTGCAATAAACATGAACTGTGCCTTGATCCCAGAATCTAAATGATCTATGGTTGGCCTCATAACCCACAAAAAATAACTTCTTAGCTCTGTGTTGCCTTTTCAGTCTTACTTGTGAGGGAATATGCACCGATGCTGGAGCTCCAAATGTGTGTAGGTAACTTAAATTTGGCTTTCTGCCATGCCAACGAGTGAATAGCAATTCTCCAGTTGTTGTATTTACTACATTGTTTAAAATATGGTTACTACACATTATGGCTTCACCCCACAGTGTTTCAGGTAAACCTGAATCAGATAACATAGTGCAAACCATGGCTTGTAATGTTTGGGCTCTTCGTTCCGCAAACGAGTTATGTTGTGGTATGTAAGGTGCAGAATGTTTATGCTCAACACCAGCCAATTTCAGCATAGTTTGGAATCTTTTGTAAACAAATTCAGTCCCATTATCAGTTATTAAAGAAATTACTTTTCATTTTTCTCTCAGCACACCTTAGCCAGTTAAACAAATGTTGGAATGTTTCTGTTTTGTTTTTCATAAGATAGCAGAAACCATATCATGAGTAATGGTCCATAATACTCAAAATATAAGACACCTCCTAAACCTGGTTTCTTAGGACCAATTATGTCAGCAAAAACAACCTCTAAAGGTTTTTTGGTCTTAAACCCATTTAGTCTGTTTGCAGGAGTACCCCTACTCTTCTCTTGGCTACAAGCATTACAGTTTAAATACTTGCTACAGGGTTTCAATTTTACTCCCTCTGACAATTCAACAGTTTGTTTGAGCATTTTGAAATTAATGTGCCCAAGAAGTCTATGCAGTAAATGTATACATTCATCATGTGGCTTAACATTGTTATAAACTGAGTTAGCCATCTTCAACTGGTCATCTTTTATTACATATAAATCATTTTCTAATGTAGCAGTAACATTTTTACCCTCTTTCTCTATTATACAGTTATCTGCCCTAAAGGTTGCTACATAACCAAGATTAACTAAAGCCCTTACTGATAGCAAATTAAATTTCAGTTTAGGTACATATAACATAGTTAAATGTTCGTTTATACAAGAACAATATGCAGTACCTTCACCTGATGCATTAATCTTCCATCCATTTTCCAATGATACATGTTGTGCACTCGTGGACATCTTTACAACCTTTTTCTATCTTTAGTAATGCATTGTGATGCTCCACTATAACAACCCACAAATCATTGTTTACAGTTGAATTGCTAGATATAGCTAAACTTACATTCTTCTTGGCCTTCTGGTGTTTACTTGTACTCTGTTGTTTTCCCTTACAGAATTTAGCTATATGTCCCCTAACCTCACAAGAAAAACATTTCCTAACAGTATAGGCAGTTGAAGATAAATCCTCTTCTTGTGGTTGTTCCTTCCTCAGTTGGTTCCTATCCAGCTGTCTTCTTGCTTCTTCCAGTTATGTCCATCAATGTCAGTTTATCTCTGGTCAGGACTTCCAGTGAAGATACATAATCATCATAACTTTCATCCAATGAGGAAAGAATGATGTAAATTTGATGCAGCTCTGAAAATATCAGTTCTTTTTCATGTAGCTCTTGAAAAGTTCTTTTCATGAAGTTTAAATGAGCTAACATATCTCCACCTTTCAGGAGACGTGTTCTAAACAGTTTACGTGTAAGATGTATGTGTGCACCTACACTGTCATGAACATGAATCCTCTTCAATTTCTCCCAACACCTAGCAGCAGACTCTTCTCCATGAATATAGACTAACTGCTGGTCACTCAGTGTTAGTCCAATTATACGAAGAGCTCGTTCATTGTTCTGTTTATAGCCCAATTATACGAAGAGCTCGTTCATTGTTCTGTTTAAAGTCAGCAAGCTTCTTGGCATCATCCTCATTTTCTGGATCCCAAGCATTTACATCTGGTGGGTCTTGAACTACATTTCATAAACTTTCTCTACGCAGAAGTAGACTGCATTTCATAGACCAGGAAACATAGTTTGTTCCATCCAACCATGCTATCAGTGATAGACTTGTTGAAGTGACTTGTGCCATCTTTATCAGGATAGTAATCCACAATTAAACAGTAAACAGCTGTCTGTATACAGTATTGTGCACTCACACTAACTCTTAGTTATCTGAGCCTGGTATGGCCTGGGCCCATAACCAGTGTTAAGGTAATTCCCTGTTAGGATAATGAGCAGGGAAATGTAAAGAGAGTAGTGTTGGAATAATACACACAGAGCACACATATACTGTACAGTAAATGTAGGTTTTTACTTCCAGAAAGGTTTAAGCAAAGTCCAAAATAAGCAATCCAAAGTCATTCACAAGTAAATCAGTCAGTTTTCAATCCAGGGATAATTCAATAACAAAGTCCAGTGTCAAAAAACAAAAACAAAAAACAGTTCAGTATCAGACTTATATCAAATCCAGGAATATCAGTCAATAAGGAAAAATGGAGGAACGGCAATACTTTCCAACAGAAGGAAACAGAGATACACTCTCTTCTGAGACTCAGACTAAACAACCCAGGTTTCTGGCTTCATCTTATGGCCATTTGAAAAACCACGCCCCATTGCAGTTTTTAGCATGCTCTTAAAGAGACAGTATTAAAATATCTATCCTGGTTTATATATTTCTAACCCAAATAACTGTTAGGTGACTTATATTCCAAACAGGTGGGGATCCCCACCACCTAGAACAGCTGATCGATGGTATTCTGGGAGGCTGATCCAACCGCCAATCAGCTGCTTGGCAGTGAAGGCTCCAGCGTTCATCAACAGCAGCACCACATCAACCCCTTCCCCCCAGCCGCAATATTTGCTCTATAAGATGCACAGACATTTCCACCCACCTTTTTTGGGGGGGGAGTGCATCTTATAGTATGAAAAATACAGTATATTTGCCTTCATTCATGAAAACATCTTCTCATTCTTCCTGCCTAAGCATCCTTAAGATGCCAATATATCTTTAATGATTATCTGGTCAAGATCCCGGACAAGTTTTCTTGGCAAAATTTTCAGCTAGATTTGCCATCGCCTTATTCTTCCAAAGGCTGAGAGTAAGTGACTATCCCAAGATCACCCAGCTAGCTTTATGCCTAAGGCAGGACTAGAACTCATAGTCTCATAATGTTTAACTTGGTGCCTTAACCATTCCACCAAAACTGGCTCTGAGGACATCAGAATAGCTATGAAAATTTTAGGTATACCCATAGATAGCAGTGGACTCTGTTCTGTCCTTCATTAACATACTCGAGATCCCCGCGCTTTGATTGGCCAAAGCGCGGGGCTCTCCGATTGGTCAGGCGAGCCGCGCCGATTGGCTCGCTAAGAATCTCCCGCGATTGGTCCGTTCAGACCGCGGGAGATTCAAAGCGGTGCCATTGGCCGCGGCCGCTGTGGCGAAAGGAATAAAAGCCGCGGGCTTTTTTCCTTTCGCCAGTTCGGTTCCAGCATACCAATAAAAGAGCTTGCATTGAAGTCACTGACTCCTGTCATCATTTCGCGGACACGACACTGGCGACGAGGATGGGATCCAGACCCTGAACCGAACCATGTGTCCGACGGAAGCCAGACGAACCTCCGAGATGGCGAAAATCGCACCACCCGCCCCCTTCAACCCCGCCACCGAGGACTGGGAATCATTCTCCGACCGATTCCGCATGTACCTCGAGTGCACCGGCATGAAGGACGCCTCCGGCCCAATGAAACGCGCCGTCTTCTTGGCCCACTGCGGAACCGAGGTCTTCCAGATGGCCAAAGCGCTGGCCAAACCCGCCGATGCCACCACGATGGACTGGGACGTCCTCGTACCCATACTGTGGCGGCACTACGCTCCAGAGGTACCCATCCTGATCCGGCGAAACGAGTTTTACCGGTGGGACCAGAGGTCGGGTGAGAGCTTCAGCGACTTTGTCGCCGAGCTGCGGCATTTAGGGGGGCTCTGCGAATTCGATAACCTAAACAACGCTCTGAGAGACCGAATCGTGCTCGGTTTGTGGGACCCCGCCCTCCAGAGCCGGCTGATGGCTAAGGGCGACATCAGCCTAGCAGACACCCTCACCACAGCCGCAGCCGCAGAAGCAACCCGAACTTCCGCCGACAGCATGTGCAGACCGAACACAGGGGACTGCAGCGGAAACAACAACCCGGCGAGGTCGACCGAGCCCAAAACCGAGACGACCACCCACCAGGGCGACTTCCACTCGGCATCCGGCACGTCCGATTACGAGGAGGACATCCATCGACTCCAGACAGGGCGCGACCCACGGAACCGGCGAGGTCGTAAGTCGAGGACCAACTGTGCTGGCTGTGGCGGCGACCACCCCAGGTCGGAATGCCGGTTTTTCGAATCAATCTGCCGGCATTGCGATAAAAAGGGACACATCGCCCGTGTCTGCCGCCTGAAGAAAAACCGCAGTCCGGCACGATGGGACCAGAGCAACCAGAGGAGGGAAAGCACACCACCCCGGACCAGAGATCGCCCCTCGGACAGCCGATGGGACCGGAACGGACGATCCTCTGCGAGGCGGCGACAACCGGCGGAGACAGGAGACCCACCAGACGGTCACCATCGGCTACGCCATCACCAACGACGCCCGGAAGGTCCACGTCGAGGTATGCATCGAGGGCCAGCCATGCAAAATGGAGGTGGACTCCGGGTCCTACCTCTCCATGATTGCATGGCACGAGATAAAGCGGTTGGTGCCGACCCTCCAAAGGAGGAACGTAGACAGCCAGAGACTCATTGTAAAGGACTACCAGGGAAACCGTATCCCGGTAGTCGGCACCAAAAGCTTTAACATCACTTACAAGGGGCGCACCGAATGACTCCCCCTAACGATCGTCGACCGCGACCGCCCAAGCCTACTGGGACTGCAATGGTTCGCCCCGCTCAACATCGCCCTCACGGGAGTCGACCACGTCACCGACGACGGCTGGGAGCAGCAACTAGCCCGGGAGTTCCAAGAGGTCTTCGACGGAAACCTAGGCAAGTACCGAGGGCCCCTTATATTGTTCGACCTAGACCCTAACATCCCCCCCAAACGCCTGAAACCAAGGCGGGTGCTATTCGCACTGAAACCCAAAATAGACGAGCAAATTGACAAGCTCGTCAAACAAGGGGTCCTGCAGCCCATAGACCACGCCCAGTGGGAGACCCCCATAGTCACCCCGATCAAGCCCGATGGGTCGGTGAGGATCTGTGGGGACTATAAGGCCACCCTAAATGGCGCGCTGCAACAAAGCGCCTACTCCGTCACAGTAGTACAACACCTACTGCACTCACTGGGAGGGGGCAAGGTTTTCGCCAAGCTCGACCTCGCCCAGGCACACCAACAGTTGCCGGTCGACGAGCAAACGGCAGAAGCGCAGACCATTGTCACCCACCGGGGAGCATTCAAATGCAACCGACTCCAATTCGGAGTCAGCGTGGCACCGGGCATATTCCAAAGCCTAATGGAGAGGCTATTGCAAGTTATCAAGGGGGTGGTACCTTATTTCGACGACGTCCTAGTGTCGGCAGCCAACCAAGCCGAACTAGAAGGTCGACTAAGGGAGGTCCTAACTAAATTTAAAGAGACCGGACTAAAAGTAAAGAGGGAAAAATGCCAGCTTTGCACGGAACGAGTGGAATTCCTGGGCTACCTCCTAGACCGGCATGGCATTCACCCCACAAGCAAAAAAATCAAGGCCATCAAAGAAGCCCCCACCCCCAAATCAAAGATTGAGCTACAGGCATTCTTGGGGTTACTGAACTTTTACAATGTCTTCCTACCCCAAAAGGCAACGGCGGCGGAGCCCTTGCATAGGTTCCTGGACAAGGTGGCGACCTGGACTTGGGGGAAACGGGAGCAAGCCGCCTTCCAAAGAACGAAGGACCTCCTCACCTCCGACGCCGTCCTCATACAATTCAACGAGACCCTACCTCTGGCCGTCACATGCGACGCATCACCCTTCGGCGTCAGCGCTGTCCTCAGCCATACCCTTCCCGACAGAAAAGAAGCACCCATCGCGTTCTTTTCAAGGACCCTCACCAAACCGGAGCGGAACTATAGCCAACTGGACAAAGAGGCTCTGGCTATAGTTGCCGCCATAAAACGATTCCACGAATACCTCTACGGCCGGACTTTCACCATCATAACGGACCACAAACCGCTGCTGGGAATCCTTGCAGGGAACCGGGCCACCCCGAACATTCTGTCACCCCGAATGACAAGGTGGTCCGAGTTCCTGGCAGCCTACAACTACGAACTCATACACAGACCGGGTAAGACGATCTCCCATGCAGACGCCTTAAGCCGCTCACCGCTACCGGAACCCGACACCGACCCAGCACCCACGACGACCACCCTCAGCATAGAGACTCTACCCAACCTGCCCATAACCGCGTCAGACATTGCCCGAGAGACTAATAAAGACAAACGTCTGGCGCGGGTGTTGCATTGGGTGGAGAAAGGGTGGCCGGAAGGGGACAACGACGAGTCTGTCAAAATGTTCCGAAACCGCCAAACGGAACTCTCGTTGTTAAAAGGGTGCATATTATGGGGGGACAGGGTGGTCATTCTGGAAAAGCTACAGGGGAAGGTTTTGGAAATGCTACACGAGGGGCACCCTGGCATCGTGAGGACTAAAGCCCTGGCCAGAAGTTACGCTTGGTGGCCAGGGATGGACAAACAAATAGAGGCCTGGGTAGCTAGGTGCCAACGATGCCAGGAAACGAGGCCCAACAGCACCCGTCCTAGAGTGGGAAACCCCAAGGGGACCTTAGTCTAGAATCCATATAGACTTCGCCGGGCCCACAAAAGGACACACCTTCCTCATAACAGTTGACGCTTACTCCAACTGGCTGGAGGTAAGCAACATGAAGACGACAACCACGGAGGCCGTGATCAAAGAACTCTGCAAACTCTTTGCAACACACGGCCTCCCAGACGTCGTCGTCTCCGACAACGGACCCCAGTTCACCTCGCTGGAATTCGAAAAATTCCTAGCGGAGAGGAGCATCCGCCACGCGCTGACAGCACCGGCGCACCCGGCGGCGAACGGTAGGGCGGAACGGATGGTCCAATTCACTAAAAAGACCATCCGGAAAATAGACCACGGGGAGATCCAAGAGAAAATCAACAGACTACTCTTCACCCAACACATAACCCCAAATACCACAACCAATAAAAGCCCAGCCGAACTACTAATGGGCAGAAAGTTAAGGTCCCTACTCGACAGGTTACACCCCACGTATAACCCGGAGAGGCCCCCAGACTCAAGCACCAAACACCGAACCTTCGCACCCGGGGACCCCGTATATGCAAAGAACCTGACGGGAGACCCTCTATGGATCCCAGCCGTCATCACCCAAGCAACAGGCCCACACTCGTACCGGCTACAAACAGCAGACGGACGAGCGTGGAAATGCCACATCGACCAACTTAGGTCGAGAACTGCAAACCAACAAACCGCCGACGCACAAACAAGCGAACCCAACCCCCACAACGCAAGCCAAGGGGGGAGGGAATACCCAGGGGACCGAATCCAAAGAAAAATAAACCAGCAGTACTCACCGGAACGCAGCCATCACGACCCCTCGCCAGGAAGGAGCAGCCAAGCCAGCTCGACTGACCCGGAAAGACCGAGCGGGAGCGGCGAAACCCGCAGCTCAACCAACCCGGAAGGCCCAGGAGGGAGCTACGGAGAAGGGACCGGCCCGATCGACCAGCCGGTTCCCACGACAGCAGCAGGAGCAGAGGAGATCCCGACCGAACCGGCCGGGATCCAGCCTACAACTGAGTTGCGCAGGTCAAGTAGGACCAGACGGATCCCCGCCTACCTACGTGACTACGCAACGTAAGGACTGAACCAAGAGGGGAGGGGTGTTCTGTCCTTCATTAACATACTCGAGATCCCCGCGCTTTGATTGGCCAAAGCGCGGGGCTCTCCGATTGGTCAGGCGAGCCGCGCCGATTAGCTCGCTAAGAATCTCCCGCGATTGGTCCGTTCAGACCGTGGGAGATTGAAAGCGGTGCCATTGGCCGCGGCCGCGGCGGCGAAAGGAATAAAAGCCGCGGGCTTTTTTCCTTTCGCCAGTTCGGTTCCAGCATACCAATAAAAGAGCTTGCATTGAAGTCACCGACTCCTGGCATCATTTCGCAGACACGACAGACTCAGCTAGCAAAACTGACAAAAACATAAATATTCAGATTACTATCTATTTTGATGCAGTGATAGGAAAACGCTGAGAGCTAGGAAGGAATCATTTCTACACTGAATAGCCATATATTAAATGTGGCGTGGAGTTTTGAATATAACAGATCAGTACAGAGTGCTGAAGTAGCCTTTGCTTCAAGTCAATAATTAAGCAATCTTTAAGGCATTTTTTTTTTCATGAAAGTGCTAACTACCTTTTAATGAAATTGTGATGCACCCATGTTTCTATAAAAAATTTAACAGTACACATTGTGCACAATAAGAAAATCTACAAGTCCTTTCCTTGACACTACCTAGTTGCTAGGCAGCATGAGAGCAGAGATCCTAAAAAGTCAGCAGCTTTAATCACCTCTGCTAATATATTTTTAGACACAGGGAATATTAACCTTCAAGACTATACTTTTTATTGCAATAATAGTATCACATCAACACAGGAACAAGTAAAAGATAATAATATTAATTTTGAAATGCACAGTATGCTATTTATTCCAAGCCACTATAAGTTATTTGGCCTTTTTTCTTTATAGCTGTTTTTTAATACATATTTTAGTGTAAAGTAATATCTGTATATATGACTTGGCCTTTGATTGCTATTTCAATTAGGGCTCCTGTAGCTGGGCTGCAAAAAGAAAATGAATGGCTTCTATTTAACAGCAGAGAAATAAAGAAAACTTTTTATTGTCATCTAGTAGGTTGCATTTATTGCAACTTCTGCTCTGTAGACTTAATATTTATTTAATTAAAAAAACACCTCTGCATGTGACACACCTATATTATGTAAATCAGTCTCTGAAGGTAGTGCATGTAGCTACCCTTAACTGGGTATAAGTGTAAATGTTTAAAGTATAAATAAACATACAGTACAAGGATAATGTAGGGAGAATATTGTCATAACAGGGTCATAGTTATGTCAGCAAAAGTTGTGTCCTTATCAAATCTACATGGGGCTACCCTTGAAGAGTATCTAGATTACAATTATAACACAAATGATGCTAGTTAACTGGAATTATTTGCATCCTTAAGAGGAGCATTTAAAACCATAGGACTTCCTGCAGAGAGCCACGAAAACACAAGGCAGACAATCATACCACAGTCCAGAAGAAGACAAGAACAGAACCAGTGGATAGAACAAAAACCTTCACCATTCTACTAGCAGACAAAGGCCAAAGCACAATTATTATGGACAGATCACAATATATACAAAAAGCCAAATAATTACTGGAAAACAAAGAAGCCTACATCCTGATTAAACCATTCAATACAGAAATTAGACAATGAATCAAGAGAACCCTTAGTGACCTTACAAGAACGGTGAAATGACAAAAGAAGAACAATAGTGGGTGAAAAGTGGACACATTCTCCCAGTCTTCAATGCCTGCCCCAAAACCTCTCTATCCAATTGCATCATTATCAGGGACCACAACCTACAACATTGACGAAGAACTGACAAAAAGCTTGGACATCTAACAGAGGGAGCATATATTCTATTAACTCTACAGTGTCTCCAAAAGATCAAAGACCTTAGCTAGTAGAAGATGAGGTTGTGGTTTCATTCAATATCACAGCACTCTTAACACCCATAGACTCAGAATTAATGTTGGAATCCATGGCAGTATTACTACACCACTACCTGATCTAACCAAATAAACTAAGATAGAAATATCCAGAATCAGGGACTTCATGAACCTTTGACTTACTATCTACTTGCAGTTTGATGAACAAATATACCAACAAATCAGAGGAACACCCATGGGATCACCACTTTGGACACATAGCAAAGAGTGTAATGCAATGTCTAGAAACTATAGCATTCCTATGCATATAACCCAAAGTATGGATCTGGTATATAGATGACACCTTTGTCATAATAAAAAAGAAACAACTAGATAAGATACAACAAATTATCGAGAACATCATCAAAGGAGTAAAATCCAAACATCCTTCCAGGGTATCCTCATCAGCAGAGGCAATGATAATAATTTAGAGACACAAATCTATTATAAAGCTGTTCACACTAACCAAGTGTTCCACTATGAAAGTGGAACCACTATTACAATCCACCTCCCGCAAGAGAAGTTGTGTAACAGTATTTAGACAAGCACAAATATGCAGAAATTCTGAACTTCAGGAAAGGGAAACAGATCATCTATATATCTTCCAACAAAATGGATGCCCACGCCGCTTTATCCAAAAAATGCCTGACCAGTCAATTGACTACAGCACAACCAAACATGTTTTGAAAAGGATAACAAAAGGATAACAATGTTACACATCAAAAACATCTCCAAAACAACTAACACTGTAACAGACAAACTAACTAAATCCCTCCAAAACAAGTAAACCAAAATAATAAACCAGTAGCCCAATAATAATAATAATAATAATAATAATAATAATAATAATAATAATAATAATAATAATAGAAAATAGGAGTGATCTACATCACTTAGTGTCAGAACTTTAACAGCCACTATATAAGACAAATAGGCAGAAGACTAGCAAGAACTCATGCATGAATGCCAACTAGTAATCATAAAATATGATGAAAACTTAATTGGACAAACCAGCATAGTTTCAACTGGGAAATTGTGAGCATCCTTGATCAAGCCAAGTCTAAAAACACTAGAGAATTCCTGGAAGCCTGGCACTCAGACAAATCAGACAATCAAAACAACTAAAAAGGAAACAAACAAACAAGAATCCTTGCCAGTAATCAACACTTAGATAAGCAGATATTACCAACAACATTAATACTTGGCCAACAATCAAGCAGTAAACAGGAAGTACCAACTCAGACAAACAAAATCCTAATCAAGGAGCCACCAAAAACACTCCCAACAACATTGACAAGGTAAGTCACTTGTATATAACTGGAGAGCATACACCATTTCCTTATAGCACCAGTGGTGTTACCTAGATGGATAATGAAATGTCTACAAGAAAAAACTAAGTTCAGAGAGCAATCTTATTCTTTTTAAAAGTAATAGACTAAAATGGCCTATTGAAATCTCAAATAACAAACAAGGTTTATAAATATTATTCAAGTAGGTATATCAAGCAGGTAAATCTTATAGATTAAATATAACTTGGAAGAAAACAAAAAAATAATGGTTATCAATAAACATAAAAAAGTTACTTAGTTACAGAGAGAACAATAATATTTTGGGTTGTATTTTGACAGATCGATGGTGCCATATCAAAGAAATGAGGTGCAGGATTGAATAGGGAGAAATATTTGTTTGAAAAATAAGTAAACTTGTTTGCAGTTAAGCTTAAGGTTAGCCTTTTACTGGTGGATCTTAAATTATTGCCAGGTTTTTGAATGGAGCAAAAGTATGGACAGTGATCTAAGTGGCAATCAGAAGATTGTCTGGATTTACATAATATTATGTAAAATATCATGGATTGAATATGCAAGAGATGAGATCTTCCAAAGAACGGACACATGGACATTATTTATATCCTCAAGCAACAGAGTGCAATGATATGAACTATTGTATTTCAATTACCTGTACAAAGAAAAAAGTGAAAGGAGACACAGTTCTAAAAAGATCATACATATCCTTGCTGAAAAATATATGTAGTTGGATGGGCAAAAATACTGTATTAGGACAGACTCTGAAAATGGATCTGAAAAGAAGAAGAAAATATTGATGGTGACCAGCTGGAAGAGGAAGAAGAGAAGAAGATGGCAATAGTAAGAAATTTAGGGAAATTATCTTAGGGAAAATATCCATGTTTCTATACAGTTTTTCAACATAGTTTATTTATTGCATTCTTTCCTTTTATTTTATAATCTGTATTTTGCAAGCATGGACAACAATCATATAACTAGTTTATTTTCTTGGCTGATAAATGAACTTTCAAAGAAACACCTGATTCAATCAGAAGAAATTGCTAATGCATGCTTTTTTGCTTTCAACAAAATTTAAAATCTGCCAAGAAGAAATTAAAGGCATGGAAATGTCAGAAGATTTAAAGTTTTAATGACATAATGTAATAGACTTCATTATTATACGGTAGTTATGTGACATCACAAATATCCTAAAAATGCAAAGGTATACAATTAACTTTAAACATCAAAGTTGTGAGAAATGACTCAAGGATGAGGAGCTGAGAAAAACTGCAAAGTAAATAAATGGGAGAAATCACCCAAAGAACAGATGGACAAAAAGGGAGCTGCACAACTGAAGTGTGAATGGAGAAGTGGGAAGTTTTTATCCTTTAAAACAACACAGTCTGATGGTGGGCGGGCTCATCTTGCATGTTCATCTTGCAAGAAATGTGCCTTCTTTTAGCACCTAACAGCCGTGCATGATGCATTTACTTTGGTTTTGTTGTCTGAAAGAAGGGAAGCCAAGGGCAACCAAGTAGAGATACCCAAAGAGAGAAATAAGCTCACCAATGTGCCTACCGTCCCTGTCCTTTTGTTTGTTTGTTTCTTTCTTATTCGTATCCGTTTCATGTATTCATGACTATGTTTATATTAATTCCTGTTATCTTATAATCTCTTGACAAAATAAAATAAATAAATAAAATAAATTGTGACCCTGATTGAATACAATTCTTGCCTGCTCAGATTTGAGAATGCTACCCATTGAAGTGAAGGTAGTGGTGATGGTGGGGTTTGATGGGGTGGACGAGCAACTTCCTGTTGGCTTCAACAGTAGCTTGCTATTGATTCAGAAAAAAACCCTGCTTAATTAAAATAATAGTTAGTTAAGACTTGCTGATAAGCAGGCTTCACTTCTTTAAAATAGTATTTTTCTTTCTCTATTTCAGCTACTACAGGAAACTTATGCTTTTTAAAAACCTTTTTAATGTAGCTATACTACCCAGAGATATAGTTTAAGGCAGGGGTGTCAAACTCACATCAACATGGCAGTGTCATGTGACGTATCGGGACTTTTTCCCCTTTCACTAAACTGGGTGGAGGCATGGCCAACACATGATGCATCCGGCCCGTGGGCCAGGAGATGGACAGCCCTGGTTTAAGATATAAAGCTTTAACCTTTTTTTGTTTGCAGTATTAAGCCTGAATGGATGCAGAAAGTCTGCTTTAAGGCTCAAAACTTACAGAAGAGTTCATGAATGCTCAGCAGTTTTCCCCTCACCATTCTCCTAATGACAGAAAACAAAATGTTAGGAAAACATTTTGAGAGATAGAGAAGACTGCATAGTTCTTATGGTGGAACTATTTAATGCAGCTTTGGAAGAAGTAGCTCCTCTGAGTACATGTTGTTACAGTTCTTCTTTGTAGGAAATTGTTCCTGGTGGCCAACATCAAACTATCAAACTATTATCCAGTGGGACACATCCATAGCCAATCATACTCTCTAGTTAGAATTTTGCATGGCAGAAACCTCGATCACCTAGAAACTATCTTTAAACATTTATGGAATGCCAGCTTCCCAGTGCTTCCCCCTCCCTTTCTGTTGGCAACTCTAAAAGACCACAGAAATATTTTATGAGTTGACACCTAAATTGCATTAACAGAGGAATATAACCAAAATATAATCAAGATATAATCTGTATCAGTTATGGGCTCCTATTATACTGTTGGCCAATGGATGTCAGAGAATGAAAACAGGCATAACAGTACTAGAATAGAATAGAATAGAATAGAATAGAATATTTTAATCAGCCAAGTGTGACTAGATCCATAATACCAATAAAAAGAAGTTGTAAGGAAGATAACAACAACAATGACAACAACAACAACAACAACAATGAGCAAAAAAGCCTTTGCTGAAGGAGGTGAACAAGGGAGACCTCTTGAAAACAGAGAAGTTCAAAGCAGAACATGTGAAAGGAAACAATTCAGTATCGAGTTTCTAACTGGAAAAAGAAGCCTATGCACAGTCAATACCTGAAGGACATTGAAGGAAAGGTAGATACAAAGCTAAGAGAGAAATGGTTGAGATCATGGGTGCTGAAGAAAGAAACTGAAATTAGGAGAACGGGCAAATACCACCTCTGACTGGAGATTTTACAGTATCCTTCCCCTGCCATGCTCACAAAGCCAGGTCCATATAACCGGCAGTAAAACATTGAATCCCACACTGATGCAGACCAATTCCATGAAAGCAAAAAGTCAACATGTCAGTAACCACAGCAAATGTGGCTTCTGGAACAAGAAAGATGAAACATCTTATTAGTGATTGCAGCAAAATTTAACAAACATTATCTACAATTTCATGATTGAGTTGCCAAAATCATACGTTGGGAGGTTTCCAGAAATTTGGGTTCAAATGCAGCAAAAATTACTGGGAACAATAAATTGGCAAAGTTCTTGAAAATGAACTGGTCAAGATCTTGTGGATTTTTGAACCTAAACAGACAGACACCTGCCCCACAACATGCCTGACATTGCTATTATGGAAAAGAAAAAAGTCTGGTTCATTGATATTGCAATACCAGCTGATGCACGAATTGAAGAGAAACAACTAGGAAAAATAATGATGAAATATTGTGATTTGCAAATTGAAGTTGAATGATTGTGGAGGAAGAAATCAATAGTTGTATCAATAGTAATAAGAGCCCTTGGAGCAGGACCCAAAGGGTTGCCTAGCTACATGGAAATTTTGAACTTATCAGACCTGAATATTCTGACTTTGCAAAAAACCACCTTACTCAGAACTGCCTATATATATATATATATATTCAGACATTACCTTAACAATTCGTAGTTCCTTGGTTAGGACTTGAACTGTTAAGTTTTTACCAGTCCCAGGTTGTGAATCCAACTGAAGATTAAATCAATAATAATAATAATAATAATAATAATAATAATAATAATAATAATAATAATAATAATAATAATAACCCAAAAGTAGTGGGTTACCAGAAATTATTACAGGTTGAGAAGGTTTTGGAGAATGAAAAAGTCAAGATCTTGTGGGACTTCAGAATTCAGACGGACAGGCATTTGGCCCACAATATACTTGATATAACAATAGTTGAGAAGAAAAGGGTTTGGTTAATTGACATTCCAATACTTGGTGATGCACAAATTGTAGACATGCAGCAAGAAAAGAATCACAAAGTATTGGGACTTACAAATTGAAGTTCAGCAACTTTGGAAAAAGAAAGCGTGTGTTATCCCAATTGTAATTGGAGCCCTTGGAGTAATACCTAAAGGACTGCCTCGCTATTTGGAAATCCTGAATTTATCAGACATGAACACCCTGATTCTACAAAAAACCACCCTATTTGGAATAGCTTATATCCTCCGATGCTATCTGAACAGTTCCGAGGTCCTTGTTTAGGACTCGAGCTGTTGAGCTACCAATGAGACCCAAAGGCTGTGAATCTCACTAAAGATTAACCAATAATGATGATGATGATGCTACATCCATACATACAATATGGGTAAATGTAATCATTTCATATATTCAACACCATTTCATATATTCAACATTCAAAACTACGTTGTTACATTTTCAGGAAGACACGTCCCAACTTGCACTTAATTCTCCCTCTGTGAAGTCCAGAGTTTGCTTAAGTGATGTGTAAGAAGCTTAAGTACAAGGATAGATCAAAGAATCTCTCTGCCTCCACATATCTGTCACCTCTTTTAAGCAACCTAAAGAACTCTCAAAGCAGTTGCTAGATTGGTTCAGCGTTCAAAAAGGGTGCTCTGAAATATTCTTCCCACTTTCTTGGTAGTTATAAGACTTGCAGCTTTGAATTAAGAAGCCACAATCACACTGCATTTCTTTGGCAATAAGCCCCAATGGACAGGATATGGCTGACTTCAATATCTACAGATAACAATTCTAGTTCCAGAATGTTTATTAGTGCATGCTTACACAACATACTCAATATAGAAAAACTGTGATCTGAGATAAGCTTTCTAATCTAGCCTGTTTCTAACATGATAGGTTTTCTTTAATAAAAGAGGGTGGTGTTTACACATACATTTTATGTATGAATAAGCTTACATTTATGACAGCAGTTCCATGCAGCCAAGACACAGGTTTATTACTTCATTGGAAGGTCTCCTTCTTGTTTCCAATTCTTCTTCTTTTTGGGATTCTCTTAGACAGATAAGAATGGACCCACACTAATTGTCTTGGTTGCCAGAGCAGAGGCTTTGAATGGAAGAATCAAAAGGAACCTCAAACACCAAGACTGTGATACCATCCCATCCCAATTGTCTGCTTTCATAAATACTATTCATTTGCTGCTAGTGGTGATCTCCCTTGTCAAGTTTATGCAAAAGTTCATTTTAGTCAGAAATGTTCATTTTGAGAAATAGAATAGAATGAGCTGGAAGGGACCTTGGAGGTCTTCTACTCCAGCTCAAGCAGGAGAACATATACCATTTTAGATAAATGACTGTCTAGACTCTTCTTAAAAACATCCAGTGATGGAGTGCCACAATTTCTGAAGGTAAGCTGTTCCATTGATTAATTGTCCTCACTGGGTTTCTCCTCAATTCCAGGTGGCTTCTCTCTTTGATTAGGTTCCAACCATTGTTTCTTGTAGTGCCCTCTGGTGCTTTGGAGAATAATTTGACCCCTTCTTCTTTGTGGCAGCCTTTCAAATACTGGAATACTGCTATCATCTCACCCCTAATTTTTCTTTTGCTTTAGACTAGCCAAATCCAGTTCCTGCAGCTGTTCTTCATATGTTTTAGTCTCCAGGCCTTAGTTGCTCTTTTCTGAACTTTTTCCAAAATCTCAATATGTTTTTTGTAGTATGGTGACCAAAATTGGTTGCAGTATTCCAGCTGTGGTCTTACTAAGGTTTTATAAAGCTGTACTAGTACTTCACGTGATCTTGAGTCTATGCCTCTGTTTATATAACTCAGGATTGTATGAGCTTTTTTGGCTGCTGCTAAACACTGCTGGCTCATATTCAAGTGATCATCCACTAGGACTCCAAAGTCCCTCTCATAGTTACTGTTTTTGAGCCAGGTCTCACCTAATCTGTAATTTTGGTTTTTTCCTGCCTAAATGTAAAACGTTGCTTTTCTCCACATTGAGATTCATTTTGTTGGATAGGGCACATTGTTCAAGTTTGTCAAGAAATTTTTGAATCTTGAGCTTGTCTTCTGGGGTGTTGGCTATTCCTGCCAGTTTAGTGTCATCTGCAAATTTCATGAGTTTCCCTTCTATTCCCTCCTCTAAGTCATTTCTGAAGATATTATAAATAATCTGGCCCCTTTTAGCAACTCCAAGTGACACACAATATGGATGCTGGTGAGGAATGGTGGAGAAATCCAGGCTTTCTAGATTTATATGTGAAGTGGAAAGTAACACACATTTCCATATTTTGTGATGTGGTTCACAGTTCAGTAAAATGTAAATGCAGAAGCATGTGTTTAGCCACACTCAGCTCAAGAACATTTTTATTAGGGAAAAGGTGCATATAAAATATGCCCATTAGGAGAAATGAATGTAAAACCATATTAATTTTGTGCAAATCATTTTTAAAGATTGCAAACCGATGGACTTAATGTACTGTAATATTTAAAATATTAGCTACTGAGTCTATACCCAGTATCAAGATACTGAAACAATGAGATAAGCTTTTTCTGTCTAAGCTCACGTGGCTTATTTTTTTCATCACCTTCCTTTCTATTTTGTTTTAAGTAGGGAAATGCTCTTTAACATTCTTTAACCAAGTGGAGATGTACAGGAGCTTAAAACATAATTATTAATCTGAAAGAGAGCCAGTGCTTAAAGCAGGGGTGAAAAATTCAATTTTATTGAGAGCCGAATCAGGGTTGTTTTTGATCTTGGGGGGGCTGGGGTGGGTTTGGCCAGCTCACCATCAACCATCGAGGCTCTGTTTTCAGCCGTGACGGCTTTCTGCAGCCCTCTGCCAGTGAAAACGGAGCTTGGGGCCCATGTGTGGCCCGCCTGGGCTCCATTTTTGCCTGCAATGATGTCCCCAAGCTCTCTTTTTTACTGGTAGAGGGCTGCAGGAGGCAGTTGCAGCCGAAAATGGAGACTGGGAGGGCCACGTGCAGCCCTCCCAAGCTCCATTTTCGTTGGCAGAGGCACTGTGGGCCAGCCCTTCACTGTTTTCATGGTGGTCCCGCGGGCCAGATCTAAGTTTAAGAGCTATGAGTTTAGCACCCCTGGCTTAAAACATCTGACCAGAGACTGGGTGACCGTGAATTCTATTCCTGCCTTTGCATGAAGCCTACTGGTGACCTTGGTCCAATTACTCTATCTTAGCCCCAGAAAGCAGACAATGGCCAATCCTCTTCTGAGTTTATTTTAATAATAGCAGCTATTAAAAGAGGGCTACCTTAGCATGTAACTTTAACATTCTTTAACATTCTTTAACCAAGTTTTTTGAGTTTTTTGCAAAAAACTCAAATAACCACCATGTGGCAGCCAAACCATAGGAAAAAAAAAAAAGACCTACCTCTTTTCTAGTGGTAAGCTTGAATTTAGCAGGCCAAATATGTCAGATGTGATTAAATACATTCTTTGTGGGTCAGTTTTTACAAGATATTTTTGTGATATTCAGGAGAGGGGGAGAGAAACCCAGCACTTGGTTAATTCATAATTGATACATGTCAAAATATGTCAGATCTGTGTAATTTTTGAAACTGGTAAAAAGGAGGCAATTGAGCCTTTTTTATGGGTTTTATTATTCCGCAGCGCCATCTAGGGTTAAACGGAAGCATTTAAATCTACTTGCAACTTGTTTAGCAGAGGTATAGTAGTTTAAAAAAAGGAATCTAACTTGCATATAAAATAATACAGTATGTATCTCTTGTGGGGCAGAAAATAAAAGAAATAAAATGGGGAATCCTGATTATGAAGTTAATGTTTTTTTTCCTTTAGCGAAGTTGTTATTGGTTTATTTACGAGACATCTTGAATCTGCAAATAGAGATGTGGTTGATAAATTGGAATAATAAATTAGATCCGTACTATTTCTCATGCTGCTTCTGTACTCTTTAAATATCAAATGAATCAGGACAGCTTATATAACAAGTATTGCATTAATTTTCATCTTCAGGAAGAAATTCTTTTGGTGCAGGAACTTAATATTCTCTGGCTCAAAGGTCTCCAATCTGGCACTTTATATTTTCAAACTGCAAATCCCAGGATTCTTCAGTTCCCATGAATGCTTCCCTAACCCATAACTGCTTCCCTAACCCAACCATTAAGCCAGCTATAGACCTAATATATCTGAAAGATACCAAGGTTGTATTACTAAAATGTGATGATAGATACCGTATGTCTTTCATTTCTTATCCAATTTCTATCCTGCTGCTATTTAGGTCAGACTCTCACCAACATACTGTAGTAGGCTCTGACCAGTTCTGGAGAACCAGTAGCGGAAATTTTGAGTAGTTTGGAGGACCAACAAATACCACCTCTGACTGGAGATTTTACAGCATCCTTCCCTTGCCACTCTCACCAAGCCACGCCCACAGAACTGCTAGTAAAATTTTTGGAATCCCACCAATGAACTGTAGTAATAATGCATTAAATATAAAAGCCTATTCAAAACCAGCAATTAACATATCAACCTTGATTGTCAACTACCAACCTGCAAAAATTCTTTGGAAGAGAAGAGTTCCATCTTTAACATTTTTCTGAAACATGGTCATTTAGGGAATTGCCTGATTCCTAAATGATGGCTGTTCCATAGAACAGAAGGGATCACTGTAGCCACCATAGAATGCTTCATTCACCTTACCTTAAGGCAGGGATGTCAAACTCAAGGCCTGAGAGCGACATCTGGCCTGCGGGGTGCTTAAATCTGGCCCATGGGGCTGGCCTGGAAATAGCAAATGACTGGCCTATGGCAGTCAAAATGGGGTGGGGGAGGCTGCATGCACCCCACACCCCATTTTAGTCAGCAAAGTGCTGCAGGAGGCTATCCAAGCTGAAAATGGGACATGGGGAGCTTGTGTAGCCCCCCAAGACCTATTTTAATCGGCAGGATGCTGCAGGAGGTGTCCATCCTGACTCCCTCCCCCTCCAGCCGGCCGGTGGAGGAAAAGTACAATGCTGATCCAGCCCTCGAAGAAATCCAGTTTGACAACCTGCCTTAAGGAGATGAGAGGTTTTTTCCCCCCATAGTGTTGGTATTGAGCAAGTGAGTGCTGTTTCAATGCCAGTGGTATCTACAGATTTGTGGATCAAAGTCAGCACATTACTTTGTACACAGTGTATAGGCAAGCAATGCAGAGCCCAAAGCAGAGTTGTGTTCCTGACATCTAGTTGCAGATAAGCAGGTTGTAGCTGGAGCTTCAACATAGTCTTTAAAGGAAGCCCTATGTAGAGTGCATTGCAGTGGTTCAGCCAGGTGGTGACAAGGGTGTGAATCTGCACTTTGTTTTCTGGATAGAGTCAAAATGGTGCCCCTCTCCAATTTAGGTAAAAACTCTCCTGACCATGGCTTCCATCTGTCCATATAGTAGCAGCCTACTATACTTTCCCCTGGATCTTGGAAAAAGCAAAAAAGAAAAGAAAAGAAAAAAGTTTTTTATTTTTTAATGTCAAATGCCACCCACTCATCAACAACTATAGGCAGCTTACAGGGATACCTTGCATACAATATCAGACTGGAAAACTAAAATGCTGCAATGTCAAAATTGACATCATATGTAACCAATAGAAATTTAACTGAATTCAAGCAAAAACGACTCCCTTATCTTATTTATTTATTAAATGTAGGTGCTGCTCATCCCACTAATAAGGTGGCTCCGTGTGCAATATTATGCAATAAATCAAAGTCCAAGCTTGAATTTAATCATCTGGAATATGACTTTTAGACCTTCAAAAATTTAACAACAATTAGTAATGTTTGTTGCAAAGTTTTTAAGTTTTTATACTGAAACTGTAGTTAGTTGGTTGTGGGGGGAACAGAAGAGAAGGGAAGGATAAATTACTGAAAGTAATTTGTCCTTCCTTATGTTTTTAAAAGTGTAGATGTAAAAGTATAGATAATTTTGTTTTATTGCTTTTTTCTACTGTTTATTTTAAAAAATAAAAAAACAAAACCAATTCATTAAAATTCATTTTGCACACCACACTAGATCTTTTTTTTCCCAGGTGCTGTGATTAAAGTATAATAGGCGGAAAGCAAACTTTGCCACAAATGCTTAATCAGCTGGCTATAAAGAGAAGTCAGATCTGCAGAGCAGTTTCTTTTTGTTAGGATTGCAGTTTTAACTGATTTGCAACACCATCCTCAAAAATAAGTCCCAGAGAACTTAGTGCTCCCTATTTATTTATTTAAGTGGTGCCTTTGAGTTGATGTTGGCTCCTGGCAACTCCCGAGACAAGTCCTTGCAACTTTTTTTTTTTTTTTGCAAGATTTCAGAAATGGTGCTTGCTTCCTAAGGATGAGAGAGAGTGACTGGCTCCAGGTCAACTCAGCTGTGTTTAGGTTTAGGGCAAGACTGGAACTCACAATCCCCAGTTTCTAGTGCCTTAACCACTAAATCAAACTGGCTCTTACTGCAGAAAATTGGGTCTAAATTTTAAGTTATCATGTAAAGCTTTTTCACTTCATAGGAAAGAGCAAATGTTTGTGTGGAACCCGATGCCTTGGTTTCCAGTACAATATTTACTATCTCCACAGCTTTTGAGGCCTCCTTCCATTAATTAACCTAGTATTCAGATGCTATGATAGTATGTAACGCTTGAGGGAATATCAAGAAAGGCATAAAAATCTCTACTCAGAATGTGAATTGGCTGCCTTTTTGTGCAAGTGAACATACTTTCAACCACATCTTTAAATGTAGAAGTTCAGAGCACTCTCTGAAGTCTTTTCAATATTGATGAGGGAGAATAGAGGAATCAAACACCAAGGGTAATCTTCCTTAATAATGATTTGTTGCATTAGTTATTCTTATATTTCAAATTATTCTACCCTTTGTTCAGCCTTAAAAGGTGCCTTATTGAATTGTCACTACAGTATATGTTTATATAAATGCAGAGTATTTATATATATATATTTAATCCCATGACTTGATTGTTGGCTGTTTAGGGATCAGAAAATAACAGTAAAAATTTAGAAAGGAGTTGAACATTCAACTTCAATTCAAATTGCCAATATATTAGGAAACAGCTATTCCATTGGTCCATTTAATGAAGTAAGACTGAACAGGTATGAAGTTTTAAGTATCTGGGGATTATTGCTTTCTGTACTATATCCTACAAAAAGTATCTCTGAGGGAGATCAGTGATTCAAAAGTGTGAAAAATAAATTCAAAAGACATAGTACAAATACTGAATATGGTATTGTAGAAATGTTTTTTTTTTTTGTTCCAGGAGTTGTTGTTTTATCCCATTTCCTGCCTTTGTGTGTGTGTGTGTGTTTGGTGGGGTTTTTTTTTTGTTTTTGTTTTTTAGAGACAATCATTCTAACACAATTCTTATTTGGATTTTAATTTGTTATCACAACCCAAATTACACCCTTTGTAATTAATCCAATTGAATTTTTTCATTGCAGTTGTTCAAGTTCCTAGTTTGGGTTTCCTTACCAATTTCTGTCAATCTTCTAGGATTCACCTTTGACAGACTAGGTTTCAATGATATGGTTTCTAAGAGCTGTGGTTGCTCAGTGATTGGAATGCAGTATTGCAGGCTAATTCTCCCAACTGTCAACAGTTCGATTCTCACCAGCTCAAGATTGACTCAGCCTTCCATCTTTCTGAGGTTGGTAAAATGAGGACCCAGATTGTTGGGGGCAATCTAACCTGCTTAGAGAGTGCTATAAAGCACTATTAAGTGTTATATACAGGGTTGGGTTGCTGGAGGTTTGCAGGGATTCAGGAGATCCTCTAGCTAAGATTGTGCACAGTTCGGAGAACCCCCAAATCCCACTCCTGGCTGGTTCTGCCCACCCTGCTCTGCCCCTCCCAGGAGTCCCCATGTGGCCCAGGTAAGTGCAGGGTGAACACAGTGGCTCGGGGAGGGTGAAAAAAGGGCTTCCCAGAAGTTCGGGAAGGCCAGAAATGGACCTGTTTCTGGCTTCCAGAGAGCCTCCAGAGCCCGGGGAGGCTGTTTTTGCCCTCCAAGAGGCTCAAGGAAAGCTTCTGGAGCAGGGGTGGGATTCAAATTTTTTAACAACCTGTGGGCATGGCTTAGTTGGTGGGCATGGCTTGTTGGACCTGTGACTGGGTAGACATGGCTTGGTGGTCATGTTACTGGCTGGGCGTGACCAACTCAACATCACTCACATCGAGGCACGCATCTCCTCACCTGGCCTCTCATGACTGTGGGGATGCTGCAACAGTTGTAAGTGTAATGGTCATAAGTCACTTTTTTCAGTGCCATTGTAACTTTGAATGGTCACTCCACACAAGCAAAGTACCAGAAAAGGAGGGCGGGGAACTCCAGAGAAGTTCCTGAGACAGGAAGTCTAATCCTACCAAGAATGTAATAAGGGTTAACGGAGAGGCAGTTTCTGTAAGCAACACCAGAATGTTTCCTTCCTGCCTTCCTTACAGGATTAGGCCAGTAATTTCTTCTAACAACTGGTTCCTTGAATTGTTTAGAATGTTAACAACCTGTTCTAGCGAACTGGTAGAATCCCACCCCTGTTCTGGAGCCTGGGGAGTGCAAAAATGCCCCCTCCCCTGTGCTGCAGGAGGCCGACTAGGCTATGCTCACCATGGCCACACTCACCCAGTAACTGGGCAGAAAACTCATTGCTAAAATTTTTGACACCCCCCCCCCCCCCGGTATATAAGTCTAAATGCTATTGCTATTCTCTTGAAGGATATTTTTGACATAAATGTTACAAAGTGAATATTGAGAGATATGGGTTACCTATTGAATATGCCAGTGATTCCAGTTTAAGGATTCTCTGCGAGTTGTATTCCACTTGTCATAGCCAACTTTAGGGGGTGATGATTATCTCTGTTTCTTTAAGCCGTTTAGCCAACACTCTCTGAAGATGTTTCCATGTTTGTGTGGCCAGCATGACATCACACCACAGTGCAAAGCATATGGTGAAACATGACATGCCACCAAAGTGGTTCCTAGTTATCTATTTATATTTGCATGCTTTTGAACTGTTAGGTTGGCAGGAGCTGAGGCAAGTGAGAAAAGCTCATTCCATCATGCAGTGGTAGGACTCAAACTATAGACCTTCTCTGGCATCTTTTAAGCCAATGAGCCAGGGTGCCTCTTACTATAATTTAATATGTAATAAATTGTTCTTTGAAGCTATAAAATGATCTATTTGATATGCCTTATATACTTAGAGAAGAATCAGTTAAATTTGGAAACACTAAAAACATCCCAGTAGGGAAGTTTGCTATTATAGCCCCTAAGAATCAACAGAATATGCTCTCTTAAATTGTGCACTTGATAGAGGTATACAATATAGACTTATTGCCTCTTTTTTGCTTCTCTATTCAGGCAAGCATATGTATATGTGTGTGTGGCTAAATTTTTGTGTGTCAGCACAAAGCAGGCTAATTTCTTTTAACTGTGAGGCTCAGGTAAACTTGTTGTTTTAGATTACCATTACTTTGTGCTAAATTATATCACCTCCAATATATAAGTACACTTGTTCTTGATATGGTCATTGACCAAAAGAAAATGATAATGAACTGGAAGAATGCCTAGTCACCTGCAGTACAGATGACAATAGGATGAAAGCAAACATTTACAAAGGTTGCTGAGAAATTGCCTCCTGTTACACTTTTTCTGTCTCAGCACTTGACTCAGGTTGATTGCAGCAGAAGCAGGAGAGTATCCAGATTAATTCTTTGAAGAAAGACCTTGAAGAAATAACCAGTAAAGTACCTAATACTTGGTAAAAGGCAGTGAGGCATTGCTTCCTTCCAGACTGTAGCTAAGAATATTGTATGGGTCTACAAAGCAGGAGTCCTATTCAAAGCAGAGTGTATGTCATAGCAGTTTTGCAGGTAGAGATGTGTAATCAGGGAAAGAATATTATATTCTAGAGCCAGGATATTCCTGATGTGAGATAGCTGATTATGCTTTTTTTTCTCCAGGTTGTGAAATGCTGCACCTCCTGATTTTCCCAGATCACACTATTGCAATGTGTTATACTTGCACAGGAAAGAAAAAAAATCCATTTGATTTTCCCTTTTCATTTTTTTGGATCAGCAATCCTATTTATAAATGAGTAATACGAGTGTTTTTTATTACATGCTTGTAGCTTGCTTGCCTCTTATACCATGTTGCACTTTCCTATAGTGCAATGGTGGTGAATCTATAGCATGAGTGCCAGAGGTGGCACTCAGAGCCCCAGCCCAGCTCCATCATGTTTCTCCATCGTGTTTCTCACCCTCTCACCAATGTGGGAGATGGGGTCCCTCCTCCTGGAGCCCATTACGACACAGAGACACAATGCGGCTCTGCGTTGTTGTGGGCTCACTTCCACTTCCCGGAAGTCAGTTGCTTTTCCTGCAGAGCTGCTGTTGTTGTGGTGCCCTGCCTCCCCTCTGGCCAGCTGGTGCTCATAAGTGCATTGTCCCTGGGATTCCCATGACCCAGCACCAGTTCAGGGATTCCTTTCCCCACCCTGAGGAGAGGGGGGGAGGGAGAAGAGAGAGACAGAGATAGAGGGAGAGAGGAAAGGGATGGAAAGAGAGAGAGGAGGAAAGAGAGAGAGGACACACACACACACACACAGAGGAAGGGACAGAAAGGGGGGGGGAGAGAGAGAAGGATGCAGAGAGAGAGGGAGGGAGGAACAGAAAGAGAGAGGGGGAAAGGGAGAGAGAGAAAAACAGAGTGAGACGGGGGAGAGAAAGAGAGGGAGGGAAAAAGAGAAATGATATCACAAAAGTTTTTCTTTTTTATTGTTGCTAAACACTATTTCAAAAGCAGAAAAAAAATGAAGGGGCATAAAAGTGCGTTTATAACATTTTTCTTAGAACAGTTAGCAGAACTCTGCTTTTTTATCATTATTTTAGGTAGTAAAACCTCAGTATTCAGGTTAAATTGCCATGTTGGCATTTTGCGATAAATATAAGTGGGTTTTGGGTTGCAGTTTGGGCACTCAGGCTCTAAAAGGTTCGCTATAGTGGGACATTGATGATTATTGGTTTTGCCTATCCAGAACTTGACAAAAAGAAGAAAAATCACACAGAAAGCCACTCTTTTGCACAGAATCAAAAAGCCATGTCAAATGGTGAATGAAAGTAATCAGTTTATGTGCTGTAATTCTGACTAGATTTTTTCTGCATATATTGCGTGTATATGGCTTCAGACCTCTCTATCTGGATGACTGAGAATCTCCATTGACATTAATGAGAAGAAGCAAAGATTTCATCATTTGTAGTAACTGTGTGCATTTATTCTGTTATGTCCTGAGCATGGGTGCAAGGAACGGAGACGAGACATCGAACGGTGACTTCAACTCTTTATTGTGAAATAAGAACAGAGCAAATACTTGGGCAGCAGCAGCTCTTTTATAGAGCTGGCTGCTGTCAAAACAACCAATGATTTGAGTTTACCGCTTTCACAAGCGTCCAATTAGAGGGGCCCATTAACAGCCAATCAGACTGGCCAGAAATGACCATCACGACTCGCTATTCGCGGGCCAATGAGGAGTGCAGGATTACGAGCCTGCTGCAAAGTAAAGCTATTTAGGGTTGTTACTGATGTGTTGTCTTAGTCCATAACACCCCTCCCCCCTAGGTTCCGTCTGAGGGGTGGGGTGATGTATTCTCGTAAATAGGCAGGTCGCTTCACTTGTCTGCTTGACCTACACTGTTCCACCGGTTTCTGTCCTGGCTCTGGTTCTGGTGGGCTGCTAGCTGGGCTGGATGGTGAAACCGGTCCTGCTGTTCCTTCGAATGGCTCTGGGCTGCTTTCCCTGCTTACGCCAGTGCTGTCTTCCAGGTTCCCTGGATCTGTTTCCATCGCAGTGCTGTCACGCGGCGAGGCCACTCCCTGGCTCGGTTCTCCTTCTGACAGTGAGTATCCCCTGGTTGGTTGTGTAGACTGTTGGGTTTCGATTGTTATTTCTTGTTCGGCCTCCTCGATGTTCCTTCCCCCCCAGTTAGAGATTCAGGGGCTGAGATAGGACTAGGTGCTAGTCTGGAACGGAGTTGGTCTATGTGGCGCTTCCACATCTTACCACCTGCAGTTTGTAGGCGATAGGATCGGGGTCCCGTAAGTTGCGTTATGGTAGCGGGGACCCACAATGGGTTGCCCGAGAAGTTTTTCGTGAACACGGGGTCATCTTCCTGGAATGCCCGACACTTGCTGCTGGATCCTGGGGGTTGTTCAGGTGTGTAGTTTGGGTGGAGGCGATCGAGATGCGAGCGAAGTTTCCGGCCCATCAGGAGTTCAGCTGGGGTTCTGTTCGTGGTACTGTTTGGGGTTACGTGCTGGAGGAGAAGCATCCGGTTGATTTTGTCATCAATGTCGCCATGGTCCATTTTGTGCAAAGTCTTTTTTACAAATTGGACCATTCGCTCAGCCCAACCATTGGCCGCAGGGTGAGCTGGCGATGTTAAGGCATGGCGGATGCCCCGATCTGCCAGGTACTGTTTGAATGGCAGGGCAGTGAATTGGGGGCCATTATCAGAGACCAGGACATCCGGCAATCCGTGGGTAGCAAATAGCTTATTCAGTTTTTTAGTGACCTCCTCTGTGGTGGTGCTTTTCATCTTGTTGACCTTGAGCCAGTTTGAATAGGCATCCACTGTTAGGAGGAAAGTGTGTCCTCTTGTGGGTCCCGCAAAATCGATGTGGATACAGGACCAAGGGCCTCGAGGCATTTACCACTGAGTTGGGGGAGTTTTTGGAGGAGTAGAACGAGTCTCCTGGCATTTGCTGCACTTTGCTACCCAGGTTTCTATCTGTTTGTCTAACCCAGGCCACCATGCGTAACTCCTGGCCGATGCCTTCATCTGCACGATGCCTGGATGTCCATCGTGCAACATTTTTAATACCTTATGTTGCAATTTCTCCGGGATTAGAACTCTGTCTCCCCACAAGATGCAGCCCTTTTGGGAGAATAGTTCTGTCTGTTGATTTCTGAATGGCTTGAAACTGTCGTTGGGTGAGCTGACCGCCCAACCCCGTTCCACCCAGCTGAGGGCTCGTGCCAAAACAGGGTCCTTTTTTGTTTCTGAGACAATGTCTCGAGCGGTCAGCGGCGGTGATTTAAGGATTTTGATTTGCAATACAACTAAGATTGGAGCTGGGTCCTCTATGACATCTGGTAGTAGAGAGCGGCTCAAAGCATCAGCGTGGGGAATGGTTTTCCCCAGGTGGTGTTGCAATCGGTAATCGTAGGCGGCTAAAAATTCTGACCAACGTGTCATTCTTGGTGATAAGATATGGGGAGTTGGTTTGTTTCCCACCAAAATACCAAGCAGCGGCTTGTGGTCTGTAATTATGGCAAAGGGTCTCCCATACACATATTCATGGAAATGTTTAATTGCGAATACAATAGTGAGAGCCTCTTTATCAAGTTGACTATAGTTCCTCTCGGTCTTAGACAAGGTTCTCGAAAAGAACGCAATAGGTGCCTCATTCCCATTTGGTAGTGGCTTAAAATGGCTCCCACTCCGAATGGTGAGGCATCACAGGTAACCGTCAAAGGGAGAGTCTCGTTGTATTGCATTAATACAGCATCGGAGGT
Source organism: Hydrophis major (assembly GCA_033807585.1). Lineage (NCBI taxonomy): Eukaryota > Metazoa > Chordata > Lepidosauria > Squamata > Elapidae > Hydrophis > Hydrophis major. The sequence continues at coordinate 146,954,121 of CM066330.1, forward strand.
TAAAAGGTCTTTTATCTCTTTGAACACTTTCTCTTCACGCCATCTCCAAACCCAGGAAGCCTTTTTATCGAGGAGACTATGTAGGGGCTCGGCTACGGTTGCCTTCTGGGGCAAGAAAATGTTATAAAAGTTAATGAGTCCCAGGAAGGCTTGGAGGTCTGTCTTATTCCTAGGTCTCGGGGCGTTTTTGATTGCAGTTAGTTTTTTTTCAGTGGGGTGGATTCCCTGTCTGTCGAGAAGGTATCCCAGGAACTCCACTCTCTCCATACAAAGTTGACACTTGTCCCTTTTTACTTTCAGGCCAGCATCTTTAAATTTCTGAAGAACCTTTCTGAGTCGTTGTACTAATAACTCTTTAGTGGGGGCAGCTATTAAGATGTCGTCAAAATAAGGCACGACGCCTTTTATGCCTTATAATAGTCTCTCCATCAAACTTTGGAAAATGCCAGGCGCCATGCTTACTCCGAATTGGAGTCTATTGCACTTGAAAGCACCTCTATGTGTAACTATTGTCTGGGCTTCTGCAGTTGTCGCGTCTACAGGTAGTTGCTGGTACGCCTGAGCTAAGTCCAATTTCACAAATATTTTTCCGCCACCCAGGGAGTGAAGAAGGTGCTGGACCACCGGTACTGGGTAAGCGCTCTGTTGAAGAGCATGATTTAGGGTGGCCCAGTAATCCCCACAAATTCTTAACAAGCCATCTGGCTTCATGGGCATTACTATTGGAGTTTCCCAGTGGGCATGGTCAATGGGTTCCAACACGCCCTGGGCTATCAGTTTATCTAGCTGCTCATTGATCTTTGGCTTGAGGGCAAAAGGCACCCGGTGAGACTTAAGCTGAATGGGAGCTACGGCGGGGCTGAGATTAAATGATATAGGGGTCCCCTTGTACTTGCCTAATGTTCCTGTGAACAGGTCCTGGAATTCCTGGATGAGGGCCTCTTCCCAGTCGTCGCTTCTGGTTTGGTGTATGCCGGCTAGTTCAATCCTGAGTGGGGCGAACCACTGTAACCCTAACAAACTGGGTTGGTCACGATCGACGACAGTCAGGGGAAGCGTCGCGGTGTGGTCCTTGAAGGATACTTGGACGTGGCTGAAACCGACAACTGGAATTCTGTTTCCCTGGTAATCTTTTAGGATGATTCGTTGAGTGCTGAGGTCCTGGTGGCAGATGGCAGGGATCAGCTGTTTAAGGGTTTTCCAGGATACCATCGATAGGGATGACCCCCGAATCGACTTCCATCATGCACGGTCGATTCTCAATAGTAACCCTTACACGGATCTTTCATGCATCGAACGATGAAGCGTGGCCGATAATAATGGTTTGGTGGGCCTCCTCTTGTCTCGTTGAAGAGGCAGGTGCTCGATTTCTGTCGTAGTAGTGGTTGTTCCATTGGTGGTTCAGGTGGTCCCGATTCTCAGGAGGTTTGCCTGTCTCCAAGTGGAGGTTGTTCTCCCTTTGGCTGGGACTGGACTCTCGCTTGCTTCTGCAGACCTTTGCGATGTGGCCTCTTTTCCCACAGGTACGGCAGAGTGCATCGAGGAATTTGCAGTCTGATCGTGGGTGGTTTGCCCCGCAACCAGCACATTGGCGCGGACGTCTCTGGTTCCTTTGCTCTCGTTCCGAGCGGAGCCGGTTGATCTCCTCTTCCTCACTGTCTGAGGATGAGTCGAGGTCTTCATGGTGGGCGGTAATAGCATGCTTCTCAGCGGCGAGCGGGCTATTGTTAGCGAGTTGGCGAAGCGGTGCGTTCGCTTGGTGCATTCGAGCGGCTGAATTCCTGGTTGCTTCTGTGGCAGTAGCATCGGCGATGACATCTGCAAGGCTGATGTCTCCTTTCGCCATGAGTTTACTCTGCACGTGTGGTGCATCTAATCCCAGAACTATGCGGTCTCTCAGGGCTTCCTCGAGGTTTGCAAAAGCACAAAGGCCTCCTAGGTTCCGGAGGTCGGCTACGAAATCCCCAACGCTCTCGTTCTTCCGCTGGTCCCTCTGGTAAAACTGGTGTCTTCGTATCAGTATAGGTACTGCGGGTGCATAATGGGCCTGGGGGATTGGGGCGAGAGTATCCCAATCCATGGTCTTCACTTCCGCCGGTTTGGCAAGTGCTTTCGCCATTTTGAAAACGGCGGGGCCACAATGAGTCAGGAACACCGCTCGTTTCTTGCTAGGCGTAACATCTTTTAAATTGTTGGTCTCTAGGAACATCTGGAAGTGATCTATATATGAGTCCCAGTCTTCGGTTGCTGGCTCGAATGGAGCGGGTGGTATGGCGCCGCTGGTCATCTTGCCGTTTGTTGCGTGCGCTCTTCAGCCACGTGCTCTGTCTTGTTCGATGCATACTTAGTCAGCTCTATCATCTCCGCATCCCATCCTCGTCACCAGTGTTATGTCCTGAGCATGGGTGCAAGGAACGGAGATGAGACATCGAACGGTGACTTCAACTCTTTATTGTGAAATAAGAACAGAGCAAATTCTTGGGCAGCAGCAGCTCTTTTATAGAGCTGGCTGCTGTCAAAACAACCAATGATTTGAGTTTACCGCTTTCACAAGCATCCAATTAGAGGGGCCCATTAACAGCCAATCAGACTAGCCAGAAACGACCAATCACAACTCACTATTCGCGGGCCAATGAGGAGTGCAGGATGACGAGCCTGCTACAAAGTAAAGCTATTTAGGGTTGTTACTGCTGTGTTGGCTTAGTCCATAACATATTCCCTCTTAATCTTCCCAACTGCTTCAAGGAAAGCAACTCATTTCCTCCCTTTCCCCTTTCCTTCCCTTTCCTTTTCTCTTTCTCTTTCCTCATAAAACAAGTTCATAATCAATCATAAAATGAATCTTCCCTCCTTTTGGTTGTTTTTCCTATCCTTTTACAATCTGGATATCTAGTCCTTGATTCTATATTTTATCTATTGGTTCAGGCAAGCCATTCAACTGTTTTTTGACTAGAATAAATGGCAGACAATCTTACAAATTACAGAATAACAGAGTTGGAAGGGACCTTATAGATCATCTAGTCCAACCCCCCACCAAAACAGGAGATCCTATGCCATTTCTGACAAATGGCAGTCCAATTCTTCTTGAAATTTCCAATGATGAAGCTCCCACAACTTCTGAAGGCAGAGCTGTTCCATTGGTTGATTGTTCTCACTATCAGAAAGTTTGTCCTTATTTCCAGGTTAAATCTCTCCTTGTTCAGATTCCATCCATTATTCCTGGTCTGGCCTATAGGAGCTTTAGAAAATAGCCTGACTGCCTCCTCTCTGTGGCAGCCCCTCAAATATTGGAACACTGCTATCATGTCTCCCCTGGTCCTACTCTTCACTAGACTGGTTCTTACCCTCTAACTGTTCTATTCCAACAACACAGATTCAACTATGAGTTCCTCCCTTTTCATAATATAAATAAAAAAATATAATATAAATAATAAAAAGCATCTGCTGTGATTTGTCTACTAATGCAAATAAATATCAGACTCTTTATTATTTAATTATAAAACTGATGTTCTAAAATTAATACCGATAGTGTTATCTGTGTCAATGATTCTTACTAAATTAAGTAAGGCATAATACAGTTGTTTGTGATTTTCAATGTGCTTTTGGTGCTGGAGAGAAAGTTACATATGAACCATAAAGTAGCATTGCTCCATCTTGAGAAAGGAAACCCAAAAACCAAAACATAAGATATAGTTCAATAAAATTCATGTATGCTTATTTCAATAATGCAAGCATTTTAGGAATTCTGAATAGAAATGTTCCAAAGAAATGGAAGATTAGAAATGTGACTTCTAGGTTTTCTAGATATAGACAAATTGCCTTTTCAAAAAGTTATATTTTACCAAACATGGAAATGTTCCAAGTAGAATGGTGAGTGCTAGAAAAACTTGGAGTATAATCAAGGTTAGGAAATGTTGCTGAAAATGACATTTGTTTATAAGTAACTAAAATCTTACCAATTTTGATAATTAATTTTTTTAAAAGACTTTAGACAGAATCCCATAGCAATTGTCCATGGAACTCATCCCATAACATTAATTGTAATGCTATTAATTAGAATTATGAGAACGGCCGTAGGTGCTTTGAAAAATTTAACTCTTAAGAGAGATTAACTTAACGGAAGTAATATTTTCTCTTCTCTCTTCCACTAAGCAACCTTATAGATCATCCTGCACTATTCAGCTACAAAGCTCTGAGAGGCACAAGTGACTGCAAAGGAAAGATAAACAGATAAGAAACTCATCTTTTTTAATGTCCTTGATAATGAAAACCTACATTTATTTGCCTATGAGTTCCAGAGCATTCACCCAAGTAAATATTTATTCTAATGCAAGCTCAGCTCATTTCTGACAAAGACAAGCCATTTTCTTTGCTGAGATATGATCCCCAAGCAGGTCATTTTTTGACCTCAAAGCAGTTCTAGAAGCCCAGTAGACAGGTAACTATTATAGCCCATTCAAGTAATATTTGCAAGATATAAGCAAGATTGAAGAACTCTACTGTCTATAAGTTTCACCGTATCATCACCGAAGAACTGATCTTCACTAGCAGTAATCTTCTTTATATGATTGTTCCCACACAGTCTATTATGCAGGACCTATGGGGAACTTTAGTTAGTTTAGTTTAGTTTAGTTCTTTAATTATGTCATCAGTTAGACTTAGTGATGGAACTGCTTATCACTGTTTGTGAGTTGAAGTCTACCTTTAATCTATCCCATGAACAAGAAAGACTTACTTATTTTAGAGATGTTGCATGCCTACCTTTGCTATAACCAAACAAATATATTTTTGATGCTATGAATGACAGAGAGGATTATTTGGGCCAAATACCAACTCACAGACAGAACTTCTAATTACAGCATAACTTGGGGCAATTACTGTATATCTGATATGTAAAGACATCCTATAAGTAGTTTACTCATACATACCGCCCTAGAGACACACAGTTAATGTTAAGTCTAATAATATATACTATTTATTGTATACTTAGCTATTTTAAAACTCCACATATTGAGACAAACAGATTTCCTACAACAAGCCATATGACAAAATACTTTTCAAGCAGTAGAGAACATCAGAAGAAAAAAAGACACCCACTTAAAAGCTGCTAATGTCAAGCCATTCTTTTTTCTGCTTTTGCCCATATTTAAGTGATACAATTTTTGCTACAAAAATGAGGGGAGAAAAAAGTGAGGGTAAAAAAAAAGTGAGGGTAAAAATTTACGTTGCCAGAGAGTTGCCTATAAAAGCTGGCCAAATTACAAATATTATACTCAAGAATATGCTTCAGCTTTGAGATTATATTATATATCCAGCTGGAATGCAGAAAGTAATAATAATAATAAACTGTAGTAAAATTATGTATAACAATTTAGCTGTTGGAAACAAAATCCAAATGGATTTTTGTTCGGTTCTTGCTGGTGATAAAAATATAATTGGTAACAAGTTAATATATATAGTGATAGTTCCCAATCTGCCATCTTCATTAGGCTATCTCATTCTGTGAGTACTGCTTCTTTTAAAACATTTCCATAGGGGATTTAAATTGTATATGTATAATTTGGATGGATATCAGGATTGAGGTCGTACACTTTGCCTAATAGATTATCAAGCACATTCTCTCTGTTCTTGTGATAATTATTAGTGAGACTTTGGATTTTTGCTGCAGTTTCTTCATCTATTTTTGTTGATAGATCATCATGAGATCCCATTATCTGCAAAGACAAAACAAGGTATAATATGTAAAGTCAGCAGAAACATTTATGCAAGTTTCAAAACAACTCATGTTCAAATCTCTGTTTGTGATTTGTATATTCTTTTAACAGCAGGATGCTGTTATTCAAAAAGTCCTTTCTTAGGTAGTTCTTTCTCTTGCCATCTTGCCTCTTGTGTGGGTCTAGGATTATGGGATAGAGAGGCTTGTGTTGTGTATGTGTGTATCTATCTCTCTGAACCTGCCAAAGGCAATCGTTTTCTGTCCAGAAAAGAAACAAAACAATAGAAGATAGTGAAGTTGTTCTAAGACTGTCTACAAAGCTCATGCACTTTGCTACCTTGTACTAAATTACCAATGGTTAAATTACCAATGGTTAAATTACCAATTACCAATTTAGTTATTATAATAAACCCTTCTGTGTAGAACACATGTCAAAATTTGGGAACATCATAATCAAGCACACACACACAAACAAAGGCTCTGGTTCAGACACCTGTCCATATTTGATCTAAATTGGTTTCAGGGAATTACTAATCAAGGAACCACCAAGAACACTCTCACCAACACTGACAGGGAAAGCTACTAATACAGGGGTCCCCAACCCTCAGGCCATGGATTGCCACTGGTCCACAGCCCACCAGGAACTGTGCCATGCAATTGAGTGAAGGCCCTTCTGTACATGTTGAGGATGCAGGCATCATGTGAAACCACACTCTTCCAGTCCACGGAAAAAATGCTCTCCATGGAATCAATCCCTGGCACCCAAAAGGGCCACAGCATTAGTATATAAAAAGAGAACCAACAAACCCTACATTCTTCTAGGACTTATGTTATCTAGTTGGGTAATGAAACATCTTCAACAAAACAACCAAGCTAAACAACCAAGCTCAGCGGTGACCAAGGATCCCATGTTTCAACCCTGAGTTCGGTAAACACCCAAGCCATGTACCTAATGTTCCAGTCTAGAAGGCATAGCAGTTTTGGTCATCAATGGTTCCATCTAGAAGGCATAGCAGTTTTAGTCATCAATGGTTAATTGAACATTGATTGACATTATTATACCTTGCACTTTCCATACCTTATCATTACATTTACTCATATATATTGCTTTCCTTAACTAAGCAACATTTTATGATTTCATTACTTCAGTTAGTAAAGCATCAGTTAGTAAAATACGCCTATTACCCACTCATTGGAATAACTTAAATTCTGGCACATTTTTATATGTACTTTAACTCAAAAAGATATGTTTTGTCTGTCTTTTTTTACAGAAAAGGATCAAATTATAAAATTTGAAAAATGGTGAAAAGGAAAATATATCCATACTAATCTGCATATTAGTGTAAATAATTAATTTAACTACATCAAAATGTAGACTGAATTAAATCATCAGGCACCTTTTAGTGCTATATAGTTTCACATTATAGCTTGAAAAATAAATAATGGGAGGTATTGGTGGATTGCTATTAGATTTCATGAAGATGAATTGGTAAAAATAATCAATCCTGTTGTAAGGATGTTTCATTAAATAATTATATAAATTAGAGGTGCAGATCAAATATGGACAGGTGTCTGAACCAGAGCCTTTGTTTGTGTGTGTGTGCTTGATTATGATGTTCCCAAATTTTGACATGTGTTCTACACAGAAGGGTTTATTATAATTACACAATTAATTATGCTGTTCTAAAACACTTATTTTTATATATAAAAAACCCTCTTGTTTTGAAAACATATTGTCCTAGAAATGTAATTTGGCAAATTTGAGTCTATTAAAATGCTGTTCCAATATAATTTTGATTCAGTTGTTCTTCCATGCTAGACAATGAAATAATAAAAACTCTGCTTTAATCTTATTCTAGATTTGGAAACATGAACGCGTAGGATTATTTGTGATTATTTTTATGAATGCAAGTTACCAATCCTTTTCAAGTATATAAGTAATAAAGAAATGTACATTTTCATTTCCATACCTACTATGTAAAGCAAATCCATAATTGATGATGTGCCATCAGATCATTGTTGATTCTTAATTACAATGCAGGTAGATCTTTTCCATGACAATTTGCCCCTGACTTGGTACTTTCAGGCATACCAACAGTGCAGTCATTACCACTGTAACTAAATAATATTAATTCTAATATTCCTAAGTAATACTAGTATAAATGTTAATGAGATCATAAGAAATGATGAATCTACTAAGGCAGGTACCAATCTTCATGCTTAAGCAAGATTTGAGTTTGGTTACATTTCATTTCACTGTTCAGCCAGACTCCATTGCTTTTATCTAGTTTGAAGCCCAGAAGCTGAGAGAGAGTTTGATGTAGTGTTGGTGTTGGAAATTTTTAGACTGTGAGGCCACAGGCATGAAAGTTGATCGGTAACTTTGGACAAGTCACTTTCTCTCATCCCAACCTACCTCACAGGGGAGGTGTTGTTGTGAGGAAAATAGAAGAAGGAAGATGTATTAGGTCTCAACTTCTCTGCCTTGCTTACTAGAGCATTTAGGTCTAGTTTTAGATCTCTGAGGGGCAGTATGGTATAGTAGTTTAGATCCTGGGTAGGTCCAGAGTTACTCAGGTTCAGATTTATCTTCAGCCATAGACACTCAGCTCCATTTACCTCACAAAGTTGTTATTGCAAGCAAATAATAATAAGAGGAAGTACCAAGTATGCCACTTTGACCTCATGAAAGAGAGGTGGGACATAAATCAATCAACGTATATGCATATTTTTTTAAAAAAACTATACACAATGTAAGGGAAGTCTCTCCCAAGGCATCACATGGTTAATCTGGGCTGTAAAAAAGAACTTGATTTATTTTTTTTCTGGTATTTTATTGTGGGAATTGAGGAAAAGTAAAGGCAAACAGTTGATTGAGTGAATATACTTATTGTGTGGATTATTATATTGTAATCAATACAATTTTCATTGTTACCTATTGGTATAGGTAACATTGGTGCACAGATGGAAAAAATATGTAATTGTATCCTGCTAAGTATGAATTCCCTGAACATATACACAGGGTTGGGGTTTTCTGATTATTATTATTGAATTAACTAAATATTTGACAGATTGTGGTGGAAACAACATTGACCTACCATTTAATTAAATGATATTTCTATATCAATTGAACAATTTAGCAAGGTGATGTTATAAACATATGTATACATTCCAAACTGTGACTCCTTTCTTTTAGTTTTGTGCTTCCTTTTCACACAAATTTAAATATTTTAACCTTACAGAATTCTGAGTATAATACTTGGGAATTGCTGCCAAATATGTGGGCAAACCCTTTCATCATTATTTATTTTTTCAGAGGAGACCTTCAAGAATGATTAATATGAATGATAATAGATATAAAATTAAATTTTCTACTCACTGATTTCTTTAATGCATAAAAACAGTGGGTTCTTATGAACTTAATCCTCAGCCAGGGATCACATTGATCTTTGGGAAATAGGCAACCTAATTTCAAAAGCTCATTGTTTCAGTCAGTTGAGGTGGCTGGTTAGAATAGTCAGCTTCTCTCTGTAAGATGGGCCAGATCAGGAAATAGCCTCCACAAGAAGTTTTGAGATAGGTGTTATTGAGATAGATTATAGTAACAGAATCTTGCAAATCTCCTAGTATTTAACCTTTCCTCCTTCTTATGCCTTCCTTGAATCAAGCAAGGAGCCAGGCTTGATATTATTAAGATAATATCTTAATATTATCCCCTTTCCTGGGATTTAAGGAATGTTTTTGGAAACAACAACAACAACAACAACAACAACAACAACAACAATAATAATAATAATAATAATAATAATAATAATAATAATAATAATAATAATAATAATAATAATAATAATAGCTGTACAAGGAGATGCCAGAGTCCAAGAAAAAAAACTGGAAAAAAATCACGAAATATTGTGACCTGGCCATTGAAACTTGATACCGTGTCTCAGAATTTTACGAAACGCATCAAGAAATTGCAGCTTCCTGCAATAACACCAGTGGAACTGCAAAAAACTGTGGTACTCAGAACATTGTATATTTTAAGAAGATACTTGGTTGATACCTAGGATGCTGGCAGCAATCCGTTTCAACCATCAGCACCAGTCAGTGGTATTTGTAATACATTTTTAAATGTTCAGTTGACTGAGTTTCATGTTTAATGAATAAAAGGCATAATAATAATCATCATCTATATTTGGTATTATTTACATAAAATGAGCATATCAGGCCTAATGCTTAAGCTTGTTACTTTCTCAATAAAGGAATGTGTTCATTTCACACATTGTCTGTATATATAGCCAATACATGTAATTTACAGGTGTAGAAACATAATCACAGTAGGATTCAGGAATCTGAATTGTGATGAAATGTAGGCCAGAGCTGCAGGACAGAGGGGCTTTTTCCCAGGAAGAAAGAGACAAAGAAGCACTGAATCTTTGATATAACAGAAAGATAGTGAAGGCGGACTCCCCCTAGCAATTCTCAGGGAATATTTTGTAGTTATGTTGATAAGCGCTTTAGTTTGGCAAGATTTCTGTCTATAGGCGAACAACAATATTCTGAAGTAATTCAGTATATTGTTCTTGGTTCTTTGAGCCTGACAGATTACACAAAATTAAAGCAATTCTTAGTGTGTATCATTCCTGCTTTTCCTAGATTGTGTTTTCAGATACTTGAGCCCCAGTTAGCCCAGCCCATGTACTAGTCAGAAAAATCTGGAGGACTTCAAGCTAGAGAGATTTCAATGATCTAATTTTCCCTTGATATTCTTACCACCTTTCCTTGATAGTCTTACTTACTTTGGAATGCTTCCATCTGAAATCTTTTTCTCTCTGGAGCCTATAGTGGTCTATCTCTGCTATGGCTTCTTCCTTGGCTTGCTTCAGTCTCTTTCCTTTTCCTGAAAAAACGAGGCATGCCATTTTAACTGGATTATTTTGTACATGTCATTTATTTAATGCAGGAGGTCAGATAAAATTAAAATTCTTTAGCTCAAAAACACTTTCTTCATAATCCTCTTTCCTTCAGCACAACCCAGACAAGAACCCCAAAGTTAACTTTCTTGCATTTCATCTGCTTTCTCCTTACAGTAGAAGAAATCTCGCTGCTAAATTTGTCCTACCAAGATACGGTGTATAACCTTATATCTTAGCTTTTAAAATTATACATAAATCTGTAAAGAGTCTCAACTCAATATAGTCAGGAATTATGCCATAAATTATTTTGGCTTCTACTGGAGAGATTTGGAGAAAGCCATTACTCTTTTTTTTATTCTGGGGAGGGAAAGGTCTTTGTTTTGTTGATCACTGTTTAATCTTTTAAAAAATAGATCTTCCTGATTTCTTAGAATCTTTGGAAGCTTTAAATCAGAATGACCTCAAGGGATCATATCTGTATCACTATCAACTTATATAGAATGACCCAATTTCCTTGTCATATTCAGTTATTTAAAAAAATTTATATGGCTATCCAACTCACTCTTGGGCTGTTTACTAAAATAAAGGCCCAATATAAAAATAATAAAAAAGCAACGACTTTCCACCCTCCGTCAACAACCAAATAAGCCACAATTCCATTCTGAGGTCCCCTGGCCTATTGATAAAATTAGGTCTTCAGGGTCTTGAGATCCTGAGAAAGAGTGTCAAAGTGGGGGCTAATTCATGAGGATGATATTCCATAAGAGGAGAGCCATCACCCTTCTTCTTGATCCCACTGGCTAGACAGTCCTCCTTAGGGGAGGGGACTCATAGCATTCCCTGATTCCTTGCTTTAGTGCATAGGTGTCAAACTCACAGTGCCACATTGCCATCATGTGACATATCATGAAGTTTTTCCCATTCGCAGAGTTTGGGTGGATGTGGCCTGCATGTGACACATCCGGCCCTTGGGCCGCCAACTTGATACCTCTGCTCTAGTGGGACAAGTAGATGTAACTGGAAAAAGATGGTCCTTCAAATCCCTAAATATAATTGACCTACTGAGTTCACACACTACACTAAACTATAAACCACGATATACAAATCATAGAGCTAGATTCATATAACATGATATGTCTGAATTGGACAAATCATTTTATTGTCTTGAGCAATGCGCTGCTTAGATACCTTATGCTATACAAGAATTATCATCCGTCCCAAGTAAATTGGACAGCAAATCCAACTAGATGAACTAATTCTACTTTATTATAGGCAACATTAACAGAACCTTGCAAGCCTAAAAAAACAAACTTCCTGCTGCCATTTTTAAGCATCTGATTAATTAGGACAGGTTCTTCCTAAGTTTCTCTCTTTGACTGTTAAGTGGGCTTCTGCCTCTCTTTTTTGATTGTTTCTTAGACAGCATGCCTTCTCCTCATTCCCCGAGGTCACACACACATTCCATTACAAGTCTATTCATAATTCATTGCCGATAAAAAGTTAAGGGATATATTGAAGAAGGCGGACCCTCCTTGCTGATGGACCAAAGATCGTGACTCTCTGCGGCTATAGTCTGTGCTCTTTCGTTGGAGAGCCCTGCTCATTACGATTAGGGGCTGAAGCTGCCTTAGAGGGGTAGTGGAGTAAAGGGAAGCTGCAAGCCAGGTTGAGGGGAGCCGCATCTCCCCCCCGGGCTTGGTGTTTTCCCCCCCCAAAGACGACTGCAGCGGTGGTTTAAAATGGCCACCCCGAAGAGGAGGACTCAGCTGGATTAAGATTTGTGCAGGAGGGAAGAAAGAGGTGGATAACATCTGAACCGGGACAACTGGGCAATACAACTAAACAAAAGTACTCCGGGATTAAGGTAATATGGAATTTTTAAGAAAAGAAAAGTGAGCAGTGAAATTACAAAGGGACAGGAAAAAAGAAAAAGAAAATATTTTTGACAGCTAAGCAGGGCTTCGAACTTGGAAAGGAAGAAGCTGGAACTAACTTAACTAAATAGGACTAAAATATTTTGGGAAAAAACAGACATAAAATATAGCTGAACTTAAGATTGTCAAAAAATAATAATAATAAAGTTTACAAATTGGAGACTGGACTGTGCTGAAATATTGAGGTTCGGAAAACCTAAATGAAAAAATAGGGGAAAAAGGTGAAGACTTTATATAATGGAGAGTGCCACATTTTGACAAAAACTGGAGCTCAAACAAAATGGAAAGCATCCTGTTTCTGAATGAACTTGTGTGGATATAACATTAAAGAAATATTGAAACAAAGTGAGAATCTTAGAAAGTGAAAGCAGAACCAAAATAAAGAAAAAAGCAAGGAAAGACTGACTGTGGGATTGATTGGTGTTTTTGGTATAGACCCTGGGCTGGAATAACTGAGAACCTTAGAAAATTGAAAGAAGAAAGAAGGAAAGTAAAAGTGGTTTTTTTGTGGACTTTAATGATCATAAAATATAAGAGTGTGTAATGATGATATCTCTTCGGGAATTAAAAATGGAACTTAAAAATATGAGAGAATTACTACAGGAAAGAGATGAATCATTTTGCTCTGTGTTAGAAAAAATGGAAACGTCAATTGAAGAACAAGAAGAAAGAGCTTCAGAGGAGGAGGAGTTGACTCAAGGAGAAGACATTTTAAACAGACAATTAACAGAAAGAACACTACAAAGAAGTGGAGAAAGAAGGAAGGTTAAAAAGTTGAGATTTAAGAAGGCAATCAAAGGGAATACCTGTGAAGTCAGGAAAGGCAGGAAGACCCAGCAGAAAAGGGGAAAGGAAGATATTAAAAAAAGAGAGGGATATAAATTGGAATGAGAAAAGATATGGGGAAAAGAGGGGGAGGAGAAGCAGTAAGAAACAGGTGCATGAAATAAAGAAATACGGAAATAGTAAAATGTTGAAAAGAAATGGTTTTTTCAGAGATAATGGTTGATGAATTAAAAAGGGGATTCTGCAGGGTGACAAGGGGTAATAAGAATATTTCTGCAATTAAAAATATAGAAAATAGGGTAATATAGATACCGATAACTCTTATTAAAAATCAAGGGGGGAAAATATGCTGCGGAATCCAAATGAAAAGATGTAATGATTATTATTGTAACTTCTTAAAAATAATGGTTTATTGGGAATCAAGATGAGGGAATAAAGGTATATTTTAATCATTGAGGTGTCACAGTAAAAGGGGGAAAACCTATACTTGGTTTTGGTTTTTTTTTAGTGTTAAAATTTGTATTAATCTAGAATTTATAAAAAGAATGTGTAATGGAAAGGAAATATGACAGACTAAAGAACCAACTAAATTAATAAGTTAGCATAGACTATTAAAAGCAAGGAGAGAATTGGTAACTTATTATTATTATTATTATTATTATTATTATTATTATTATTATTAAAACACATATTGTTTATCTTTATTTTTAAAATAAATATTGAAGGATTATATTTGAAATTGAAATGAAACAAAAAGATGTTTCGATTAATGAAAGAGGCTAGAATTAATGTGTTTAATTAATTTTCCTTACTGAAAATTTGGAATGGAAAAGGTAATGATAGAATTAAGTATGCATATATGAATGTATAATTGCTATCATATTTGTATGTAAAGGTGATGACCCAGAAATATGTTGCCCACTAAAAAGAGATTTTTGTTTTTAATGTGAAAAACTGAATAAAATTTGTTTAAAAAAAAAGTTAAGGGATATATTAAAAATAGAAAAGTAAATCCACATAAATACTCATATGCAGTGATGGGATACATTTTTTTTTTACTACCAGTTCTGTGGACGTGGCTTGGTGGGCATGGCAGAGGAAGGATACTGCAAAATCTCCATTCCTAACCCACTCCAGGGGGAGGATACTGCAAAATCCTATTCTCTCCCCATCCCATTAACCTGCTTTCCAGCTCCATTCTCTTGTGCGGGGCAACAAAAGAAGAGCAGCTGGACTCGGGAGGCAGAGAATAGATGGGGGTGAGGTCAGTCAGCGGTGGTGTTTGCAGGTTCTCTGAACTGCTCAAAATTTCTACTACCAGAACTGGTCAGAAGCTGCTGAATACCACCTCCGCTCATATGCATATCATACAATAGGTTAACAACTCTTAATGCCCTTTTGGCTATGTAGTTACAGTGAGCTCTAGCACTTAGATCATTAGAGATGAGTATTCCAAGGTCCTTTACAGAGCTTGGATTATCAAAAAGATCTTGACTATTCAGCATGTATTTTATTTTATGATTTTTTTTGCCAGTATGTAAGACAGAGCATTTATTTGCCAGTATGTAAGACAGAGCATTTATTTGTTGAGATTTGAAGTTGCCATTTGTTTGACCATTCTGATACATAGTCAAGGTCTTTTTGAAGGGTAGCAGTATTGTCTGTGGTATTGAACAGCTTTACATCATCAGAGAAGAGAACGCAGTTGCTGTTAATATGATCACAGAGGTCATTTATATAGTGTGTGAAGAGAGTTGGTTCTAGAACACTGCCTTGGGGGACACCACTATTGACAGGTACAGAATTTGATAGGACGCTCCCAATTTTGACCATTTGTTGTCTGTTTGACAGGAATGCTTCTATCCAGTTATGCAGTTGTCCAGAGATACCATAAGATTTTATTTTAGGAGTAATTTGTCGTGTACCACTGAATCAAAGGCTTTACAGAAGTCTATGTAGATTGCATCTATTGCTTTGCCCTGATCGAGTTGTGTCGTCCATATGTTTTTGCAGTGTAAGAGTTACAGATTACAGGATAGTTTTTTTCTGAAACCAAATTGTTTATTGGAGAGAAGGTTGTTTGTCTCTAAGTAGAGGATAATGGATTGGTTAATAATTGATTCCATGACTTTGCAGGTGATGCAGCATAAAGAGATTGGTCTGTAATTTTCAACTAGGCTGGGGTCTCCCTTTTTGAAGATGGGGATGATCGTTAGGCAAGGAGCTGGTCCTGAAAGATTTTTCAAAGATTATGTTTAGAGGTTTGGCTATGGCAGTGGATAGCTTTTTTAAGAAGTAGGCACATATTCCATCTGGTCCAATAGATAGAGATGGTTTTAGATTGTGTAGTGCTTTTTCAACATTGTCTTCTGTAAAATCAATATGTATTAGATCATTGTAGTTATCTGTGGTTCGGCTAGGAAATACTGGGCATGATCCATTGCTGTTTACAAATACTGAGCTGAAGAATGTGTTAAAGATGTTGGCTTTAATGGTGTCATCGTTGCAGTCTTTACCATTAGGTCCTATCAGGGGTGGGATGGACCTTGAGTCTTTTAGTTTGTTGTTTACAAAATTGTAGAAAGTGTGGGTGGAATTGGTGCGTAGAAGGTTTTCCTCTTGTTTAATGTGATAGTTGGTGCATTCAGTCTTTATCTGGTGGCATAAATTTTTGTATCAGCTTTTGAAATTGGCAACGTGACCAGATTTGTTTTTCTGCCAGAGTGATCTCTTTTTGGATTGA
The DNA here is from genome assembly GCA_033807585.1 of Hydrophis major. Taxonomy (NCBI): domain Eukaryota; kingdom Metazoa; phylum Chordata; class Lepidosauria; order Squamata; family Elapidae; genus Hydrophis; species Hydrophis major. The sequence goes on from CM066330.1 coordinate 146,970,213, forward strand.
AGTTTCCTTATTGTTATGGGTAATCTGTTTTTGTTTTTGTTTTGTTTTGGGAGTTGTTGGTACATATAGTTTGATGACTCTTTTGACTTCAAGTAAGAATATCTTGTAATGGTCCTCAACAGTATATGCATCCAGTGAATAGAGATTGCCAATCAAGGGATGAGAGATCATTGTCTATAAGATCATAGTTGCGTTTTTTGAAGTTATAATTGGGGATTATATCATTGTGATGATTTTTGTGTGGGCTTTTGTTGAGACAAAAGTCAATCATATTGTGGTCACTGCTGGAAAAGGGTTCTTTAGTTTGTATTCCATAAATTAAATTCAAACTATTGCAGAAGATGAGATCGAGGCACTTGTTTAGTCTCGTATTGTTGGTTACTCGATGTTCCAGTCCCAGATTTGTAACAGCATTGCAGAAGGTTATGTGTATGGTTTCAGTTGTACATTCATGAGATAGATTGAAATCACCAAGAAAGATAAAAGGGTATGGGCAGGATGCTGCCCATGTTAATAGTGTATTTAGCTTGTTTACATGTTCGATGTCATAATCAGGTGCTCTGTAACATAGTAAGAATCAAAATGTGATATTTAAGGATAGTTCACAGATGATGGTCTCAGGAAGAGCAAGCTCCTGGGTAACTTGGATATTGTTTATGTTAGGGATAACGTTGTTTTCCCTAACTGGTTGAGGTAAAATAATAACTAAGTAATCATAGTTTGTATGTTAAAGTGTCTGCAACTTTAACTGTGGGATAGTAATTAAGGGAGTGGTTGTGAAAGCACTTTAAAAGAAGCAAGGCTGCAGCTTGCTCTCTCTCTGGCTTTGATGATCCCTGATTACTGCTTGGAATCAAGACTGCATTGCTCGAACGGGAGAGAAACAAAGGACTGATTTGTAAGTGAACTGACATAGGATATTCTGCACGGACTTTGCTAACTGAATATCCCTGAATGGACTGACTAAATGATACATGACTATTGGACTGTTATTTTGACTATGCTATGAACTCATAATGGAATAAACTATATTTTTGATAGCACAAGCGTATCTGTTATTTTTACTGTATGTTAATAAACATACAAGCTTAGCTCACTCATTTATCTGTGTGCCTATCTGACTAACGTTGCACATTCTGTTTAGCTTGTCTCCCTAACCCTGGTTGGGGAAACCAGGCTTAACAGTTTAGATGTAAGGACTTTTTATAGAAGATAGCAACACCACCTCCTCTATGAATTTCACGATCTGATCAGTAAACATGATAGCCTCTTACTGTGGTAATGGAGTCAGGGAGAGATGCGTTGAGCCATGTTTCATAGACAAATATAATGTCGAATTTAACCATATTTAGTAAGAGGAAAAATTCAGATATTTTATTCGCAAGGCTTCTTGCATTGAGTAGCTTGCATTTAAGGCCAGCAGTAGTTGGAATTGAGGTAGTTAGGGGCGTGCATCTCACAAAGCATCGCTTTTTGAAATGTGGACAACTTCTTATATGACCTGAACGTTTAATCAAATATTTCTTTTTGTTTTTTGCAATAGTCAGAGAACAGATTGTAAATGCTGTTGTCAAGAAAAGGCATCATTCTCCAAGATTTGCCTTACTAATTTGCTGACAGGAACCTTTCAGTTTGCAACAATTGAATTTTGTTAAACTCTGGCATAAATCCAAACCAATATAATGTTACATCTCAGACCCCTAAATTGCGATATTTACATTTATTGAATTTCTGCCTTCCTTTTGCTATTGTTTGCTGGATGGAAAGGTGGGGGGGAATATTAAAGCACATTTCGAGCACTAACACATTGTAGAAATGAAGGAAAAGGTAATGTCAAAGTCTAATGACTCATTTCATAAAAAGGGTAACATGACAATAATGATATCTTGCTGATTTTTAAATATTAAAATAATGCTTAATATCTTGGTCTTGCAAATTCCAGTTTAGTCAGGTATTTAAGTATTCATTAATTTATGTGGATTAATCATTCTACCTAAAGCTGAAATGTTAAAGTGAATTCTATGAGGTTTTTAGCTCCATATGATGTTCTCTTAGATATGGAGCTATACAGAAGAGAAAGCCCCTTTTCAGATGCTAAAGGGGGTTGTACATTAATTTAGGAAAGTATTGAAGCAACTAAAAGAGTAACTGTGCCTGGACAGGTTCTAATCTAGAAGATAAGACAGAAGGAGAAGAATTAATGTTGTTATACAGAGATTCCACTTCTGACTAATTTAGATAAGACAAAAAGGGTGATGAGAACCATTCTGAAAGTATTCATTATCCCCTACTTAAGTTATAATATCCTCCAATTCTTGAGCTTTGTCTAAAAATGTATGTAAAATTTATAAAAAGCACCTTTCCTCCAATAATCACATTCTGAAGAAAAACACAGTGTTAAGTCCTGAGCATTGGCGCATGGAACGGAGATGAGACATCGAACGGTGACTTCAACTCTTTATTGTGAAAAAAGAACAGAGCAAATATTTAGAGCTGGCTGCTGTGAAAACAACCAATGATTTGAGTTTACTGCTCTCACAAGCGTCCAATCAGAGAGGCCCATTAACAGCCAATCAGACTGGCCAGAATGACCAATCACTACTCGCTATTTGTGGGCCAATGAGAAGTGCAGGATTATGAGCCTGCTGCAAAGTAAAGCTATTTAGGGTTGTTACTGATGGGTTGGCTTAGTTCATAAAACCCCTCCCCCCTAGGTTCCGTCTGAGGGGTGGGTGATGTATTCTCATAAATAGGCAGGTCGCTTCACTTGTCTGCTTGATCTGTGCTGTTCCACCAGTTTCTGTCCTGGCTCTGGTTCCGGTGGGCTGCTAGCTGAGCTGGATGGCGAAACCGGTCCCCCTGTTCTGCCGAATGTCTCTGGGCTGTTGTCTCTGCTTTTGCCAGTGCTGTCTTCCGGGTTCCATGGATCTGTTCCCATTGCAGTGCTGTCACGCGGCGAGGCCACTCCCTGGCTCGGTTCTCCTTCTGGCAGTGAGTATCCCCTGGTTGGTTGCGTAGACTGCTGGGTTTCGATTGTTAAGTCATCTGTTATTTCTTTTTCGGCCTCCTCGATGTTCCTCCCCCCCCCAGTTAGAGATTCAGGGGCCGAGATAGGATTAGGTGCTAGTCTGGAACGGAGTTGGTCTATGTGGCGCTTCCACATCTTACCATCTGCAGTTTGTAGACGATAGGATCGGGGTCCTGTAAGTTACGTTATGGTAGCAGGGACCCACAATGGGTCACCTGAGAAGTTTTTTGCAAACACGGGGTCACCTTCCTGGAATGCCCGATACTTGCTGCTGGTTCCTGGTGGTTGTTCAGGTGTGTAATTAGGGTGGAGGCGATCAAGATGCGAGCGAAGTTTCTGGCCCATCAGGAGTTCAGCTGGGGTAATGTTTGTTGTGCTGCTTGGGGTTATGTGTTGGAGGAGAAGCATCTGGGTTATTTTGTCATCAATGTCACCGTGGTCCATTTTGTGTAAAGTCTTTTTTACAAATTGGACCATTCGCTCAGCCCTACCTACGCAGGGTGGGCTGGCGATGTTAAAGCATGGCGGATGCCCCGGTCTGCTAGGTAATGTTTGAATGCTGGAGCAGTGAATTGGGGGCCATTATCAGAGACCAGGACATCCGGCAATCCGTGGATAGCAAATAGTTTATTCAGTTTTTTAGTGACCGCCTCTGTAGTGGTGCTTTTCATCCTGTGGACCTCGAGCCAGTTAGAATAAGCACCCACTGTTAGGAGGAAAGTGTATCCTCTTGTGGGTCCTGCAAAATCGATTTGGATACGGGGCCAAGGACCTTGAGGCTTTTCCCACTGAGTTGGGGGAGTTTTTGGAGGAGTAGAGCGAGTCTCCTGGCATTTGCTGCACTTTGCTACCCAGGTTTCTATCTGTTTGTCTAACCCAGGTCACCATGCGTAGCTCCTGGCCAATGCCTTCATCCGCACGATGCCTGGATGTCCATCGTGCAACATTTTTAAAACCTTATGTTGCAATTTTTTCGGGATTACAACTCTGTCTCCCCACAAGATGCAGCCCTTTTGGGAGAATAGTTCTGTCTGTCGATTTCTGAATGGCTTGAAAGTGTCGTTGGGTGCGCTGTCCAGCCAACCCTGTTCTACCCAGCTGAGGACTCATGCCAAAAAGGGTCCTTTTTAGTTTCTAAGGTGTTGTCTCGAGTGGTCAGCAGCAGCGATTTAAGGGTTTCGATTTACAATATGGCTGAGGTTGGAGCTGGGTCCTCTATGACGTCTGGTAGTGGAGAACGGCTCAAGGCGTCAGCGTGGGGAATGGCTTTCCCCGAGCGGTGTTGCAATCGGTAATCGTAGGCAGCTAAAAATTCCGACCAACGTGTCATTCTTGGTGATAAGATATGGGGAGTTGGTTTGTTTCCCGCCAAAATACCAAGTAGCAGCTTGTGGTCTGTAATTATGGCAATACTCATATTCATGGAAACATTTAATTGCAGATACAATAGCGAGAGCCTCTTTATCAAGTTGGCTATAGTTCCTTTCAGTTTTAGACAAAGTTCTCGAAAAGAACGCAATGGGTGCCTCATTCCCATTTGGTAGGACATGGCTTAAAATGGCTCCCACTCCAAATGGTGAGGCGTCACAGGTAACCGTTAAGGGTAGAGTCTCGTTGTACTGTATCAATACAGCATCAGAGGTTAAGAGGTCTTTTACTTGTTGGAATGCCCTTTCTTCATGCCGTCCCCAGACCCAGGAAGCCTTTTTGTCGAGAAATCTATGTAGGAGCTCGGCTCCGGTTGCCTTCTGGGGCAAGAAGATGTTATAAAAATTAATGAGTCCCAGGAATGCTTGGGGGTCTGTCTTATTCCTAGGTCTTGGGGCGTTTTTGATCGCGGTTAGTTTTTTCTCAGTGGGGTGGATTCCCTGTCTGTCGAGAAGGTATCCCAGGAACTCCACTCTCTCCATGCAAAGTTGACACTTGTCCCTTTTTACTTTCAGGCCAGCATCTTTAAATTTCTGAAGAACCTTTCTGAGTCGTTGTACTAATAACTCTTTAGTGGGGGCAGCTATTAAGACGTCATCAAAATAAGGCACGATGCCTTTTATGCCTTGTAATAGTCTCTCCATCAAACTTTGGAATATGCCAGGCGCCACGCTTACTCCGAATTGGAGTCTATTGCACTTGAAAGCACCTCTATGTGTAACTATTGTCTGGGCTTCTGCAGTTGTCGCGTCTACAGGTAGTTGCTGGTACGCCTGAGCTAAGTCCAATTTCACAAATATTTTTCCGCCACCCAGGGAGTGAAGAAGGTGCTGGACCACCGGTACTGGGTAAGCGCTCTGTTGAAGAGCATGATTTAGGGTGGCCCGGTAATCCCCACAAATTCTTAATGAGCCATCTGGCTTCATGGGCGTTACTATTGGAGTTTCCCAGCGGGCATGGTCAATGGGTTCCAACACGCCCTGGGCTATTAGTTTATTTAGCTGCTTGTCGATTTTCAGCTTGAGGGCAAAAGGCACCCGACGAGGCTTAACTGAGTGGGAGCTACATCGGGACTGAGATTAAATGATATAGGGGTCCCCTTGTACTTGCCTAATGTTCCTGTGAACACGTCCTGGAATTCCTGGATGAGGGCCTCTTCACAGTCATCGCTTCTGGTTTGGTGTATGCCGGCTAGTTCAATCCCGAGTGGAGCGAACCACTGTAACCCTAACAAACTGGGCCGATCACGATCGACGACAGTCAGGGGAAGCGTTGTGGTGCAGTCCTTAAAGGATACTTGGAACCGACAATTGGAATTCTGTTTCCCTGGTAGTCTTTTAGGATGATTCGTTGAGTACTGAGGTCCTGGCGGCAGATGGCAGGGATCAGCTGTTTGAGGGTTTTCCAGGATACCATCGATAGGGATGATCCCGAATCGATTTCCATCACGTACGGTCGATTCTCAATAGTAACCCTTACGCGGATCATTTTTGCATCTAGCGATGAAGCGTGGCCGACAATAATGGTTTGGTGCGCCTCTTCTCATCTCGTTGAAGAGGCAGGTGCTCGATTTCTGTCGTAGTAGTGGTTGTTCCATTGGTGGTTCAGGCCGTCCCGATTCCCAGGTGGTTTTCCTGTCTCCCGACGGAGGTTGTTCTCCCTTCGGCTGGGATTGGACTCTCACTTGCTTCTGCAGACCTTTGCGATGTGGCCTCTTTTCCCGCAGGTACTGCAGAGTGCGTCAAGGAATTTGCAGTATGATTGCGGGTGGTTTGCCCTGCAACCAGCACATTGGCGTGGAAGTCTCTGGTTCCTTTGCTCTCGTTCCGAGTGGAGCCGGTTGACCTCCTCTTCCTCACTGTCTGAGGATGACTCGAGGTCTTCGTGGTGGGCGGTAATAGCATGCTTCTCAGCGGTGAACGGGCTATCCTTAGCGAGTTGGCGATGCAGTGCGTTCGCTCGGCGCATTCAAGCGGCTGACTTCCTGGTTGCTTCTGTGGCAGTAGCGTCGGTGATGACATCTGCAAGGCTGATGTCTCCTTTCACCATGAGTTTACTCTGTGCCGTGGGGTCATCTAATCCCAGAACTATGCGGTCTCTCAGGGCTTCCTCGAGGTTTGCAAAACCACAAAGGTCTCCTAGGTTCTGGAGGTCGGCTACGAAGTCCCCAATGCTCTCGTTCTTCCATTGGTCCCTCTGGTAAAACTCGTGTCTTCGTATCGGTGTAGGTACTGCGGGTGTGTAATGGGCCTGGAGGATCTGCGCGAGGTTATCCCAATCCATGGTCTTCACTTCCACTGTTTTGGCAAGTGCTTTAGCCATTTTGAAAACGGCGGGGCCACAGTGAGTCAGGAACACCGCTCGTTTCTTGCCAGGCGTAGCATCTTTTAAATTGTTGGTCTCTAGGAACATCTGGAAAGGATCTATATACGAGTCCCAGTCTTCGTTTGCTGGGTCAAATGGAGCAGGTGGTATGGCGCCGCTAGTCATTTTGCCGTTTGTTGCATGCGCTCTTCAGCCACTTGCTCTGCCTTGTTCGATGAGTACTTAGTCAGCTCTATCATCTCCGCATCCCATCCTCGTTGCCAGTGTTAAGTCCTGAGCATGGGCGCAAGGAATGGAGATGAGACATCGAATGATGACTTCAACTCTTTATTGTGAAAAAAGAACAGAGCAAATACTTGGACGGCAGCAGCTCTTTTATAGAGCTGGCTGCTGTCAAAAAAAACCCAATGATTTGGGGTTTCCGGTTTCGTGTGGCTTCGGGGCAGCAGGAATTCGCGACAGCTCGCGATTCCTGCTGTGCTAGCCGCCGAGGTACCCCCGATCCAGATGGATCAGGGGGATATGGCTGCCCTGTAGGGACAGCTGAAGAGAGAGGGGAGTCGGATAGGGGGTTGGGGGGTGTCGCAGACCCCCTCCTTCTCCGGAAAAACCCCTTTTTCCCAAGGCGGTGGAGCGGCGGTCAGCAATGGCCGCCACAAAGAAGCCAGCAACCGGGTTAGATTGTGCTGGAGGAAGTGAGAAGAGTGAAAGTGCTGTCTGAGCCGGGTCAAGTAACATCTTTCAAATTGGTTGGAACTGAGCTGTTTGAATTGCTGGAGGATACATTGTATCCCTAAGAAGATCGAAAGCGGCGGAGAAGCTGTTAAAGGGAACTTTTTTTTTCTTTACTCTCCCACCCCATGGAAACAGCAGAAATGTTTGGACATATTGAACATTGAAAGTGAATTGTTTTGAGAGTTGAAGCTAAGGGACAGAAGGATTTTTGGACATTGAAAAACTTAAGAAATTGGAAAACCCTTGTTGGAGGTATGGATTTCTGATTATTTAAAATTGATATTGCAAGTGGGAAGGGAGAGGAAAAAAAATTGGAGCAGAAGCTGAAAAAGGAGGAGATTGCCTGGAATCCCAAAGAAAGGTATATGGTAATTGGACCTCTTTGATTAAACATTAACCCCAGAAAGAGAAAGAGAAGAAGGAAGAAAAGTATTAATTTTTGGAACTTTTTTTTGAATTATTTTTGATTAAAAATACTTGTGGTTGTTTTGGGAAAAGTTTCTCTTTTCATAATGGCATCGCTTGTGGATGAACTAAAGACTGAATATCAAAAATATAAAAAGGAAGATACTTTGGGCACTTTGTTTCAATTCTTAGAAATGGCGTTATGTACTTATGAAAAGTTGACTACGCAGCAGAATGACTGGGACAAAGAAGAAGAGGAACAAGAAGCCATCTTTGATGAACAATGGGTTCTTTCCGGGGAGGAGGAGAAAAAGGATAAGAAAAAGGGGATTTTAAGAATTATAAAAACAACCAAAGAAGAGAAAAATGAGCGGAAAGGTGGAGGCAAGGTTAGAAAGCAAAGGAAAAGGAGTAAGAAAAGGGAGGAGGAAAGACAAAGGGGTAAAAAGGGCAAGGAGAAGAATAAGCAAGAGAGAAAGGGGGGGAGGAGAAGCCTCAATGGGGGGAAGCAAGATCTAAAGAAAAAAAGTTTATTCAGAGACAATGGGTGAATTTAATTTAGGATAAAAGAGGGATTCTGGAGGGTACATAAGATTGTGTTTTTTATATGTGTATTTAGAGTATAAAATTCATTGTGTAATTTTAGAATCTTTCAAACAGAATCCCAAGAAAAATTGTTATATGAAGTACTTTTAAGTTAGGGTAATGAGTTATAAACGTTACTCCAATTGGTGTATAGGAGAAGTATAGTAAAAGAAAAAAGATGAATGGATAGTTGGAAATAGAACAGACAAAGAATATTATTGAAAATGGTAATAAGATATGAAAGGATATATAAAGGTTTTGTTATGCTTTTTTTTTTTTTGGATGTTGTATATTGAAAAAAGGCAAAAAAAAATTTTTTTTTAATTAATAAGAAATAATTTGGATGAAAAGGAGAAGTTGGGATAAGATATGAAGTTAAATAGACAAAGTATTGATACTATAATTTGGGATTGTTATGTTCTATTGGTTTTCTTCTTTTATTATTTTTTCTTAGAAAAGAACTTATAAGCTGTTATGCCTTGTGCATTGTTTATATAAAATTGATAAAAATGGTTTATATATATAATATAAAAAAGAAAATGATAATAAGATATGGAAGGATATATAAAGTGAATATGATGTTTGAATTTGTGTCTGTGCGAAGAGTTTCAACCCGGGATCAGACAACCTTCAGAAAAGATCTTTTAGTTTTGTTTGTGTTCTATAAAATCAATAAAATTTGTTTAAAAAAAAACAAAAAAACAATGATTTGAGTTTACCGCTCTCACAAGCGTCCAATCAGAAAGGCCCGTTAACAGCCAATCAGACTGGCCAGAACGACCAATCACGACTCGCTATTCGCGGGCCAATGAGAAGTGCAGGATTACGAGCCTGCTGCAAAGTAAAGCTATTTAGGGTTGTTACTGATGCGTTGGCTTAGTTCATAACACACAGCTTCTGAAAAATGGCAGAATTCTCACCCTTTAAGAATCTAGAATGCGCAGAATTTTAGAGAGATTGGCAGTATTCTGTGTACTTTATATTTATAACAGCAAAGACCTGCCACTAGGAATGACACTCAATAGTTTCAAGTTTTCAACTTGCTTTGCAAACAGCCCAGGCTACACAGTTTCATACTAGGGAGGAGGTGATATTGCAAGCATGCTTTTGCATTCCAGGCAACATCCAGTTGTGGATATAGGAATTGATCAGACACAGCTATTTTGTGACAAAGCATATGAGGCAAGTTATTCCAAGTATCAGTCCTGTAATGAGGGAATTAGCCAGTATCCGCAGTTAGATGCATTCTTTGTCCTGTATTCACGTTTATCTCTTCTGCCAAAATTTAGATTAGATGTTCCTCTGCTGAGGGGATCCTGTCTCCATAAAAAGGCAATACAGTGCTGTGTCTGGTGTCACGTCAGTCAGAAGCAATGCCATCAAAAACAAGTTTATAGAAAAGCGGAGGAAGAGCTGTCATACCACAGTACTGCAAAAAAGAAGAATCAAAACAGTTGGAGACAAAGACTTGATTTTTTGGCACGCTGAAAATGTTGCTTGGCTTCCTATTGCAGTTAACAGAAGTAAAACTACCCATGGCATTGAAATGGAAGATAAACAGAATAAGAAATCAGCATAGCTTACTTTTCAAGAAATTGCAGTATAATACTGAAACATTGTGGAATAGTGAAATCTATAGCTTCCTTTAAATACATTCTTCAGCACTCTAAAAGTTTACTCTCTTTGTCTTAAAAAAATAATACTTATGTGACTTTTGGTGGGCAAATTTAGAATTTTAAAAACAATTTGTGAGCTTTCTCATAAAATGGCCGCCCTTATTCATAAAATGGCTGCCATAGGAAGTATGTCCTGTCAAAGAATGGCAGTTTGCCAGGAAGCAAACTGGTGAAGGGGATCTTGCCATTGTGGAATGATATCCAACTCTCCTTGTTTATCATGGGTTTTTTTTCTATACCAATGGGCACATTAATAAGCAAAGCATAGGCTCTAATAACGCATTATTTTCTGAAAATGCCTCTGGATTGATGTAGGGTCTAGAAACATTCTTGGAAATAAGCATTATGTGAGAAATTTCTTTGTAGAATTACAGCTTCTCTGAAAAGAAATAAAAAGAACCTTGGAAATAAAACCACACAGAAGCCAAGTGTATATCAAATGAGGTATTTACTAACATCAAATGTCCTGTTATGGTCTAATAATATGGCTACAAACCTTGCAACTCACATGCCTTTTCTTCTACTCCTTTCCTCTGAAGAGATGGTGTTTTTATGTTAACCACACTTAACAATATATGTAATCAAAACTATGGTTTAATTTATCTTTCTTTGGAGGAATTATGCTGAAAGCACTTCAAAAAAGCCCTGGAGAAAAGTCTCGTGACTCCATTGTAAGAATACTTGAATATTGGAAAGGCTATTGGCAGTGGCCCCCATTCTCTTCATGCTGATTGTAGAAGCAATGGATATTTAAAAACAGGTAATATTGTGTGGAGGCAGAGAGGAAATGCTGTAAAACCCAAATTAGAAGACAACCTTATAGTTTGGGATTATCAGTCAATCCAGGACATTGGAATCACAGAAGAACACAGAAAGAAGAACCCATGACAGCCTATATTGATTAGCAGGCAACCTTTCATCCTAAATTAAGGACTTGCTTCTGTAGAGAGCAAAATTACTCTATTTTAATACTGGTATTAGAAATTATAGTGGCAATATGGTACATTCATATTATTCTAGATGCTATCTGATTATTGGAGGAGGTGAACTATGGGGTTAATGTAATACCTGGCTCAATTTGGGCCTTAGCAAGCAAACACTGATGACTCAGAATGCCTGTGTAATGTTTTCGGATACCCACTGTTTATTTATGTAATCTCATGCATACTCCAGGGATATAAATAATAGCTGTCTGAATTCATGCTTTGCATAAAACCCTAATATTTTTTGTTTGGTTTGACCAGCCAAATGTGTTGCATGGTAGGAAATCAGCAAAGATTTATAATGGTGTTTTCTGGTTTAGCATATTGTGAAGCAGGGATTTCAAACTCAAGGCCCGTGGCCCATGGAGTGCTTAGATCTGGCCTGTGGGGCCACCCTGGAAACAGTGAATAATTGGTCCACAGTGCCAGCAAAATTGCCAGCAAAATTGGAGCTTGGGAGGGCCGCATAGGTTGCAGGAAGCCATCGCAGCTGAAAATGGAGCTCGTGACGGCCATGTATTGCCCTCCTGAGCTCCATTTTTTCTGGCAGAGGGTTGCAGGAGGCTGTTGCAGCCAGAAATGAAGCTCGTGAAGGCCGCGGGCTCTGTTTTTGATGGTGGAGAGTTGTAGGAGGCCATCAGAGCCAGAAATGGAGTTTGGGAGTCTGTTTTCACTGCTAGAGTGCTTGGGCCGCCACAGGCACCCCTGACATAAGTGATGTTGAACTGGCCACACCCACTTTGCCCCACCCTGGTCAAATACAACCCTGATGCAGCCCTCAATGAAATTGAGTTTGACACCCTTTCTGTAACGTATTCTATGAACCCAGGCCATTGATATAATCAATCCATCATAATTATACAAGCAATTTCAGCATGATGTGAGAAACTACCACTGCTTGGCTAGAAGAGCAAGAACAACTCTTCTGCCAGAAAAACTATAGCTTCACCAGGAGAGATGAAACACCAACTTGTGGATTGGCATGCTGTTAGTGAGACTGGTCTGGCCATCTCATTTCTTTATAAGGAATCCACATCTCTTTATAAACTGTTTATAAGATAGTTGGTTAACTGCCTCATATCTGATATGACCTTATGTTAATTTTGAAGGATTGGGTGTGTGCAAGATTTATACTAAACATAAGTCTACTAACTAGTACAAAATTATACCTGGGAAGTTGAGTCATGGGTAGATCTACATACCATACATTGGAGTAGGCTCCCTATACAATAACAGAGAAAACTTTAGGTTTACAGAATAGGCTTGCTTGGTTTATGTGGAAGATAGGCTGTTTGAGAAAACTACAGGTACCTATACTCCTTCCTTAACAGTAAATTTGACACAGGTTAGAGGGAGATACATTGTTTTGGGGGCTTTGCCTCCACCAATGACTGGAGAAATCCAGGAGTAGAAAAGATAAAGGGTGTTTTTTCTCTCAGAGTGTAGATGCCTCAGAGGGAAAAAAAAAAAAAAGCCTGAAGGCCCAGCATGAAAAAATGTAACTTGGACTGTTGTAAGAGGTCTTCAATGCTGGTCATTAAAAAGGACAATAGAGGGGGAAATGAAGACATTCCAGAGACACCAAAGGGGGAAAAGGGGCTCTGTAAGAAGAAAGCATCAATGGTATATATAAACAGAGAACTTCTATATGTTGTAGAGTGTAGAGTACAATCTAGAGGTCATTTTAAGTGCAATAGTATAGAACAGGCATCTCCAACCCTTGGCCTGTGGGCCACATGAGTTCATGGATAGCTGGTAATGGACCCCAAAAGATTGTAAACTTCTAACATTATTACATGCATTTTATATACATTCAATATATGTTTGATATATGGCCCTAGACAATTCCTTTTCACCCAGTATTGTTCAGGCAAGCCAAATGATTGGACATGTCTGGTAGAGAAGAACAGTAATAGGAATAGAGTATAGACATGATAGGAAATATCCAATATATATTTGTGAGTATATAGGTAAGTTTGACACATTGCTTTTGTGATTTACAAATTAATAAGTATCCAAATCTGTTAGAAGAAGATACAAAATAAACCACCTGGTCCAGAGCCCAGTGTTTTTGCATCTCTCTAGACCAGGGACCCCCAGGCCAGGGCCAGTGGTGGGATTCAGCACCACTTTGGGAGAATCGGTTATTAATTTTCTGAGCAGTTGGTGAACTGGTTATTGGAAGAAATCATTAGGGCATAGAACCAGTTGTTAAATTATTTGAATCTCACCACTGGCCGCGGCCCCTTGAGAACTGGGCCATGCAAATGATGTGCAAAACTTATCGCCTTCTCCCCACCACCACCCTCGGTCTGCAGAGTGGAAAGATTGGGGACAGCTACTCTAGAGTCTGGGTCAGTCTAATTGGGTACGGTTTCAAAAAGAACCTATGCAAATTTAACAAATGTCAAAGCATTATTGGAAAAGCAACATAGATAGTGTATTGCTATACATTTCAGAGGAAAAATTATATGATATATTGTTGGCATTTTACATGAAGCCAAATGAAGATTTTTTTTAAACACAAGACAAAAAAACATGTACCTGAGATGCAATTTATCTACACTGTCTGGTGCTCTTCTATTATACAAACATTTTCAATAATGATGGTAATAGCAAAATTATTAACAAAAAAAATGGTAAGAAAGGGTTGTTTTTTTTTAGTTTGAAGCTGGTTGTTGTGTCTGCATTTTAATGCTTTATATAATTTTTAATACAATATATATTTTATTATACATAAAATTGACTTTACTTTGTATAAATATGTTTTTTTCTATATAAAGACATGTCTGTCCTTACCATTTAAGATGTTCTGCTTATACTCATTTTATTAAGTAGTTTGGCTTAATAAAATATTGCCTAGGTTGACATACTTTGGAGATACAATATTTAGTCTATATTTCAGGGTACCATGCCTTCCCATTAGATAGTACCCCTACTGTACTCCCATCATTCTGTTTCAGCAAAAAGCGTGCCTTTCAGTTTACATGAACAAGATTAAAGTGTCAGAATTCATACATACATACATACATACATACATACATACATACCTACATACATACATACATATATACATACATACATACATACATACATATTATCTTCTTACTATCCTGTTCCACTCTCTTGATTTGTATACCTCCTTTTTTTCAGCAGAGCTACAATAGCACAATAGACCTTTATTAAAAAAAATAAAAAGAACATTACTGCTCCCAGTAGAAATGATTTTTTTTCAATCACAAAATTTCATTCCCTGAATACTTACCTAGTTTTTTCTTGTTTGTTTGGTGTTCGGAGATGCCCCATTGTCCTCTTTTTTTCTGTTCACCTATTAGAGAAAGTTTTCACACACATCCCCAGATTTCACACACATCCCCCATTTTAGACTATTTATCCTATCTCTAATTCTGGAAAGCTTTTGTGCCTGGAGGAAAGTAGCTGTGTTACTTTCTGCTTTTTATCCATGAGAATTTGATAGAGACACTATTTTCTGTGAACTCCATGATATATCTGGATATTCTTTGCTAATAATTAGACTCAAATCTTAGCCATTCTGCAATGTTTAAATAAATAAACAGATGCATGATTATATCTCAGGTTGGAAACAATTATTCACCTTCATATATTTTCTTTAGGTCGCCATGCCATATTGGATTGACTTATGTTACACACTGGAAATTGGGCATGGCACAATTGAGGTCAGAAATCCTGGATCTGTGTTTTAAGACAACTTTGGATAGAACTGGTCAATTTGGCAGTAAATTCTAAATTATTAGATTTAAGAAGTGGCAAAACATGAAATGAACTGAAAAAATTTCCAGATCTTATTTCAGTTTATCTAATGTTGCTTAACTGATGGTAAATTTCAGCTTTGCCAGCTCAAAATTGTAGAGTGAATCCAAACCTGCTAAGTAAAAGCAGTCTATCTATTAAGCTCAATGTCACATCCAATATGAAAATTTTTGGACTTTCAGCCATGGATATAAAAATTTATTGAAAAGGGGAATGCTGTTTTTTAATCCATGAATAGAAATTACAGTTGGGACATCTACTGTACCAGATAAAAAGAATTCTATGTGGATCTTACTCTTAAGCATGCAAAAGTTTGTGTTTTGCGTCTCAGGGTTATCCGTGGATCCTGAAATATTCATCCATCCATCCATTCTGTACAGCTGCCCATTTGTCATGTGGCCTCTAGAAACCCCCAGTAGTTGCTGCCAAGTTATCTGTTTAATGTGATAGAAAAAGTTATTAAATACATAACTGATGAGTACAACTCTGCTGAGGAGTACAAATCTCTGATGGAGATTTGAGTGAAGCATGCCTTTAAGCTGTTGTATATAGCTACATCAGTCCAGGGGTGGGATTCAGCCAGTTCACACCACTTCAGGGGAATCAGTTGTTAACTATCTGAGCAATTTGGTGAATTGGTTGTTGGAAGAAATCATTAGGGCAGAGAACTGGTTGTTAAATTATTTGAATCCCACCACTGTGTCACTCTCTAACTTTTAAGAATGAATCAAGATTCTGGGCAAGATAACAAAACCCTTGCATACTTCTTATCTTCACTGAGGCAAACCAAAGCTTCCCAGCTATATGTAATATTAATTAAAAAGAAAGGGGATCACATTGAAATTGTGATCATCCTCACCTGCTATTTTTGAAGATCGAGGAAGCTGTATATTCTGCCAAGAAGATATCTAGCTATATTGACATAGATTACAATAGGCACTGAAGAATCATATGAGTTTCAAGTAGGGATACTTCAAATGTTTCTGATGAGATATTTCAGGGCCTTTTATTTTTCTCCTAATTCCTTAGATTAGCTTTTCCTGATCTGATATTCTGAAAACTGGGATGAAAGCTGGTTTCATTACTACAGGATATATAGTAAGAATGACACTCTATAACAGGGGTCTCCAACCTTGGCTCCTGGAAGCCTGGCGGACTTCAACTCCCAGAGTTCCACAGCCAGCAAAGCTGGCTGTGGAATTCTGGGAGTTGAAGTCCGCCAGGCTTCCAGGAGCCAAGGTTGGAGACCCCTGCTCTATAAAGTTACATATGTTCCCTAAATAATATATGTGTTATTCATAATACCCCAAATTTATTTATTTATGATTTTTATTGGACTATGATACTTCAAATAATTCTCACATAATTAAGAATTTTGTATGCAATGAAATTGCTTCTAAGTTAGATAGGACATTTTAAAACTATTAAAAATATGTTCAGTGACTACTGAAATTATTTACTAAAATACTGTAGCAATTATCTTTGTTACCAGACATTTGTCTCATAAAATGGCTTCTTCTCTCCCACTTGCAGCATCAAACTAACTTGTTAATATATATTTTCAAATCCAGATTGCAGGTGACATCTATTATTATTATTGTTATTAGTATTATTGTTATTGTTATTATTGTTGTTGTTATTGTTATTATTATTATTATTATTATTATTATTATTATTATTATTATTATTGTTATTATTATTATTATTATTATCCTTCCTATTCCCTATCTCTTCCAATGTATGACTATAACTGCTTGTACCTTTACAATTTATATTATTTATTTGTTCTCTAATATGATTTGACTGCTTATTAGGAACCTATGACTATCACTAAGTGTTGTATCTTATGATTCTTGATGAATGTATTTTATTTTATTTTTTTCTACATATACTTCGGAAGACTTTTGAGGGGCTTCCAAAAGCCCCTCAAAAAGCATATTTCCTCTTATTTCTTCAGCACCAACAAGAAACAGCCCTATTCTTGGAACTTCCGGTTTGCAAGGCTTCGGCAGCGGCAAGGATTCGCAATACTGCGCGATCCCTGCTGCATTCGCTGCCAAGGTTCCCCCGATCCGTTCGGATTTGGGGGATATAGCTGCCCTGTAGAGGCAGCTGAAGACAGGGGGGATCCGGACAGGGGTTTGGGGATGTTGCAGACCCCCTCCCCACCCGGCAAAACCCCCTTTTCCCAAGGCAGAGGAGTGGCGGTCAGTAATGGCCGCCATGAAGAAACCTACAGCCGGACAAGATCGTGCAGGAGAAAGAGGGAAGAGTTGTGAAAGTTGTTTTTGACCGGGACAAAGCAAGAGAGAGTGTCCTGGAATCTTGAAGGCTGCTAAGGATACATTGTTTCCAGAGAGAGTTACAAGCGGCGAATATCCTAAAAGGGAAAGTTTTTTTTTTCTTTTCACTCTCCTTCCTAACGTGACAGCGGATGGAATCATAAGAGAAATCCGAAAACCTGCATTGGAGGTAATTGAATGTTGAAGGGATAAGGATTTCTGAACATTTAAAGGGAAAAAAAATCTTTTTGGCTGTGAGTGGGAAGGGAGAGGAAAAAAAATTGGAGAAAATTTGAAAATAAGGAGAAGATTGCCTAAAATTCTAAAGAGTTATTAAACATCAAGACTTCTACAAGATATATCTTAAATGGAACTCTGTGATTAAACTTTAGCTCTGGAAAGAGAAAGTGAAGGAAAAAGTATTTAGGGGAAACAGCTTGTTTGGATTGTTTGCTGATTCTGGAACTTCTGAGAATTCTTTCTGATTGAAAGCACTTGGGTGGTTGTTTGGAAAAAAAAAATTCTCTATACAATGGCATCACTTGTGGATGGATTGAAACTTATATACCAAAAATATGAAAAAGAAAAGCAAGAAGGGAAGGATGTTCTTGGCACTCTTTTTCAATTTTGAGAAATGGCAGTTCGTACTTATGTAAAACTGAATGTGCAACAGGATGACTGGGACAAAGAAGAAGCCATCTTTGATGAACAAGTGACTTTGGTCGGGGAAGGAAAGGAGAAAGAAAAAAAGGGAAAGAAGACTTTGAGACTTGGAAAAACAGCCAAAAAGGAGAAGAATGAGGTGAAAAGGGGATATTATGTTAGAAAACAACAGAAAGGAGGAAAGCAGAATAAAAGAGAGGTGGAGAGACAAGGGGGTAAAGAAGACAAGGAGAAGAATAAGCAAGGGAGAAAGGAAGGGATGAGAAGCCTTAATGGTGGGGAGCAAGATGCAAAGAAACAAAAGTCATTTAGAGATAATGGGTAAACGTTATTGAAAAAGGGATTCTGGAAAGGTACATAAGATTGTTTTTTTACATTTGTACTTAGAAATAACTTTAGAAAATTGGAAACAATATGTAATTTAAAATGTGATTAAATATTGAGTATAATTTAGTGAAATTTCTGTTAAGAAAAGGGGAATACTTTAATGAAACAATGATTTAAGATATGTGATGTGGGGGGGGGTAAATAATTTTGGAAACCATAAGTGTTCCCGCAAAGGTATGATATTTAATTTAAATGGGTAAAATGCTTAAGATATAAATGATTGTTAATATTAATGATTAAGTTATGTTATCCTAGTGAAATTTTTTGTGAAATGAGAGATTTGAAGTAGAAGGGGGAACATTTTAATGAAATAATGATTCATAATATGTGATGTGGGGGGGGGGAATAACTATGGAAAGTAGGTGCTCCCATAAAAGTACCGTATATACTCGAGTATAAGCCGAGTTTTTTAGCCCATTTTTTGTGCTGAAAAAACCGCCCTCGGCTTATACTCGAGTCAGATTCCCCTCTGAAAAAAAAATGACCCACCGCCATGTGAAAATGCTCAGACACGAAATCTATCTGACCGAAAATAAGTGTGTGTGTGTGGCGGGGATTTTAACAGAGGGAAGATGTAGGGAGAAGGCAAAAGCGACGGAAGATCCTTCAGGGGAAACTGAGGGGGAGACTCACCCTTGGTCCAGATGAGCCCCCTTCCCCTTTCTCTAGGCTGAGAAAACAATGCGAGCCGAGGTTGCTTTGGCTCCACTCAGCTTCGTTTCCTCAGCTCCAGCTGCTTTCAGTCCACTCGGGAGGAGGGGGAGGAGGAGGTGGTGGTGGCGGCTCTCTCCCTTGCAAGAAAAAAGCAAGAGCCGTTCTTATGATCTCTCCCTCTCTCTCTCTCTCCCCGTAATACAGTCAAGCCCTTTCCAGCACGCGGGATCCGCCCCCGCCGCTTTGCACCTTGCAAATGCAAAAACCCCAGGATTTTGCATTTGCAAGGTGCAAAGTGGTGAAGTGTGTGTGTGTGTGTGTGTGTGTGTGTGTCTGTCTGTCTGTCTGTCTCTCTGTGTGTGTCTCTCTCTCTCTCTCTCTCTCTCTCTCTCCCTTCCTCGCACCAGCGCGCCTTCCTTCCACTGCTACGCGTTTGGGCTGCTTTGTGCCCCCCACCCTCCCCGCCGTCTTTTATTTTCTCCTTTCCTTTAGGAGGTGTCCTAAAGGGCTGGAAGAGCGAGAAGGCAAAGTAGCTTCCTCGAGAGTTTCTTGCCGCTCCTCCGGGCAAGATTTATTAGCTGGAAGCGAGGAGTGAGTTGCTTGCTTTCCTAACGAGGGTCTTGGAGCAACAACACCCCCTCCCCCGCCGCTTGACTTCGGCCAGCGCTTCGGAAATCATCACAGTTGTTCATTTAGTAACCTGGCTGTTAAGTGAATCTGGCTTCCCCTATCAACTTCACTCATCAGAAGGTCTGAAAAAGTGTTCACAAAATCTGGGGAGAACACCGTACCTGTCACAAATATGAACCAATGGTCAAGCATCCAAATCCTGCTGACGTGATCACAAGGATGCTGCCATGGTCACTTTTTCCAGTGACATAAACAGCCCGAGATCCCCGATCCTCTTTTCCCCCCACAACCTCGACCAAGCCACGGTCTCCTCCAATGAACGGGAACGAACAAACCAGGTTTAGCTTCAAGAGCCCCGCGATGATGCTGCAACCCCTTCCAGACGTGGTTTTGCCCTCAAGGATCAGGATTAAAACCAGGCAAAATCATGGCAGGAAATGATCGGCCTCCCTCCCTCCCCACCTTCAGCCCCAAACCACCCGCCCAGGGCTCCTGAAGGGCTTTCGGTATCCTCGGATGGCACTTCCACCGAGGGGGTGAGGGAAGCAAGCCCGGACCGGGAGGGCGATCAGGTGGGGCCGGGCAGCCAAGCATATCGCGGGTGGGAAAGGATGGTTCCCCGGATGATAATGGAGGAGGAGTCCGCCCACCCCCTGCTGGTGAGAGGAGGAGACCCCGTGGGCTGCCTCCTCAGGAACGGAGCAAAAGCCTCGGGGGCCAATCGGAGCAAAAAAAAAAAGAGCCGCCGATTGAAAGGGACCCACTTGGGGAGTCCAGACGCGACCACGGGGGCCCGAAGAGAGGCTGTAGTGGTGGGGGTGGGGGGTCTTCATGCGGTCCTCCGGCTCTGGCGTTTTCCAAAGCAACTCAAAACTTGGCGCGTCCTCGCCTTCCAAAAAGGTCCCACTCCGGGAGTAGCGAGATACGAGACCCTGCTCTCTGTTTCGGAGCGGGGGAGAGCGAAGGCAGGGGGGGAGAGTCTTCCTATTCACCCTTCCATTATAAACTTTAAGATCATTATCTTATTTTCCAAACAACCGCTCCCCCCCCGCCGCTTTGCACCTTGCAAATGCAAAAACCCCAGGATTTTGCATTTGCAAGGTGCAAAGTGGCGAAGGCAGATCGCGCGTGCTGGAAAGGGCTTGACTGTATTACGGGGAGAGAGAGAGAGAGGGAGAGATCATAAGAACGGCTCTTGCTTTTTTCTTGCAAGGGAGAGAGTGACTCCTGCCTCCCACTGTCATCATCATCATCTTTTGGGTTAGTGAATCAATTAAATCTTTCATGATAGTGAGATCGTTTCCCAAATTTCCCTTAAATCAGGGAAGAAATCAGAAACAAATCTTTGGACTGAGAATAAGCCTGTTCCTATGATGCCATTTTTGTTCACTGCAGTGTGAAAATTGTGAAAAAAACACACTTCTTTTTCTTCATCTTCTTGTTCCCTATTTACTGGTCTCTTTCAAATTGTGAACATCAAAATTATTCTCAACTGTCCTAGTGAAAGTTTTTATTGGTATCTATTTTTATTTTTGAAATTTACCAGTAGCTGCTGCATTTCCCACCCTCGGCTTATACTCGAGTCAATAAGTTTTCCCAGTTTTTTGTGGTTAAATTAGGTGCCTCGGCTTATATTCGGGTCGACTTATACTCAAGTATATATGGTATGTGATTTAATTGAAAAGTAATGTGCTAAATGTTTAAGATATAAATGAATATTAATATTAATGAATAGATTTGTATTGGTATTGATAATATTGTATAATTTTAGAATGTACCAGACAGAATCCCAATATAAGCTATGTATTCTATATTAAGTATTATAAATGTAGGGGGAAAAGATAATGGCGTCATACTCCAATTAGTGTACAGGAGAAGTTTTTCTTTAAAGAAGAAAGATAAATGGATAGCTGGAAATAGAACAGACAAAGAATAATAAATATTATGACTTGAATTGAGATGAGATAAATAAAATAAAATTAAGAAAATTTAAAAGAGAGGAGAAGCTATATAGAAAATTGAAATGCTAATAAGATATGGAATGATATGCAAAATGAATATGAATTTGAATTTGTGTCTGTACCAAGCGTTTTAACCTGGAACTTAGCAACTTTCAGAAATTAGGTTTTTTATGTTTTTATGTTTGTGTTTCTGTGTGTTTATGCTTGATTGAGCTAACAAAACCTTGGAGGAATGTTAGAAAAGAAGAATGGAGAATAAAATATAGAATAAAGCAAGCCAGAAAGGAAAAATAAGTATAGTGAATAAAAACATATAAAATAGATAAATATAGAAAAGAAATATAATTGAAGTGAAGTATAAGGAGAAATAATGAGGAATATGAAAGGATATCTATGTGTTTATAAGGAGATGTGTCAATGATGTATAAAATGTTTATTTGCTTAGAACTTACAAATAACTTTCAGAAAAAAGGTTTTATGTTTTTATGTTTTATGCTTTATATGTCTTTAAAAATTAATAAAATTTGTTCAAAAAAAAGAAAGAAAGAAACAGCCCTATTCTTATGAATGTGAGAGGCACGTTTTCAGTTTTCCAATTCAGGAAAGTCAAACCTGTTTCCCATTTTAACTAAACCTTGCTGGTGGAAGAGCAAGCAGGGTGTACCTCTTCAAACTGGCACAGAGTGCCCTGGAACTGGTATTTCCTGAACTGCAGAAAACGTAGCTTTGGTTTATGGCACAGGTTTGCATGCATATGCCTATGAGTCAGTTTTGACTCCTGGTGGTTGCCTGGATAGGTCCCTGCAGTTTTCTTGGCAAGACAGAGAGTGACTCACCCAAAGTGACCTGGCTGGTTTCGTGCCTAAGTTGGGCCTAGAATTCATGGTCTCCCAGTTTATAGTCTGGGCCTTAACCACTACACCAAATTGTCTGTCTTAAAGATAATTATATTCCCATTCAACCTGTAAAGATAGCTCAGCTTTTCAGTTTCACAAAGGCAACAGAATAATAGAATTGAAAGGGAGGCCTTTTAGTCCAACACCACTGCTCAAGCAGGAAGCCTTATAACGTAATGACATTCTTTAAATGCACCTTCATAGAAGTTTAAAGAAATGAATGAAAGAATGTAAGAGATAAAAGAACTATAGAACTTAGAAGGAGTTAGATCCTGACCAGTTCAAGGTTGACTTGGCCTTCTATCCTTCCAAAGACAGTAAAACCCAGATTGTTGGGGTCAATAGGCTGACTCCATTAAACCGCTTAGAGAGGGCTGGCTGTAAAGCACTATGAAGCAGCATATAAGTCTAAGTGTTTCATTCCATGGAAGAGATTTAATTGACAAAACAATTGGCACAGGCTTGCCAATTGCCAATCTAAAGCCAGTTCAGCTACTCTTTTCTGGAAAAAAGAATGGGGAAAAATATCATGGCAGCTTGGGGTAGAGTTTAAAACTGCTATATTGTTACCTAAAAAAAAATGTTAGGAAACATTGTTGTTTCTCTTTTCTCAAAGCTCTTAAGATTGTGTTCCCATTTGTTTTAATGTGCACCTAGGTTGTAATTATATCATGTGTTGTATTGGATTCATTGCATTATTTGTATTATTTGCCACTTTTAATGTTCACTTCTTTTTATTCCTCTTTTTAGAGGTTTAAATTTTTTTTTTTAGATTTTTAAAACATTTTAAATTAATTTTTGTATTTTAATACTTTTAAATTCCTTGTACCCCATCCTTGTGATGCTGGTTTTTGATGATAATTAAGATTGATGGTGATTAGTTTCTCCTGGTTTTGAGCTTTCTTATTTTGTATGGTGTTCATTAATGCTGTTTATGTGCCTATGTAAGCCATGTAAAGGCTTTATAGGAAGATATCTTCACTGAACTTTAATGGAAGCTATTCATGAGAGAACTGATGCTTGATTTTGGTTGCTTGAACTTCCAGAGACTTCTCAAATGTTTGTAATTAAGGTTAGTACTATGGGTGTCACCTCTGCGCCTTTATTCTCATTAATTTTGTTTGTTTTTGGAAAGCACCTTTTCTCTCCAAAGACATGGATGGTTCTCTAGATATTGCTGAACTATAACTCCTGACAGTCCTCACCAGCATGGTCAACTGTGAGGATGGTCAGAATCAGGATTTCAGTAGCACCTGCAAATTCACACTTTATGCAGTCATATAGTAATGGACCAATAACACCTGGATAAAATCAACAGAAGATTGACATCAGCTATGATGGTAATTAGGTATGAATGAAAAGCTCATTTTGGCCAGATTTGGTATTAATCAATGATTTCTAAAAGGATTCTTAATAAATAATATAAGAACTTCTGCCTCGGGCAGGGATTGAACTAGAAGATCTCCAAGATCCCTTCAGCCCTAAGATTCTGTGAACTGAAATTTATTATTATTTTTATTTATTTGATTTGTCAGTAGCTTACATTGCTGTACCAATCTCCCAAATTCAAAGAATAAAGCAAATCTGTCATATCATGTTATGTTTTTCCTGGGACCTTTTCTGGGCCTGTAGATAGGAAAGGCTTCTGTTGGAGAAAGCACTCTAAAGTGAATTCCTGAGGGGGCGAGGGGAAATCACATCCTCCATGCATCTCCACAAGACACACGGTGTCACCATTGCAGTACAAAACTTCTACAGAACTGAGACTTGCAAACTCGACTTTTGAATACTTTGTCATGAAACATAGCTTGAGAAAGTATCCTTTAATTCAAAATCCATATTGCAGAGTCCGCTATTTATAGATTTTTCTTTGAAATTTCCCCCCACCCCAGCAATTCAGAAAAATGTATAATCCAAAAGATTATATTACATTTATATTCCATCTTTATTTATACAACTCAGATGGTGTACATAATACTTCTGCTACCTAATTTTCCAGACAAAAAATCTGAGGTGGGTTGAGCTGAGAAAGAGAAACAGGCCCAAAATCATTCAACTGGCTTTCATGCAAAGGAAAGATTAGAACTCGGTGTTTGATTGCTAGGCCATCACCTTCCCCACTATGAAACTCTCTGTATTAAAGGTAATTATATCCCCAACAGCCCATTAGAACATAAAATAAAGGCAGGGCAGATTATCAGGGTTTCATAAAGATGGAATTCCTCAAAATATCTCTTTGCAGAAGCTTAAGGAAATGAATGAAAGACTCTGAAAGAAGTAATAGCAAAATCCAATTTCATGGAAATGAAATCAATTTAATTGACAGAAATTTAAAAAGTCCTGGTAGGAAATGCAGAGCTGCCGACGGGACCCAACATAATAAGGAAAAAGAAATATAGGAAAACAAGGCATGAAATCTTGTGTAAAGATGAATAATAATTTATAAAAGCTGCTGCAGAACAAAAATGCATGTGGTTTTATGTTCTGTGTAACTTTCAACAAAAGTGTAATTAGACTAACAAAATATTAGTAGGTGGGTTAAAAAGTGATAACTAATGTTGGAAATTCAAACAAGTCTACCTTACATAGAAGACCTTCAAGAACTAGTGTTACTAACCATTGGCCTTTTTGGCTGAGGCTGATAGGAAATCAATAGACAAAGGGCAACAGTTCCTTTAGTTCTGAGATTCAGCCAATATTAAAGCATAGAACATTATAATAGTATAGTTGGGAAAAACTTATTCCATTCACACACACACACACACACAAATGCCACATATGTTAGTTCATGAATCCATCTTTTCTTTTATGTACACTGAGAGCATACACACCAGGACAAATTCCTCATGTATCCAATCACACTTGGCCAATAAAGAATTCTATTCTATTCTATTCTATCCTATCTTATTCGTTTCTACTCTATCCTATTCAGCCTCTCTATTATAAACCCAAAAGTGGAAGACACAATTCTGATTAGAAAACCAGAAAAGAATGTAGGTTATAGAATAATTCCCGATAAGGAAATAGAAGGATGACTGTTGACTCACTTTAATTCAGGTCTGAAACTAGACACTAGATTATTACAATGTTTGGAAAAAGACATTGGAGGCAATTGTAAAAATTAACCCAATTTTTTGGGGGGGATCAAACTACAATAACATTTAAATGTATTATCCTTGTTGATGCCATTGTGATTTATCTGCAGTTACATATATATGACAAAAGTTTTCTGGAGATTCAACTGAATTCCAGCATAGTGCGCAACTTACTTTTTTTGGCTTCTTCAAGCTTATCTTTGGCCCGTTTTTCTGCCTGGAGAAGCTGCTGTATTCCCTGGGACTGGCTCGTCATTTTGCCTCTTTGAGTTCAGAAAATGCCTGTGGCAATTGCAAAAGAGGAAGAAGACTTTATGGCAGGACATCATATTTATTCAACGCTTCTCCTGTTGTGGCAATAATCAAACTATAAACTTTGCTCTGTCTCTTTGCAGGCTAAAGCCAGATTAAAACCAGGTAAGAAAACAAAAAACAGGTGCAAAGAAGAGGATCAACTGGTTTGAGGGAGTTTCTCCACCTCCACCACTCCAGCCCCCATAGCTGCCCTCTTCCTCATGGCTCATGTGCAACCATCAACACTTTGCTAGCTCTATCTGACGGTGATATTTTTGCAATGTTTAGATTAAAAATATCAATATGATTTGAGTGAAGCAAAACTCAGAAAGCACTTGGATTTTTTTCCCCCTTAAAACTTGCTTGTATTGCACATCTTTCCCTGCATAGTAGGTGCCATTTATACAGGCATATCAATCATTGCTATTATGTCACCACATCATTGTTTTATATTGCAGGCACAAGTACTTAGGTACATCAAGATCTCCAAGATGATTACTATTACTAGGATTAAAAGCCAGGATATATGGATCATGTGAGGACAAAGTATATTCCATTTTAGTATTTTATATTGTTTGCATATCTTTTTTTTATTTTTCATATACATTTATATTTAATTTATAACCCTGCTCTCTATTCATGAAACAATAATAATACAGAAAGCAACCAACAATCATTTTTAAAGGTAAATGTGATTTTCAAAAGTGCATCCAAGCACACAAATATATGTAAAGACTATGTATTTAGGCTTTTTTTTTTTAAGGTCATAGTGATTTATTATACATAGCTAGGACTAGTTCAACATGGAGTGATTTTCCCTCTCTCCCCTCCCCCATTACCTGGATCTTCTGCTGCCTGCAGAGCTCTATCAGGATTAGCCTGTGAAGAGGTCCTCAGTAAATAAAGCTGTTCATAACTTTATGTCTCCTAATGATAAACACCATTAGATTTTGATCAATTCTTCAAATTGGAGCAATATACTGTATAATTACCAACCCAGCATGGGATTGAAACACCTGAGCCACTTTGGTGCTGAGGTGGTGCTGAGGTCATAGCAGAAGAAAGAAAAAGTATATAGTATTTTATCCTTTGAGCCCCTCTCCACTGTCTTTGGGTACATCCAGACATAGTAGACATTGTGCTGTTAAGGTGACAGTCAGAACCACATATACGTAAAAATAGGGGCTTTGATATCATTATTTCATTCAACAACTAGATTTTTTTTTTTACTCTCCTCCCATAGATGTCCCTGATAGTTTAGTTTCCATATTTTGGCAGGATAATTGTGATGTAGTAGAACTTGGGGACTACAAAATAGGAGGTAAGGAGCTACATGTTGCATATCCTGACTGATGGAAGCATTTCTGAATGTTTGGATAAAGAAATAAATTAGAATATGAAAAATATTTGCAGGCAGATTTTGTACAGCTTCTTTATGTTTTATCTTTTAAAGTGGAATGTGTCAGTATAAACTTTTATGCCAAAAAAATTGCAATTTAACTTAGTTATCTGGTTCTTGTGCTTCACAAGATGTGTCAGAGAACAGACAGTAAGATCTGTTTTATCTATTTTTATCTAATTGAACCTTCCTTCTTTCCTTCCTTCCTTCCTTCCTTCCTTCCTTCCTTCCTTCCTTCCTTCCTTCCTACCTACCTACCTACCTACCTACCTACCAACCTACAGCGAAAGGGAGAATGTAGGACATCTAAAATGTTAAACTGCTTTTATTTATTACATTTTTTAAATCCTACCTTTATCACTTTATAAGTAACTCAGGGTAGCAAACATACCTAATATTCCTTCTTTCTCCTATTTGCTCCACAACAATAACTCTGTGACCAAGAGGGGGCTGAGAGAGAATGACTGGCCCAGAATCAGCCAGCTGTCTTTCATGCATAAGGCAGGACTAGGATTCATGGTCTCCTGGTTTCTAGTCTGGTGCCTTAAACAATAGGCCAAACTGGCATTGTTTAGCTACATAAGTTCTTCCAGACACTTACTGTTCCGAACTAAGCAAACTCATTAGCTTGCAATTCTAATAGTTTTACTTTCACAGCAGGCTTGTAAACCTACACTTCTGATTGGCCCGCTGATAGTGGATCGTGATGGGTCGTTGTTGGCTGATCTGATTGGCTGTTAGTGGGTCGCCACTGATTGGACGCTTTCCAGCGCAGCAAACTCAAATCATTGGATGTTGTGACAGCAGCCAGCTCTATAAAAGGAGCTGCTGTCACAACATCCAATGATTTGAGTTTGCCGCGCTGGAAAGTGCTTTTTGCTCTGTTCTGAAGTCACTAATAAAGAGTTGGAGTCACTATTCGATGCCCCGTCTCTGTTCTTGCGCCTACTCTCCCAGATCTAACATTGGCGATGAGGATGGGATGCGGAGACGATAGAGCTGACTGATCACTCATCGAATGATAACAGAGCACGTGGCTAAGAGTGCACCAATCGCAGCAACATGACCAGTGGCGCCATACCACCCTCTCCATTTGACCCGGCTAACGAAGACTGGGACTCATATATAGACAGGTTTCAGATGTTCCTGGAAACCAACAACTTGAAGGATGCTACGCCTGGCAAGAAACGAGCTGTATTCCTGACCCATTGCAGGCCCGCCATATTTAAGATGGCAAAGGCACTTGCAAAACCAGCGGAAGTCAAGACAATGGACTGGGACACTCTCGCCCCAATCCTCCGGGCCCATTATGCCCCAGCGGTGCCAACACTCATCAGAAGACACGAGTTTTACCAGAGGGACCAGCAGGAGAACGAGAGTGTTGGAGACTTCATCGCGGACTTCAGAAACCTGGGGGGACTCTGTGGCTTTGCCAATCTCGAAGAAGCCATGAAAGATCGAATTGTTCTGGGTCTAAGAGACCCCACAACCCAGAGCAAGATTATGGCGAAGGGAGACATCGGCCTCGCAGATGTCATTGCCGATGCTACTGCAGTAGAAGCAACCAGGAAGTCAGCCACTCGAATGCGCCGAGCAAATGGACCGCACCGCCAACTCGCCAGTAATACTACGCCTTGTCCCGAGAGGCACGCAACGACCACCCACCATGAAGACCTCGAATCCTCATCAGAAAGCGAGGGAGAGGAGGTCAACAGACTCCAGTCAGAACATGATCAGCGAGATCAACGGAGTCATAAGCCCTCATTCCAGTGTGCTGGTTGCGGGGGAAACCACCCACGATCAGACTGCACATTCCTAGATGCACTCTGTTGTTCCTGTGGAAAGAGGGGCCACATTGAAAAGGTCTGCAGAAGTAAGCGAGGGTCCAGCCCGAACCGAAGAGAAAATAATTTCAGGCAGACAACAGGCACCCCACCAGTAAATCGGGACCGCCCAAGCAACCAATGGAACCACTACTACAGAAACTGAACACCAGCCACTTCTACCAGACGAGAAGAGGCACACCAAACCATCACAAACGGCCACGCTTTATCCCTTGATGCAAGGAAAATCCGAGTAAAGGTCATCATTGAGAAGCGACCATGCGTTATGGAAGTCGACTCTGGGTCGTCCCTATCGATGGTTTCCTGGAAAACCCTCAAACAGCTGATCCCTGACATCCACCCCTAGGACCTCAGCACTCAGAGAATTATATTGAAGGACTACCAGGGGAATAGAATCCCAGTCGCCGGTTCCAGCCACGTCCAAGTCTCTTTCAAAGACCACACTGCAACCCTATCTCTTACCCTCGTCGGTAGAGATCGACCCAGCTTACTAGGCTTACAGTGGTTCGCGCCACTGGGAATTGAACTGGCAGGCATCAACCAGACTGAAGGCGACGACTGGAAAGCAGCCCTTGTCCAGGAATTCCAGGAAGTTTTCACCGAGAAGCTAGGCAAGTACAAGGGATCCCCCATATCATTTAATCTCTGCTCTGATATTGCGCCCATTCGCCTTAAGCCTCATCGAGTGCCCTTTGCACTCAAACCAAAGATTGATGAACAATTGGACAAATTAATAGCCCAAGGTGTGTTGGAACTGATTGACCATGCCCGATGGGAGATCCCAATTGTAACCCCCATAAAACCTGACGGATCTTTGAGAATTTGTGGGGATTACAAGGCCACCCTAAACCACGCACTTCAGCAGAGCTGTGCCTGTGGTCTAACACCTCCTTCATTCCCTTGGGGGTGGAAAAATATTCGCAAAATTGGACTTAGCCCAGGCGTACCAACAGCTGCCCATAGATGCAGAGACCGCAGAAGCCCAAACTATAGTTACACACAGAGGTGCATTCAAGTGCAATAGACCCCAGTTCGGAGTGAGTGTAGCACCTGGCATCTTCCAAAGTCTGATGGAGAGATTGCTACAAGGCATAAAAGGGGTCGTGCCATATTTCGATGATGTCCTGATAGCTGCTCCCACTAGAAGTATATTAGAAAAACCACTAAGAATGGTCCTCCAAAAATTTAAAGATGCTGGCCTGAAGGTGAAGAAGGACAAGTGCCAACTATATACGGAGAGGGTTGAATTCCTTGGTTACCTTCTTGACAAACAGGGAATTCACCCTACTGAGAAAAATTGGCTGCAATAAAAAATGCCCCGAGACCTAGGAACAAAATAGATCTCCAAGCCTTCCTGGGACTCATTAACTTTTATAACATCTTCCTACCCCAGAAGGCAGCTGCTGCTGCCCTAGTTTTTTGCTCTGTTCTGAAGTCACTAATAAAGAGTTGGAGTCACTATTCGATGCCCCATCTCCGTTCTTGCGCCCACTCTCCCAGATCTAACACTTACCCTGAGAACCAAAAATGCAAAGCAGTGAAAAAGAAAAGTGAATTGAAAATGATTTGTTTTCATTGGTCTACCAACTGATGGGCTTACTTTCCACATGTAAATCTAGCAGTCCAGCCAAGGCTTTATCCACCCCACATCCCACCCTACCCTTACTCCTGTTCTCTGGATTCTCCCTTCTAACCAGTTCATCAGTAGGGCTCCCTGTCCTGAAGACTGACTTCTCACAATTGCAGAAACTTTCTCCTACACACAGAAAGGCACCTATAGAAAAACAACTTTTTAACCGCTTCCTATTCAGAATACATGAAAGACAACAGATGCTCTGTGACATGCTTTTGCAGCATGCTCCATCCCAGGTACAAATGGGTCTTGAATAATTGTGGTGTCTAACTGCAGCATTCTGCCAGGTGTTCTCTTCCCCTTCAGAGATTATTATCTTCTGAAGAGGATTGCAAAGGCCAAATAACAGACTCCATTCTGCTCAAGCTATTTTCACTCTCTTCCTTATCACTTAAGGGAAGAACACAGGAAGAAGTCCTGTGGCACAGTACTATACCAACTAGAAGAAGACATTAAAAAAATATGTTTCTTTGGCTTCTTAGGAGTTAATAGGCTGTTGGTTTTCCTGTCCTTTGTTCAATTCTAAAAATGTCCCCTGTTAGAACTGGTTGCCAAGCCTGGAACTATTTTATTATTGCTGAAACTGGCAATGTGCTAAGGAGCAGATGTACCATTGCTTTGCCATTCATACCATTTGCGTTCATATGCGTGCATGTGCACACAAAAGCACACAAACATAGAATATCCCTCCCCCCACATTATGTTCTGTTTACGTGGCCAAGCAATCAAATAAGCATTTCAGCTTGTGGCAAATCTGAATTGCTTCCTTTCCTGACTTTATGCAATCAGGATCTCTGTGAATTCTATCTGTGAGCATTACATGAAAATCTATCATTGCCCAAAGAAGTAGATTTCCCAATTAGCAGCAAACTGACTATAATTATAGTTTCTACAGATGAGAAACTGGATTATTAATCTGTTGTTGGCCTGACAAACCATTAAAGAGATCTTAATCATCTAACACTTTTTGGGGAAAAGTACAAAATCACCAACAACAAAGGCGTATAAATGAACACAATTTTGTTGCTGGTCCATTGGTAGTGAAGTAGTGAGATAGAAACAAGCAACTACTTTCCTTATTAGCAAAATGTAGGAGCCTTTGCAAAGATAAAAGGATGGATATCAATTTTTTTTCTATTCCTCAGCTCTTGGCAAGCAGATTGAAAACCCTGTAGCTGTGAATGACAAGATGGAAAAATGACACAGATGGATAATGTGTATCACTAAGTAAACAATGGAGTTAGGATATGCCTAAACCACTGAGTAAAATTTGGGGTCTCTTCCTGGATGAGGAAAAGTACAAATGGCACTTTTCAGTAGAAATAAGAAGTAATTTGTTCCTAAAAATCACTGATCCTGGATATCTATATTTGCTATTGTCCCAATCATTTCCTGTATTTTAGCTACTTTTTTAAAATGTGGAATTAGCCCGGAGACTAAAAGAGAACAAACTTTTTTTTAATTTCCCTAACCTGCATAGGGACTCTTTGGTTGCAATCTAACAAAAGGCTTATTCTGGGTTTACACCTCTTTTTTTTTTTTATATACACATATTACATTTTATCACAAATTAACCAAACTTAGGTTTGCACAATATACTAAGTCACGCAAAAGGGGAAAAAAAATAAGGTGTAAGCAAAGTTAATAGGGCAGGGCAGAACCCATAGGAAAGGTGATGAGTTCAAATCTCCTTTTTAAAAAAGCCGCTGCCTCCTATTCCTTGGAACAGAGAGGACGCGTTATTCTTATTACTACTAGCTAACTTCTAACTTCAACCACATAACTACTATTTCTAACCTCCTCCTTCTGCAATTCTGGCATACGAGGGAGTCACCCACATCCTGTGGGTTTTTTCAATTACTAAGTCAAATTCTAAGAAAAAAAAATGTTACAGGACCATTTTCCAGAGATATGGCATTGAGGCAAGAGACTATAAGTACCAGCTCTTTCTCTCATGGAGATAAATGTTAATTAAAGAAAATAATTTTTGTAATTCAAATATATAACCCTCATTTCCTTTTAAATATCAAAATGCAAATAATCATGGTTAAGGAAAAAAATAGCCCCCTGAGCTGCCCAATATATAATTAGCACCTTGTTTTTATTAAAATATAAAATCAATCATAATACTCTACTCAGAACACAAATTGTTAATTTTACTGCTTTGAGTGGATTTTACAAGCTTCAGCTCATCGTGGAAAAACAGTGAGATAAAGTCCAAAAAACTCCAAAGCATAATCCAATCACCATGGCTAGGATATGCTATTTTACAACTTATACAAAGAGATAATATAATTAACAATTAAAAATTAATATACCCCCCCCCAAATTCAGAAGACCTTATTGCAAGCATCTGACAAAATATTTCTATTATTAAAATATTAAAAATATTTCTATTTCTATTATTCCTAGTGAAATAACCCGAATTCTTGAAATGGGTGTTCTCACTTATTTCCTTTTACCTAGAATTCAATCCTTCTCCATGTTAGCAAATGTTAAAGTGAGCCTGATTAAAAACGGCACACTTAGAGGGGAATTCTTTGTTAAGAAAGTTGTAAAACCAAAGAATGGTTGTATAAATGCCAGTGTGCTTGTGAGATCGTAGGTATG
Source organism: Hydrophis major (assembly GCA_033807585.1). Classification (NCBI taxonomy): domain Eukaryota; kingdom Metazoa; phylum Chordata; class Lepidosauria; order Squamata; family Elapidae; genus Hydrophis; species Hydrophis major. Next base: position 147,003,518 of record CM066330.1, read on the forward strand.
AGAGTTGGTGGGTCTGCATTGCTTTTGTTTGAGCTCAGAAACTTTCTAAAGCAAATCTAGGTGTGTCACTGTTTTTACTTATATATCAACTAAAGAATTGGTGGAATTTTTGCATTTTCATTTTATCTTTCACAACAGCCTTTCTACTTAACTTGTCTTCCATGCCTTATGTCACTAGCTTCTACCACATCCTATTTGGTTCTTGGAATTTTTTTTTCTATTTCTTAGCATGGGCTGAGCTCTACTGAGAGCTTCTTTATTCTGTTGTATAGTTGCAAAAGGGTTATCAGATCTGGGAGATAAAATTCAGGTGAACAATAGATGGCAGCAACCATTGATGGTTCCTGCCCATCCTACTAGATCTGGCAAGATGGGAATACTCTGGATTCCCAGAGTGAAGTAGTGTTGCCCGGTGGGGTTTCATAAGCATGCCTTCACTGTCATGATGGAACAATCTCCCCTGGCAATACAGAGCCCTGACACTGTTGGCCTTTGGGAAAGCAGTGAAGATCTGGCTCCTCCCCTCCAGGCACTGTGAAGATCTGGCTCCTCCCCTTCCCCAAGGCACTGTGAAGATTTCACACCGCCCCAGCACTGTGCCCATAATGTTGGTAGAGCTGGCATTGGCTGGTTAGTGGATGGCCTCAATGTTGTTTATTCTTTTAAATTCTTGTTTTATTGTATTGTGTTTTTATACTGTTCACCACTCAGAGAAAAAGAAAGAAGGAAGACAGGAAAGAAGGGAGGGAGGGATGGAAGGAAGGAAGGAAAGAAGGAAGGAAGGATAGAAAAAAAGAAAGGAGGAGAGAGAGAGAGAATAAGAGAGAGAGAAAGAGATAAAAAGAAGAAAGAACAGAAAGAAAAAACTGAGATAAAAACAGAGATAGAGAAAAAGAAAGGAAGAGAGTGAAAAAGAAATAAGTAGATAGAAAGAGAAAGGAAGGAATGAAGAAAGGAAAAGAAAGAAAGATAAAAAAGAAAGAAGGAAAGATAAAAAGAGAGAGAGAAAGAAAGAAAGAAAGAAAGAAAGAAAGAAAGAAAGAAAGAAAGAAAGAAAGAAAGAAAGAAAGAAAGAAAGAAAGAAAGAAAGAAAGAAAGAAAGAAAGAAAGGCCTAGGGCAGGTCTGAATGTTTGTAGTCTTGATAGCTCTATTTAGATAAAATGGAAGATACAGAATCTGAAAACTTTTGGGAACTTAAGAGAATAATGCACTTCTTTTCATCCAACAGTAGAGGTCATTCTTAAAGAAGAATGGAAAGTATCTTAATTAGAATTTGTAATGCTGCCATTCAACCCAGGAAGGAAATAGGAAAGGTCTCCCACCCAAGATAGGAACTTGATGCCACCTGTTTCCTGGGACCGATGGGTAGAAAAACCAGTTGTAAACAAGGCAGAAGGTTTTTGTGCTATAGGCTAAAGCTAGAGAGGCATGCAAAAAAAGGGGTAACAGACCAGAGATTAGAAATGAGAAAGTAGGGTCTGGAATAGTAACAGCCTTGTAAAGCCTGCAGGGACAAATATTAAATTCCTGGAGAAGTTCAGTGCAAAATATGGAGAGCCAAAAGAAACAAATCAGAAGGAAGAAAACCTATACAAAAATAACATAGTTTCCTTTTTGCAAGAATCAATTCATAAAATGGGCAAGGCATAAAAAACAGACTGAAGAATTGGGAAAACTGAAAATGCTAGCAACATACTACTATTAATAGGAACAATAGCTAGTCATGGTAGTGTCTAGAAAGCTATATCACAAATATTTCAGAACTGATTGATGATACAAGAATATCAACTTGAGGCAGCTGAACAACAAAGAAGGCTCCTGTCACCTTTTCCCCCAAAAGTCACCCTGAATCACAAGGACCAGGGATGTCTTCAGCCTTCTACTTTCACAAGACAAGCTATCTAGTTCTGGCCATCTCTTCTTCCAGGAATAGATTCATCACTGAGAGTTAATTTAGGATTATTTGGTTCTTACTTCCATCTGATTCCAAGATGGAATCCTATCAATTCCACTTCCACTTTCTTGCCCTTTTTTCCATGGAATGGATTGAAAAGAACAAAATGATAACAACAAACACTGCTCCTCCACAGTAGCATATGAAAACCAAAGCAGCCTAGAGAAGCCCCATTTCTGCATGGTTTCTCTTGCACTTCATCTTATATCATGTAAAGTAAGAATTAATCAATGTCATTAATTAATTAATTGGCAGATTAAACGTACAACTCCCATGGTATTGCTTAGGTAAGCCCTATGCATCATTGGATCTGTTCTGGGCTACATCTAATCCTTTGGATACAGGTTCAAACAGGGGTGGGATTCTACTGGTTCGCACCTATTCGCTAGAACCGGCTGTTACCATTCTAAGCAGTTTGGAGAACCGGTTGTTAGAAGAAATTACTGGCCTAATCCTGTAAGGAAGGCAGGAAGGAAACATTCTGGTGTTGCTTAAAGAAACTGCCTCTCCAGTTACCCTTATTACATTCTTGGCAGGACTGGACTTCCTGTCTCTGGAACTTCTTTGGAGTTTTTCCCCTCTCCTTTGCTGGTACTTAACTTGTGTGGAGGGACCATTCAAAGTTACAATGGTACTGAAAAAAGTGACTTATGACCACTTTTCACACTTATGACTTTTGCAGCATCCCCATAGTCATGAGAGGTCAGGCGAGGAGATGCATGCCTCAATGTGAGTAATGTTGAGTTGGCCATACCCAGCCAATCACATGACCACCAAGCCATACCCCCCCAACTAAGCCACACCCATAAAACCAGTTGTTAAAAAAATTGAATCCCACCCTTGGGTACAAACAGTCCACTTTTTCAATAACAATTGGACCTGGCAACTCCATCACTAAGTGAAGTGGTCACTAAGTGGGAAATCACAATGTGGTTTTCTTTTCACCACTCTTCTGCTCTTTGAATTGCCTATCCTGTGCTGGGATAATTAGCAAGAAGAGAATTAATGTCTGTATTTACATTAATTGGAAGGAAAAGGATTAAAGAGAATAAGTGGGGACACTTATGGGGAATATACATTAAAAGCAATGCACTGGTGACATCTCCACTGTATGCCTCTTTACTCTCTTTTAATTCCTTCTCCAATTGCTCTGCTCTGCTAAAGACGGGATGAGGTAAAATGGATCAGGTACAGAAGAGATTGTTTAGAAATTGCTTCTTTTATGAGAACAAAACCAACCTATGAAGAATTAATTCAATATTGCTTTTATTTTGTTTTAGGCATTTATTTTATATTTCTATGTGAATGTAATAATTGGTTTACTCAATATCTTTCTCAAATGATCTTGCAGATCCTCCTTGCTTTGTTTATAAAATAAAATGAGTGAAATAAATTTGTGTGTTGCTTCTCTGGATTCATGACAAAACTTACAAGTTAATGTTTTAGGCATTTATTTTATATTTCTATGTGAATGTAATAATTGGTTTACTCAATATCTTCCTCAAATGATCTTACAGATCCTCCTTGCTTTGTTTATAAAATAAAATGAGTGAAATAAATTTGTGTGTTGCTTCTCTGGATTCATGACAAAACTTAAAAGTTAATGGGTCAGTTTGTAATCTGTAGCTCTCTATCACAAAACACGTGACTCACAGTGTTGCGAGGAGCATTGATATACACAGAAGATGAAAGCAGTAAAAAATGCAGGGATTTTTATAGCAGTGTATTCAAAGCTCTGCCCCTTTATACTTGCATACAAGATTTACCCATTTACAAAATGGATGGGGCTTGAATTGTACTACTTCCATTGTACCACTTCCATTGTATTACTTCCATTGCCTTTTTGTCTGTTTTGTCTGTTTCATCTTCCCAACATATTTGGGGAAATTTGTATTGCATAACATTGGTTGGTTCTGAAATCTTACTAGCACTTGAAATTAAAATAAAGCTGAGATTTCTTATGACACTACATTGTTTAAGCAGCTTATAGGCAATTTGTTTTCCTTCTGCTGGAAATGCTGGCTTCACCTAATTGTTTTGCATAATCTAAATCTAAAATTGATTCAAAAATTCTCTCCTTCTCTCTCTGAATACTTACAGAAATGGGTGCACCACTGAACGCAGCTACTAAGCTGAAATATTTTTCTTAATACTTTTCGAAGAAGTTGGTTTTAGATGATAATGGAGAATGCAAAATCATGGGAATGGGCGATGACAGCAACAGACCAAACTTTAATCAAGAAAAGATAGAAATATTTTGGGTGTGGAAAAAACTGATGACCTGGATAAAGGTTCAAATAAATCATTCATGTGGTGTAGGATAAAATCTCACTTAAAAGAATTAGGTTCATAATTAGGGTTTGATTTCAAGATTACATGTTCCAATCTGCCTGTTTTGTAAGATGTGAGTAGGTGGCCCTCTGCAAGGATCCCATCACCCGTGGAATTCCATTTGCAGGCTGCATAGTATAGTCCTCTCAATGGTGGCACCCTTCCTCTAGAACAATATACCCCGTAGGTACAGCATACAACATTCCTGATGAACATCTGCAGAGGGAGAGATCATTTGGGAGATGTTAAATTTGGTACCTCCAGGCAGAACCTATTTTCTTTCTTTTGTTGGGAATGAGTGAATGTATTTCATTTTCTCTCAGATTCTTATTTTTCATTGGTTCATCCCATTTTTATACCATCATCAAATATTTTTTAAAATCTAAATCAAGCTGTGTATACATTTGTCACTGTAATGTTGCCTCATCCATAATTACAATTTTCTGGTTATGTGTGTGAGCCTGCAAGCCTTCATCTCACTTTCACCCTTCCAAAAGGATTCTCCCAGAAAATTCAGATGTCTATTTATCTATCTTGGGAAAAGGTCAAATTACTAAATTTAAATCTTAAAGGTGTTATGGATTAAACTAATGCAGCGATACAACCCTCAACAGCTTCATCTTACAGTAGGTTTGTAATCCTGCAATTCTCATTGGCCCGTGGATAGCGAGTCGTGATTGGTCAGGTTTGGCCAGTCTGATTGGCTGTTAATGGAAACCCCTGATTGGACGCTTGTGAAAGCGATAGACTCAGTTCATTGGTTGTTTTGACGGCAGCAAGCTCTATAAAAGAGCACCTGCTGCCCAGATATTTTGCTCCATTCTTTCTTGTTAATAAAGAGTTGAAGTCACCATCCGATGTCTCATCTCCATTCCTTGCACCCATGCTCAGGACTTAACACTGGCGATGAAGGTGGGATGCGGAGATGATATGGCTGACTAGAACACATCGGACAAGACAGAGCACGTGGCGAAAGAGCGCACGCAAAAGACGGCAAGATGACCAGTGGCGCCATACCACCCGCTCCATTCGACCCAGCAACTGAAGACTGGGACTCGTATATAGACCGCTTCCAGATGTTCCTGGAGACCAACAATTTAAAAGATGCTACGCCTGGCAAGAAACGAGCAGTGTTCCTGACTCATTGCAGCCCCGCCATTTTCAAAATGGCTAAAGCATTAGCAAAACTGGCGGAAGTAAAGACCATGGATTGGGACACCCTCGCTCCAATTCTCCAGGCTCATTACACACCCGCAGTACCTACACTGATACGAAGACACGAATTTTACCAGAGGGACCAATGGAAGAACAAGAGCGTTGGTAATTTCGTAGCCGACCTCCGGAACCTAGGAGGCCTTTGTGGTTTTGCAAACTTAGAGGAAGCCCTAAGAGACCGTATAGTTCTGGGTTTAAATGCACCACACGTGCAGAGTAAGCTGATGGTGAAAGGCGACATCAGCCTTACAGATGTCATTGCCGATGCTACTGCCACAGAAGCAACCAGGAAGTCAGCCGCTCGAATGCGCCGAGCAAATGCACCGCTTCGCCAACTCACCAATGAGATCCCATTCGCCACTGAGAAGCACGCTACCACTACCCACCACGAAGACCTCGAGTCATCCTCAGACAGTGATGAAGAGGAGGTCAACCTGCTCCGCTCGGAACGAGAGCAAAGGAACCAGCGACATCCATGCCAATGTGCGGGTTGTGGGGCAAACCACCCACAATCGGACGGCAAATTCCTCGATGCACTCTGCCGTAACTGCGGAAAAAAGGCCACATCGCGAAGGTCTGCAGAAGCAGACGAGAGTCCAGTCCCAACCGAAGGAAGAACAACCTCCATCAGGAGATAGGCAAACCTCCTGAGAACTGGGACCGTCTGAACCACCAATGGAACAACCACTACTACTACAGAAACCAAGCACCTGCCTCTTCAACGAGACGAGAAGAGGCCCACCAAACCATTATCATCGGCCACGCTTCATCGTTCGATGCAAGAAAGATCCGCGTAAAGGTTACTATTGAGAATCGACCATGTGTGATGGAAGTCGATTTGGGATCGTCCCTATCAATGGTATCCTGGAAAACCCTCAAACAGCTGATCCCTGCCATTTGCCGCCAGGACCTCAGCACGCAGCGAATCATCCTGAAAGATTACCAGGGAAACAGAATCCCAGTTGTCAGTTCCAGCAACGTCCAAGTATCCTTTCAGGACCGCACAGCAACGCTTCCCCTGACTGTCGTCGATCGTGACCGACCCAGCTTGTTAGGGTTGCAATGGTTTACCCCACTCAGAATTGAACTAGCCGGCATACACCATACCAGAAATGACGACTGGGAAGAGACTCTCATCCAGGAATTCCAGGATGTGTTCACAGGAACATTAGGCAAGTACAAAGGGACCCCTATATCATTTAATCTCAGCCCCGATGTAGCTCCCATTTGGCTTAAGCCCCGTCGAGTACCTTTTGCCTTAAAACCGAAGATCGACGAGCAGCTAGATAAACTGATAGCCCAGGGCATATTGGAACCGATTGACCATGCCCGCTGGGAAACCCCGATAGTAATGCCCATGAAGCCAGATGGTTCGTTAAGAATTTGTGGGGACTATCAGGCCACCCTAAATCATGCTCTTCAACAGAGCGCTTATCCAGTACCAGTGGTTCAACACCTTCTTCATTCCCTGGGTGGCGGAAAAATATTTGCGAAATTGGACTTAGCTCAGGCATACCAGCAACTACCTGTAGACGCAGCAACTGCAGAAGCCCAGACAATAGTTACACATAGAGGCGCTTTTAAGTGCAATAGACTCCAATTCGGAGTAAGCGTGGTGCCTGGCATTTTCCAAAGTTTAATGGAGAAACTATTACAAGGCATAAAAGGCATCGTGCCTTATTTTGACGACGTCCTAATAGCTCCCCCCACAAAAGAGTTATTAGTACAACGACTCAGAAAAGTCCTCCAGAAATTCAAAGACGCGGGTCTTATGGTAAAACGAGACAAGTGTCAACTTTGTACAGAGAGAGTGGATTTCCTGGGATACCTTCTTGACAGACAGGGAATCCACCCCACCGAAAAAAAAACTTACCACAATCAAAAAAGCCCCGAGACCTAGGAATAAGACAGACCTTCAAGCCTTCCTGGGACTCATTAACTTTTATAACATTTTCTTGCCCCAGAAGGCAACCGTCACCAAGCCCCTACATAGACTTCTCAATAAAAAGGCTTCTTGGGTTTGGGGACGGCATGAAGAGAAAGCGTTCAAAGAGATAGAAGACCTTTTAACCTCCGATGATGTATTAATGCAATACAATGAGACTCTCCCTTTGACGGTTACCTGTGACGCCTCACCATTTGGAGTAGGAGCCATCTTAAGCCATGTCCTACCAAATGGAAATGAGGCACCCATTGCGTTCTTTTCGAGAACTTTGTCTAAAACCGAAAGGAACTATAGTCAACTTGATAAAGAGGCCCTCACTATTGTACCCGCAATTAAATGCTTCCATGAATATGTATATGGGAGACCCTTTACCATAATTACAGACCACAAGCCACTACTTGGTATTTTGGCGGGAAACAAACCAACTCCCCATATCTTATCACCAAGAATGACACGTTGGTCAGAATTTTTAGCCGCCTACGATTACCGATTGCAACATCGCTCAGGGAAAACCATTCCCCACGCTGACACTTTGAGCCGCTCTCCACTACCAGACATTATAGAGGACCCTGCTCCAACCGTAACGTATTACAAATCGAAACCCTCAAATCACCACCACTAGCCGCTTAAGACATCGCCTTAGAGACAAAAGAGGACCCTGTTTTGGCACGAGTCCTCAGCTGGGTAGAACGAGGTTGGCCAGTCAGTGCAACCGAGGACATGTTCAAGCCATTTAAGAATCGTCAAACAGAACTATTCTCCCAGAAAGGTTGCATAGTATGGGGAGACAGAGTCATAGTTCCAGAGAAATTGCATTATAGGGTATTGAAAATGCTGCACGAGGGACATCCAGGCTTTGTGCGGATGAAGGCACTAGCCAGGAGTTATGCATGGTGGCCTGGTTTAGATAGACAGATAGAGACCTGGGTAGCAAAATGCAGTAAATGCCAGGAGACTCGCTCCGCTCCTCCAAAGACTCCCCCAACTCAGTGGGAAACACCTCGAGGTCCTTGGTCCCGTATCCACATTGATTTTGTGGAACCACAAGAGGACACAATTTCCTCTTAACAATGGATGCCTATTCAAACTGGCTTGAAGTCCAAAAAATGAAAAGCACCACCACAGATGCAGTCACTAAAAAACTGAATAAACTATTCACTACCCACGGATTTCCTGATGTCCTCATCTCAGATAATGGCCCCCAATTCACTTCCCTGCCATTCGAACAATACCTGGCAGATCGGGGCATCCGCCATGCTTTAACATCGCCAGCTCACCCTGCAGCCAATAGTAGGGCTGATGGTTCAATTTGTAAAACAGACCCTGCATAAAATGGACCATGGTGACATTGACGATAAAATAAACCGAATGCTTTTTCTCCAACACATAACCCCAAACAGGACCACGAACAAAACCCCAGCTGAACTCCTGATGGGCCGGAAACTTCGCTCACATCTTGATCACCTCCACCCAAACTACACGCCAGAACAACCCCCGGGATCCAGCAGCAAGTGTCAGGCATTCCAGAAAGGGGACCTTGTGTTTGCAAAAAACTTCTCGGGTAACCCATTGTGGGTCCCCGCGACAATAACACAACTTACAGGACCCCGATCCTATCGCCTACAAACGGCAGATGGTAAGATGTGGAAATGCCACATAGACCAACTCCATTCCAGATTAGCGCTGGAACCTCTAGCTGGGGGGGGGGGGAAGGAACATGGAGGAGGACGAAGAAGAAATCGAAACCCAACAGCCCAGGGGATACTCACCATCTGAGGGAGAACCAAGCCAGGGAGCGGCCTCACCACGTGACAGCACCGTGACAGAGGCAGATCCAGGGAACCTGGAAGACAGCGCTGACGAAAGCAACCCGGAACCACAATCTTCGCCATCCAACCCAGCTGGCAGCCCACGGGAACCAGAACCAGAACCAGAACTGGGACAGAACCCGGTGGAACAGCGCAGGTTGAGCAGACAGGTGAAGCGGCCTGCCTACTTGCGAGAATACCCCTCAGACGGAACCAAGGGGGGAGGGGTGTTATGGATTAAACCAACGCAGCGATACAACCCTCAACAGCTTCGTCTTACAGCAGGTTTGTAATCCTGCAATTCTCATTGGCCCGTGGATAGCGAGTCGTGATTGGTCAGGTTTGGCCAGTCTGATTGGCTGTTAATGGGAACCCCTGATTGGATGCTTGTGAAAGTGATAGACTCAGTTCATTGGTTGTTTTGACAGCAGCAAGCTCTATAAAAGAGCTACTGCTGCCCAGATATTTTGCTCCATTCTTTCTTGTTAATAAAGAGTTGAAGTCACCATCCGTTGTCTCGTCTCCGTTCCTTGCGCCCATGCCCAGGACTTAACAAAGCTGATTTTTGGATGAAGGACCATATATATCCTTAAACTTCTAAGAAAAGACTGCTATGCTTGTCAATCCATAGCTGCTTAAAAAAGAAAGAAAGAAAGAAAGAAAGAAAGAAAGAAAGAAAGAAAGAAAGAAAGAAAGAAAGAAAGAAAGAAAGAAAGAAAGAAAGAAAGAAAGAAAGAAAGAAAACAATTAAGGGTGTGTTGATTTTAATTGGAAATCATACTTTGAGGAAATCAGCAGGGAAACCATTTGAAGCTTATCAGGTGGAATAGCTTTCTCTCTCATATCTAAGGCAAGGTGTCATTTGAGGTTGAACCTTCAGGACTCAAGGTTACATGGAGAACTCCAGATGGAAGAGTTAAATGAAGGTTTTTATTTGTTTAATCTCAGGTAGGTGGCCTGCTTCCTGAACCAGCCATTTTTCTGTAGACATACCATATGTGTATCCCATATACACATCGGTATACATATGTGATTGATATTGACATTACATATATCATAGGTGTATACTTATATGTGATCCCTGTCGTTTCCTTCTTTAAAATGGAGAAGTGTACATGTCTGTTCATCAGAGCTTCTTGAATAAAAGAATGCAAACATTGCCATATTCCTATATTCCTTCCCATTCTTTATTAAGAACCACACTTTATTATTAACCACACTCAGAGGTGTGGTTGAGGAATCTGACACAGGCCAGGATTCATGCTTTCATTTTTTTCCCAGGATTAACATTCACCTAGGGATGTTTTTTCTCTGCAGGGCAGGAGACATTTTGAAGCATCATTAGCATTGGCAACCCTCCGCCTCAGCAGTCAAAGATAGTAGCCGCTATGGAAATTAAACCTTTTTCTGAGAGGACATGGCAGGTGATAATGGAAGACTTACAAAAGGAAATGGGCTGCTTTCAAAAGCTCCAAAGATTTCCTTTCTATCAAAAAGAAGCTTTAGGCTTATGGTAAAATAATATCAGATTTTTTTTTTAAAAAAAATGCCTGAACAGTGCATGCATGTGAAATCTGTACAAAATTTAAATAAACCGCTTGATGTTCCTCCATTGCTAGTCTTCAAATGGGATGTTTTGTTCTTTACTCTTTAGTTTTCGTTACATTATTTTTTCTTGTTTTCAGTCTCATGAACTAATACAGGTAGTAGCAAATCTGCTTTGAAAATATTTAGAAGGAGAATTCATTCCTGCTGCAGAATTCACTGGTCTCAGTTTACTGCAAAGAAAGCTAACTGGTAAAATCCCAAAGTACCATCTCTAGGCCCATACAAATCAGTCTTTATTCCGTTCCCTTTGGAGATTGGAAAACTGATGAGGCCATGATTTGAATTCAAAGTTCTGTATCGAGATCTGAGAGCAAACTGACTTAAGCTTAAGATTAATGTTAAACAAAAGAATTATTCATAAACTAAAAAGAAAAACATAATTAACAATCCTGACAATACTTCACATTTTGGGCAGAGTGAAATGAAAATGGGACATTTATGGTTATAACATTAACCTTTAGAGCAGGGGTGTCAAACTGGCGACCTGCGGGTCGAATGACTCACGCACAGGCCACACCCACCCCAGGGGAAGGGTGGACTTCTTTATAGCTTTAGCAGCTTCCACTGTCACCATGTCATCTGTTGCATCACGATTTTCCGTGAAGGGGAAAAAAAACATCACAAAATGTCATGTGACAACAATATGATGCCGCGAGTTTGACACCCGTGCTTTAGAGCAATGTTTCTTAACCTCTTAACTCTTAAGCTATGTAGCCTTCAATTCCCAGAAGTCCCAGCCAGCATGTCTGCTAGGGAATTCTGAGAGTTGAAGTTCATGCATCTTAAAGTTGCTGAGGTTGGTAAGTGCTGCTTTGGAGGACATTAACAATGTCATGTTTCAATGGTTTTACCACAATCAATGTTTGTATATATTCCTCCTCTTTTTAAGGCAGAGATGATAGGAATGAGGATAGGACAGCACAGCAGCATTTTTTCCCTACAAAACGCTCAGGTTTTGCTGATTGAACCAATGTAGAAAATATCCTGCTTAAACTTGGAAATAAAAACTTCCAAAAGCTAGAGAAATAAATGATTGTGGGTTTTGTTTTGTTTTTTGAAGCCAGGGTTGGCATCACACTGAAGAAACCTAGTTGAATTGTCCTTGCAATATAGCTTTGCTCAGGGGGATGCAAGGTGTGGCCCACAAAAATCAAGGGGGCAGCCACTAAGATGTGATCAAAACTCTGCATGTGCAATGCACATTTTTAAAAAAACAAACGAACAAGCAGAGCTTTGATCACCATCACCCAGGGGTGAAACTTAACCATCTTGGCCTGGTTCAGCAGAAGTGGTAGGGACGATTTGAATCGGTAAAAGAAATTGCCCCTGATTGCTATTACTATAATACCAAGCCATGGTCACAGCCACAGCCATAGAATATGTAGGGAAAATTTTTGAATTTCACCCCTGCCTTCATCATCATGGTCAATGTCTCAACCTTTTTGGACCCTATCCTGCACACACCTCTGGAGCCTTTGCTGCCCAATCAGTGTAGGAGTCTTGGTGGCACAGTGGTTTAGTATTGCAGGTAAACTCTGCTCGCTACCAGCAGTTCGATTCTCACTGGCTCAAGGTTGACTAGCCTTCTATCCTTCCAAGGTCGGTAAAATAAAGATCCAGATTGTTGGGGGCAATATGCTGATACTGTAACTGCTCAGAGAGTGCTGTAAAGCACTATGAAATAGTATGTATATACCATAAGTATAAATGCTCTTGCTATTGTAGGATACTAGCAGTGATGGCACTGGCTTAAATGGGATAAGAGGTTAAGCCACACTGATTCACAAACCTTGGTTAAAGCCAGGGGTGGGTTGCTGGGAGTTTGCAGGGGTTTGGGAGAGCCCCTAGCTAAGATTCTGTGCAGTTTGGAGACCCCCCAAATCCCACTTTTGGCTGGCCCTGCCCACCCTGCCCCTCCCAGCAGTCCCCACATGGCCTGTTTTGGCTGCAAGTTAGTGCAGGGTGTGCACAGAGGCTCAGGAGGGTGAAAAATAGGCCTCCCTGAAATTCGGGAAGGCCAGAAATGGGCCCGTTTCCAGCTTCTAGAGAACCTCCAGAGCCCAGGGAGGCTGTTTTCTCCCTCCCAGAGGCTCAAGGAAAGCCTCTGATACCCGAGGAGGGCAAAAACACCCCCCTGCCATGGTGCAAGAGGCCAACTAGGCCACGCCCACCATGGCCACACCCACCCAGCAGCCAGGCAGAGAACCCTGTGGTAAAATTTTTGAAGCCCACCTCTGACTAAAGCTCTGATGCATCAGAGTTGGGGAAATCCTTTAAAACGACGTCCCTCAACCTTTTGGCCATCAGGAACTGGTTCTGTGGAAAAAGGATTTTCCGTGGACTGGAGGGGCCATACTTTTGCTGCCTGCATCCCAGATGGGGCTTCACTTGTTTCCGCGGCCGAATTGCTGGCATGCTGTGGACCTGGACTGTGTGTGTTGGGGGGGGGGAACCTTGCTTTAAGTGTGTTAGTCAGCAGAGGCAACTGAATAAATCTCTCATAGGGAGGTAATGAGATAATGGCATTTGTACCTCAATTCACATTTTGTCTTTCATAATGAATTTCAGCAGTGAATTGTCAGAGATGTTGGTAATTAAATAATGATTTTTATTTAATGCCCATAGGAGTTTTTACATACAAAATGGCATATATCTGTATATTTCAGGAAGCTAGCAGTGCATAAGGCACTGAACTAGAATTTCAATACAAATGTTTCCTCTGGATTCAATTTAATCATTGTGAAAATGCCCTAGTATAATGACACCAACCCACACATAGGATTTTGTGAGTCATGAGAGAAAAGTTTCTATTTTAGATTTCTGAGATTAGAACATAAGCCTTGAAACTCAGTGACATATTCCACCCATTTTTGTTATTTTTATTTGTTATCCTGTGAAGAAAAGTTATAAAAATCTTGCTGATTGTTGTATCTTTTCTTGTAGGTCTTCACAAATGTATTGTCCTTTGAAACTAATGATTTTTAAAAATATGTTAATATGCCAACATGAATATAAACATTTTCTAAATAGCACAATTTATTTTAAATGTTTATTTCATAGCAAATTATTCCCCCAGATAAATTTCTACGAAATAAATAATTACTAAAAATAGTTTCACCATCTTATTATTATTACGCTTTAACAGAAATTCTGCTATTTTGAAGATACTCTTTCTGAAAGTTATACTGGCTTGCAAAGTTATTAGCAATATGTGAAATTCTGAAGTGACTTAATAAAAATGAATTGTTCATTGTAAGTCTCAGATAGTAAAGTACATCAAAGTAGTTCATAATTTTCCAGAATTCCATTTGTTTGTTTCAAGGCTTCTACTTGCTATTGGATTAATGTTCCACATTACAATATTTATTCTGAAAATTATTCAATTTTACCACTGAACAAAACATCTTCAAAGAAAAAAAACAAGAAAGTCCAGTTGCCTCCTGAAAAAGCACCTTTGGGACATGATCTGGATGACTAAGAATCTCTACAGACATTTGATAAAGTAGATCACAACCTACGTCTTGGTAAACTAGAAAAATGTGCAATAGACAGTATCAGCAACAGGTGGCTATGTAACTGGCTGACAAACCATACTCAATGAGTAGTCCATAATGGCACTACATCTACATGGAGGGAAGTAAGTAGTGGGGTACCACAAGATTCCATCTTAGGCCCAGTACTCTTAAATATCTTCATAAATGACTTAGATGGGGGAATAGAAGGTGAATCATTAAATTTGCAGATGACACTAAGCAGGCAGGAATAGCCAAAACCCCAAAAGACAAGCTCAGGATCCAAAAAGATCTTGACAGACTTGAACAATGGGCTCTATCCCACAACTTGAAATTTAATGTGGAGAAAAGCAAGGTTTTATATCTAGGCAGAAAAAACTAAAGGTACAAGTACAGTTTAAATCTTAGAGTCCTATCGGAAACTTAACTTAAACATGAGCCAGAAGTGTGTGGCAGCAGCCAAAAAAGCTAATACAATCCTTGGTTGTATAAACAGAGGCATAGAATCAAAATCACATGAAGTATCAGTATTTGTGATGACCCAGGGTGGGATAAAAAAACAATACAGGCACAAAACAGGTGAAGTCCCTTTAATTTCTTCAACTTGGCTTCAAAGCTCCAAATATCCTTGACTGGAGACAAAAAAAACTCCACCACAAACAGTTGCAAAAAGGAGGAAGTGCCATTTAAATTAAAAATACCTATAAATTATAACTAGAAAAAACAACACAAACCACACTGAAGCAATTAAGGGAACCAGGCAGAATAAGGGCTTGAAGACGTCCACAGATATTGGAATACACACTGGGAAGGATGCCAAACTCAGGTAAGAATGGATAGACTAGAAATATTTTCATGCTTTGTTTCCAGCACTGGCTCATGCACAGTCCGCCCTTTTAAATAGTTCTCACAGCTGCAGCCCATGAAGGGGATCAAGGCCCTTTCCTCCCCTGTAGATCACGCCATTCAGGTTTCTCCCTTATCCTCTCCTCCCTGTGTGCCTTTGGATGGAGAAGGGATGGGCCTGGGTCCTCCTCTGCCCAGCCGGCCTGTGCCCTTCCCCAGCCTCCTCCACAACTTCTGGAGCCACACTTCCACTCCCTGTTGGCTGTTCCTCCTCTCCCTCAGAATCAGTCTCCAACAGGGGCATGACATTATTGCTTTATAAGGCAATATTAACAAAGACCACACCAGTGGTGGGATTCAGGTTTTTTTTTTACCACCAGTTCTGTGGGCATGGCTTGGTGAGCACACTTCGCATGTGCACACAAACAGAGGGTTTGCTACTGACCTTTTCCTGCAATCCTGCACTCTTGTTGTGTCTTCAACAGTTGATATGTGGCAATCCACTTTGCTGTGCAAAGCATGAGCTTCAAAACCAGGAAATCAAGGTCAGACTAGAGCCGGGGTGGGCAGGCGGGTCCAGCAGTTGACCGTTGGAGTGAACCTGTTCACTCACAGATGATCCTCGGAACTACCGCTTTGGCCGAATTGGGCTGAACCAGTACAATACCACCCCTGGACTACCCCTGGAATACTGCATCCAATTGGTTTTGTCACCACTTTACAAAAAAGAGATTGAGACTTTGGAAAAAGTGCAAAGAAGAGAAACTAAGATGATTAAGGGCCTGGAGACAAAAACATATGAAGAACAATTGCAGGAATTGAGTATGGCCTGTGCTCAAGCAGGAGACTCTATACCATTTCAGAATGGTGGTTGTCCAGTGTTTTCTTAAAAACCTCCAGTAACGAAGTACCCATACCTTCTGAAGGCAAGATGTTCCACTCAGAGGTGGTATTCAGCAGGTTCTGACTAGTTCTGGAGAACCAGTAGTGGAAGTAAAAAAGGACTAGCAGTGACATGATAGCAGTATGCCATTATTTGTGGGGCTGCAATAAAGAAGGGGGGAGGGTGTCAAGTTATTTTCTAAAGCACCAGAAGACAAGACAAGAAGCAATGGATGGAAGCTAATCAAGGAGAGAAGCAACCCGGAATTAAGGAGAAACTTCCTAATAATGAGGAAAATTAACCAGTGGAACTAAGGGGTGGGATTTTTTTTCACTACTGGTTCTGTGGGCATGGCTTGGTGGGTGTGGCAGGGGAAGGAAAAGTAAAATCTTGGTGGGTGTGGCAGGGGAGGGAAGTAAAATCTCCAGTCAGAGGTGGTATTTGCCGGTTCTCCAGACTACTCAAAATTTCCACTACCGGTTCTCCAGAACTAGTCAGAACCTGCTGAATACCACCTCTGAGTGGAACATCTTGCCTTCAGAAGGTATGGGTACTTCGTCACTGGAGGTTTTTAAGAAAACACTGGACAACCACCAGTCTGAAATGGTATAGAATCTCCTGCTTGAGCACAGGGTTGGACTAGAAGACCTCCAAGGTCCCTTACAGTAGAAGCTTCCAATTTCCTTTGTAGCAAATATAAGTACAAAATGATCTCTTACTCTATGTTTATTTAAAAAAAAAAAAAACCCTCACTTTTTCTATCAACTTTTTTTTCTAATAGGGTAATAAATACCACAAGTCAGAAGTTCATTTTTTCCATTTCATGCAAAGTCTACAAGGGATTTCCAGTTAGCTATAAATGTAGATATTGTTTTTCTCTGATCAAAGAAGTTAATTGAGCTATCTCCACAAGTTGCATCATCTGCATCAGCCATTCTTCCATTGTGGGTAGCGGCAAACCTTTCCATTTTTTTTTCAGCATATCAGTAATCTCGCAGCAGTTGTACATGAAAACAAAGTTGCAGAATTTTTTTTTCTGAGTTGCCTATCCATTAGTCCAAATGAAAAGTTCAGATTCAGTTATACTGTAATCTTTAACATCTTCTGAATTAATATATGCATTTGTGTCCAATTTTTATAGCATTTTTACACATAGAAAAATGCAAACATTTTAGACAATCTGTTGTGAAGTCAACTTGCATTCATATTTCATAATAATCCAGACTGTCAGGCACTTGTGCTAAATATACACTGCTCAAAAAAATAAAGGGAACACGTAAACAATACAATGTAAATCAATCACATTTCTGTGAAATCAAACTGTCCATTTAGGTAGCAACACTGATTGACAAATCAATTTCACATGCTGTTATGCAAGTGGAATAGACAACAGGTGGAAAGCAGAGGCAGTTATCAAGACATCCCCAATAAAGGAGTGGTTCTGCAGGTGGTGACCACAGACCACTTCTCAGTTTCTATGCTTTCTGGCTGAGGGTTTGGTCATTTTTGAATGCTGGCAGTGCTTTCACTCTAGTGGTAGCATGAGACGGAGTCTACAACCCATACAAGTGGCCCAGGTAGTGCAGCTCATCCAGGATGGCACATCAATGCAAGCTGTGGCAAGAAGGTTTGCTGTGTCTGTCAGCATAGTGTCCAGAGCATGGAGGCGCTACCAGAAGACAGGCCAGTACATCAGGAGATGTGGAGGAGGCCATAGGAGGGCAACAACCCATCATCAGGACCGCTACCTCCAGCTTTGTGCAAGGAGGGACAGGAGGAGCACTGCCAGAGCCATGCAAAATGACCTCAGCGGTCCACAAATGTGCATGTGGCTGCTCAAACGGTGAGAAACAGATTCCATGAGGGTGGTATGAGGGCCCGACATCCACAGGTGGGGGTTGTGTTTACAGCCCAACACCATGCAGGATGTTTGGTATTTGCCAGAGAACACCAAGATTGGCAAACTTGCCACTGGCACCCTGTGCTCTTCACAGATGAAAGCAGGTTCACACTGAATACATGTGACAGACATGACAGGGTCTGGAGACGCTGTGGAGAACGTTCTGCTGCCTGCAACATCCTCCAGCATGACCGGTTTGGCAGTGTGTCAGTAATGGTGTGGGGTGGCATTTCTTTAGGGGGCCGCACAGCCCTCCATGTGCTCACCAGAGGTAGCCTGACTACCATTAGATACCAAGATGAGATCCTCAAACCCCTTGTGAGACCATATGCTGATGTAGTTGGCCCTGGGTTCCTCCTAATGCATGACAATGCTAGACTTCATGTGGCTTGAGTGTGTCAGCAGTTCCTGCAAGACGAAGGCATTGATGCTATGGATTGTGGGTGCCCGCCCGTTCCCCAGACCTGAATCCAATTGAGCACATCTGGGACATCATGTCTCGCTCCATCCACCAACACCACGTTGCATCACAGACTGTCCAGGAGTTTGGGGATGCTTTAGTCCAGGTGTGGGAGGAGATCCCTCAGGAGATCATCCACCACCTCATCAGGAGCATGCCCAGGTGTTGTAGGGAGGTCATACAGGCACATGGAGACCACACACACTACTGAGCCTCATTTTGACTTGTTTTAAGGACATTACATCAAAGTTGGATCAGCCTGTAGAGTTTTTTTCCACTTTAATTATGAGTGTAACTCCAAATCCAGACCTCCCTCTGTTGCTAAATTTGATTTCCATTGATAATTTTTGTGTGATTTTGTTGTCAGCACATTCAACTATGTAATGAACAAAGGATTTAATAAGAATATTTCATTCATTCAGATCTAGGATGTCTTATTTTTGTGTTCCCTTTATTTTTTTGATCAGCGTAGAATGTATCTTCCTCCCTCTCAGATGTAGAGCCTACTTTTTCAAAATGACTAAAAATAGTAAGCTCTGAAATCCTGTAGAGAGGTGGATTTTCTGTAACTCTTCCCTCACGGCTGGAGAAAGAAAAGTTTTGATTCTTTGTGACCAATAGCAGGTGCTGTACTAGGGCTAGGAAAACGAAAGAAATGCAGATCGTCCTCAATTTACAAACACAATTCAGCTCAAAATCTCTTTTGTTGAGTAAGACAGTTGTTAAGTGAGTTTTGCCCTATTTTACAACTTCTCATGCCTTAGTTGTTAATATGAACCAGTTGCTAAGCATCTGGATTTTGGTCACATGAGGAGACTACAAAGGTTGTAAGTTTGCAAAACAGTCATAAGTCACTTTTTTCAGTGCTGTTGTAATTTTGAACGGTCACTAAATGAACTGTTGTAAGTCAAGGACTACCTGTACAGCACATTATTTTTTACTAAGCCTCTGACTCTAAGTTGAGTCTAGAAGCAAGATCCCTTGCCCAAGCTCACCAATGGAAGGAAACAAGCTCCATCTTGTGGTCTGCCTGGAACACTGCATGTTTTTTTCCTCCCTTACGATCATTTCAAGTAGATAAAGTTTCATGCCTCTTGTACACTCACTTCTTTTTTTTTAACAAAGTTTGCTTTGGGTCATATCTTGTAAGATTTGTGTGTATCACGAAAAGGGCAAAGGGAATCTGAAATACTGGCAAATATTGGTAGCTCAGGTGTAGGATGAGGGTTATTCGAGCTTGTGGGTTGGTTTCCGAACATTTCGTTACCAGGCTAGAAAACATCTTCAGTGAAGTTTAGGAGACATCAGTGTTAGTGTTCTTCTGTTTATAAGGGCTTCATGTGGTCAGTAGTTCTTGGGATGACATCCTCGAAACTCCGCTGAAGATGTTACGTAGCCTGGGAATGAAACATTCAGAAACCAACCCACAAACTCAGAGAACGTACCTTCATCCTCAAGGTCTGAAATCCCTAGTCACACATTCCTATGTTACAAAATCAGGAGGATGAATTATTAAAACAAAACAACAAATTAACAATAGCTGTATCAGGTTATGGTAGTTCTTCTGAGTTATTTTGTTTTTGTTTTCATTTGCATAGATATCATTCTCCGTCCCCCAATAGCATCTTCAGTGCATCTGATGTAACTGAATAATGAAATGACTGCAAATGAAAAACCAAAACCAGAGAATTCTACAATTCAAACAAGACATATTTTTTCTTATATTCTTAAGTCAGTTGAAACCATACTTTTATTTCCAGCAAGAACTCCAAGTGGGGTAGGAGATAACCCAATAAAACTATGGTCCAATACTTAAGGTGAAGGTAAAAGTTCCCCTCACACATGCATGCTAGTCATTTCTAGCTCTGGGAGGGCGGTGCTCATCTCTGTTACAAAGCCGAAAAGCCAGTGGTGTCCGAAGACATCGCTGTGGTCATGTGGCCGGCATGTCTAAATGCGAAAGGTACACGGAACACTGTTACCTTCCCAACAAAGTGGTCCCTATTTTTCTTCTTGCATTTTTACATGCTTTCAAACTGTTAGTTTGGCAGAAGCTGGAAAAAGTAATTGGAGATCACTCTGTTATGCGGTGCTTGGGATTCAAACTGCCGAACTGCCGACATTTCTGATCGACAAGCTCGGGGTCTTTAGCTACTGAACCACCATGATAGGGTCTGGGCAATCAGTAGAAAAATTAACAGAAACACGTCCAACAAGGGTCTTCATCCACTCTAACCAAAGCATGGGAGAAAAGCCACTTCTTTGAGTTTCTCCAAAACATTTTAGGATGGGAAACACATGGATCTCTAGAAGTTGCTGTGACAGAGGACGCATGTTTCCTAGGTCCTGATAGATGACACTGTTTAATTGAAGTGACATGGACCCTGCCCAATCTGTTGATTCATACCAACCAGTCAGAAAACATGGAAACATAGGTGGCCGCTCTCTTCTTATGAACTGTTGTGGGTTCATAAGTGTTGTGTTTGTGGATGTCATTGTGTTTGTGGATAATGCCAATTGTTGGGGTTTTCCGGCACCAAATGAAGACTCATCTGTTGCCAATTCTTTGTTACCACATTACTGCATTTATTGCTTCTGTGTTTCCTGTTATCATATATGCTTGGTATTGTTTTGTTTTTAATGATTTTAAATGGCAATTTTGTATATTTTTAAAAATCTTGTACTATATCCTTTTAGGTTTATAGTTTAGCGATAAAAGCCCATGGAAATGTACTAAGTAATCAATTTTCTGGCTGCTGGTTCTCTAGTAACTGCTGTAGTTTCATTTTCCAGCTTTTGAAAGCTGCTCACTGGAGGACAATTTCAGAAACCTTGCCTTTAATATAAAACTTGGAAACATTTGTTCTGACTTTTTTTTCCCCCTGGTGAAATGTTCTGTATTCAGTCCTCAGTGGCAGTTTCACATCAGGGAAGAGACCTCAGCAGAAAGCACATTTGTCTCTTATACTGCCTGTGAATGCGGGTTGCTGACGGTTGGGGTTACTGAATGCTGCAACAATGATTTCAAAGCCCTGTCTCTCCTCTTCTGTTTTGAAAATGGCCCTGGGCTATTCCTGCATAAAATGGGAGAGATGAAATAATAAACACCATAGTCCACATGTATTGTAGTACAAAAAAAATGAGTCACTTTTAAAACAAATGATCAGAAAAAAGGAAGGCAACAAACATAAAGAATTTAGACAAACTTTTGGATCTATTGAAAGTAGGAGTCAAACATCCATTGATTGCAACAAGAGCAGTATTTCATCCATATGGTGATCTTTGTGAATTGCCTGAATGGAGCTAACTGTTCTCCGTTTCCTTTTCTTTCCTTCACTCTCTCTCTCTCTCTTTCATTTGTTCCTCCCATATTCTTTTTTTAAATGCATTTTTAAAAATGGATAACAAAACATGCACTAGCTGGATATCCTAAAAAGTTAGAATTCTAAAAGCATGCCACAGGATACAGTTTGGCTATGCTGAGCAGGAAAAAGCCTTTGTTATTTATTTGAATGTACTTGCAAATCTTCCCCCTACTCTTTGATTGTTCAGAATATAACTTTAGAAATATTTTAGATCAGAATTGGTGTACATCTTTTCAAGACAGTTTTCATGCTTTATTAATTTTATTAATGATTTATTCAAGTCATTGGGTGATTTATAGAACCACTTCTTCCTGGTTGTAGCTATCTGTACTATTCTATCCAACAGGAGGGGTTGGTTCAAGGAGCGGTGGCTGGCAAAGTCTCATAGGAGAGGCTTTTCTGCTATGGTGTCAGTTCTCTGGAACGTTATCCCATAAGATAATAAGTTGGCTCCAATCTTAGTGGCCTTCTGTGGAGTCCTGATGGTGCGGATCTGTGTTCAAACTTGGGGCTTCAGGTATCAGGTGGAATTGTTAGCAGAAGGTATGCACCAGAGGTGATATTCAGTAGGTTCTGACCAGTTCTGGAGAACCGGTAGTGGAAATTTTGATAGTTCAGAGTACTGGCAAATACCACCTTTGACTGCCCCTGCCCCTACCTATTCTCTGCCTCTCGAGTCTCAGCTGATTGGCTGGGTCTTCTTTTGCTGCCCTGCACAGGAAAACGGAGATGGAAAGCAGGTTAATGGGATAGGGAGCAAATCGGAATTTTGCAGTAACCTTCTCCCAGGAATGGGGAAGGAATGAATATTTTATGGTATCCTTCCCTTGGAGTGGAGTGGGAATGGAGATTTTGCAGTATCCTTCCCCTGACACACCCATCAAGCCACACCCACCAAGCCATACCATGCCCACCAAGCCATGTCCACAGAACTGGTAGTAAAAAAATTTGAAACCCATCACTGTTATGCACATGTATTTATAGACAGGTACGTGCACATATCTGCACACACATTTTTGTTTTCACCTTATTTTTAGCTCTATTTGATCTTGGTTTACTGCATTGACAAATAAAAGAGAAAGAGAAAGAGAGGGGGCCCCTCATTTTTAATTTACCATTATATCTTTTGCCAGAATGGTCTGGTTTTTAAACTCGTCTGGGAGAGAGAAAAAAAATCAGCCTTCATACAGCTTTACAGACTGTGTTAAGAATTGATTCTGCCTTGTCTTATTCTACACTAAAAAGGTAAAAGAAAAAAACTCAAAAGGGGACCAAATTTTTCCATGGTTTGGAATCATGTATATAAGCAGTTTATTTTTAGAAGGTTGGGGAAAACTTTACTATGTATAAGGGGGAAAATAGATTTTTCAAACTTTGTATGAAAGAAAATCTGTTCTACTGTGGGTTTTGAGAGATTTTGATAACTATCAGCTTTCAAAAACCAACAAAAAATATACACACAATTCTTCCATAGCCTATTCTGTATAGGTTTCCATTGATGTACTTCATGGAAACCAATGTTGTATCACATTCCAACAAATTTGCAAGATGGATTTAGACCTGGCCTACCCAACTTTTGGCTTGCCTGGGCTGCATTGTGTAAAGAAGAATTGACTTTGGCCCTATATAAAATATACGACATAGTTAATGTCTATAAATAATAAACTTCCTTTAATTGTGCGGCTGCATTACCAGCTGTCCAGCGCTGCATGTGGCCCACAAGCCAAAGGTTGGACACCTGATTTAGACAGTGCAAGGAGTGCAAGAACAAAGAGAAACCTGAACTAATTCTTTCACCACTGGTGCTTTGCACCACAGGATATTCTTCTCTTGATAGTTCCTCTAGCCATCTATTCTTCAGTTCAGCATAGCCTACTGTACTGCACAGCCTTACCATCTAGGAACTGTGAGAGTCCAGCACTTCAGGAAGCAGTCTCCTTGATCTTGGTGCAAAATGAATGTTTAGCCTCCTTAGTCCCCCTTTTCTCTTGTTTTATGTAGTTCTTTCCAAAATTCCTTCTCTCTCCCCAGGCTTTTGAAAGATCTCTCAATTACAACAAAGCAGACACATTTTGTGCCCCAGCAACAAATAAACACAAACATCAAATCTATAAATTTTCCCTCCAGTTGTTTCATTTCCAAACTTCTGGTCCGTCTGACTCTAAAAAATTTTGCCCTAGAAAATACTTTTATTTCATTATTTGGAATTATTTCACTAAGTTATTGAATCATCATCTTGGTACTACTGTGTCTACTCATAGCTTCTACTCCAACTTCCTATTACAAAAGCATTAAAAATGTTGACATTTAACATATTCTTTCCTATTGGGTATATATAATAAAATCATCAGCTTTATATTTCATTACAGTCAGGTTGTACAGCTGTGATGTTCCTCTTTTCTTGTCCTAACTGAGATGCAAATTCATTTTGTTGCCTTAGTTTCATTTTTTATAATATTGCCCAAGATGGGCTAGTTAATGTTCTGTGTTCTGTATGAAAACTTGATCAAATCTCTTTCCTTTAACTGGACTTACCAGAGACTTGAATTTCACCCAGAGCAAGGTGAAATTGGATGATGCTAACAACAAGGACAGTTGTCAAATTGGATCCATTAGGAGAATGCTAGGGTTTCTTTGTGACAGATCTAATTGTAAATAATATCATGACCATGTTTCTGTTTGAACCCAGTAGATACTAAGTGATACCTAATGACGGCCTAGGTGACTCAATTCTAAGGGTTTTTCTTATCTTAAGAAATTGTCTGGATCACTACAATAAAGGTAAGGGGTTGGCATTTATTTGGGTTAAAGGATTTGTTGTTGCATTTCTTTACACAGGTCCAGTGTTCTCCCACTGTGATCTATCACTGAGTGGAATTTATTAGGAAACTGGGAATAACATTGCCCATAGAGGAAACATAGCTCGAAAAATTCTTTGCTAGCTTTGCTGTAGGTTGAAAACTCTCTGGCAAACGTAAGGAAAAAAAAAAGCTAACTAATTATATTCATAGATGAAGTGAAAAATAACTCCTGTGGTGGCCTAGTGGTTCTCCTCCTACTCAGAAAGTTGAGTTCAATCCTAGGTAGCAGCAGTTGTTTCTCTCTCAGGGTGCAAAGATAAAATATCTGCTGCAAACTCCACGTGGTGTCAGGAAGGGCATCCGGCCAGTAAACACTCAGCTCCATCCAGTTGCCCTAATTCTACCCTAAATTAAGGGATTTAAAAGGGAGTTTATAGATGAAATGAAAAAACAAATCATATTACACTCTGAGCTTCCTGTTCTACTTTGCCAGAGAGAATCAGCTTCAGCTCTTTCAGTTTTGGCTTAGCTATATACAGTAGTTTCAATTCAACTAAGTATTTTTAAAAAGCCTAATTTCATCTGCTTATGACAGCATAAGCAGACCTATCATTATTAACCTGCAGATAACAGTGTGTTAAATTCAGATCCACATGACCCATCTAGGTTCTGCAAAAATCAGCAAAAGCCAAAACTACAATGAAATGATTTGTTTAGTAAGTAAAATTAAAACTTATGTATAAACTCATTATAAAAGCTTGTTTGTATGTGAAATAAAGACTAGGTTTGGTGAAAGAGAAGACAAACATAAAGCTGTGGATGGAATTCCTCTTGTTATTTTTAGCCTACATGCCAACAAAGTATCTAAAAAGAAGAGGTCATAAAGTGACCTTTCTCCAACACTACACTTCATTTTTAAAAAAACCTTTTCAAGTCAATATTGACTTCTAGTGACAACCTGGACAAGTCCCTGCAGGGTTTTTTTTTTTGAAAGATTCCAGAAATGGTTTGCCCCTGACCTTGCAAGGATGGAGAGGGAGTGACTGGCTGACAGTTAGCTAGTTGGCCTTGGGCGTAAAATGGGACAAAAACTCATGGTTGTCTGGTTTCTAGCCTGGTGCCTTAACGCTACACCAAACTGGCTCTCGGTGTTAATGGTTGTTATTAGAACCATGAACTTTGACCCTTTTTTCTATAACTATTTATATTCAATTAATTGTCATCATCACCATTATCATCATCATTGTCCTCATCATCACTGTCATTGTCATCATCATCATGATCAACATCATCTTGACGCCAATGTTCAGTAGCGTTCTTATAATAAAGAAAGCCTGCAGATCAGTGGTGGGATTCAATTTTTTTTACTACCGGTTCTGTGGGCGTGGCTTGGTGGGTGTGGCAAGGGAAGGATACAGTAAAATCTCCACTCAGAGGTGAGATTTGCTAGTTCTCCGAACTATTCAAAATTTCTGCTACTGGTTCTCCAGAACTTGTCAGAACCTGCTGAATGCCACCTCTGCTGCAAATATGAAAGCATGATAAAAGAGCCTTGGTGGTGCAGTGGTGAGAGTGCAGTAATTGCAGGCTACCTCTGCTTACAGCCAGCTGCCTGCAATTTGGCAGATCGAATCTCACCAAGCTCAAGATTGACTCAGCCTTCTGTTCTGACCCAACCGGGTTCCCAAAGAACAAACACAGACAAAGGCAGCAGCCCCCACCTTTTAAGGTTTAATAATGAATTCTGTTCTGAAGGTTGCTTTCCACTAATTAGCTCCGACAAGAAAGAGCCTTGCCAAGTTGTTTGTCAGGCTGCTAAAAACCCAGAGATAAGAACTAATTTACAAGATTCTCCAAACACGAACTAAGATGTCCACCAGTTGAGCTTAAGAGTTTCTTTGCTGTCTGCAAAGAACACTTTTCCAAACCTGGCTTTTATCCTCTTGAGGGAGGGGCCATTAAGTTTGCCTTACTCCTGAGTTGCCTGTGCTACTGTAATTGTTCTTTCCTCCAAGCAATCCTTCGTACACGTGCACTTGGCACAGGCTCCTCGGGAACCTACTCATCACTGCTGCCAGCCTCCACAATCTCTGAAGGCAGCAGTCCAATCCCTGATGGTCCTGGCCCTTCATCAGAGTCCTCACTCTCCTCAGCCATCTGCACCTACTGCCGGCTAACCATAACACCATCCATCCTTCTGAGGTCGATAAAAGGAGAATCCAAATTGTGGGGGCAATGTGCTGATTCTGTAAACTGCTTAGAGAGGACTGTAAATCATTATAAAGTGGTATATAAGTCTAAGTGCTATTACTATGTTGGTCTTCCCCTTGCCTTATTCCTTGTGCCTTCAATTAACAAAAACAAAGCCCAATAAAACACATACTGGAAGAGCAATGCAGGATAAAAGAGGGAGTGAATGGGGAAAGAACCACCTGTAGTTCCTACTATTACACAACTACTATATTTTGGCTCCAAAAATTTGAACTACTTCTAGATGGCAGCAAAGTTAACTTATTTATCTTTTGGTCAACTACATTTTGACCTTCAAAGGATATTCTTTGTTTGTTCTGCTATTTCTCACTTGCCAGAATGGTGGAGCTGAGAAGTTTGCTTTGAGGATTATAAAGCTCCTATTATGATTTAACTCCCTGTAAAATATAGACCTGGCATTTATTCTGAACTTGATTAATTCACCTTGAACTTTATTCTACATGTTACTTAGGTTGTCTATCTCAACAGATGTTCAATGTATTTTAGGCATTTTGAAACTTGATTGCTAAGCAAGCATGTTCCATTCTTTGGTTTCCTTTGCAACTTTTTAATATAGTTTGACGAGTAAAATCAAAAATAATCTTATAGTCCACAAGAAGCCTTGGTAGAACACAATGAAACATCTAGAAAGGCACCTTCTTTGAGAAAGATGGGCAGTTAATAAATATGAAATATAATTAAATGATTAAAATGCACTAAGGGCATTTTAAGATTGAATAGATTGTGGACTAGTGAATTTTTGTTCTCATAATTATTACAGGAAGTGTAATTTTAGAGAAGCATAATGTTCTGTATATATGACATGATTTAGTCAGGGGCATTTTTATCAAAGGTATCCTTCTTCATTAATACTTGAGTCTAAGTTTGACTTGAAAAGCAGAGTGACTTGTTAAACTCAATTATAGCAAATCCAGCTGAACAATGTCTTCACAGTTTTTGCGACATTTCCTAATGTTCTGAAACAGGCTGGGAATTTGTAATGTTCCTGTGCTCCATAAAAATCAAAGTGTTTCAGATTATTAAATGGTAAATAAAAATTTTAGTGACAATTTTTAGTGACATAAACATAGGACAATAATTTTTTTTTTTTACTTCTAGATAAACTGAGCTTTTATCTTTTCTGGTAAGAATAGAATAGAATTCTTTATTGGCCAAGTGTGGTTGGACACACAAGGAATTTATCTTGATTCAAATGCTCTCAGTGTACATAAAAGAAAAGATACATTCATCAAGAGTCAAGAATCATCAGGTACAACACTTAATGATAGTCATAGGGTACAATAAGCAATCAAATCATACTAGGAAACAGTCAATATAAATCATAAGGATACAAGCGACAAAGTTACAGTCATACAGTCATAAGTGGGAGGGGATGGGTGATAAGGAGTGAGGAGAAGATTAATAGTAAGAGTAGTAGAAAAAGTAAGCTTTTTCATTCTATTCTATGTGCAAAATATGACAACTGGTTTTAATTCAGTAACCAAGACTAAAATTAACCAAACTTAGTTTCTTATGTAATTGCAATAACAGAATCCAGGCCCATACATTTACATATACACACAGTCTGAACATACTAATCCCATCAGTTGAGGGAATTGATGGAGTGAGAATTGTAAAGAAATGTTAATGCAGGTGTTTCATTCCACTGGATCATCTCTGCTGTCCACTTGCCTGTTTCATGTGAGAATTAAACATGCAAAATGCAATTTAGAAGTTGTTAACCATCACCAACACACTCTGTTTCTCAAGAATATTGTGGTGGGGGGGAGGAGGAAAATAGCAGAGAAACAATGTGCTTTGGAGGAAGGAGAAAATATAAATGAAATATAAATATAAATGAAAGTGATAGAAATACAAAGTATCACTTAAACCAACAAAGAAACAACCTCCCTATACAAAGACACATACACACATTTGTACAGATACATCAAAATAATGAAATACAAAGCAACACACACACAAAAATAGATGCATACAAATCCTGAAACACACATACGCACATAGAAAAATACCTAACATCCATGTATGTTAGGAGTAAAAAAATCACAGTAACTGAGAAGGAAATGCAGATACATATATTCACACAAACACAAATCATAAATTAATAAATATGGAGTAAAACACCCACACCCACACAGAGACATGTAGATTCAGAGGCACTCATTTAAAATATGGGAGGAGATCCCGAGAAGAAAGCAGCTTTAGTAGCTGACAGAAGACTGACGGAAAATAGGAGAATAGAATGGGAACCAGAAGTGATACGGAGGGAAAACAATGGAATAATGAGATGAATGAAACATTAAAGAAAGAAATAGGGTGGGAAAGAAAAGTGGAGACCTTGATGAGAAGGGAAGGTAGATGTTGCATCAATGAAATGGAGGAATGATAAGACAAGGGGAAACCTTAGTCTGGTGGCACAGATGGGGCAAAGATGCAGTGGAAAATGAAGCTATAGATAGTGGCATAGGAGCTGGGTACAATAGAAATGATTTGGGACAATATATGTGAAGCACAGGACATACTAACTAAAGTCTAACATGAAATGGCTCTGTTGAAAACCACCTACTTCTTCAAGGCAAATACTGTTTTGACTACTTGTCAGAGTTCCATTTTTCATGCTATAGTGTAGGTAATCCTTGCACATATTTCAGATCACTGCAAAAAAGTAAGAAGTGCTGCATGGATGATTTAATGAGAAGATCCCCTGAATATTTTATCTATATTTAAATACTTAGTTGTTTATTTCTTTATCAGTATTTACAATCCAGTTCAATTTGTACAGATTATCTGTGGCAAACATCACTTCAATAGTAATAGTAGTAATAGTAAATTATCTACAATAGTCACCCAAAACCACTAACAACCAAAAAATCTCATTGAATGGGTACAGATTTAATTTTCTTCTAGAAAGCAACGAGGATTGAGGCCATACAGACTTCCAGGAGATAGGTGTTCCACAGAATGAAGAACCCACTCAAAAAGGCCCATTATCTGCTCCAGACCCCCATACACTATGATATGGGAAGCTCCTTAGCAGATTTTCTTTCGTTACCTATATTGGATGGCAGAGTCTTATTGTTTGTTTGTTTTAAAATACTTATAAACCGGACCATCCCAAAGGACCCTGAAGACTGTGCAACATCAAAGAAATACTTAATAAATAACTAAGTCGAAATCAATAACTAAAATAAAACCTAACTTCAAAAGAAAAAGAAAGCACATTGAAATAAAACAGATTTAATTTGGTTTGGAACTAACTAGTATGCAGTAGGCTACTTCCACATAGCTCGTCTGATATATTCTCCATTCCATCTCATTATTCACCGTTTTTCCTCTGTATCACTTCTGGTTTCCTTTCCACGTTCACATCCATAAACAATTTAACAACATACACACTTCGCAAGCATCAAATATATTTCACTCACTTCCTACAATAGTTCTTCCCACCTATATTCTAAAACTTTTCCTCTTCTAGGAGATTTATATCTCTCAGACAGTTTTAGCTAAATTCAGTCTCAAATCTTAAATACAATTTTAAATGTTCAAGTCTGATCATGGCTCTCTAATTCCTCTTCTAGATTCATTCATTGATTAGGTTTCAGAATCAATTATTCAATTTTTTTAAGTTACGGTTTTTGGTCAAAAATCATTTCTAATTATTACAATATTTAGGTTTCACATAAACTAATTTCATAAATATGAATTCACATTTTTGATTTCATAAGCATTTAGAAGCAAATAATTTTCAATGGTG
Source organism: Hydrophis major (assembly GCA_033807585.1). Taxonomy (NCBI): domain Eukaryota; kingdom Metazoa; phylum Chordata; class Lepidosauria; order Squamata; family Elapidae; genus Hydrophis; species Hydrophis major. The sequence continues at coordinate 147,034,172 of CM066330.1, forward strand.
GAAAAGATTAACAGAGCTATCTTCTTAAGGCGTACTATATAACTCCAGTTCAAAAAAGGCTAGTTGAATTTATGTTATTATTAAACTCTTGTAAGTAATTTTCACTTTTTATTCCCAAACACTCTCTTAAAGACTCTTTTAAAAAGATCTTACTATGACCAGATACAGCATTTATTTTTGCAAATAATTGTTGTCCTGCATCCAGCATAATGTCTAACCAAATATGAAGGATTATTTAAACATGCCTGTAACAGAAGGTTCAATTCCAGGGAAGTGCAAGATAGTTCTAATATGTTAAGTGTAACAAGTGCCCTTGTTTTTACCAGATGGCATGATTCTCACCTCTTTGATCACCCAGTGAAGATAAGTCAGCACCCACATATGCATGCACAGGTATGTATGTATACACCCACAGATAGGAGGAGCAGGAGCAGGAAGATGTATGAAAGAAGAACAGGAAACTTGTTTGCTTAGCCAAAAAAGAATGTTAGCATTCTAGAAACATTCAATCAATTATGAGAGTATAATGCAGATTGGACTGTTTTGAGGAAAGTCTATGGGATGTGTACCACATCAGGCTCCTAGAGAAAAACTTGGATATAAATAATACAATTGTATTTTACTGAGTCTGTACAAAGTATGATTAAATCTCAAATCAATCCTACTTTCAGATTTCCTATTAACATTGTCAACTTACTTGAATCTTTTCTTTCTCCCTTACTTCTTTCAATTTTTTCCCCTCAGTTATGTTCTTGGCTATTTCTGAAAGACAACTTTAACTAATGTAAATCCTGAGCTCTTCATTCCCCCAAAATTTCACAACAGAAATTTTTGTTGTCTTTTAAAAAAATCACTGTATTGCTCTTTGTTGTTTTTAGCCAAAGCCCTATAAAACTTTATAGTGAAGGCATCATTAGGGATATTATGCACAAATTTTTAAATGCATCTCATTGTATAATAAGTTACTTTAACAACTCCTGAGAAAAATGTAAGTAATTGACAGCAAGGACTGCATGAACCTGGTATCTTCAATATTTTTGCTTTTCCAAATAATCATTCTTCAGCTGAATGTATTATTCACATACCCTCCCCCTCCACACACAAATACATAATTCATATACTGTATACAGACACAGATACACTGATTTACCTGTATCAATATTGTAATTTTACTTCTAGATGAACTTCAAAGAGAAATTGAATAAAAGTGCAGCTGGTCTATTAGAGAAAGATCTTATGTATAAAAAAATGACAATAATGATATTCAATTCTTCTCATTCTTCCTTTAAACAATGTCTGATGTACTAGAAGTTGGTTGAAAGAAAACAAAACAAGAATTTGTGGAAAGTTGTTGAAAAAGAGGCAAAGGGTACCAACAGTCATGACATGTTGCATATACCTGCTGGTTGAGGTGTATGCAACATGTCATGTCATGGCTGCTGGTGAACCTGTTTTTTGACCCATCTTTTTCCTCTTTATTTCTCTCTGAGTTCCCTTCTCATTAAATATCTTTTTCTAGCCTCCTAATCGAGCCAGTTTCACACAACTCATACTTTTTCTGGTTGAAAAAATGGATGAGATTAAAATTATCATATCAGAGCTATCAACATCTGGATGACTAGAAGAAGAGAGGAAAGAGTTTAAAATGTCAGTATCTCTTTGTTTGATCATCTGGATTTCTACAGCCCACATTTGATAGACCTAGACAAGCAGAGGTATTGGAAATGTTTGTTTCATGAAATTTCAGGCCAAAAACTTGTTTTAAGAAGAGCCCTTGAAGGCATGTACCTAGAGCTGGCAAGATCCAGAAAAGCCATTTTATTTCTCTTTCAGAGAAAGTAGAAAGAACACATATCTAATTTGATAGATGCTAAATCTCTTAAGATGGCATGGCATGGACTCCAAGACTCAACGACAGACAAAAAATCACTCCTATTACTGACATCAGACCAATTATGCACGTCTGTTTGATGGAATTGCCAATGGGCTCTTTGAAGCTAAGCAGGAGATATCTATATAGAATATATAGATATGAATGAAGAATGAAGATGGTGATGGGAGAGCTAATATAATTGCGAAATACTTGGTCTGTTATAAATAGCATAAAGGATAACAGGTTCCCTTAAATGATCATTTGGCAAACACATATCTGTCTTTGTATTTTCAGAATTCTACCAACACTTGTGAATCATATGAGCAGCTGCTACTACATGTCTTTTTTGATATATTAAACAACATATTCAATTATATCATAATTGAACGTGGTTTCAACTCTTCCATGATGTGACTAATAGCAGGGAGGTTAGCTTTTACTAAAATCAGAACAATTGGCTCTTCCTCAAAAATGGAAAGTTTGTTGTCCTGAAAGCTCATTACTTCTTTCCATAACTGGCTGATGCTCAGGCGTTTGAGATATGTCAACACACACGTTACCATATTGTCAAGATTTGAAAGAAAAAAGATTGTGTATATGGGCTTTTTGCAATGGAAGTTAGTATATCTACACAATGTATTTTTTCCCATATAGAGAGCCTTATGAAACAATTTTATATCCCCTTTAGAAATGGTTGAAGTATATGTTAATCAGTCAAAGGAGTCATTGGGAGATTTTTATTATTCCACTTTTCAATATCTTCTTGCTTCATTTTTTTTCAATGTAGCATAAGAAGCTAACACCTAGAACAATGAAAATGCCTAGTGATTATCTTCAATAGGTAAGTGGGGGACTCAGTATTGTCTCCCAAGAATTTGGATGCCATGTCTGATAGCATCAGGAAGATCATCTATTCTTTTCTCTCTTTCAGCACATATGCTGAAGATACACAGGCCATTATGGAAATAAATATTATGCCAGCCTATTCCCAAATCAACCCTCTTGTAAACTTTGTGAAAATTACTGCAGCTATCACCTTGAACAGGCTGAGGTAAAGTCCACCTCCACTTTTTGGCTTTCCTGGTGGGTGTTAAAACCTGGCTCTGCCACTTAGCTTGGAGTGTTGAAGGTGACAGGTGAATTCACTGAAAAGATGCTACCACTGTACCATCTTACCATTTTTGCTTCTTGTTTTTGTATTTAATGCTTTTTAATATATATTTTAATTTTAGGCTGTCCAGAGTTTCTTTTCAGAGTGAGATGGGTGGCATATCAATTTAATAAATAAAACAATAAAATCATAGGACAGTTCCATCAGGGTTTATTTATATTTTACTAATCAATTTTATATGGCTGTCAATCTCATAGAAAATGTCTCTACTTCAGTAGTTCTACCATTTTGAAAACTGCTTTAGCGTAGGATTACTCACTGAGTAATTGACACGGGAGAGAAGATTGGAGAAAAGTCACATATTACGACTTGTCCCCATAGTGACATATATTATTTGTGTGTAAATGATTGCCAGTAAGGAAAGCAGAGGAAATAGGGTCAGTTGATGGATCTTCCATGAATTGGTGTTGCACAGCACTCAAATCAACCAGTAAAAGAAATGCACACTCTTCATAGATCCCCTCTAAAAGTTGTTACTGGACTATAAAAGAAAAGAGACATTAGATCAGGGGTGGGCAAACTTTTTGGCTCAGGGGCCACGTTGACTTTTAAAATTTGACAGACGGGCTGGGTCAGCACAAAATTTTTTGGGAATAGACCCCCCCTTTCTCCCCCTCTTCTCCTCCTTCCCCTCCCTCGGAGGCCCCCTGAGCCAGGAGTTGCTACTGCCGGCGCGGCTCCACGTGGCTCCAGTCCCGCATTGCCTCGGGAAGGGAAAGGCAAAAAGGAAGAGCCGCGGCGGTGCTTTGCAACGGCAGCAGTGGCACCGGAGGCTCAGGCTCAGTGGCTCCTGGTTTTGCCTTTTCCTTCCCAAGGCAATGCAGGACTGGAGCTGCGCTGGCGGTAGCAACTCCTGACAGCTCCAGCTGGCCACCTGAGTGGAGCCCAGGCGGAACTGCCTGTTGCTGCTGCTGGAGCACCGTTGGGTCGCCTCCTCCAAGCAGCCCGCCCGCCCGCCAGGCTTCCCCTCCACCGCATGGCTTGGGGCCAGGCGCGAGCACCCGCAAGTTAAAAGGAAGCCGAAAGTTGCTGGGAAGTTGCTCGGGTTTCCGGGGCTTCCAGGCTTAAACTTTGCACAGGCAAAGTTTGCAGGCGGGAAAGTCTTCCGGCTGAGGAGCGGGAAGGGTTCTGCCCGGCGGGCGGGTGGGTGGGCTGCTTGGAGGTGGCGACCTGGTGGTGCTCCGGGTTTCCCCTCCACCCTGTGGCTCAGGGCCAGGCGCGAGCACCCGCGAGGAAAAAGGAAACCACAAGTTGCTGGGAAGTTGCTCGGGTGCTGGGAGCAGGCTTTTAAAGTGCCGCCTGAGCAGGACCGCCAAGCTTGGAAATGGGGCACCAAGGCAGGGCAAGGCTCCACCAGCAGCGGCCTAGCTTTAGGTGGCTCCAAGCAGCCCACACCAAGCAGCCTGCCCGCCTGCCAGGCGGAACCCTTCCCACTCCTCGGCCAGAAGACGCTCCTGCCTGCAAACTTTGCATTTGCAAAGTTTAAGCCTGGAAGCCCCAGAAAAAAAAGGGGGATTGGCGGGGACTCACCTTCGGAGAGGTTGCACTTGAAGGTGATTTCGAACTCCCAGCCGAGGCCTTTGCAAAGTTCTTCTTTTCTTTCCTACCCCGAGAGCGCTCCGCACTGTTTTGCAGCTTTGGGGGCCACGCGGCTCAGGGCAATACACCACACCCAGCGATTTTTTTTCAGGGGCGGGCCGGATTGGACAGACCAATGGGCTGGATGTGGCCCGCGGGCCGTAGTTTGCCCACCCCTGCATTAGATGCACACTAATATGAATATAATTATATTTAAATTTATTTTGATTTCCCCCCAACCTCATTCATTTTTGGAAGGCAGACCTTCCACTACTACTTCTTGAAGGCCCAAAATGGATCTCGGTCTGAAAAAAAAGTTGCATACATCTAATTTAGATGAGTGATTCTTAAATTAATACCCAGGTTAATTTATTCTTATGTTGTTGTATAATGTCCAAAACCGTAGCTAGCTTCCTTGATCATGAATGAGAGTGGCAGCACAGTTACTTCATTTACTTTACTAGTGAGTACTTTAAAGAATAATTATATAATTTAGTGTAGACTTGATTTTAAACTTGTCACTATATTATATCATAGAAAAGTTTGCTTTATTCTCTTTTTTAATAGCAGGGTTTATTTTTTCTTTGATCAAAGGCAAGAGTATTTAAAATTCTTTCAACATTTAATTCTACAGAAGCAATTGCTTCTTAAGTAGGATATCAGTACAGCACTGCAATAACTTTAGGGGGAAAAAAAACTCTCTTTGTTACTTCCTGGAAACTGAAGAAAGAAGAAAAAGTGGTTTTAGAGAAGTGAGCAGAACTGACATCACTTTACTGTAGAGTGTGACTGCCAGTAGTTAAAATTTTGCTTGACAGAGGAAGCTGCTTCTTGGATTATAAGGACGTGTTTCAATGTATGCATACAGCCTGTTCTACATTTGATGCTGGGGACTTTGCATGACTTTCATAGAGAGCAATAACTTTTATTTTACTTTCCAGAGACAGACATCCACATGCTGTTTTGTAAGGATACACATAACCACTGGATATAACCATGTTTTTGTGGCTAGAACTCTTGGTGTTTGGCTTGGCTCTTGTGGACATGGAAGTTTTCATAAATGGTAGGTGCCTTCATTTGTTTTGATACCACAGGTTCTCTTGGTAATTGTAGCAACAGCAGCAATTGTTGCCTCAGTCTGATCAAATAATTAGCTCTAAAATTGACAGTCAATCTCTCAAGCTTAGGGTTTTGGGTTTTTTTGAAGAAAGGTTGGGGTTGACCACAACCTTAAAAAGTCTTAGGTCTCTTTTTGAGTTCCACGATTCTATGATCATCAAGGACCTCAAACTAAACAACACCATTTGGCTGAGTAAAATTCAGGTACAATCTTGAGTTAGATAAACAAGCAGCATGCAGAAATGACTCCTGCAACATTCAAGGAAGCAGAGGTGTCTACATGGAAGTAGTTTCCTTCTCATAGGGAACTTTTTTAAAAAATCCCGGATAACTTCATCATTTGGGATCTGAACCATGTGGCTTGGCTTTTGTTTTTTTCACACTGCATCTGATGCTGTCCACTAGGGGTTAAGGTCTTCCTTCATTGCCTATGTGGTCTTTGGGCTGTGCAAACTATGAAAGTGTTCACGCCACTGTGAAAGTGAAGCGACTTTTCCTAGATCTCTTTTGGAACAGATTTTGAAAAAAATGTTTTTTTTTTTTCAGTGCTTAAAATTTGAGCTTTTTTTTTGTGAAGAACATTTAAGATTGCAGTCCTAGTACTGTTATTCCTTAATATGATATATAACTCAATAGATTCTCATTTGGATTTTATACAAGTAAAGAGTTTTTTTTTCCACGTGTTTGTTTAAGCAATAATGTTACAGTGAATTTCCCCTGCTTTAAGATGGACTTCTGTATTGCATTTTGAGCCACTCCCTAATCTCAGATCCTGTATTTAGTTCCTCAGATTTCAAGCTCCACTGCATCACATATTTTTGTTCTTCTTTAATTAAAATCATCAGATTATAAATGACGCCAATATGTTGCATATATACTCCATACAAGTATTCATAATGGATGACACATCTGTATCTTTCATTTTATGCTGTCATGACTAACCATTGTTTTTAATGATGTCCCAGATTAGAAATCTTATTTTATACATGTTCTTCCACTGATTGGGTTATGTGGCTGTGGTGGTTAACAAATCATCATGTACTGCACTGCCATTTTATTTCAACTGCACTTAATCAGGCGTGTGAACCATTTTGAGTCTCTGGAAACCTGGGCTTATTGTACAGTATAACTCTCATTTCCTTGGGAACCCCAAAAATGACCATTTTGAATTCAGGCAAATACATAATAAGCCAAAGAGCTTATCATTCAAAGGAAGAAAACTAATTCACTTGATAAAAGTCTTTGTGCATCTTTTATGTCTAGATGGTGAGAGGATGCTCATGGCTTGATTTAAAGTGATAAAAAACCTGACCACAGGAAGGGTTGAACCTTTATCTATATCCTCTTCGAAAGGATATTTTTGCATGTTTTTGAAACCTAGAACTAGCAGCCAGTTTCTAAATCTTTTTGCTGTTGAATATAGTTTAGTAACAGCATAAACACTGTATTATTGTATATAACACTGGCCCTCCATCTTTTAAGAATTCTCATTCCCATTGATTAATTTCAGCAATTCCTCAAGTGGTTAGAAAATATTGAGGTCCCACAGTTTACATCGTCTATGGGGTTTTTGTTTGTTTGTTTGTTTTGCTTTTCTTTCCACTGATGATGTCGAGCCTGATCACAAAAGTGCACTGTCCATTTAAGAAACAAGGCAATGGGACACTTGCCTTGTTTGTATGTAAAGCGTTAGCTAATAACATTTACAGCTTCTCATAAAATACAGACTTACAAACAGTTCGTTTAATGGCTGTTCAAAGTCACAATGGCACTGCAAAAAGTGACTTATGACCGTTTCCCATACTTATGACCATTGCATAATCAAAATTCAGATGCTTGGCAACTGACTCATATTTATGACAGTTGCGGTGTTTGAGTTTCAAGTGATTCCCTTTTGCGACCTTCTAACAAGCAGAGTCAAAGCCAGATTCATTTAAGAACTGTGTCACTAACTTAACACGTGCAGTGATTCATTTAACAACAGTGGCAAGAAAGGAGGTAAAATGGGGCAACGTTCATTTAATAAATGTCTCATTTGGCAACAGAAATTCTGGGCTCAATTGTGGTTGTAAATCGAGGACTACCTTTATGTGGACTTTTTTAAAATCCTGTTACAACAAATGAGAGCAGATTTAATTCTGGAATAAATACATTGTTATCTGCCTGGATATGGAAATCTAAGAGTTATAGAAGTTTCACAGTAGGTGACTCTGTATTGTAAGGGCCTCGCGCAATCTATTTTCCATCTAAAAGCTGTTTTCCATCTAAAAGGCTAGTAGTGCAGCAAGCCATTTTCTTCTTGTCAAATTAGTGCTATAAGGAGAGAATGAAGACCCCCCCCTCCATGTTTCTTTCTAATGCATAGCTCTGTCCAGGTGATTCTGCTTTTGTTGTCTACAGCTAATACTAAATAGATTAATTAAAGCTTAATTTGCAACTTGCTACAAAATTGCTATAAAATTTTAAAAAGTAGTTTGTATAAATCTATGCGGGGTGGGGGGAAGAAGGAGGAAATCTTATTCTTCTGTGTACATTTACTATTCAGTTTAATTCACTTTTTAAGGTGTGAATGAAAATGAAAAACATTTTTGAAATGTTAATATTAAAATTTAAAATATTAATATGTCAAAGTAAAAGCACCACGATTCAATATCCATTAAAATGATCCATGTTTTACTTTTTTTTTTAATATACGAAGAGGGGTATTCTGAACTTCTGTTAGTTTGTCAGCTGTGTTTCTCAGTATTTATGCCTGTTATATGAGTGAATCTGTTCAAGATTCTAAGATTGAAAAAAAGAGTCCAAAAGTCCAGCATGGATACAGATTTCCTGAATAGGAATATCAGTATTGAATTTGCAGCTTCTTTTTTGTTTTTTAATCCTGTAATTTTTCTCCCTGCCCCATTTTATAAAGATTTGCATGCAAATTTGTCAATATATTATTTTTTTTGCAGTTTTCATTTTTGACAAAATATAATTGCATCATAAAATATAGACAAATGAGAATGTTAAAGAAATTGTACATACGTACTAACTTGACAATGTAAAACTGGGTAAAAATCCCTTCTATGGGAGATGGGAGGCATAATAAACGAACAAACAAACTGTAAACAGAGCAATTTTTTCCTGATGTTTTTGTCAAAATATTATTCTTATATGCTTTTTAAAACAGCTGTAATGAGCACATGGCAGTAATAAGACTATTTGTACCCATTTTAGGGATTTTTTTTTGTTATTGCAGAATGGGACTGCCAAATTCAGAAAAGTATAAATTTCAAAGAAGTCTGTTTGCATATTGTTACATATTGAAATTAGAAAATGAGCATTAAAATGTTTTCTGAACACCTTTCTTCCCAACGATCTTGTTAAACACCAATTAAATTGGTCACCTCCTTATTAAATTGGTCATCAAGAGAGAGAATATAAGGCTTGAATGATCATGGTATGAAAGCAAATATATGCAATATAGGACAAAATTGTGTTCCTTCTTCAACCATTTGTCTTGCTGATGCAGTGCAGTGTTTATTTCTGCAGCTTCCCTGGTAGTGTAAATTCATATGATGTTGAACAGGACAAGATGTATGGCAATAATTTTCTTCAAAAACCAGATTGCAATCTTCTTTGGCTGCCTGACAGACATAGATATCCAATATATCCTAACAATTGCTGTTATAGAAATGATTACTATTACCTAAGAGTTAGGAATCATGTTTCAAGATATATCTGCTTCATAACTGAGAAGTAAGGAAGAAAGTCTCCCCCACCCACCCCCACTTAATTATCATTTTGAAAGGGAATAGTTGCATGTTGGTCTTCTCTTCTGTGATTGTAAAGGTGGTCCTTGACTTACAACAGTTCATTTAGTGACTGTTCAAAGTTACAATGCCACTGAAAAAAGTGACTATTTGTCACATTTATGACCATTGCAGCATCCCTATGGTCATGTGACTTACATTCAGATGCTTAACTAACTCAGAGTTATGACGGTTGCAGAATCCTGGAGTCCATGTGATCCCCTTTTACACCCTATTGACAAGCAAAGTCAATGGAGAAACCAGGTTCACTTAACAAATCGTTTTACTAATTTAAGAACTGCAGTGATACACATTAACAAATGTGGAGGGAAAAGTCAGAAAATGGGGCAAAACTCACTTAACAAATTTATCACTTAACAGCATAGATTTTGGGCTCAATTGTGGTTGTAGGTTGTGGGGCTACTTGTGCATCTATCACATCACCTGTTACTAGGAGATTGTCTGTACTTTTCAGCCAGACAAGGTGCCTCTTTTTGTAAAAAAGGAAAGCATGCATTGCTGCCTGTCATGCATATGAATAAATAGGATGTACATTTCTGAAAGTAAAACCAAGAGAGAGCATTCTCAAGTAGTTGATTAAGTACATAGAAATCTTCCCATCAGAGTACGTGCTGTTTTTTCCAAGTTCTCATATTCTGACTTTCACTTCTACTCTTGCCACATAAATTAGTCGGAGAGATATTTCTTCCTTTCCCTAATTTATTTTTAGAGCAGAGGAAGGGAACAAAAGAAAAATTCAATGCTGGCAAGGCAAAGGGCACTGAATAAGGAGCTGCAGTCTGAAGCTCAGTCTGCCTTGAATGGGTTGTGTAGTCTCTGAAGGAGCAGCTCTGTGGAACGGGAATGCCTCTTGATCCACGGCTGTTAATCAATTTGCAGGTAGCATCTGTGGTGAGCAGCACCTCTGCATAATTATAGCTGGTGCAGTCTGTTTTGGCAAGAGTTATTCCTACTTGGGTTACTTGTAACATGCTTACTGTGGCAGTTATCCTCAAAAAAGGTCTTGCAGTTGTTGTTGATGCAAGATGATTGGCTGCTATTGGGGATCAGGTAAAAACTGTGCTCATTGCCAACTGTTTACCACATTGTTGGAATTGATCTTTAAAGGACTATATGGTTTGTAATCCGACTATATTGGGGCCATCTCTTTTCTTAAAAACCTGTCTAGACATTATGATCTGCAGCAGTGGTTCTCAACCTGTGGACCTCTGGCGGGGGGACAATATCATCACACAGGGTCCACAAAGACTTGAAGAAATTTGAGTTAGGTCTTGGAGGGCTGAGTCAGTGGCCATAATCTGTGGCCATAAAAGGTATTTAAAAGGGTCCATGGTTTTTCTCAACCATGAAGAAAAGGTTGAGAATCACTAATCTGCAGGAAAGACCTCTTTGAAGTGATCCTGGGATCGTAGGTTTCTTTTTCTGATGCATAACACACAGAAGGTTCTATCCAGTGTTACTCCTTTAGAAAATGCTTTTAAACATTTGTAAACAGGCTTTTGTGACGCTGTTATTGCCTCTTTAAATGTTAATGTATGGTTTCTAACCACAAATTCTATTTTTTTTCTCTTTTAATTTTGTTAATCTCTTGAGCACACATCACAGTAGAAAGGCAGAGAAACCAAATAATCATTCAAAGCTCTCTCTTATTATAAAGTTACAATTGATAGCCTGGCACCTTACAATGCTCCTGAATTACCTAATTGTTTGCCCTACTACATTTATTTCAATGTTCTTCCTAACAATTTCTTAGATTTATTCATTTGTTAATATCCCACTTTTTCTTTAGAAGTTTATTTACATTCTTTCTTCCATATTAACACAAGTTTGTGAGGGAGATTGGAGTGAGAAGTGAGACCGGCAAGTTGATGGTGTCTCATTGCAGATATCTATCTGGATAGATACACCTATGCTTGTGTTCTGAGTAAGACAGTCATTGAGTCTAGCTATTGTATTAATTTCCTACAATGCCCATGATGTAGGGTACATCAAGGCATTCTGAGAGGTTTAATGGTAGTGCTGTTCATAGCACTGTGCCCTTAGATGAACTTAGAGATTCCTAGCAGAGAGAGATTTTCCACCAGAGTTTAGCTGCCCCAGGTCACTTTGCAACCTAAAGCTTAGTGGGGGAATTTAGTTGGAATGAGATGTTAAAATATACCAGTAGGGGAAAAAAAAACAACATTCTCACGGTGTGTTGGTAAAAATGCTTCATGCTCTAAGAAGAGTAATAATAAAGAAGAATGTAAGAAAATAACCATTCCTACTCCCTACATGGGTCTCTATTAATTTAAAACCCCATAACAGATATGTTTAATCAGACTGTATTTCTTTCACTTGGGCACCATTGAGAGGAAGTAAAATTTGGAAAGATTGCCAGATATAAAATTCAAGGAGAAAAAGGAGAACCTTTGTCTTTTTTCTAAACTTGCAGAAGACAACACCTTTAAAAGAAGTGCAAAACCATGTTAGGCACTTTTTTTTTTTTTTTTTAAAGCAGGGATACTACAGTCTTGTGAATATTTTCCTCTAGTTTTTACAATGAGGAGGTGCACTCTATGGAAGCAATGTCTTTTTGTTCATTGCTCCAGCCAAATTGCTCAGAGTTTTAGGGTGCTCCGAAGTTCTTATGGATGGTGGTCAGGATATGAAAGTTTTCCTTGATGTATTTGATGTATATGAAAGCCTTGGTTGATGTATTTTAGAATTATTAAAGCATTTATAGAAGACATAAGAAAACTCTGATGTTCCAGATGTTACTAAAGTACAGCTTCAGCAACCTCAGTCCGCATGGCTCATCATGAGGGATGCTGGGGGCTTACAATCTAGCAACATCTAAAACACTACAGCTCTTTCACATAGCAATAAATATCCAGATTCTCTGAAATGTGGGTTGCTAGATCAGGTAGTTGGGTCTTAGACATCTCTGCAAAGCCATTCATTTCAGCCATTCATTCCCCCTCTCTCCCATTGTTGTCAATTGTGTTTGATTCTTGGAGACTTGTCCAGGCAAGTAAGTCTCTGATGTTTACTTGGCAAGGTTTTTCAGAAATGGTTTGCCATTATCTCCTTCCTAGGACCGAAAAAAAGTAACTGGCTCAAGGTTTTGCAGATGGCTCTGTGCCTAAGTTGGAACTAGACTAACCCAGTTTCTAGCCTGATGCCTTAAGTACTACACCAAACTGGTCTTGTACCATTAAAGGTCCACAAATGCCATCACAAATGAAACCAATATGGCCCATATTTTTAGATTTTACCTCAAAATAATATGTGTTTATTTCCCACCTTTATTATTTTTAAAATTAGGTAGCAAACATAACTGATACACTTTTCTCCTATTTCCCCCCGCAATAACCACACTGCACTGAGAGAGTGTGATTAACCCAAAGTCACTTTTTAAAGTGACCCTGGCTCAGATATTTTAAACAGAAGTCAAATCTGAAAAGGTAACCCTTCAAAATGAGACTACTCTGGGTGGTCTTCTAATGAAATCATGAGCTAAAAGGAAATATTAGCCACTAAACAATACAAATACCACATCCTATGAGCCACTGTCCTTTCTCAGTAATATCTAGTGGTTTAAATCAGGATGAAATAATGGTTGCTTTCCAAGCTGTTAAGAGGCCCAGTGATACCCTTATCCTCTATACCAGGGGTGTCAAACTCAAGGCCCACAGGCCAGATCCAGTCCATGGGGTGCTTAGATCTGGGCTGCAGGGCTGCCCTGAAAACAGTGAAGGACCTACCCATGGTGCCTTTGCCAGCAAAAATGGAGCTCGTGAGGACTGTGCCCCGCAAGCTCTGCTTTCACTGGCAGAGGGTTGCCACAGGCCCCCCTAGATGAAAATGGAGGGCTACTCATGGCCCCTGAGTTCCATTTTCACTGGCAGAGGGTTGCTAAAGATTGTCCCAGCCAAAAATGCAGCTTGCGAGGGCTATGCACACCTCCACGAGCTCCATTTTTGTTGGCAGAGGGTTGCAGGAGGCTGTCAAACTGAAAACTGATCTCGGGAGCCTGTTTTTGCTGGCAGAGCACTCGGGCCTCAATAGGCATCTCCCGACACGAGTGACATCATGCTGGTCCTGCCCCCCTTGCCTTCCAAGGTCAAACACAACCCTGATGTGGCCCACAGTGAAATTGTGTTTGACATCAATGCTCTATACCCAGCAGAGTTTACATACAAATAATGGAATGGTAATAGTGCCGATTGTAACTTTCAGTTTTGAACAAACTGAACCCCATCTAACTCTGGCTTTCTTTTTTTTTTTAAGTGTTAGTAACTGTGATAAAATGTATATTGAAACAAACCAGTATTTTCTATTTCTACACCAGATTCCATGGTATTTTTTATTTATATAATGTATGTTATAAAACACATTGCAATCAAGTCATAAAAGGGAAATAAAACTCTCAATCTAAGTCCTGATGCAAAGACCAAAAAATAAACAAACAAATAAATAAAAATAAAAACAAAAACAGATAAAAAGTCCTTCAAGTTGAGGTAAACTTCTGGTGATGTCATGGACAAGTCCATGTAATTTTCTTGGCAATAATATGAAGTAGTTTTCCATTGCCTTCTTACAGGGTTTTTTTTAAACTTTCTGTTCTAGCTTAGTCCTATTGGTTTCAAGTCCAAGCACTAACAAGGCCCAACCAAGCTATTAACTTTTTTGAGACCAATGGGTATGGTCTCTAGCTTTAATCTTGAGAGTAAGCTTAAATTTAGTTTACAGCCCTGTTAATTCTAGTGGATTCTGTTCAAGATTTAACCAGGTTTGAGACAGCTTAGTTGTTGTTGTTGTTTTTTGTGGGGGTGGGGTGGGGGGGTCAGCTTTAATTTCAAATTTGTTCAATTAAAATTAAATACATAGTAGGAAAAGGCTATACGAAGCACACAACTTTGCTTTAAAGCTAGTTCCTTGGCTAAAACATAAGTCTTTGTTTTACCATCCTATGGCCAATGTCCTTAACACATCAAAATTTAGTTCAAAGCAGCAAATCTTCCTTAAATTTTTACTATTTTTCTGATTATAACGAGTCTAAGTAAAATATATTTAACATAGCAAGTATGATCCCAATAATCAAAATTATATTTTGATTCACTACTTACTGCATTTGTTATATCATATAGGCAGGTGTTAATTTTTTTAAAAAAATATTTATTTGAAATCAAGGTGATAAATCATAATTATTTTTTCCTTCCTTCCTTCCTTCCTTCCTTCCTTCCTTCCTTCCTTCCTTCCTTCCTTCCCCCCTCTTTCTTTTCTTTTCTTTTTTCTTTGCTACAGTTGTGAGCCTTCTAAAATTTTCTTGACATAATTATGACAGCTGGATTATTTATTGTTTATATTGTTGATTTATATTTCAATTTATATGGCCACCAATCTCAGTTCATGACTCTAGATAGTAAACAATATATACATTTTAAAAAGCATTACAATAATAATAATAAAAAATAGACAATGACAACCTGTAGAAAAACAGCAGTCAAGGTATAAAATAAACTCAATAGTAACAAACCACCATAACCAATATATGGTATCAACCATACCTCCTGAACCCCAAGCCTGGTAAAATAATTTAGGGTAACAATAGGAAAAAGAAGCAATTCAAACATATACCCTATGTACTTTGTATATTTCAGTGTCTTTCTTTTTATTAAAAAAAATCATTTTGTTTATTAACTTTAGAAGGCTGTTTAGAATTGACAAGAAAAAGGCTATGATAAGAATGAAATAGGAAAGCACAGCTGGAAAATGAATTTCTAGCAGGAGATGCCATCTGCTGAGTTTCAGCTGCATATATCAATAAAATAGGACCCTTGCAAGCAGGTCATACTTACTGTCCTTTTAAGAACCACTAAGCCATTTATCTATTTTCAAGCATTTTTTCCATTCTTTCAAAAAAAAAAAAGAAAGAAATCCTTTTGTGGTTATCTAGATGTTTAAAAAACTAGCTATGATTCTTTCAGCATGCTCCACAAATATGTTCAAAAGAAAAGCAGGCTATTTTTTAGCTCTTTTTAAAAATTTCTCCTTTTGCTCTCCAGGGTAGCTATTATTCCTTCTGTGTCAACATGTCCTTAGTTGATATGCTTGCTTGATTCTTCTTTTGCCAGTTCAAAGAGTTTGCATCCTTTTACTCCTAATTCATGATCTTGTACCTCAATAAAGTTAGCGCTGTCAACTAGATCTTGCATTGTACATACCTGAGCCAGAATGTTTGCCTGTTTAAAAAAAATGTAGATTCTAAGGTATTAAAATTACTTTTGAAATATTCTTTATTTGAAAAGTGTGAAAGTAATCGTACTGATTGAGAGACAAGTGAAAAATGAAGTTAGATCAAAGATGCTCTTGCTAAGAGATTTGTTGTTGCAACATTAACAATAGCAAATAATGTTCATGAAATGCATTAAATGAATCACAGAATGTTGTTAAGGAAGATTTTTCTGGATATACAGTTTGTTATTCACATAGGATATGATAATGTAAGCTCTTGCAAACCATGTTAGATTACTTTTATGAATAAAAAATTGCTTTAAATAAGTATCACATATGAAACATGTATCAATTAATTTACGGGGAAGGTGACTTAATAGCCATTTATTTAAGCACAGAAGTATATATGATTCTATACAGAAGTCCTCTAGATATACTTTTATTTTATATAGGAAAAAATGCAAATAAAAATAGGGGTAGGATTAGGGTTGAACTCCTACAATATAAATGGATACATGGATACATATAAGAAAAAAAATTATAAAAGAAACAATAGGACAGGGACGGTAGGCATGTTGGTGCGCTTATGCATGCCCCCTACAGACCTCTTAGGAAAGGGGTCAGGTCAATAGTAGACAGTCTAAGGTTAAAGTTTTTAGGGTTTGGGGAAGAAACCACAGAGTCAGGTAGAGTATTCCAGACATAGACCATTCTGTTGCTGAAGTCGTATTTCCTGAAATCAAGTTTGGTGTGATTAACCTTGAGTGTGTATCTATTGTGTGCTCTTGTGTTGTTATGGTTGAAGCTGAAGTGTTCATTGACAGGTAGGACATTGCATTGTATGATTTTATATACTATACTTAGATCGGACCAAAGGTGGCGTAGTTCGAGATTTTCTCATCTAGAATTTTGAGTCTGGTGGCATAAGGTATTCTGCAATGAGTAGAGGAGTGGAGAACTCTTCTTGTGAAATATTTCTGGACTTTCTCAACTGTGTTAATATCAGATACATAATGTGGATTCCAGACTGATGAGCTGTATACGAGTATTGGTTTAGCAAATGTTTTGTATGCTCCAGTTAGTAGTGTAATATTACCAGAGAAAAAGCTACGTAAGATTAGGTTAAGAACTCTTAACGCCTTTTTGGCTATATAGTTACAGTGAGCTCTAGCACTTAGATCATTAGAGATGAGTACTCCAAGATCCTTGACAGAGTTTGGATCATCAACAAGGTCTTGACTATTCAGCCTGTATTTTATTTTCTGATTTATTTATTTTTTTGCCAATATGTAGGACAGAGCATTTATTTGTTGAGATTTGAAGTCGCCATTTGTTTGACCATTCTGATACATAGTGAAGGTATTTTTGAAGGGTAGCAGTATTGTCTGTGGTGTTGAATAGCTTTACATTGTCAGCGAAGAGAACACAGCTGCTCTTAATATGATCACAGAGGTCATTTATGTAGAGTATGAAAAGAGTTGGTCCTAGAACACTGCCTTGTTGACAGGTACAGAATTTGATAGGACGCTCCCAATTTTGACCATTTGTTGTCTGCTTGACAGGAATGCTTCTATCCAGTAATGCAGGTGTCCAGAGTTACCATAAGATTTTAGTTTTAGGAGTAGTTTGTCATGTACCACTGAATCAAAGGCTTTACAGAAATCTATGTAGATTGCATCTCTTGCTTTGCCCTGATTGAGTTGTGTAGTCCATATGTTTTTGCAGTGTAAGAGTTGCAGATTACAGGATAGTTTTTTCCTGAAACCAAATTATTTATTAGAGAGTAGGTTATTTGTTTCTAAGTGGAGGATGATGGATTGGTTAATAATTGATTCCATGATTTTATAGGTGACGCAGCATAAAGAGATTGATCTGTAATTTTCAACTAGGCTGGGGTCTCCCTTTTTGAAGATGGGGATGACTGTGGCTTGGGACCATAGTTTTAGCAAGGAGCTGGTCCTGAAAGATTTTTCAAAGATTAAGCTTAGAGGTTTGGCTATGGCAGTGGATAGCTTTTTTAAGAAGTAGGCACATATTCTGTCCAGTCCAATAGATAGAGATAGTTTTAGATTGAGTAGTGCTTTTTCAACATTGTCTTCTATAAAATTGATATGTATTAGATCATTGTAGTTGTCTGTGGTTCGACTAGGAAATACTGGGCATGATCCATTGCTGTTTCCAAATACTGAGCCAAAGAATGTGTTAAAGAGATTGGCTTTAATAGTGTCATTGTTGCAGTCTTTACCATTAGATCCTTTCAGGGGTGGGATGGACCCTGAGTCTTTTAGTTTGTTGTTTACAAAATTGTAGAAAGCATAGCTGGAATTGGTGTGTAGAAGATTTTCTTCTTGTTTAATGTGATAATTGGTGCATTCAGTCTTTATCTGGTGGCATAAATTTTTGTATCAGCTTTTGCAGTTGGCAATGTGACCAGATTTGTTTTTCCGCCAAAGTGATTTCTTTTTGGATTGAAGCTTCCTTATTGTTATGGGTAATTTGTTTTTTCTGGTTTTGGGAGTTGTTATTGGTGCATATAGTTTGATGACTCTTTTGACTTCAAGTAAAAATATGTTGTAATGGTCTTCAACAGTATTGCATCCAGTGAATAGAAATTGCCAATCAAGGGATGAGAGATCGTTGTCTATAAGATCATAGTTGCCTTTTTTGAAGTTATAATTGGGGATTCTGTCATGATGATTTTTGTGTGGATGTATGTTGAGACAAAAGTAAATCATGTTATGACAAGGGTTTTTTAATTTATATTCCATAAATTGAATTCAAACTATTGCAGAAGATGAGATCGAGGCAGTTGTTAAGTCTAGTGTTGTTAGTTACTGGTTGTTCTAGTCCCAGATTTGTTACTGCATTGTGGAAGGTTGCATGTGTGGGTTCAGTTGTACATTCATAAAGGGTCCGGTTAATATGATGTAGATTGAAGTCACCAAGAAAGATAAAAGCATGTGGGCAGGATGCTGCCCATTTTAGTAGTGTATTTAGCTTGTTTACATGTTCAATGTCATAATCAGGGGCTCTGTAACATAGTAAGAATCAAAATGTGATATTTAAGGACAGTTCACAGACGATGGTCTCAGGAAGAGCAAGCTCCTGAGTAACTTGGATGTTTTTTAGATGTAGGGACTTTTTATAGAAGATAGAAACACCAACTGTTCTATGGATTTCATGATCTGATCGGTAAACATGATAGTCTCTTACTGTGATAATGGAGTCAGGGAGAGATGCGTTGAGCCATGTTTTACAGACAAATATAATGTTGAATTTAGCTGTATTTCATAAGAGGAGAAATTCAGGTATTTTATTTACAAGGCTTCTTGCATTGAGTAGCTTGCATTTAAGGACAGTTGTGGTTGGAATAGAGGTAGTTAGGGGTGTGCGTGCCCAGTTTTGAGTGATGTTGGATTGGATGGGGTGGAGTTGGATATGGTATAAGATATAAAGATCTTCCTTATGTACATCAATATAATGTTTGAAAATAGACTCCCCTATTAGGCATACACATTCAGTTTCAGAATTTTGGGATTAGAAAGTTGATTATTGCTTCCTTTTTCTAATCTAAATGAACCAGGAAATGAAGATTTATCCCAAACCAAATAAATCTGAGGGGGACATGAGGCTTAATATCTGAGATATTAGATCTGTCTTCTCACTTTTGAATTTAATCGCCACATACCAATGAAAATCAGGAATTTAATAAATTTATTATATTCCTTTTCCACCTCAATGGATGTTATATTCATTCTTTCCACATCAACAGTTTCTGGTGCAATCAATCAAACTAAAAGCAATGTGTGACACTGCAGGTAGTCCTTGACTTACGAACACAAGTGAGCCCAAATTTTCTGTTGCCACGTGAGATATTTGTTAAGTGAGATTTGCCCCATTTTACAACTTTTCTTGCCACAGTTCTTAAGTGAATCACTGCTATAATTAAGTCAGTAACATGGTTGTTAAGTGAAACTGGCTTCCTTATTGACTTTGCTTGTCAGAAATTCACAAATGGGATCACATGACCCTGGGATACTGCAACCATTACAAATAGGAGTCAGTTGACAAGTGTCTGAATTTTGATCATGTGTTCAGGAGGATACCGCAACAGTTGTAAGTGTGAAAAACAGTCAGAAATCCCTCTTTTCAGTGCTGTTGTAATTTCAGTCACTACATGAACTGTTGTAAATTGAGGACTACCCGCATTTTATATTTTTCCTTGTCTTTTTTTTATTTTTGAAAGGAAAAAAATTGGAAAAAAAAATCAAACCCGAAGATAAAGGAAAATTATAAATGGAAGATGATGCAGTCGTGATTCTCCCCACTTCTCCCCAGCATCATAAAATTCCACAAATAAGGAAAGATGATTGGACATAAGAAAAAAATGTCACCTAAATAATCATACTCCATAGAATAAAGTTTTCTGTAACTCAAATAATGAAAAGTTTTTATAGAGTACAATTTAAGAGGTGGGAAAATGGACCATAGAGCTAGGTCAAGCTTATTATAAGTGGATGTGCTGTGAATATGCCTTTATTTTAACAATTTGCTGTGGAAGAAGATGGTGTTATTCTTCTCTCTTTTTCTCCAGAAAAGGTCTGCTTAAAAAATGAGGGTCATGTTCAGGAACAGTCTGTTATTTTTCTACTTGAAAAATGTGTTCTCCTCTCTCAGGAGAAGGCAGTCTGACATGCCATCTCTTTCAAGCTCTCTCCTGTATTACAATTAGGCTTGGGGGGGAGGGGGAGACACTTCCCAATTTTCAGATAGGAATTTTTTTTTTTTTTCAAACAAGATTTAAAACCTGATGCATGAATAAAGGAAGTGAAAATTTGTGAGTTCCATCTTATCCCACCATGAGCCAATCACCATTTTTGGAGAACAGGAATGTGTGACATCATCAAATTACCCCTAGCCATCAGCTAAAACAACGTTCAGCAGTGTTTCCTGGTATAACATCAAAAGGAACAGTCTTCACTCTGGTCTGTCTCAAGCCATGAGGTCTGCTGTATGCACTGAGTTTCAATTCCTTGTAAAATCATGGCTGCCAACTCTCACGCAATCAGCGTGAGACTCACGCAATTCAACCAATTTTGACTGTCTCACTCTGATAAACAAAATCTCACGCTAAACCCCCAAAATCATGGAATGTACAAAAATATCCCTACATTCTCTGATTATATTCCGAATATTCCCCTTAGCTTAGGAGAAGGATGAGCTCCCAGCGCCGCCCCGCCCTGCCTAGCCACCCCGCCCTGCCCAGCCACCCCACCGCGCCTCTTTTCCCGCCTTAATCCTTCTGCCGGCGTCCCGTAACTGTGCATGATGCTGATCATTAGCAAATCGCTTCAGGAAAGCGAAGAGCAAGAGGCTTCTTCCCGCCCGGGGCGCTCGCAGCCACTTTGCCCCGCCCTCTCCCTCTCTGCAATGTCCTCCGGGACAAGCCAGCTGCCCTTTTCAAAGAAGGACACGAGGGGGCTGGCAAAGCCTCTTTTGCAGGCAACAGCCTCGGCCAGTAATAACCCTGGTAAGCAAAGCTGAATTGTCCGCTGCCAGAGATGTAATCCTGTCAGTCCTCCAACCTTTCTATTTTGCAAAAAAGCTGCCCAGCCCCTTTATAGATCAGCCTGGCGCGCTTCTCGCCTTGCTGGTTTGGGAAGACTCTTTTGGATCAGCTAAAAGAGAGCATAAGGCGTGTAAAGGGGTGGTAATAATAATTATAATAATAATAAAATTTAAAATAATAATAATTTTATTCAGAGTTGTGTTGGATCTCTTTTTTTGGGGGGGGGGTTGTCCCATTCTTTCTTGGTGTTCTTTCTGTCCTTTTTGCTTTTTTAAATGGTCTTTCTCCCCTGGGTCAGAAATCCAGCCAGAGAAAATAAAGAAACATCTTTGGTGCTTAAATGGAAGCCACTCCGTAATGGCTTTGTTTCAGAAGAAGGAATCACTTTTTCCTCTTTCTCCTTTGAGTTTAAATCCTAGGTCTCCATGCACCAGATCGACAGGACTGTACTACATTATTATCATATTTTCAAACCCTTAGATAAGGACTCAATAAGGACTTTTTTTGATGCCAGTAGGCTTCTCAGCCCCAAATTGGGATAGCCCTGACTCAACTAGAACATATTCTAATCTTAACACAATTTACCATCCAAAGAGCAGTAAGACCATTAAGTTCAGAATCTAAACTTACCCAATAAATATTGTACGGCCGCACAGCAGGCCGCCACACCAGAAACCCGCTAAATTATTAGAGTTGACAGTTCATCTCTGATGAAGTGTAGTATTTAACCTGTGGCATTCAACTACTATTCCAGAGTTTCCTTGTGAATCAAGAGCTGCACTTGCTGTATTTTTTAGTCTCTACCAGGGCTTTGTTTTGGTTCTATAGCTTCTATGATGAAAGCTAGGGCCAAGCTTCAGAATACAGTAGATGAGTTTTACAGTTAACAATATGTATATTTATATGAAGCACTCATTATTCGATTAAATGTTTAGTTTATACATGTCTGAAATTATGAACCCCTATTTCAGTCAACAAGTTAGTATATAATTAAAGACTGAGACTATAGCATTTGATATTGGCATGTAGTATGGTATTTGATACAGAAAGAAGAATACCCATTGATGTATTTGCATTATCTCTGTAGTTGTTTCGGGTTTTTTGTCTTTTTGTTGCACATTGAATTCATCCTATAGTGGTCTATAGTACATCACTAAGCTAATAAAGTCAGTTGAGGTAGAATACTGCAGTTACAAGTCAGAAACTTCAATTATTCATGGTCAGTGAACTGCATTATTAATATCTTACAAATCCGGTTCAAGTACATTGGTGCTGCTTGCATGTATGTATGTATGTATATGTCCAAATCATGACTAAAGTATGCATCAGATTGCACCATTTAAAATGTAAAATTGTCAAAGCTCCCTGCCGTGGAAGGGGGGACACCCCCCTTCCACACCATCCCCCCCTCGGTCGCTCCGCTCCCTCGCAGTGTCTCACTCCGAACTATCACTCAAGGTTGGCAGCCCTGGTAAAATACAAACTTCTCCAAGTCATTTGGCTACTGTGGCCTGTGGTACAAAACCTGTCTTCACTCCATTCACAGGTTGATATATAGTCTGCTACCATTTTTGCAGGCAGGTGGGAAGGTATGGGAGGAAATGGCAGAAAGCAGCTGTTTTCCCTTTAAAAAAAATATTTTTAATTTTAATTATAAGAATGCAACACAATACATCTTTGTTGTTATTGCTTTTTCCCCCTCTTAAAGACTGTTCTGTCCCTTAATTAGCATTCTTGAGATCCCTGCGCTTTGATTGGCTAAAGCGCGGGGCACTCTGATTGGTCAGGCGAGCTGCGCCGATTGGCTCGCTAAGAATCTCCCGCGATTGGTCCATTCGAATTGCGGGAGATTCAAAGTGGTGCCATTGGCCGCGGCCGCCACGGCTAAAAGAATAAAAGCCGCGAACCTTTTGCAAAGCGCCAGTTCGGTTCCTACTTTAATAAAAGAGCATGATTTGAAGTCACCGACTCCTGGCATCATTTTCGAGGACACGACACTGGCGACGAGGATGGGATCCAGACCCTGAACCAAACCACGTGTCCGACGGAAGCCAAACGAACCACCACGATGGCAAAAATCGCACCCCCCGCACCCTTCAACCCCGCCACCGAGGACTGGGAATCGTACTCCAACCGATTCCGCATGTTCCTCAAGTGCAGCGATCTGAAGGACGCCACCGGCCCCATGAAGCGCGCTGTCTTCCTGACCCACTGCGGGACCGAGGTATTCAAGATGGCCAAGGCGCTTGCCAAACCCACCGATGCGACCGCGATGGACTGGGATGTCCTCGAGCCAATACTTCGGTGGCACTACGCTCCAGAGGTACCCATCCTGATCCAACGCAACGAGTTCTACCATTGGGACCAACGGTCGGGTGAGAGTTTCAGCGACTTCGTCGCCGAACTACGACGCCTAGGGGGGCTCTGCGAATTCGACAACCTGAACGATGCCCTGTGAGACAGAATCGTGCTCGGCTTGTGGGACCCCGTCCTCCAGAGCCAGCTGATGGCCAAGGGCAACATCAGCCTAGCAGACACCCTCACCGCAGCCGCAGCCGCCAAAGCAACCCGAACATCCGCCGACCGCATACGCAGACTGAACGCTGGGGACCGCAGCGGGAACAACAACCCTGCAAGGTCGGCTAAAGCCCAACCCGAGACGACCACCCACCAGGGTGATTTCCACTCGGCATCGGGCACTTCCGATGATGAGGAGGACATTCATCGCCTCCAGACAGGCCGCGATCCACGGAACCGGCGGGGTCGTAAGTCGAGGACCAACTGTGCCGGTTGCGGAGGCGACCACCCCAGGTCCGAATGCCGGTTTTTCGAGTCGATCTGCCGGCATTGTGACAAGAAGGGACACATCGCCCGTGTCTGCCGCCTTAAAAAGAACCGCAGCCTGGCCCGATGGGACCAGAGCGACCGGAGGAGAGAGAGTACACCACCCCGGACCAGAGATCGCCCCTCGGACAACAGATGGGACCGGAACGGACGATCCCTACGAGGCGGCGATAACCGGCGAAGAGAGGAGACCCATCAGACGGTCACCATTGGCCACGCCATAACCAATGACGCCCGGAAGGTCCACGTGGAGGTAGGCATCAAGGGCCAGCCATGCAAAATGGAGGTGGACTCCGGGTCCTACCTCTCCATGATAGCATGGCATGAAATAAAGCGCTTGGTGCCTACCATCCAAAGGAAGAACCTAGACAGCCAGAGACTCATCGTAAAGGACTACCAGGGAAACCGCATCCCGGTAGTCAGAACCAAACACTTCAACATCACATATAAAGGGCACACCGAAAGGCTTCCCTTGACAATCGTCGACTGCGACCACCCAAGCCTACTGGGACTGCAATGGTTCGCCCCGCTCGGCATCGCAGTCACGGGAGTCGACCACGTCACCGACGACAGCTGGGAGCAACAACTGGCCCGGGAATTCCAAGAGGTCTTCGACGGAAACCTAGGCAAGTACCGAGGGCTCCTTATATCATTCAGCCTAGACCCAAACGTCCCCCCAAAACGCCTGAAACCAAGGCGGGTGCCATTCGCACTTAAACCCAAGATAGACAAGCAAATTGACAAGCTCGTCAAGCAAGGGGTCCTACAGCCAATAGACCACGCCCGGTGGGAGACCCCCATAGTCACCCCGATCAAGCCCGATGGGTCGGTGAGGATCTGTGGGGACTATAAGGCCACCCTAAATGGCGCACTGCAACAAAGTGCCTACCCCGTCCCAGTAGTGCAACACCTACTGCACTCACTGGGAGGGGGCCAGGTTTTCGCCAAGCTCGACTTCGCCCAGGCATACCAACAGTTGCCAGTCGACGAACAAACAGCAGAAGCGCAAACCATAGTCACCCACCGGGGAGCATTTAAATGCAACCGACTCCAATTCGGAGTCAGCATGGCACCGGGAATATTCCAAAGCCTAATGGAAAGACTATTGCAAGGCATCAAGGGGGTGGTACCTTACTTCGACGACGTCCTAGTGTCGGCAACCAACCAAGCCGAACTAAAGGGTCGCCTAAGGGAGGTCCTAACCAAATTCAAAGAGACCGGGTTCAAAGTAAAGAGGGAGAAATGCCAATTATACACGGAACGGGTTGAATTCCTAGGATACCTCCTAGACCGTCACGGCATTCACCCCACAAACCAAAAAATCAAAGCCATCAAAGAAGCCCCCACACCCAAGTCGAAGACGGAACTACAGGCATTCCTGGGGCTACTTAACTTTTACAATGTTTTCCTTCCCCAAAAGGCGACGGTGGCGGAGCCCTTGCATAGGCTCCTGGACAAGGCGGCGACTTGGACTTGGGGGAAACGCGAGCAAGCCGCCTTCCAAAGAACAATGGACCTCTTCACTTCGGACGCCGTCCTTATACAGTATAACGAGACCCTACCTCTGGCCGTCACATGCAACGCATCACCCTTCGGCATCGGCGCTGTCCTCAGCCATACCCTCCCCGACGGAAAAGAAGCGCCCATCGCGTTCTTTTCAAGGACCCTCACCAAACCGGAGCGGAACTATAACCAGCTGGACAAAGAGGCTCTGGCTATTGTTGCCGCCGTAAAAAGATTCCACGAGTACCTCTACGGCCGGACATTCACCATCATAACCGACCACAAGCCGCTGCTGGGAATCCTTGCAGGAAACCAGGCCACCCCGAACATTCTGTCTCCCCAAATGACAAGGTGGTCCGAGTTCCTGGCAGCCTACAACTACGGACTCATACACAGACCGGGTAAGACGATCTCCCATGCAGACGCCTTAAGCCGCTCGCCGCTACCGGAACCTGACACCGACCCAGCACCCACGACGACCACCCTCAGCATAGAGACTCTACCCAACCTGCCCATAACCTCGTCAGACATTGCCCAAGAGACTAATAAAGACAAACGTCTGGCGCGGGTATTGCATTGGGTAGAGAAAGGGTGGCCGGAAAGAGACAATGACGAGTCCGTCAAAACATTCCGAAACCGGCAAACGGAACTCTCGTTATTAAAAGGGTGCATACTATGGGGGGATAGGGTGGTCATTCCAGAAAAACTACAAGGGAAGGTTCTGGAACTACTACACGAGAGGTACCCTGGCATCGTTAGGACTAAAGCCCTGGCCAGAAGTTACGCTTGGTGGCCAGGGATGGACAAACAAATTGAGACCTGGGTAGCAAGGTGCCAACGATGCCAGGAAACTAGGCCAAGCCCACCCACAGCACCCGTCCTAGAGTGGGAAACCCCAAGGGGACCTTGGTCTAGGATCCATATGGACTTCGCCGGGCCCACAAAAGAACACACCTTCCTTATAACAGTAGACGCTTACTCCAACTGGCTGGAGGTAAGCAACATGAAAACAACAACCACGGAGGCCGTGATCAAGGAACTCTGCAAACTCTTTGCAACGCACGGCCTCCCAGACGTCGTCGTTTCCGACAACGGGCCCCAATTCACCTCGCTGGAATTCGAAAAATTCCTAGCAGAAAGGGGCATCCGCCACGCGCTGACAGCACCGGCGCACCCGGCGGCGAACGGTAGGGCGGAACGGATGGTGCAATTCACTAAGAAAACCATCTGGAAAATAGACCACGGGGAGATCCAGGAGAAAATAAACAAACTACTCTTCACCCAACACATAACCCCAAATAACACAACGAATAAGAGTCCAGCCGAACTATTAATGGGGAGGAAATTAAGGTCCCCACTCGACAGGTTACCCCACGTATAACCCGGAGAGGCCCCCAGACTCAAACAGCAAACACCGAACTTTCGCACCAGGCGACCCCGTATACGCAAGAAACCTGACGGGAGACCCACTATGGGTACCGGCCGTCATCACACAAATAACAGGCCCACACTCGTACCGGCTACAAACAGCAGATGGACGAGCCTGGAAACGCCACATCGACCAATTAAGGTCGAGGACTACCAACCAAGAGACCACCGACGCACAAACAGGCGAAACCGACCCCCACAACACAAACCAAGTGGGGAGGGAATACCCAGGGGACCAAAACCAAAGAAGAATAAACCAGCCATACTTACCGGAAAGCAGCCAGCACGACCCCTCGCCAGGAAAAGACAGCCAGGCCAGCTCGACCGACCCGGGGAGACCGAGCGGGAGCGGCGAAACCCGCAGCTCAACCAACCCGGGAGGCCCAGGAGGGAGCTACAGAGAGCGACCCGGCCCGACCGACCAGCCGGTTCCCACGACGGCATCAGGAGCAACAGAGATCCCGACCAAACCGGCCGGGATCCAACCTACGACTGAGCTGCGCAGGTCCAGTAGGCTCAGACGGAGCCCCGCCTACCTACGTGACTACGCGACGTAAGGACCAAACCAAGAGGGGAGGGGTGTTCTGTCCCTTAATTAGCATTCTACATCAACTTATAATAGTTCATTTAATGACCGTTCAAAGCTATGACACTGAAAACATGACTTATAACTGTTTTTCACACTTATGACCATTACTGTATCCCTGTGGTCATGTGATCAAAATTCAGATGCTTGCAACTGACTAATTTATTTATGAAGGTTGCAGGGTCTCAGGATTATATGATCCCTTTTTATGACCTTCTGACAAGCAAAGTCAGGGTAAATCAGATTCACTTAACAAGTATGTTACTAACTAAACAACTAATCACTTAATAACTGTGGCAAGAAAGGCCATAAAATGGGGCAAATTTCTGCTTAGCAGCAGAAATTTTGGGCTCAGTTGTGTTTGTATGTTGAGGACTACCTGTATAAATGTTTAAAAGATCTATGTTCAAATACCAGTATCTAGGCCAGAGGTGTCAAACTCACATTGTCATGGCATTATTACATGACGTATCAGGACTTTTTTACCCTTCGCTAAACCAAGAGGGAACATGGCCAACACCCTGTGGGCCGGGAGTTTGATAGCCATGGTCTATGCCATCTAACTGTATGCTCATGGAATTATAATTTCATCTGTAATTTGATCTCCCTTAAGTGGCCTAGTGGGACTGAGCTCCTAAAGGTCAAGTAAAACCAAGAGACAAATCTGTTTCCCATTTTCTGTCTCTTGGTTTCACTTGATCTTTAGTAGCTCCACTTAAGGGAGTCTCCTCTTTGACTTCTGCTTTGACTAAATGTGACTTCATTTTGCTTTTACTTTTGTTCCATGAAGGAGCATTCAATCTTTTGAATCTTGATCTACAATAACATCTCCCAAATGGAGCTTATCTAGTTGCTACTTAATTTCATATTTCCATTATCCAATAAAAACATGGATGAAAATGGAAAGCATGTGTATATAATCATAACATTGTTGTCTCTGCAAAACCCTACATTTTATTTGCTGTCACACATGGTCAAACTAATTTAGTTTAGAGTTGAACTGGGAAGGGTTATTTCAACTATTCATTCAGTAGGTGAGTTTCAGCTGTTTCTCAGTGCATTCTATCTCACAAGACTCTTGAGAGGATTAAAACAAGGGAGGATCCATATATGTCAGACTGATCCAGAGGAAAAGTAAATAGCTATAATAAACAATAGCTGCATTGTTGTGACATTTACATGGCATCCTTATTAAAACAGTGTGGCTGTCAAAGAAAGACCCATGTTTTAAGAATCTAAAATGTAAAAACACAAACTCTTTTGTACTAATTCTTGGCTGATGATGTTACCTCAGTTTTTCAAGTGAAATTAGAACTGGGTCAGGGATTATGAACATATGTGACTATTCCCATTTATGCTGTATTTTGCTAAATTCATTTCCTTTCCCTTTGTATTGAAATGTTCTTCAATGTTAAATAAATTGCACTTTCTGCAAAAACCCTCATCTTGCTGTTTTTTTTAAAAAATTGAAATAAATAAGCTTTATTAAAAATGTGCTTATTTTACCAATCCTACCAATCCTCTTCTCCGTTTTATCCTTCTATTCTATTTTAACCCTTTAATCTCTTCTTCATTCATCTGTGTTGATCAAACTGAATTCCACACTTATTCCAAGCATTCAGGCACATTCTTCTCCCAGATTTTGGTTGTCTCCCTAAAGCATCTTTCTCAAAGTTGGACTAAGACCAAGCAATGCCTTGAAGAACAGCGACGCCAGTATTTATTGAGAGAAGTAAAATTCTCATGTCATGGTATGAAAACAAGAGTGATAAATGATGATCCCTTCAAACCAAACTTGTAAACTTTATTCATTCACCATGCCAAAGGCAGATTAAAGTTGAATTGTCCTTATTCCACATAAGGAAAATTACAAAAATCTGAAGTATAATCAAATGTGGCCATGAAAGAGATAAGGACATGATATCTAAGGGGGAAAAATCTCTGTGGTACTCTCCTTCTTTTGATGCCCTAAGCATGTGCTTATCTTGCTTAATAGTTAATTCATGACTGATCATCCTCCTTTAGATTTTTCTTTCTCAATCTATTTTGATTCTTCAATTCTACTTCCTTCTCACTCTGCTCACTCCTTATCCTTCTTATTGTCTGGGGCATTTTCCCTTTCCTTCCTTCCTTCCTTTCATATAACCAGTATTTTTAACACAGATTACCTAACTGGTTAATTTCTGAGACAATCAACTAATTATTTTTAGTTGATTAACCATATGCTTTTAATAATTAAAACGAATGAATTATGTGTTCAATGTATAAAACAAGTATTTTACTAGTATTTAAAGAAAGATTAATATGTAAATAGAATCAAAGCTACTATTGAGTTGAAGAAGCAGAAACTACTTCTAATGTTTATTCTATACATTTGATATGATTAAAAACATCAGTAGACCAACCAATGTGGTCTAAATATTAAATATATCCTTGACTAAATTAGGAGAATGACACTTTAACCAATTAACCTTCATTTTAAAATGTTCATCTGTGCTAGTGAGAGAATAAGAAATGATACCATAAAGCAACATAAGATCAAGCATGCTCATGGTCTTCAAAGTAATAAGTCTGACATTGTAATTCTGAGAACCCAGAAACTGTAATAACTCAGCCAATTTGGATGTAATATTTTCTCTTTTTCAATTTGATTTTGTTTTTGAACACTATGAGGAGTCAGTAGGAATGTTTCATGGATTTACTGTTTACATCTTAGTTCAAAATTATTTTGCAATGAACCTCTGGGGACCTAAGTCAAAGAGCATCTGTTGAAATGGTTGATCTTGCTTTAACAGAAAAAGTAAGGAATGAAAAAAAAGTCTTTGAACATTTGACTCTGTGGTGACTAGTAGCCACACATGATAGTAAAATCAGAAAATACAGTAAATTAAGAGCAAGCAGTAAGCAACAGTGCTCTACAGCAAGGGTTGCCAACTTTTTGGACCTTAGGGACCCCCCAAACTCATAATTTTAGATCCCAGGGACCACTAACCGGGCCTGTGGCTGTGGCCTAATTTATGGCTGTGGCTTTGTGGTCATGTGACTGGCTGAGCATGGCTTGTATATAATATTATAAATATTTATATAAATATTGAATTTTTTATTTAAAAAAAGAGCAACTTTTACTCAAAATCAGGCAAAGCAGGCAGGCAGATTGAGTTGCTCACAGAATCACAGATTCATTCAGAGATCTATCTATCTGCCATTGGCTAGCTCAGTCTGTCACATAAAATTTGCTTGCAAGCAAACTCATAAAATTAACTCACAACACACCATGCATGTAAATATTTAATTTTTTAATAAAAAAAGAGCAACTTTTATCCAAAATCAGGCAAAGCAGGCAGATTGAGTTGCTCACATAATTATTCAGTGATCTATCTATCTGCCATCGGCTAGCTCAGTGTCTCAAATTTGCTTGCCGTGAGTCTGCACTGAATTTGCTTGCAAGCAAACCTTCAGTCCTAAGGGAGGTTCAGCTGTGCTGAGCCGAAGATCTAAAGACTAGCTAGGAAGCAAGAAATCCAACCATTTCCTGCTTCCTAGCTAATCTAAATCTCCTGGCACAGCGGAACAGATGATGGTCGGAAAAAGGAAAAATAGCAATTTAGCAGGCAAGTTTACCAGGTAAGGAGTGAGTGGGCGGGAGGGTTCTCATGGGCCATGTGGGTGGTTCAGCCTTGTGCAGCCTGGATTAATTGTTTTGTGGGGGTGCTCTGGGGGGTGATATTTCTCTGCGGCCCACCAAAATTTTCTCACAGCCCACCAGTGGGCTGTGGCCCACCAGTGGGCTGTGGCCCACCGGTTGGCGACCGCTGCTCTACAGGCATGCATTTCTGTTCAATGTGTGTAGTGAAAAGAAAACTGAATGCATATCATTCATTATCAGGCCTTTGAGAGAGACACATTGCCAAATTATTCAACAGTAGCATATATCAGGTCGAAGAGACCAAGAATGACACAAGGAATTACTTCAGAGGAGTGTTTTTTTTAATTGTTGTTTGTTTATAGACAGAAATCTTGCCAAACTAAAGCACCTACCTGTGTAACTCTTATATATATCTGTGAACTGCTAGGAAGGATGCACATTTGCACTCTTCCTGCTTACCAAAGATTCCAAATTACACCGTCTTTTTGCCCTCTGTGAAAAAGCCCCTCCCTTCTGCAGCTCTAGATTACATTCATCCACAGCATGCCTTCTTTTAAATATGAAATGGCAACATGCTGTAGATTGTGCATAAGGATGTGAAACTAACCTACACCAGTTACAGGAAACCGTATCAATCAGACACTTAGGAGAAATTATTTAACTGATTATGCAAAGCAAAGATGCAAGCAAAACTCCAATCCTCACTTGCAAGGGGAAAAGCTAGGCTACGCATCTTGACTGTGTCTTTGCTGTCTGGGGAACAATCCATGCTGCTCCTGCCATTAGGTGTAATTGCTTTGGGCAGTAGACTGAGAGAGGGACAGAAAATTGCTACTAAGTTCTGGTGCACATAGTTCTGACCCTGCAATCCTGAAAAGCTGTTCCAAGTTATTATATGACAAGTATAGTTTAAAAGTTGAATCTCTTTCAGAATGATAAATTATCTGTGCTTGTCTGCTTCAGGCTGGAATCACTGTACTTTGAGCTGCGTGGTTTGCGGTTCCATGATCTGCATTTTATGTGGCCTTTACATACTAGTATTGACATCCATATACATGGACCTTTTTCTCTAGTATTCTGTTGACCTGCTATTTGAGTCTAAAATCACTCTAGGACAATGTTTCTTCACCTTGGAATCTTTATGATGGCTGAGGAATTCTGGGAGTTAAAGTCTGCATATCGTAAAGCTGTTTTAGCAAGCTGACCGAGATACTTTCCCAAGTCTTCAGGTCGGACAATATCCAATTTAGAACATCACCTTGACAACTTGTTTGTGTTTAGGTCTGCCTATCTAAATATAAAACATATATTATACAGTAAATAGTTTAATATGTGTCATTTAACCTTGGGGATAGTTTCAGGCAGATATCTACCATAACAGTTGCAAAGATTTTGCTAGAAACATCTCCCACATACAGTTTCCATACAAGAAAGTAATTACCAAGAACACAATCAGCAATACTTATTGCTATTCAAGTTTTGTTTATACTTTCTGCTTTTCCTCTTTTGCGTACCACATAACTTGTGAACTGATAACGGTTCTCTCCATGCAATGTTTCTATATGATTCAGAAGTTGTGAATATTCCAACACTGGAAGTTTTTAAAAAGAGATTGGACAACCATTTCTCTGAAATGATATAAGTTTTCCTGCCTATGCAGGGGGTTGGACTAGAAGACTTCCAAGGTCCCTTCCAACTCTGTTATTCTGATTCCCACTGATACTTTGTATCACATCCTCATGTAGATTTTTACATATTTAAATGTCCATAATACAACCCCACCCAAAGATTTCAGACTTTGAAATTCCTGTATTTAAGAATAATCTTGTAGCAATAATTGCAGGCCTCCCTACATTTATATCCAATTTCCCTTCCCAAAACTCTCAACTTGAGTTCACATGCCTATTTTTATCTTACATTTTAGAGTGTTAAGTGATATCTTATTAATTTCTTACAGATCAGAAATTCTATTTTTGGATGTGTTTTTTAAAAGTTTGAATGGTTAGGAGGACTTTTTTCTGGGCTGAAAATGTTCTGAACATTTGAAGAACGTGCATACAACTTCAGACAAGTAGACCTTTGTTGTTTCAAGAAAATTCAGGTAGAACACATTTATATATAAAGTTTATTAACCTATGTGGAAATATTCTAGAATCCACGTGGTATGAATTGTTTCATATTTAGAATGTAAGGAACAGCATAGAGTAAAATGTAATTTTAGTTTAAATGAATACTCAGATTAAAAAAAAGTAATTTAGCAAATGTTTCGAAGTTTCAGGGACAATAACACACATATTTTGGTGCAAAAGAAGAATTTTAAGGAAGAATATCTTACACTATTCCAGGGAGAATAATTAAGTGAATTTAAGTGAAAACCAAATAAATCAAGTTAATTTTCAAGAAAGAAATATTATGCAGGACAACCTTGTATCCAAGACTGTGGCTATACAAGCTTGACATACTGTACCTTATACCCTTATGCCCGCTAAGAACACTAGGCTTCATTTTCAGCCATATGCTAGCCTTTCCAACTTGCTGCAGGATTAAAGTCTTACAATGCAATTCCAAATATCAACAACTAAAGGACACTAGATTGGAAAAATATTGGAAAGAATCATGTGAAAGAGCCAACAAGGGTCCAAGTTTGGGTCAAGAACACATGGAGTTTAGTTAGTTCTTCCAAACTGCTGATGGAGCAATGATGAAATATGTTGATTCCCCTACTGTATGTTATGTTCAAAGACTTCACACCCAGTAATGTTATTGCAATTTCTTAAAGTGGGTCAAAATCCCTATCTGCTTTCCCCCATGAGTTTCTGCAATGTTGCTTTTGCTCATTGATGCTCATTCACTTCATTTACAAGAATCTGACCTTGGAAATGAGAAGGTTGCATCTGAAAGCGTAGGAACTGAAACAGGTGCTAGCTCCCAGTGTAAAGTAAAAAGACTCTGTATGCTGAAGATAAAATTAACATAGCCACATCCGGTGTCAGTCCGTTGTTCAATACATCAAGTCCATGCCAGGAAAAACTAATGAAATGCAAAAGGCCCTGTTCATATATGCACCGCTAATGGGGTGGCCAAATGTCGGTAAAAAAATCATTTCTTCATTGTTGTACAAGAAGAGGGGAATTATTTTTCTTGTTGTGTTCTGCACTACATTTGACTAGAATGTCTCTCTCATATTTCCAGTGCCCTTACTAAAGAGGGCTGAGCTAACTGTGTGAATTGTCTAATGCTGAAATAATTTACCAAGCTTTTCTCTGTAATTATTCTTTTTTCTGATAAAAGAAATATATTTTCCCCTTATTCTCTCTCTCTCATCTGCAAATGCTGTTGTGACCAAAGGTATTTTTCTAAAGTATTTTTGGAGGGCTTAGAAATTGTACCTAAGCATTGATCCTTATGAAAAGCAAGAACAGAGCTTGTCAGACCCAGGAGGTCTAACAAGGTCTAAAGTTTTCTGCTCATCTTGCTTATCTTTTCTGGTAAGCCTATCCATTAAAAGATGATTTCAACTGAATTTCTTGGGAATGCTTTCAGTTCCATTGTCAGGCAGGGAGGGAGGGAGGAAAGAAAGAAGGAATGAAGAAAGGATATGGTAAACCATGAATTTTACAGGCCTCCATTTGGCTAATTTAAGATACAAAATTTTTCTTTGGACTTTCAAAGAAACTTCACAAATTTCACATTGGACTTCACAAACAATGGACAAATTGATCTAATTGACAACATTTAGCTCATGGTGCAATTGTGATGTCATTATAAGGTACTATACTATATTTGGAAGGTCTACTAATATTTACAATAGCAATAGCACTTAGACTTATATACCGCTTTATAGTGCTTTACAGCCCTCTCTAAGCGGTTTACAGAGTCAACATATTGTCCCCAACAATTTGGGTCCTCATTTTACTCACCTCGGAAGGATGGAAGGCTGAGTCAACCTTGAGCCTGATTTGAACTGCCAAACTCTAGGCAGCTGGCTGCAGAAGTAGCTTGCAGTATTGCACTTTAACCACTGTGCCATAGAGGCTCCTAATTTGTTTACTTGAATTGTTATGTCATCCATCTTCTCTACGGGGTGATTCTGGGCAGCTTACAAGCAAGAAAAATGGAATTGGATTGTAAATGAAGGTTACATCCTATACCATTAATTCTTTTATACACAAAGACGAATGGCATTAACATCAGAATAATCTCTCCAGCTTTTGGTTAAGATGGAGTACTTCTCTAAATTCCTACTGAAATTACATTTATAATTTGGTTAAATGGGTTTAAAAGGTAACCTAAAATATACCAGGTTGTTTTGCCTTAAGGCTTCCTGCCTTTTGTTGACTTATAGTTTTCCCAATAATCTCAATTCTCAATGTTTCTTCTTGGTTTCTCAGTATGTTTGCTGGCACCATCTCGATTCTGTCTGCATTTCTTTCCTCTTGTTGAAATTTGCATTTGTGTTCTCAGACCCCAAAACCAGAACTTCCATCTTTAGTTGTTCACATCCCAAGCCAACAGGAAGAGCAAGAGACTTATCATTTCCCAAGTTAGCCTTTGTATCCTGTGGTTTGCTAAAGTCATATGTCAGCTTATGACTTTAACTATATGGAACCTACTTCCTCATTGGATCCCCCTATGCTTAGTGTCACATTGTTATAGGAATTGAAACAAAAAAAAAAGATGCACTGTACAGTCCAGGCTCCACTATGCTCCAGAAAGAACTGCTTTGCAAGCCAATGAACTAATTTAGAAAATGGGCTGGCATCTTTAAAAAAAAAAACTTATACCAGGCCAAGCAGACAAATAGTACTGTACAATAGCTGAAATCTGTACAAAAGATCCTCTTGTTTTATTTTTGGACAGCCTACTGGTGATAATACACACAAATCTACTGCCAAGCATTTATACTTGTGGAGACACATCGAGGTTGTTTTGTTGACACAACTAATAACACTGATGTCCTTTCCTTGTGATAGTTTGCTCTCTCACATTTTCTCTTTGTGTCTCACTGGGAATATTTGAAATGCCACCTTAGAAATACTTTGTTGTCAAGCCCAGAAAAGATGTTTACAGGTCGGCTGAATCCTCTGGGTCATGTTTATCAGAGAAAGGAAGAAGGGTTGGAAAGAAAGTCACTGGAGCATGTAACCACAGGTTTTCTCAGCTATCGCCCAAAGGCTTTATCCGAGGCCTGGAGCAGAAACTTTTAAAAGTCATGGCAGATTTTCAAAGCCTCAGCTTCGCTCAAGATTTTGCACCTCAACATATTAAACTAAAACCACACACACAAACTCTTTCATTTTCCTTTGCCTGCCACTTTTTCTCTATACGGTACACATTAAATGTGTGATATAAAATGAATAAAATAAACATTTGGGTGAAAGGGACAGCCAGCACAAGCTTTTTCTTCTTATTAATAGTTTTAGCAGCATTTTGTAAAACCGGTACAATGTAACTACAATAAAATTTAACAAGTTATTTTTTTACAGATCTTTGTGGCTATAAACATTCCATTATGGAAACAAATGAATCAATCCTGCTAAATAGTTTTAATCTGAATGTGGAAATTACAGCCAGGTTTATAGTTCTCACTGAAATTTTAAAAAATGGCTTCATTATGCTGAATCATGCCCAGTTTTATAAAAGTAAGACTCCAATCCTATACATACTCCAACAAAATTGAGTTTCAGTGCCGCTTATATCTAGTCAGCCTGTTTAAGGTTTTACCATGAGATTTTAATAATAATTTAGAAGATGGCATAGTGTTGATCATAAGTATATATTTTAAGCATAACTCTAACATTTTAAAAAATATTAGAAATAACTGGAAAAATATTCAGTGCCCATTAGCTGCAAAACTGAAACAAAACATGAAGATTAATATTAACTTATATGTTTATAATAGGAACGTGGTAGTTCAGTGGCTAAGATGCTGAGCTTGTCGATCAAAAGATTGGCAGTTCGGCAGTTCGAGTCCCTAGCACCACATAATGGAGTGAGCTCTCATTACTTGTCCCAACTTCTGCCAACCTAGCAGTTCAAAAGCATGTAAAAATGCAAGTAGAAAAATAGGGACCACTTTGATGGGAAGGTAACAGCATTCCATGTGCCTTTGGCATTTAGTTATGCCAGCCACATAACCACAGAGATGGCTTTGGACAGTGCTGGCTCTTCAGCGCTGTCCAAAGCCATCTCTGTGGTTATGTAACAGAGATGAGTACCGCCCCCTAGATCTGGAAATGACTAGTACACATGTGTGAAGGGAACCTTTACCTTTATACATTTATTTAAAAAGTGGGTCTAAAATATAAGAGAGAAATGGGGTAGCAGAAACTAAATGTAGCAACTTTTGTCAGAAAACTATAATGCTGCAAGTTGTGCTGGCTAGGAATTTTGAGGGGGGAATAATTCTATATTTACAAAATTTGTAGATAGCACTGAATCATAACAGTAGCCAGTGCACAATAAGCTAAATAGATAAAACAAAAAGGAAACATGCAACCACACACATACACACACACACAAGCCCAAATAAATTTGTTCAATCAGGTCAAATGCACAATAGAACAAAAATGTCACTACCTTGCAAAGAGAAGAGGGAGGATACTACACACATCTTGGGAAGAAACATATTCTATAGTTTGGGGTCTTCAACAGAGAAAGCTTGTATTTTGATGTTATTTCCAGAGAGTTTCAGTAGACCCTCAAGATTTTTTAACAAGATAGGCAGACTTAAGATTGACAAGACAATAGCTGATAGAAGGTTGAAATTAGACAAGTAGAGAAAGTGTCATATCAGGAAGAATTATCTACACTAACAAAATCAGCTCTCAGTGTTCATGTCACTGATTCAGTTCTTCATCATATCTAGGGTAGTTAACCCCATACACACATTAACTGAGGGAGTATTCTTTTGCCATTGCCTGTAATTGCACACATTAACATAAAAATCTTCACTAAATAAATCAAGCAACAATCGTACTTCCCTTAAGGGCAATCAAGACCCTCTGAATGGCATTGTGCTATCCATGTTTTGCTAGAGAACCACAAGCTGAGTTCTCAGTGCATCTGTTGTAATGTGGATGCAATTGGTATTTGAGGCAATTGATAACATCCCCAAACATCTACATTCATTGGAATGGGATTTTGGATATCTGCATTGCCTGAATAATGATGACAGAGACAGAAAAATCATGTAAAATGTCTATTGATTCTTGTAGTGACTATAGTGCTAACTATAGTTTAAGTGCTCTTGGAAACTTTATAATTAAAATCTATAACAAGTTTATAAGGAGATTGATGTTGGTGAAACTGGTTTCATGTGCTACAATTTCTGGTGCCATCAAAATATTGCAAATGTTGGGGAAAAGTTCATAATATATAACACACTTCTAAGCATTCATATAGCCTCCTATAAAATTATTTTAATCAAAAGATCGTAAGTACCTGCTCACTATCAATAAAAGTTGCCTACCATTGTACTAACTACAGTTGTGTGAAGAATTTGCTTATGATCTTTAACATTATTGAAACCCAATTTATGTTTCTGTGTGTATGTTAGATATATGTACACTGTTACTTCACTCCTGCAGGTCCTGGCTATATCACTGTTAGCAAAAGACAAATTTTTGGGTGCCAATCAAAATAAAATAATAGGTTTGGATTTATCCCATTTAATCAGGCAAATTTTTGAAGCTCAATGTGTAGTGTTTGTGGCTATATAATTAATTTCAAGGGCCAGTAATCTACTGTTTTGAGCTAACTCAGGACTGTATACAGAAATGATCATTCTATGACTGTGACTGTGTGTTGTGTGTGTGTTTGAAAGAGCAGGTGCTAGATTTATATCAGGCAGTGAAACTGTAGGTACTATAATAAGAAATTGAGTCTATGGCAGGTGAAAAGCATGAGACACCTCTTAAGAGACCACCAGTTCTGGAAAGCTATGACAATTGGATTTGAGATGCAGAGATAGTCAGAGTGACTGAAGAGTCAATTGAAACACAGAGAGAGAAGGAGCAGAATTTTGAGGAACAATTTATTGGGAAATAAAGTTCTTGTACAAGACTTGATGCAAGAGAATACTTATTGTGATTTGGAGAACTTCAGGGTTGCTATGGTTGATCCAGATCTTTCCTAGCATTATAAAAGGCAGAGGAATGATGCTGCAAAGTACTAGGGAACAGTAATATTCTGAATGTTTTCACTCACAATGAAAACTATCATATTTCTATCATGAAAGGAAAGGAAACGACTGTCACCATGCAAAATCAAAGATCCAGTCTTTGAAATCAAGGGATAAAATGGTTTATTTATTTTATTTATTTCTCGAATATATGCCACCCATCTTACTGTCAAGTGACTCTGGGTGGCTTACAACATCATTAAAATATCTTAAATTATAAACTATGATCAATGTGTAATTCAAAAAAAGTATTCTTTAAAATCGTTTTTTAAAATGTATAAAATGCAATTTTATCGTCCACAGGCAATTGTTGATAGGCTTGAGCTAAATCTAGCTTAGCGAAAACCAATTGAAATCAGGGCAGAAGTTGCTTTCTTTCCACAGTAACATAATAATGTATATGGGAAGCCATTTGTTCCTTCCTCCCTTTATCATGCTAAATTTCTATACTTTTAAAACTGAAAGTGATTGGAATGATGTCAATCATATTGTTGTCTTGGGCTATTCATCCCCATTGTATATGCTAAAGACATCAATAAATTACATTTTTATAAACCAAGATTGATGAAGTAGTTTATTTATGTTGTTTCTAGCACCAGCCCACCCATATGTTGGACAATACATTGGACTGTATCAAAGCAAGAGCTTGACAACCAGTGAGCTTAGACCACAAATGCTAGGAAAGAACAGCAGGAATAGAAATTGTTTGTTGGGGATACAGATTCCATTTTGTTCTTCAGCCCAAAAGCAAAATATTTTGGACAGGCTCTGGAAAAGGTACACATAAACACAAGGGAATATGCACAACAAATGTTCTTCAAGGTCCTAATCATTCTGAAAAATAATTTTTCCTTTGACGTCACCAGGTTTTTCAGAATAGAAGAGAATACTTCCACCTTTCTTTGTTTTATCTGATTGTGTCACAGGACACAACTTCTGACTAATTGTTGTGTAAGCCTAAACGTCTTGTTATATCAGAGCAGTATCAAGTGGAGAACATCCTATGCAAAGCCACCCTTGTAAGGTCTGTTTCTCTATGAAAAAAAGACCAATCTAATTGCCTAAGCTGCCCATTCTCTGGCCAAAACAGAATACAACATGACCCTACCACCTTCTTCAGAAATCCTGGGCATGCATGATTTTCACAGAAAGATACTGTCCATGGCAATTCTCAGAGGCATTATGTGGATGTGGTATTCATTTCAGCTGCTTAGTCCATCTGTCTTCAAAGCCAGGACCTATTTTTTTAAAGAACTAGAAGAGATTGTCATTCATTATTGACAATGTTAGATATCCATTTGGGGCTTTCTTAATGATTCTGGAGAATATGGGAAATCATTACTGCCATACAGTATGCAGATATTCAAAACCACAACCTATATGCTTTAATCTTAAATTCTCCTCCACAGCTGAGTCCTCTCCCTCAATAGGATATATATTATATCAACACAAGGAGTCACAAGGCACTTAATATTGTTCCCAGTTGACCATTTTCATTCCCTCACTTTAATATCCCACAGCTTACCTATGGCAGGAATTTTACTAACTCATAATGAGAGGAATGTCCATAAATGTACTGAAATTGGGTTAAGGCTCATTTGAATACCAGCTCGATTCCCTCTTTAAAAGTTTTTCAATGGACCATATCCTACATTTTAAAATTCCATTGAAGGGAATTTATCCTGAAGGATGAACCAGAATTCTTTAAAATGGCTTCAGACACCTTTGCTTGAAATCTTAAACAAAATACACTGAGAAATCTTATTTTTCATTAAGACTGATTTATGATTCAGCACAGGACTTTGAATGAAAAAAAATCCAAGAGTCAACAAAATAAAAATGAAAATTTAATTCATAAATCAGGTTTCAGCATACCATAGTAAGAAAAAGCTCTCATTACTGTTCTAGGCTTATCTCAAACTGGAACTAATTTATACAATTAGTTCTTCAATCAAATACAGCTTTATCTATTATGGTTATAATTCAATGTGGACATACACTAAGTTAGCAACTAGTAAACTTTTCTGGCTTCAGGAACAATCATGCAATTTTGTATATAGCAGGTAAACCTCAAATAATGTATTTTTTTGAGTAGCAGAAATCTCACAAGATTACAAAATTGTAATTTTGTTGTCTAACATGATATTTTATGTATGATCTTGCCAAGGTCATATGAAATCCTGTCACTTAACTTTGAAATATCATATTAGAATTCTAAAATTTTGCTATATTGTACATGGTCTTATCAATACTTTATCAAAAATATACACATAATTTTATATAGCCTGTGTACTGCTTGAGGACATTAGCAATGCTATGATGCTCACAACCATACTCTAAATACTGGACATATACTCTGGGAAATACATGCAGTTGTAGACCAGCAAAATACTGTGGACATAATATATTTAGATTTCAGCAAGGCATTCGATAAAGTAGACCACAACCTACTTCTTAGTAAGCTAGAAAAAAGTGAAATAGATAGCACCACCACTAGATGGATTCGCAACTGGCTGGCAAACTGTACTCAACGGGTAGTCCTTAATGGGTCTAAGTTACATGGAGGGAAGTAAGCAGTGGGGTGCCACAAGGTTCCGTCTTAGGCCCAGTACTCTTCAATATCTTCATTAACGACTTAGATGAGGGAATAGAAGGGGAACTTACCAAATTTGCAGATGATACTAAGCTGGCAGGAATAGCTAACACCCAAAAAGATAGGCTCAAGATCCAGATGGATCTTGACGGACTAGAACACTGGGCCATATATACTAAAATGAAATTCAGTATAGAGAAAAGTAAAGTCCTACACTTAGGCAAGAAAAACCAAAAGTACACATATAGACTGGGTGAAACCAGGCTCAATAGCAGTAACTGTGAGAGGGATCTTGGAGTCTTAGTGGACAACCAGCTAAATAGGAGCCAGCAGTGTGCAGCAGCTGCCAATAAAGCTAATGCAATCCAAAGTTGTATTAACAGAGGGATACAGTCAAGATCAAGGGAAGTACTAATACCACTCTATAAAGCCTTAGTAAGACCACACCTAGAGTACTGCATCCAGTTTTGGTCACCATATTATAAAAAAGATGTTGAGACTCTAGAAAAAGTACAGAGAAGAGCAACCAGGATGATTAGGGGACTGGAAGCTAAAACATACAATGAACGGTTGCAGGAACTGGGCTTGGCTAGTCTAGTAAAGAGAAGGACCAGGGAAGACATGATAGCAGTCTTCCAATATTTGAGGGGCTGCCACAGGGAGGAAGGGGTCAAGCTATTTTCTAAAGCTCCTGTAGGCCAGACAAGGAATAATGGATGGAAACTGAACAAGGAGAGATTGAACCTGGAAACAAGGAGAAACCTTCTGACATTGAGAACAATCAACCAATGGAACAGCTTGCCCTCGGAAGTTGTGGGAGTGCCATCACTTGAGTCTTTCAAGAAGAGATTGCACTGCCATTTGTCAGAAATGGTGTAGAGTCTCCCGCTTGGGCAGGGGGTTGGACTAGATGACCTTCAAAGTCCCTTCCAACTCTGATTATCTGTATCTGTATCTGAAACAGTCATGAGTTCTTAAGGTTTTCATCTTTGTTATAGATTTCTGGGACAGCAAAAAGATAGAAAAGTTCCTAATTTTTTTGTGTTATGGGATTGTCCACTTATGTGTTAATGCATTGATGACATTTGAAAGTTGAATAGAATGAAAGTTTACTCATTGCTTTCGATTAATGTCTTTATATTTCTGTCTGCCAGGAGAAAGCTAACAAAAAGACTGATTTTTCTTCTAGCACTGTAATAGTTTAATCAGTGCATATTCAGCCAAATAAATTGTAGCTGAAAATTCCACTGCCTTTTTTTCTCATAGGGAAGGACTTATTCAATGGCATCCCTTCCCTTCCCTTTCCCTCCCTCCCTCCCTTCCAATATCACCCATCTCACTCTGAAAAGTCAACTCTGTCTTTAATATAACTATACACAATTTTTGAGCATCATTAGAAATGCCCAGTTGTAGCAAAGAGTGAGAATCAGGAAACATGACAACTGCACGGGAGAAGTTGTGGTTTAGCACTGAGTGTAGGCTGAGACCCTGAGCCTGTTGCTGCTATGGAAACTGTTTCGCCACTTAGACAAGCTTATGTTATAAAACCACAATGTGCTGCACATCCTCTTCCTTTTCTACAGGCTTCTGAAAAAGAAAAACAGAAATACGCATAGCGAAACCACACATGTGTAACTAAGGACTCATTTGCTGCAGGTATCCTGTTTTCTGTACTTTTTCTAAATTAGTTAGTTGAAGATCAGATAATGGGGAACCTGCAGCACACAGTGAATTACAGCTAGGGATTAGAAATTAACGGTATTTTCATTTCAGTGCAGATTAGCTTCCTTTTTATTTCCCAAATGTTTGCCTGAACTGGAGCAGAGTAATATGCTCAAATCTGAATTTTCTATATTTTGTGATGTACTTCTTAAGATACAATAATGGACCTAACAATACCTGTTTTATGGAAGAATGTCTACAAAATGTTTATTTTTCAGCAAAGGGTTTAATTATAGTTTAATTACATGGATTAGGAAATATGCACATTAGTAAAATAGCATCAAAAGCTACAAAATCATGTTTGATTTTATGATACAAACAAGCAAGGCATCTTGAAAACAAGCTGAGCCAAACATAGGGTGGAAAAAAGTTAGCCTTGGTGAAACTGAAATAGACCGGGTTGACCATCCCTAGTCATGATTTCAACTTTCAATTCTGTAGTTCAGAATTACTTTAACCTTGGCACATATCCATATGTTGGGCCAGAGCTTTGATCTTCAACTTCTGATGTCTTCTTTCTTTATTATGTCCAATGAGTTTCATTCCTAATAAACTCTGCAGAAACATCTAAACTAGTTTTTAAAAGTATATTAATATTTTTAGTGAAGGCTTTGTTATTTGTGTTTATATAGTATATAAAGGCATTCTATTAATAACTTTAAATGGTTTTATCTTAATTAAAAACAGAGGTGGTATTCAGCAGGTTCTGACCAGTTCTGGAGAACCGGTAGCAGAATTTTTGAGTTGTTCAGAGAACTGGCAAATACCACCTCTGACTGGCCCCACCCCCATCTATTCCTCTGCCTTCTGAATCCCAGCTGATTGGCTGAGTCTTCTTTTGTTGCCCTGCACAGGAGAAAGGAGCTGGAAAGCAGGTTAGTGGGGTGGGAAGGGAATGGGGATTTGGCAGTAACCTTTCCCTGGAGTGGGATGGGAATTGAGATTTTAAAATATCCTTCCACTGCCATGCCCACCAAACCATGCCCACCAAACCATGCCACATTCACTAAGC
The DNA here is from genome assembly GCA_033807585.1 of Hydrophis major. NCBI lineage: Eukaryota > Metazoa > Chordata > Lepidosauria > Squamata > Elapidae > Hydrophis > Hydrophis major. The sequence goes on from CM066330.1 coordinate 147,079,032, forward strand.
CACATCCACAGAACTGGTAGTAAAACAATTTGAATCCCACCACTGATTAAAATTCAAACTTATCCATACTGGTTGAGTATGTGGCTCCCAGTCTGATCTCCTTTTCAGAGGTTTCCAGGATATGGTCAAAAAAAGGCAAGATGGAGGCTGTGAGGGTATGGTCTACTGCTGCTGTGATAGAGTGTCACATTCAAAACAGGCAGAACATGCAATCATGGTTGTCTTCTTGACTTTTTAACCTTGCCCTGCATGTTAAAATAATGAAGCAAGAAAGGAAAATGCGACTGTTTTGCAGATGGAGAAAGTGTACAAAAAGGCTTTACTTCTTAAATCAGGGGTGTCAAACTGGCGGCCCACAGGCTGGATGCGTTATGCACAAGCCATACCTACTCCAGCTCCGTGAAGGGGGGAAAAAGTCACAATACTTTATGTGATGACAATGTGACACACGAGTTTGACGCCCATGTCTTAGATCAATATGCTTGAACTCATATCACTGTAGACCAGGTGTGATCTCTTGTTTGACTTAGAATTCAGATTATATCTGACTTCCGCTCAGCAAAACCTGATCTCACACTCACATATTTAGCAAATCAGTCTTTGGTTGAATGAGCTTGCTAGCAATGTATGCTATAAGCCAATATTTACAAAGCAATTGCAATATTCATAGATTCTCCTGACCAAGTCAAACATATTTTGTCTCCTTGTGATGTAAGAACACTGCTTGAATTCGCTGGACCATTCCATGACATGTCACTCAATGTTTTCTCTCCAGTTGCTACATTCATTTGATTGGCAATGGTTTGTGCAAGACTAGCCTTTGAATCTAGCAGTTTCATCACACTCTTCCTTTAAAGCAAAATGCAACAACAAAATGATTAATGTTTAACTTAGTTCTTTATATCAGCTCTCTCTAGCTTCCATCCATTTTCCCTCAGAATTTGTAATGATAAGCGAAGGAGATCTTGGGAGAATGGGCAAAGAAATGCTGCCTGGGGCGTGATCAATAAGAGACAGCTTAGAACAAGAGGCTCAAAAGAGACCCTCCTTAGCTTCTCAGACTGTAAAAGAGAGGGATGTCAAACTCGCATCATCATGGCATCATCATGTGACATATAACTTTTTCTTTCTTCGCTAAACTGGGCCTGGGTGTGGCCAGAGTGTGATACATCCATCCTGCAGACCTTGAGTGTGATAGACCTGGTAAAACAGATGGAGACAGAATTATGCTATCAGAGTTACAATGTTCTGTTACTGTAGCTTTACAATAAAGTAGAATTAGCTCATGTGGTCATAATTCTTGTCTGATCTGCCTAATAAGGTTGGCAGATATGACTTCAGTTTGGATATCTAGCAGGAGTGTCAAACTGGTGGTCTGCAGGCCGGATGCATCACATGCAGGCCACACCCATGCCAGCTCCGCAAAGTAAAAAAACATCACGATACATCACATGATAGCAACGTGATGCCATGAGTTTGACAGCCATGGTCTAAGACATCGAAAATAGATATACTGTACAGACTCATTTGGAAGTAATCAGAGAAGGGTTTACTTCTCAGTAAGCTTGCATAAGATTCTTGTTTTTATAATAGATTTGATTGTTGGAAACTCTGTTTAATCATCTTCCATGATGCTGGGCTGCCTGGATAAGCTATTATCAGTGCATTAGCATTCTACATGCATGCTTGGTGTCTGACATATAGGCACATACTACCATACAGTGTGGGATACATCAGTGACAATCCTTTCCCCCTCTTGAAATCTCCCCCTTGAAATTTATTTTGTATATGTTTCAAAAGTTTGAAACTCTTTCCAGTTTTGGAGGATTTGCTTCTGTGAACTGCAGAAAGGTTATTTTCTGGCCTCTGAGGTTTATAGCCATTAGATTATCTTGTATGAAAGATCCTTCATTTATGTCACTGGCAGCCATCTTTTTCTATTTAAGAAAGGTTTAGTACCTTGTAGAAGGCAGACCACACACAGGCTGGAAAAATTAGAACCAACCTTTGCTGATGGTCACCTGGATTTTTGTAACCCAAATCTGTTGTGACTACTTGTAGGGGCAACTGAAGTTTCTAAGGTAGTGACTTAAAACAAAAAACTGTGGGCCTCAGATGATCAAATATCAGTAAAACATTTTTTTTATCAAAAACATGCCCAAAGTTAGCAATGTTTTCTTACAAATATTATATTTATGTTGAAGTTCCAATCATATAAGCTTCCCTAAACCCTTGTGAACTGTGTAAAATATAATTAACTATCTAGATGTGATCACAGCCATAGGGTTTTTACATCTTGCTCTTTTAAAATCAGCTCTCTTCATCAATTGCCTGGGTGGCTCATAGCAACCTTGTTATAGTGAAACTGATTTCTACCACAGAGTTTGTTAGAGTTTATTATGTTATGGTGCCATCTACTGATTTCTTGTTAAATGCTTTTTAAAAACTCATGAATGAGCAAAGATAGCAAAAAGAATAACCTGATGACTGTCCTCTAGTTACTGTACCTTTCACAGCATAATGGTACATAAGTATTAATAAACTTTCTATTCCATCACAGATAATACATAAATCTTACTTATATGCATGTGTGGATGTATATACACAATACACAAATGTATCACTTATATTCCCACTCTGCCTCTGTCTTTCTATGTGGCTACTTTATCTTGTATCTGGCAGTATCTGTGTGGTCAGTTGATTGGGCTGGACTCATCTCTCATACTAAATCATAATTTGGTTTGTTTGTTTCAGGTTTAACATATAGCATGAGCCCAGTCAACCTTGGTTTGTAGCTTGTGAGTTATGCTTTATTGTGATCTTATGAACAGTGGTGGGACTCAATTTTTTTAATACCGGTTCTGTGGGTGCGGCTTGATGGGCATGGCAGGGGAAGGATACTGTAAAATCTCTAGTCAGAGGTGGTATTTGCCGGTTTTCTGAACTACTCAAAATTTCTGCTACCAGTTCTCCAGAATTGATCAGAACCTGCTGAATACCACCTCTGACCAAGCCTCTTTTGTAGTAGTCATTGAACAAATATGGTGGTTGTTAAGTAAATACATTGTTTGCTTTGGGGCAGTTTTTACTGGTAACTGGAAGTAAACATCATAAACATCAACTTCCAGCAAAAATGTCATAAATCACAGTCACAAAATTGCAGGGCCCTGCAAACAGCTGTAAATGCAGGTGAACATCCAAAATGTGCTCATGTGACCCCTGAATGGGGCTGACACTGGAACTTTGAATCCAGGACAGAAGTAGACATTTCAGGGTCTGTCATAACTTCAAATGATTAATTGATCAGTTGTAAATTGAAGATTATCGATAGTACAATGAGCATATCAGTCTCTGTAGGTAACTTGTGGATATCCGTCGTGTATACAATCTATGTTTGTATGAGTACCTACCATATTTTTTGGTGTATAAGATGCACTCCCCCCCCCAAAAAAAAGTGGGTGGAAATGTCTGTGCATCTTATACAGAGAATGTTGCCGAAGCTCCACCCACCCATTGACCCCCCACCCTTCGGCCTCTGCCTCCCAGCAATTAGCGCCCTTTCAGCAAACAGCAAACAGCCTGGTCAGTTTCAGCACAGACTGATTTAGCATTATCATTGTTGATTGGATCTGCCTCCCGGAATACTGACAATCAGCTGTTCCAGTCACCATCACCTATTGCCGCCTCCGCGTGCCCCATTTTTGGCCTTCGCGCATCCCATTTTTCAGACTTCATGTGTCTCAAGGGATGCGCGGAGGCCAAAACCAGGGTGCACGAAGGCCGAAAACGGGGCACACAGAGGCTGAAAATGGGGGAAGTAATAGACGGTGGTGATCCCTACAGACTAAATCAGGATGTGCTGAAGCTGACCAGGCTGTTTGCTGTTTGCTGAAAGGAGGCATGTTGCTGGCAGGCAGAGGCAGATTTTTTTCCCCCTTGTTTTCCTCCTCCAAAACTAGGTGCATCTCAGTGGTGGTATTCTATGGTTTGGCCTGTCACCCACCAATGAGCAGCAGAGACCGAACCGGTTCTCTCTGCCGCTCTGCTGTTGGGCCCACCCCCCTGCCTGGGCTCCCATACCCACCTTTATTCCCTGCTTTTGAAGTGCAACTGCATTGCGCAACACAGTAGAGTGCTGTGCGCAGCTGCTGAAGCGACCAGGAGAGTGCAGACTTGCAAGTGGTGAGTTGGAACGCCTCTGCACCTGTGCAAAGTACATGTTTGGTGCATGCATGCATGCAAAGTGTGCGTACATGCACAAAGTGCGCCCACCAAGCCATGCCCACCAAACCAGTGGTGAAACTTTTTAAATTCCACCACCAGTGCGTCTTATAGTTCAGAGAGTCTTATAGTCCGAAAAATACAGTATATACTCACATATTTTTCTTTCCTTACATTCAGGAAACTAAAAACAGTTGATTAAATTACAGGACTGACAGAGATCTTCCTAAATGTGAGATAAGAAGTCCTAAGTAAGGGACTTATTTTCCCCAGGAACCCACAAATGAATCCAGTTGTGAACAATCTCAAAACCTTGAGCCTGAACCAGTGTAGGTTTTGTTTTGCTAGGCTGTTAATTCGCTGTAGTGTTCCATTTAACTTATGTTTAAAATTTTTATTGTCTATTTTAAGTTTTGTTAGCCTCCATCTTTTTTAAAAAAAAAGAAAACCAAGATGGAAATCAATTTATCAAAATAATAAATCAAATTATATATCTGATATTAACACAGTTGAGAAAGTCCAGAAATATTTCACAAGAAGAGTTCTCCACTCTTCTACTCATTGCAAAATATCTTATGCCACCAGACTTGAAATTCTAGACCTAGAAAACCTAGAACTACTCCGCCTTCGGTCTGATCTAAGTATAGTATATAAAATCATACACTGTGTTAGGGATAACATTGTATACCCTAACTGGTTTAGGTAAATAATAATATGTTATCATGGTTTATAAGTTAAAGTGTCTGCAACTTTAACTATGGGAAAGTAATTAAGGGAGTGGTTGTGAAAGCACTTTAAAAGAAGCAAGACTGCAGCTTGCTCTCTCTCTGGCTTTGATGATCCCTGATTACTGCTTGGAATCAAGACTGCATTGCTCAAACGGGAGAGAAACAAAGGACTGATTTGTAAGTGAACTGACATAGGATACTCTGCACGGACTTTGCTAACTGAATATCCTTGAATGGACTGACTAAATGATACATGACTATTGGACTGTTATTTTGACTATGCTATGAACTCATAATGGAATAAACTATATTTTTGATAGCACAAGCGTATCTGTTATTTTTACTGTATGTTAATAAACATACAAGCTTAGCTCACTCATTTATCTGTGTGCCTATCTGACTAACGCTGCACATTCTGTTTAGCTTGTCTCCCTAACCCTGGTTGGGGAAACCAGGCTTAACACTCTGCAATGTCCTACCTATTCCATATTCAGAGACTTGAAAGCCCACATTCCTATTGGTCCATTGCAACCGCTACCTGATTGGACAGCCAGGGCATTTGTGATTGGCTCGCTAAAAGTCTGCCACAATTGGTTGAAACCAAGCACGGGAGACTTGAAGCAGCATCATTGGCCACCAAGCCACGGCCAGCTCTATAAAAGAGCCACCGCAGCTACTAGTTTTTCAGACTTGTTTCTGCCGATAAAGAGCTGTTGTTACTGAACTGAAGTCTCTCGTCTTTATGAGCCCGACCTTCCGAACATAACGCTACCTGTCAATGAATACTTCCGCTTCAACCATAACAACACAAGAGCAAACAATAGATACAAACTCAAAGTTAATTGCACCAAACTTGATTGCAGGAAATACATTTTCAGCAACAGAGTGGTCAATGTGTGGAATACTCTGCCTGACTCTGTGGTTTCTTCCCCAAGCCCCAAAAACTTTAACTTTAGACTGTCTACTATTGACTTCACCCCTTTCCTAAGAGGTCTGTAGGGGGCGTGCATAAGTGCACCAACATGTCTACTGTCCCTGTCCTATTGTTTCTTTTATTTTTCTTATATGTATCCATGTATTCATAACTATGTTTTTACTTATACCTATTATCTTGTAAGCAAATTGACAAAAATAAACAAATAAAAATAAATAAATACATTATTACACAAGAGATAGGAAGGGACCTATCAACCAGTTAAAATATTCCTTCAAAACAAACTGGTAATAAATCAGTAAATAAACAGTTTATTATACTGTAAGTAATAAACTTTTCAAAACTGCTTATGCTGGATGAGGTGGGCACCCTTTATTTCATATTGATAAACCTATGTTAGTTTTTTTTTAAATGTACAGACAGAGCTGGACTTGGTTCCCCAAAAACTCCGAAAGGTATTGTTGGAAGAAATATCCTTCTGGGTTCAGTTCCAAGTGGGAAAGAAAGACACTGGAAATATGGTGACTGCTTGGAAAGATGGTTTAATGGTGGACAGGATCACATGTCTTGGAGCTCCAAATCATCCAAAAGGATGATTACATACTTCAAGATGTTGGGTGAAGGAAAAGAAAAGGGGCAAGATGCTGAGAGACCCTTGGTTTTATGCCCTCTGTTGGGATTTGAATTTGAGCTTGTATTCTGATTGGTTGTCAAACTCCCATGGGGCCATGCAGGGGCAACTCTTTAGGCTGTCCTGAGTCCCAGGCTTGGTTGAGCCTTGCTGGATGATATAATGAAAGGGCTTTGGGATCTGTATTATGGCTCTGCCTGAAGGAGGTAGATCTTTGTTATGTAGAGTTAATGCCCCATTAACAAAGGTAGAGGGGAGCTGAGTTTCTGCCTCTTTAAGTTCTCTTTTAGAGGAAATATTCTGCCTTTTTAGTGTTTCCTAAAATATTTCATTTTCCTAGGAGAGGGATGGGTTTTAACTGCCAACAGTACTATGTTAGATTGAGGTCTGCTTATGTTAGAGTTCATTTATTGAATCACAGAGTCTCTAGTCTGAGGGCATGTCATATTAACAATTATGACTCTCTCCAAGAATTTGAAGGAAGGTATGCAGCTGTTGTATGAAAGGTATAATGTCATCTTGCATGTCATATCATCATCATGAAATAATGAGGATTATGTAGAATACATCATTTGAATTACATTTGATGTAGTAAAATATGCCAATACTGAATACTGGGCAGTTATATTTAGCCACGTGACAAGTACAGATTTCAAATAAAAAATAAATACATTTTGTCCCATAAAGCATTTTTCTTTCTTGTTAAAAAAAAAATGTCAATCCTCTACTGGTAAAATATCTGGACCTTTTTTTTTCATACTACAATGTATTCAAGTCTCCTTTTTCCTCCTTCTTAGGCCGAACGACAGCACCACAAACAACATCTATTATGAAAGCAACAAATGGTAAGTAATATGTGTATTTAATTTGTTTTTGTGAAAACTTGGTTTTTCATGGGATATGATCTTATGCCACAATAGCCATTCATCAGCAACATCCTCGTGAGTACAACCTTGTTAAGAAATGAGGGCAATAGGGGTGGAGATGTATCATTACAGCTTTGGAATCAAGTTGCTATAAAGTGACCCAAAATAGAAGAGGGCTTGCATTCTATCCTTATATAATTGATTTTACATTATTCAATGGTATTAATCTTTCAGCAGCGTGGTGGCCTAGCTGCTCACAATCGGGAAGCTGAGAGTTTGGTCCGAGGCAGAGGCAGATGTTTCTCTATGAGGGCACAAAGACAAAATATCTGCTGTGAACTCTGTGTAGCATCAGGAAGGGCATCTGGCCAGTAAACACTCAGCCTAATTCAGTTGCCCTGACTCCATCCTGAGGCAAAGAATTACAGGGTTGTAAAAAGAAAAAAAGGGTACTGACCTCTAATGGTTAGTAACATTATACTCTTCTCTGTACATTTTTGAGAAATATTGGTTTAGTTTGTTTTCCCTGGTGTTGTTAATTTAATTCTGTTGCAGTACCTATGGGGTTATCTATACCTGTTTTCCCTGTTGTTGTTAATTTAATTCTGTCGGTAGTACCTATGGGTTTATCTACACTACCCAGTTGTCCCATTGCCAAAATAGGAAGACAAAAATAGACAATGCTATCCTCTATGGATTTCTGACTTATAAAAGCAACTTCCAAGATGAGATTTGCTATGCTGTCCCTGAAAGACACTTTTCTATCTTATGTGACCTCAAGTGTTCTTATCTATTTAAACTAGTTTATTGCCTTGGTGTATAAGTGTGTACACAAATGTACACTCACATACACTTATACACAACAGTGTAGATATTTGTGTGTGTTTTTTTGCATGCATGTGAGCTCCAGAAGACCCACCCACAGAAGAGAAAATAATTCACAATTGTTTTTGGGAGAGAGAATAATGGCAAAGCACAGCAGCAGAGAGCTTGTCAAATAGAGGATGTGGTAGCTTATCATTTGATACCTTGCCTATCTTGCAAATTGTTGGAAGAGTGTCTCAGTCTGGATAAGATTTTCATAAAATCATTTCATCAAATTTGCATGAGCCCAGTACAGAAGCAACTGAAATGTGTGGATATGCTTATGTTTGCATCTTATACTTTTACTGGTTTTGTAAACCGCACTCAGAAATGTGGTTACTGGATCATATGCTAACAGTATACATCAGGGGTGTCAAACTAAAGGCCTGCAGGCCAGATCCAGCACACGGGATGCTTCAATCTGGCCTGCGGGACCTATCTGGTGATATCAAAGCATTGGCCCTCAGTGCCTCTGCTGCCAAAAATAGGCCAAAATCGGGCTATGAGGGACCCCCCCCCACGGCCCAGTTTTTGCCTCCACCGCCTCCAGCAGCACTCTGCCAGTCAAAAATGGCCACGCGGGGCCTTGGGAGGCCTATTTTCAGCTGGCAGAATACTGCTGGAGGCAGTGGAGTCTGAAAATGAGGTGCAGGGGCGGGGTCCATGCACAGGTCCCATGTCCCATTTTGGCCCATAAAGTGCTGCAGGAGGTGACCATCCCATCAACCTCTGCTCCCCGCCCCCATCAGCCCATGGAGGAGAACTACAATGCTGATCCAGCCCTTGAAGAAAGTTTGACACCCCTGGTATAAATGAACTGTGTCTTTTCCCTCTGATATATGTTTAACCAAGAGGCAAACACTGAAAATTGTTCAAATTTTTTTTACTAGCCTTTTGGGGTGATTCCTGTGACTTTCTGATCAGTGAAGCTAGTTTTATTTTAATTTAATATATTTGATATACTGCAACTTCCAGGAAGTTTAATAACAATATAATTGAAGAATTAGAAGGGTTAAAAGTGCTAAAAATGTGCATTGTGGCTACAGTAAACTTTATCAGGAAATCAGTGTTGTATTCTTCTAAAGTGTAATTGTATTGAAACGTTAAACTGCCTTTAATACAGGCAGAATTGCTAAATTTAAGGATGGAAGTGATAGTAAAGTAACAAAATGAAGAATGGGTGAGTAGACCAGCGTTTTGCCTCTGAGAAATAGTCTCAGGTTATTACAGGTAGCCCTTGACTTACAACCACAATGGATCCCAAACTTTCTGTCGTTAATGTGAGACATTTGTTAAGTGAGTTTTGCCCCATTTTACAACCTTTTTTGCTGCAGTTATTAAGTGAATTACTGAAGTAGATAAGTTAGTAACCCATTCGTTAAGTGAATCTGGCTTTCCCATTGACTTTGCTTCTCAGAAGGTCCCAGAAGGTGATCACATGCATTTGAATTTTGATCACACGATCATGGAATTGTCATAACTATGAAAAACAGTCATAGGTTACTTTATTTAGTGCCATTGTAACTTTGAATGGCCATTAAATGAACTGTTGTAAATCGAGGACTACCTGTACTGTGTTTCATACATTTCTGAGTGAACCAAATCAATTTGTGGGGAATTTTGTTTTAATCTGTGTACAATAATGCTGATTTTTTCCCCATTCCTTATCTGCCCTCCATAGGAAAAGCAACTCCTGACTTTTCATTGACTCCTTCACGCACCACTCCATTCTCACCTGCAAGCACCTTTGAAGCAAAGCCTGGTTCTCCAACCAACGAAACAGTGCCTCCTCCTGTTTCTCAGGCTGTTAATTTTACTGAAACCTCTCTTACCAAAGAGAGTTTGGCTTTCACTGCTACGTCTGCTTCCCTCACTATCTCAGGTTTGCTTTAGCAATTCAGGCATAAGGAAACTGAGCTAAACCGAGAATTTCAGGTCCTAAGGCCTTGTAAATATTGTCTGTTTGAAATGGGAAAGCTCTGTGTCTATGTTGCAAAAGCTGAACTCCTGGAAGCATTTTATTGGGGCTCTTGATTATGCTAAGTTGCAATGCAAGAATGAAGGTAATGGTGATCGCTCTGCTCTGTCTGGAATGGTCAGTCTCTATATTAGCTTCCCCCAATCTGGCGCCTTTCAGATGTTTTGGACCAGGGCTGTCAAACCTGCAGCCTGCAGACCAGATGTGTCACCTGGTGGCCACCCCCATGCCTGGTTTAGCAAAGGGGAAAAAAGTTGTGTTACATTACGCGATGAAGCAAGTTTGACCCCCCTGTGTTAGACCCATAGCTCTCCAAATTCCCACAGACTGGGATTGGAATACTGGGGATGCTGGGAACGACTTCTCTGAACCCCTCTGGATGGCATCAGGTTAGCAAAGGTTGTTTATGTATGTAGCTAGACAATGAAGTGGGAAATGAGAGAGCAGTTCTTTCTGTAGTGTCTGAGAGGTAAATACAGGGAAAAGTGCTGAAGGAGATGTATCTCATCAAGGTACAAGCTGGCCTGAGGTCTACTTTGTTTTATGCACCAGCAAAGGCTGAACCTCTAGGGAGCCTGCAGCTAGGATATTCAGAACTACTTCCTCCTCCTGCTGCTGAAAATTTTGAGATTCCGGAATGTTAACACCATTTGCTTAGTGTGGCAATAAGTGAAACAATTAGTGGGACTCCTGTGCTATGACTATGCCCTGAAATAATCAGATAATCAGATGCTTGGGCCAAGGTGCAACATTATGTATATGAGTCAGAGTGAGATGGATGGTATCTAAATTTGACAAATAAATCTAATGTTATAAAATATTCATGCATCTCTGTTCGTATGCACGCACATACATACACACACACCATTTTTGTGTGCCAGGTAGACATTTTCCATTTTATGAGTTCACATAGAATTAACATGTTGAAAGTCAACCTCTATTTGTTTTTGGGATTATGTTTCCTACAAGATGAGGCATAAGTTATAGGACATCGATCATCTGAATGATGTAACATCTTTCTTTTTTTTGCAAAATTGCAAGAGAGCAATATTTCAACCAATTTTGTACTTGCCAAAGCTTGGCAAGTCCCTTTGACTTTAGTGAGACTTACTTTCAGATAAGTACACATCACACCTTGCTCAACCTGAGCATTCTTCTGATGTGCTGGACTCCAGCTCCCAGGATGTTTACTAATCTATCTTTAACAATGCGGGCTGTGGCAATTAGGAGAGCTGGTCCAGTTTATCTGGAGAGCCTCACATTGGGAAAGGATAGCATATAAAACTGCTGTTTGATTAAGTTGTGACATTCTGATAGGCAAATTATTTTTTTGGGCTCTGACCATGGAAAGCAGGACCTCTCAATCTATGGATTGAACCCCTGGAAGTTTCAAGTAACATGTGTGTGTATATTTGCATACGTATGTATGCGAGTTGAAAAACTTGAATTGAATTGATATGGGTTGCACAGTTCTGCTTATGTTTCAGTGTAAAAACATTATAGCATTTAAATATCTTTTCTAATATCTTCATGACTGCTCTATTAAGTTTGTGACATTTTTTTTAATAGCTTCCTCCTTTATAGCAAGTCATGGGGTAAAAAAAAAAAAGACTAATTTTACCCTAATCTGATTACCATTATGACAGATCATTGTTCATCATGACCCCTGATGCAACAACTGAAAGTTGTCATAATCTCCAATTAAGTAGGGGAAGGATTTCACCTTAAATTAACATTAGTTGTAGGCATGTTTGTTCAGAATGTAAGCTCTGTTATTGTGCAATAGATTGAGTGTATAATGGGTAGTTCTAATTTTTTCCTTTAATTATATTTTTCTATTTTTGATTTGCAAAAGCAACACCACACATTTTCTTTCCTTTCAGCTTTAAAACTGTTTCCCTAGATGGGAAATATATTAGCAGTTATTTCTGGATGTGATGCTAACGTTTTGTTTATTTCTTGACAGATGATGAGAATACTTTCTTTACTCCAACCACTGGCACTGCAACAAGCATCTTTTCAGGTCTCCCAAACACCACCTCAATAGGTGACAAACTTGCACCTATTTACTTACTGCACATGCAAAGTTTTGAATACAAACCACAATTTAAAATTAAAGTGTGGTTTGATCCTATGAACGTTTGTTGAAAATGTTTTCCTATAGAAGTCAACTGAATTGAATAGGGATTATGTAAAAACTGTTTCTGAATCCTGCATTCAGCCCTATAATCTGAATGAAGAGCTAAAATTCATAAAGTACTTGATTCAGGGGTTGATGTTGTTTTGTCTCTTTGTTGTGTTGACTTCTGGACAGATCACTGGAGCTCGCTTGGCAAGATTGGCAGTAGTGGTTTGCCTTTGCCTTTTTCTTAGGGTAGTGAGAGAGTGACTGGCCCAAGGCCACTCAGTTGGCTTTGTGGCAAGGCAAGACTAGAACCCTTGGTTTTTGATTTCTAGATTGGTGCCTCAACTACCACATCAAGCAAAACATCTTCAAGGAAAAACAAAATATTAAGGTTGCTCTCCCCTTTTCAAGTTCCCATCCTAAAAAAAAAACCAAAAAAAAAAAAACCAAAACCCTCTCTTCTGACAAATCAACTAGGCCAGATCCTTGCAGTTTGTTTTATTGTACTGGATGAAGAGATACCCATGTATGTATCTCCAAAAACATGAAGGAGCATTGTGACAATCCAAACCTATGATTACTCTAATAACAGTATTGCATTTCTGCATGATTGCTCTATGGGTCTCAACTGAGTACACAGACAACTATAACATAAAGCATCAATTAAAAACTGTGAGCTTTACAAGCTTCCAAATATGTTTCAAGTAGAGTTTTAAGATTGGAGGTTGGAGTAATGCAACTCAATCTTCAATTAGCTTGAGCAATGTTTTCATAGGATGATCTAATCCTATTGCTGCTTTTAAATCGACAGCAGTCAGTGGAAGAGGCTTGTTGAGTATAAAATGCTTCACTATGGTGTACCCTTCAAGTTGCTGTGATCTGTGACATAAAAATTCTCAAATGGCACACTGTAGATGTAATGTTGAATCACAGCTGGAGATGAATGGAGCTTTGCAGTATATTGGAATCTGCTGGTACAGCATACATTTCCCACCAAATTAGCAGATTACTCCCAATCACCAACTAAAGATCATAGAGCATTGTGATATTCTGATGTCTGCCTTCCACTGTAATAAAAGGAGGTTTGGCAAGTGGAATGTTGTTGCCTCATGTGGCAAGGACTGCAGAAAGCAACAACTATGTTCCACTGTGCCTCAACTTTAATGAAGTTTCCGAGCACGTTTAATTTCCTCCCTGTTGAAAAACTTTCTGGAAAAAAAGAGAAACCTATTATTTATTATCTGGCTCCCATTCAATGTTGCATGCCAGGTAACTAAATTCTGGTCAGCTCTGCTGCATGTTTGGCAAAAGGCTCCCTAAAATTTGCATAAGGCTAGGTTGCAATATGGTTACTCTTGATAAGCTTATTTGCGTAGCGTATTGGGCAATTACCCAGTTGTAGGAAGTCCTTGACTTAATGAAAATTTGTTTAACAACAGTTCAAAATTACAACAGTCTCATAAAAAGCGACTTATGACAAGCACCACATTTATGACTATTGCACCCTCCCCTGCAGTCACATGACCATAATTTGGCCGCTTGGCAACTGACTCACTTTGTAACCAGTTGCAATGTCTGTAGTCATGTGACTGCAATATACAAACTTTGTGTTTTTGCCAGTTTCTTATCAAATACGGCACAAAATCCCCCTTGAGGAAGCTGTGACCAGTGGTGGGATTTAGCCAGTTCGCACAACTTCGGGAGAACCAGTTGTTAAGTTTCTGAGCAGTTTGGTGAACTGGTTGTTGGAATAAATCATTAGGGCAGAGAACCAGTTGTTAAATTATTTGAATTACCACTGGCTGTGATCATGTGATTCTTTTCACAAGACCCTAACAATTTCATAAACTGGGTTTGCTCACAGGCTGACTCAATTTGATAGTAGTGACTTAAACAGACATTCCATTCCTAATTCTAGTGGTAAACTGAAGATTACCTGCATTTAGTTTAACCACTGTGAAGCTGTTAAAAACTCTGCAACTGATTGGAGCAGTCCAACTAACTTTATCCAATATAAGGGTTTGGGGCTGTCTGATACAACCAAGAGTTACTGAGTTAACTCAACTGAAACCTCAGAGATAGATTGTATTCTGAAATTAAGCTGTGCTTGATGTCTGCTGAGGTCTGATGTCATTAATGGGGCAACACATTTCAGCACAGTTTGTGAGCCACTTCCTAAAAATATAGCAAGATGCTGAATATCCAATTATTGTTTTCATGAAATTATGAAATAATTCTATTAAGCAATGCAACATATTATGTAATCTTCATCCTCTCAACCAGAACACAATGAAATGTACATAAATATGTAAATCCAAAAATATTAATATTAAATCAAATGCTTTTTTCCCCTCTTAGAGGCATTTGCTACAAATGACTTTCTCTTACTTTTATTTTTTTTTCTTTGCAGATACACAAAACCTTTGTGGTAAGTTTTTAATTTCCCCCCCCCCCCCACCAGAAGATGGAATATAATAACCATTTGAATAAGAAGCTCCATCAGTTTGAAAGGCTGTCTCCACAGTTCTTTTGTATATTCTTGTACCATCAAAATATACACATACACATGCCATATAAATTATTGTACCTTTAACGAAAAATAGAAGAGCTTTTGCTAAACAACTGCGTTACTAACTTAACAATCGCAATGATTCACTTCATGACTGTGGCAAGAAAAGTCATAAAATGGGGCAAAACTCACTTCCAAATGTCTCACTTAGCAATGTAAATTTTGGACCTAATTGTGGTTGTAAGTGGAGGACTACTTATAGGCTGCTTAATATAAACTTGGCAGTTTTAAGACTTGTGACTTCAACTCCCAGAATTCTAGGAGTTGAAGTCCACAAGTCTTAAAGTTGCCAAGTTTGGAGAGCTCTGGTTTAATAGGTAGCTTTCCAGCTATATATACAGAATGACATCAGCCTTCTGAGGACTCCCAGCTTTTCTCCTCCTTTCTATCAAACTCCAAGAAAACCACTGCAGTTGGTAGTGTCCAGTATTGCCTTCTCAAGAATGGGATTGATGATAAAGGAGATAACCAGATGGACAAATTATCGTGTGCTACAAATAGTGCAAACTGGTGCAAGAAGTGCACACTGTTTCAAAAATGTTTAGCCAACCTCCTGATGAGTGCAAAGAGCAGGGATCATATGATGCATCTACAGAAAGATCTGTGCAAGCTGCTAGTCAGCCACGAAGCACAATTTAAAGCAGAGGTCTCATTCTCGCAGCCCACGGGCCAATTGTGGCCCACAAGATAATATCCTGTGGCCCCCACCGTGATATGAAAGTATAATATTAGTGCGTTCTCCATGAGTCGCTAACTGGCTAAACACTTCTATGTGCAGCCCAGCCTCACCCAGCCTCTGCCTCCAGCGGCCCCCAGGTAAATTGTGTTTGAGACCCCTGATTTAAAGTGTCTACAGAGATTCTCAATCATCCAGATCATAGTTGTCCTATAGGTTCTTTTCAAAAGGCTACTGGACTTTGTTTTTGGGGTTTTCCAAGAAAAAACAGCAAAGAAAATCCAGTTGTATTTTGAAAAGTACCTTTGGGAGACAATTTAAAATTTTGGTGTTGACCAGTGGTGCGATTCAGCTGGTGTAACAACCAGTTTGATGAGCACGCATGCGCCAAACATGGTTTTTTAAAAGCCCATTTTCAGCTCTAATACTTACCTTCTACTGCAGCCCCTGTGCATAAAACAGCTGTGATGCGGAAAACTGTTCTGCCATGCGAAACAGCTGTGCTCTAAAACAATAAAATAAAACACAGGAAAGAGCAGGGCTGGGCGGGCTGGGCCAAATGCTCACTGGAACTACCGGTTCACCCGAACCAGTCCAAACTGGTAGAATCCCATCCTTGATGTTGACTCTAGAGCCATAAATGCCTGAGGGACTGAATAATTGAAGGACTTCATTGCCTGCTATGAAGAAGATGGTTGCTCAAATCAGCAGAATAGATCCTTTCAGAAGAAGCTCTGGTATTAGGTACTTCTTTCCGCTTGTGGCTCCCAAGTTACTGAAGATTTTCCCCAGGAATGTCTGCTTAAATAAAGGTGATCTCTGGATAAGCCACATTTGACAATGTCACTCTAATAGCATCAACTTCGAACTAGGGCAGTGTTTCTGAACCTTGACAAGTTTAAACTGTCTGGACTACAATGGCCAGAATTAATTCTCAGCTAAACATACTGGGGAATTCTGGGTTCTGAGTTGAAGTCCAGACCTCTTAAAAATAGCCAAAGTTAAAAAACACTGTTCTAGAGTGAAAATGTTGCTGAACTACCACTCTATCCTCTACTAGGATGGAGTATTAAAACTATGTGAGGTAAGTGCCTTTTTGTTTGAGAATGAAAATATCCAGATAAAGTCATTTGGAAGCATAATTTGTGACTTTGGTCTGTTAGCCTCTGTTGAAGTCAAGGATATGTTGTATGGTCTCAGAGATAGCTTTGTCCCATCATTGTTAATGCTTGAACTGATAGGCTGCAAGGGGTGGGGTGGGGAGAATGGCTATGTTTTTTTTCTCCCAAAGAATTAAATCTATCTATAAGAACTAATTGGGTCAAATTTCCATAATTTATTTTTAATCACTATTTTAAGCGGTATAGGAAAACCTAATCCAGATTGAGTAAATACATCAAGGATCTTGAAGAATGATTTGAGGTGGCCTTATAAATCTAACCAGATTACACTGATTCTGGAGGCTTTGTTTTTTTATATGAGTAGAATCATTGCCATAGAGCAGATGTTGAATCCTCTGGGTACTGAGTATTTAATTAATACAGAAATAAAACTATATCCTTATGATTTACATATTTTATTATTTCATTTGTGGCCTGTGGATTTAATTCTTTTATTTTAAAGTTTCAGAATGATTACATCCAACTTTGATTTGTTTGTTTGTGTTATAGCCAATATTCAGCTTTCTAAGGACTTTACAAAGGATCGTCATGCTGCAAATCTTACATTTGATGGATCATTAGATTTGCTGAATGTTACCTGCATTTCTTGTGACTGGAAAAAAGAGACCAATACGTTATCTCGTCTGACAGAATGCCAAACCTATAACATAACAGCAAAGTTCAGCAAAGATTGCGAAAAAAAAATTTTCATTAATGTTCCTATTTCTGGTAATTATAATTCATTAAAACAAAATCCACATTATTGTTCTTAAGTGTTGTTTTCCATACTCTGTTAAACCTTGCATTAAACACCATTTTTGGGTGGGGGTGTAGATAAATCCTAATGTGCTTCTTGGCAATACATAGTACAAATTGATCAAATTTAGCTAAATGAGATGGACTAAATAGACCTGTTTTAATGCTGTGGGAACCAGACAGACAAGTTGCTTAACAGTTATGTGGGATTCATGGACTGATGGCAATTGTGAATGTCAACATTGCCATTGTAAGTCAGTATAATCATGTGGCATCTTGCTTTACAACTGTATCACTTAAGGATGGAGTTGCTGATCCCAATTACCGTCATTAAGCAAGAACCTGAACTTACCTTTACTTTGACTATTAGAATTTTCAAAATTATGTTTTCATTGTTACTAGCGCTAAAGATGCCTTCCTGAAATCCTAGTGGCTCTTGAGTTTGCCAGCTAGGTGGAGCTGGTAGCTTCACCCAAAAGCTATTTTCTGAATAGGAAACACCCCCTTTTTGTTTGTCATGATCTCAAGATTGCATGTGTTAACAAGTATCACTCCCCATTTAAAGCAGGGGTGGGATTCTACCGGTTCCATCCAGTTCTATAGAACCGGGTGTTATATGATTCTTCTCAGTTCGAAGAACTGGCAAATCATGCCCCTGGCTGGCCCCGTCCGTTCCCCTCCCGGCCACTTGCCTCTGATGAGGTTGAAGATATCTTGCTGGAGCTGCTGGGTTTTAAGCCTGGAACAAGAATCCCTTTCTCTCCTCCCCCCACGCCATCCTATTTGGAAGATATTGAGTTTTGCTGTTGTTGACGACGTCCTCCGAATTTCCTAAATGAAGTAGATTGAGTGGGAAGTGGCTGGTGTCTGTGCATATGAAATTAAGCCTCCTTCTTATAAAATCCATTCAGAAAACAAAGGAGCAGATATTATTTAATTCTGCTTCAGCCCAGATTGCTGGGGGAGAAAGTAGTCTAAAAGTATTATTTAATTTACTAGTTCATTGGCTTCCAGGCATCTCTTGGAGCACTGAGTAGCTTGCTTGCGTCAGCACTGAAGCCCAAGAGTGCTGGATTTCAAAATAAAAGCTAAGGCGCTCAGTGCTACAAGGAAAAATTGCAGGTAGCATTGAACTGGGATTTAAAGCTTTTAAGGTAGCCTGGAGCAAGTATCCCTTGGGGGGGGGACTTTAATATCTTTAAAGCTATGTCCTTGTGATGAAGGGGCAGTTTATATTACATTTTATAGATTAATTCACCAGTAGGAAAGAGGTAACACCCATTTGAGGTCAATCCATGCATTTAGTAAGGAGGAGAAGGCAATATTAAATCAGAACATTGGTACAAGGGGCAATCTAGTAGAAGTGCCTTGATGGTTCTGTCCAAGCAGAGCCAGGAGTGTGGTAAATATGGAATCTTACTAAATCAATTCATACAGAGATACAATGCTCAGTATCTTTAAAGTTGGTAATTCTTTCATGTTATTGACTTGGGAGTAATCAAATGATCAGCTCTCATGTTGCCTGGGGAATTCTGGGAATTGAAGTCCACATGTCTTAAAGTTGCTATGCTTGAAAAATATCACAAGTACAACTCCTTGTGAGCCTGGGTTATTTTCCTGCATTTTGGGAATAAGGAAATTACCCTATGTGCCCGGTGCAGAGATGCAGCTGAAGTTTAGTTAGATGCTCATTGGAAAGTTAAAGCTGCAGATACAGATAGTCTTTGACTTACAACTATTTGTTTAGCCTCCATTTAAAGTTATAACAGCACTGAAAAAAAGTGACTTATATTCCCCAACCCCCAGGGATGGACAGAGAGAGAGACAGAAGGAGGGAGGAAAGGAAAGAGAGAGACAAGAGACAGAAAGAAGGGGGAAGGGAGAGACAAGACACAGAGAGAGAGAGGGAGGGAAAGAGAGAGAGAAGACACACACAGAGAGAAGACAGAGAGAGAGACAGGGAGGGAGGGAAAGAGAGAGACAAGAGACAGAGAGATGAGAAAGAGGGAGAAAGAAAGAGGGAGAGATAGAGAGGGAGATACCTGTTTAAAAGAAAATAGAAAAATGGCTCTGAGTGTTTAAGGTTGTAGACCCCAGAAACACCATGGTCATTAAGCAAACACTGTGGTTGTTAAACAAGTCCATTTTCCCCAATGGGCATCTTTAACTGGAAACCAAAAGGAATTGTTGGAAACTGGCAAAAAACATAGAAAACCTCAGTCACAAGACTAAACTCCTGTGGGATGTTTTAATTGATCATAAGTATGTGTGTGCACGCATATGCACGCATGGCTGTGAAAACACAATAAAACAGGTCAAGTAGCTCTAGGGAGGTCAGTCAAAAATTAGAACACTTACTAAGCAACTGGCCATTAAGCAAGGTCCACTTATATTTGGTTTGCTAGTCACATGGCCACCTAGCCATGCCTACTCTGTCACATGACCAACAATCCATACCCAGCCAGTCATATGACCACCTAGCCACACCTATCCAGTCACATGACCACAAAACCATGCCCAGTCAGCAAGACACACCCACCCAGTCATATGATCACCAAGCCACATCCACAAATTAGGCCACACCCACAGAACTGCTGTTAAGAAATTTGAATCTGCTTTAAAGAATATTTGTGCAATAAATTTAAAATAGGAATGGCTGGGGGATTTTGCTTTTCAAATGTAAAGCTGAAGATTTAACAACCTTCAGGGAATTTATCCAGTAATTCCCACTTAACAGCTAAAAACCAGAAACTGGTTTCACTTGCTATTCCTGTTTCCCTTATCCTAGGGATGGGTTTCTACTGGTTCTGTCCACCTCTGTAGAACCAGTAGCTCTGAAGAGCAGCAGACATAGAACTGGTTCTATGTCTGCTAATGTTTTTGCCCACACGCCCACCCAGGCTCTTACTTGATCTTTATTTCCTGATTTTTCAACTTCAGCAGCCAAACGAGGCACAGCTGCAGTTAAAAAAAGCAGGAAAAGAGGGCTGTTTCAAAGGCTGCGTCTCTGCACACATCATGCTGATGATGATTTACAGGTGCGCGGCTCACAGTGTGCAGGGAAGCTCGTAAATCCCGAACCAGTAGTTAACCCTGTTGTATCCCACCCCTGCCTCATCCCACAACTTGTACCTCAGCTTCCTAGAAACTGTGGTTAGTAGGCAGGTGAAGATTTCAGTTTGAGAAACATGGGAGAAACTAAGATGACTCTGACTGGAAATGACAATGTATATTTTAGTCCTGTGGGGAGAGATAGGCCAGGCCTATCAGCCCATGGGAGAAAAAGAGTTTCTAACGTTGTGATCGAAATATGAGAAAAGATTATTTGAAAAGATTAATAAGGAGCTGCTCATCTTTGCAATTACACTTCTACCTTTCTTTTTCCTCTCTTGTTTGTTGAAAACTTCATTCATTTTTCCTCCAATGTACAGTTTTGTAACCCATCCATTGTATGTAGGGGGTAATTTTCAAGCATTTTTTTAAAACATGAAAAATACTTAAATGAATTTATTTTTCTTTCTCTTCCTCTCTTTCAGATAACAAGCAATTGAGTGCAAATGTCACTAATATTACAATAAATTTATCTTGGGACACTGATGATAAGTGTGAATTGAAATATTCATATTGTTGTTCCTCAAAGGGTAGGATTTTTTTTAAAAAAACAATCAGTTGGCATTTGATCTGAAATTAATGGGGAAATCAATGAGTACTTTGTATATAAGTATTTCACCTTATAAAAGATAAAGGCAATATTATAAAAATGTTTAAAGAATTTGAGTTTTCATGCATGCTCTTGTAAGAAGTCCTCATTGAGCAACTGACTTATACCGTGATGAAAAGTGACTTTGTGACCAGTCCTCACATTTATGACTTTCAAACATCTATAAAGCAAAAGAAAGCCGAAGAAAGATTATAAGCACAGCCATGGTTTCCTTTAGTGACTGCTTCATCTAACAATCAAATTGTGGGTCCCAATTATGGCCACTACAGGAGGACTATAATGTAGTACTATTGTAGTACTATTATTTATTAAGTAAAATGGTGGATTGCCTTTAGAGTGATTTATATTCAATTGTAGATCTAATTTTTTCTCTCCTTGGAATACCAAATCGTTATTTCCTTCTTTAAAAATCAAATCAAAACTCAGCATGCAGGTCAAAATTCTTAACTCTGGATGTTCCTGAGCATTTAAATTTACAGAATTCTCAATGATGCTTATATGTTTTGAGAATTCTAGGAGTTGAAGTTTACAAATTGGGAGGACAATTATATCCAGGTTTAGCAAGACTATTAAAGATGTAGAATCTCCCAGATGCCTGGATTTCAGGGCAATCACTTTTGTCATTCCTTACAGGTAATCAGTCCAGTGCCATTTGTGATGAAGGAAAAAAGTCACAGATTCTGTTTAATGTGTTACCCAACACAAATTACACATGCAATTCAAATATTCAAGGATCACATTTTCTTAAGAAACCAGTAAATTGTACACTTCAGTTAACAACAGACTATGGAAGTGAGTATCATACCATGATTTTTAAAAATATTTTGTTGCTTACTGCTTACTAAATTTGCCCAGAAACTTAATCTTTCTACATGTGTTTAAACAGGAAGAGATATGTATTGAGATCCTGGTAACTGATAATTGGTAAAATATATCAGAGTATAATGCTAAATCAGCCAAGTTCATTATAAACAGCCAGGTCCATAGAGAAAATGGAGGCAGAGTTGTCAAGTCTGGTCATTCTGCTCAGCTTGCATTTTAGTCTTACTAGCCAACCTCTGAATAATTTTAATAGAAACTAACTGAACTGATTCTTGTCCTAAAAAGATTTTTTCAGAACTATTGAATCAGACTCAAGGATTACACATCTCTGGTAGGATATGCTTAGAATCCTGTGAATGTTTCCATACAATGAATGCTGTAGAGATGCTGTAGAGCAGGGGTGTCAAACTCCCAACCCATGGACTGGATGCATCAGGCGCTGGCCATGCCCACGCCCAGTTTACTGAAGGGGGAAAAATTCCAGATACATCATGTGATGCTGCTGTGATGACGTGAGTTTGACACCCCTACTGTAGAGACTTCATAGATATCTGGAAAAGCATGACTTTACTTTTGCCTAGCTAAGGGCAAACCAACACAGTTTTTAATTAAGATGGAAAACTCCATAATTAAAGCCCTCTGACTAAAGCATAGGATGGCTCTTTAATCTCATTATCACAGGATAATGAGATTAAAGAGAATTAGTCCAAGATGAGATAGCCATTAAAGATAGGAATGGCACTAGTTTCTGATTCCTCCTTGTGAAGGTAACTCACTTCTTTTCAGGACCAAAGAAATCATGCATATTAAGTGTGAATATGCATTCAACATTTAGCTTGGCCCAAAGTCCATGGTCATCTAAAAGATGATGTTTAATGCTTAAGATCTTGTTAATTTTTTACTCCTTTGTTCTTCATTTTTTTTTGTTTGGTGCAACAATATAAACAGTATATGATTAGCTGATCTTGAGAACATTAGTAATCTCGGGACTTTAGATTAGATTGAGAAAAGCCTGGAACTCAATGCTATTAATTGCTGCTGAGAAAATTAGATAGATATGTCCATAGCATCATAAGGGATCAAGCTGAATTTGAAGGAGTGAGAACTTCAATTAACAAGAAGATTGTAAGTTACTTGGAGAATGTAGGCCATTTGTATTTTGATTTTCCAAAATCCTCCACAACTTGAAGATTTTGTTGTTGTTATAAATTCTCTCTCTCTCTCTCTCTCTCTCTCTCTCTCTCTCTGCACACAGGCCACAGGATAATTGCACATATTTACATCCCTGTGCCACATTTAGCATAGGGTTGACTGTTCATCTCATCCAATCAGAAGTAATTGGGAATGATTAACTGTTCTTATAGTCACTAAAAAAATATGACCAATTAGAAATGATGAAAGTTTATGATCCATTGTTCATGGGCCCAGCTGACAGGAGATTCTAGAGACCAATATGTGATTTCTAAAGAGGTGTATTTTGTGGAAAGAGGAATTTAGTGTACTTACAAGCTACTCAACTCTCAACAGAGGCTACCATACATCTTATCCTGAACTTAAGAAATAAATATCACCTTTGGGCCAAGTAGAAGTTATAAAAGCAGAATTGGAATTGAAGTGGCCGGTCTGTATGGGTAGTTGACTAACCTCACGTAGGACTTGCTGGTCGTGTATTCTTACTCTGTTTGGAGTTGATAAACTTTTCTAAGACCTGAAATTCCTGACATTTTCTGGAAATACATAATCTACTGCTTGACATTGGTTCTATTTCCCTTCTGTAAAGTCATGGTAGTCATGGTTTATATTGCTTGTATTCTGTTGTTGTTGTCATGTCCCAGAGATTGTTATTTTATCATTACTTGTTTTTCTGTTAATTTTTGTATCAGTACCAGACCGACCTAAAAGCTGTCCATTAAACTCAACTAATGAAAGTATAACAGTTGATTGGAGTGCACCACAAAACCTGAGAAATGGCCCTATTCATGGTTACAAAATCAAAATAATCAACACTGAAAATGATGGTATGTATATATAATAATACTAATACTACTATTGCTATGTACTACTGGTATGTATTTCTAATTGTCTGAAAGCACCTACTCATGCATTTTCAGGATTTAAAAAAAATATTTTCAAAATTTTCTGGATGGATAATTGTAATAACCATGGTAAATAGCTGCTCTTGTTCATTTCTTCTCCTAATAATAGGTTTCCTCTATTGATCTCTGATAATTTCAAGGATATTTTCAGAGTAGTTTTCTAATCTTTATCACTAACACTGAAAATAGTTTGATTTTGTATTGATTCCTCCAAGTGGAAGGAGTTCTCCTTTCTTTAGACCCCATGTATCTTGAAAATATCAACCCACTGTTTCAATTAGCAGACAGACATGGCAGATATTGGTGGAGCACAGTGGTTATTCCTCAGCCACTGGACCTCAAATTATACCCTTTCTTGGAAGGTGGGGCAATAGATGCAGTGGTGGGACTCCATTTTTTTTTACTACTGGTTCTGTGGGCATGGCTTGGTGGACATGGCAGAGGAAGGATACTGTAAAATCTCCAGTCAGAGGTGGTATTTGCCAAACATCAGCCTAGAGTTCTAATCTCATGATCCACTATGTTTTTTAGGAGACTAATTTCCCCAAGTAGATAGACAGACAGATGATAGATAGAGCTAGAATTTAGTGGAATGGGATTCTCAATCTTCCAAATTCCAGCATTAACACCAAGAATAATTGCCTCAATGTTTACACACATTTGAAGTGAACAATATATTGTTATCTCGGGGGGAAAAACCTTGTAAACTGCAATAAATATTCTGAGGTAAAAATCAATTCAGAGTAAATTAATTGAAACAAAATATGATTCTGGAATAAGGTAAGAAATTGTAGTTTGCATTGGAAAGTATATTTACTTCTACATCTAATTCATATAATAATATAGAACTTGAAGTTAGTTAATATTCAAACTGCATCATTTTAGTTTTCTAATTTTAAAAGATATATTAGAGAAAAATCTATATATTTATAAAAAACAATGTTCATAAATGCATTGTTAAAGAAAATTGTAATAACTGTCTAATACACAAAACTACAAATGAAATGGATATGTTTGAAAAAATACAAATGTAAAAATACATAAAAATCTTAAACTTTAAAAAATAGATCTCAGTTTGACAAATGAAAGTTGCTGGATTCAGGAAAAAAATAGATGTTCATCCATCTATCTATATTTTGGCAATCTTAATGGGAGATTGGTTTCCCTCTATGAAAATAAATGCCAGTAATTATTTCTGTATTTGTGTCTCTGCATCAACATTATTTATATTTGAATGTATTTATGCTTTTAATATTTGCAGATGTTCTAGAATTTATCAGAGAAAATAATATGCACCATGAAGTGACTAATTTAAAACCTTACACAAAGTATGAAGTGATGGTACAGGCATACACAGAGAAAAAAAATAATCCACCACTTGAGGGGGATCCCTGTATTGATACTATTAGGACTCAGCCAACACGTAAGTTGTGAATATTTAGTTGTGAATATATAATTATGGAGTAAGGTTATTATCACAATAAATATTATTGTTATTATTTATTACATTTATATGCTATTTGACTCCCAGTGACTCTGGATGGTTATACATAAAAAATGCCATCATGTGTACTTCACAAGTGTACAAATGGGGCACAGAACTCAGGACTGTTGGTTGAACAACCAGGGCCAGCAGCTGCAGGACTATTAAAAGAGAGTGTTTAAAGGTGAGGGTTTCCCCTCTCAAATTGTGTCTGATTCTAGGGGCAGTGTTCATTCTGTTTCTTAGTCAAGGAAACCATTCTTGTCCGAAAACATTTCTGTGATCACATGGCCAGCATCACTATATGCCAAGGTGCATGAATCCTTCCTGCCAAAGTGGTACCTATTTATCTATTTACATTTGCATGCTTTCGAACTGCTAGATGAGGAGAAGTAATGAGAACTCATCCCATTGAGCAGCATTCAGTTCTAAAACTGGGCTGTTCCTTTCCACCTGACAAACTCAGCATCATTAACTGACCCATTGCACCTCCAAAGGGGTTTACCTGTTGCAAATGACCCAAGAGTTAAAAACAAAATGATGATGATGATATCCATTCAGTTGTGTCCAGTGGTGGGATTCAAATTTTTTTACTGCCGGTTCTGTGGGTGTGGCTTGTTTGGTGGGCGTGGCTTTGTGGTCATGTGGCCAACTGGGCAAGGTGGTGCAGCACCTTGCTGCGAGTGACATCGAGTTGGCCACGCCCACTCAGTCACATGATCAATGCTGCAGAGACAGGGTGATTTCCCATGTACCTTCCTCCCCTCCTCCTCAGCCCTTGGGCTAACTAAAAAAAAGTCCAACTAAAGATCACGACTGCCTGCCGAGTCTGCCTGCCGAATGGGTTTTGTTTTGGAATGTTTTTGGGTTTTTTTTGCCAGAACCAGAAGCCCCTCAGAGATAAATTTGCACTGCCAAATCTTATTGTACCTCATTGTTGAGGCGCTGCCTGGTTCTGCTGCTGGGGCTGCTGCGGCTGCCTGGCTGCCCAAGTAAAGAGCCACACCAGCTCAGGGTGACTCTGAGGAGCAAGAGGGGAAGCCAAGGTGCTAGCCTCTTAGCAGTCAACTACATTCTCTCTTGCTCCAGTTAGGCGCTCCCGGCGTGCACAAGGAGTGTGAAGGAAGACTTCTCATTGGCCTCTCCCAATGATGAGTTGGCAGTGATCTAACGAAACATCTTCCAGCTCTTAAAGATCGACTTTAAGAGCACCCCCGTGGAAGAAGCTGAGAACGAGAGCAAAAGTAGCGGGGGCCTTAGATAGTGACCATTTGTAAAAGTGACAGTAAAAAATACTGGTAAAAATAATTATTTCCCAACCAATGCACACATTTAGGACAAACAAAAATATCCGGTGCAAAACTGATTATGGTCTTGTCAGTTTCAGACAGCAGCAGCCAGTGACCCAAAGTTCTAATCAACTAATTAAGGTCACAGAGCTGACCTTGTCATTGTGGTTGGTACTTTTTTATGGAACTGCTGCACTGCAGAGAAAAACAACTCAGAAAGACGTACAGGCAGTCCTCAAATTACCACCATGACTGAGCCCAAAATTTCTGTTGCTAAGTGAGACATTTGTTAAGTGAGTTTTGCCCCATTTTCTTGACACAGTTGCTAAGTGAATCACTGCAGTTGATAAGTTAGTAACCCAGTTGTTAAGTGAACCTGGCTTCCAGTAGTAGGATTCAATTTTTTTTTATTACCGGTTCTGTGGGAGTGGCAGGGGAAGGATACTGTAAAATCTCCAGTCAGAGGCGATATTTGCCGGTTCTCTGAACTACTCAAAATTTCCACTACCGGTTCTCCAGAACTGGTCCGAACCTGCTGAACACCACCTCTGCTGGCTTCCCCATTGACTTTGCTGGTCAGAAGGTTGTAAAAGGCGACCGTGTGACCCTGGGACACTGCAAGAGTCATAAATATGAACCAGTTGCCAAGCATCTGAATTTTGATCCCATTATCATGGGGACGGTGCAAAGGTCGTAAGTGTGAAAAATGGTCATAAGTCACATTTTTCAGAGCCGTTGTAGTTTTGAACGGTTACTAAACAAACTGTTGTAAGTTGAGGACTATCTTTTGCTTGTTTAAGCAATCTCTCTGCCCTGGAAGGAAACAAAAAAGGGGGGAAATGGGTCAAACACAGGACACTGTATAAAAGAATTTTATTTGAGTAAAACAGCAGCAACCAGTGAAATTCACAGCGTCCATCACTGTCTTGTTCTTAGTCACGTCTTCACATATTGATCATTTGGCTTAATAGCTGACTGCAATCATTAAAAAAAGAACTACTTGAAATTGCTGAAGCATTCTGATTCCTGCACTTTTAGTGCTGCTTATTTTCTTTTAATGAAAACCGTTTTAATTTTCAACAGAACCAAGTCCTTTGACAAAACTTCAGTTAAACATATCCAACGATGGAAACAATATTGTAGAAGTTTCTTGTGAGGGACCAGAAAAATTAAATGGACCTCTCCGAGTCTATACATTAAAATGGGATAGTGGTGATAAAAATAGCTCCAACAATTGCAAATTCAAAGTGGACAACCTTTCTTTTTTGAAAACATACACTTTTCAAGTAAGTTGCATTGCTCTAAACTTGAGACTGAGATATTTCACTCCCCCACTCCCCAATGCATTATATCTATCTGCTTATTCATCAGTCAGTGAAGTCAAAATTTTGAGAAAAGAATGAATTAAATTGATGGCCTGAATCAGTCCTTCAGCAAGCTACTGGATTGGGTAAAGGATAACATGTCCACAAACCAAAATTGCTGTTTGTGCTTGGTGATTAAATTCAGGACACACTGTTCTGGAATGGATTACTCCAAAATTATAAGAGCAATACTTAGCAGTACTCGGATCTATCATTGTCATTAGTAGTTGTCAATTGACAAGTAGTTTCAGGGACCAAGTGTATCTTTTATCCCTTTGGTCAGATGTAGTAACTACATCCTTATCTGGCCAGGGTTACCCTGCAACCATTTTTTAAACAAGACTAAATCAAGGACAGTCAAATTGCTAATTGAATAAATTAATTAATTAACAGCCAAGCATCCTCGGCCATTTCCTTAAAATTAACATGTATCTGGCATTGAACACTTCGGCAGTCTCCTTTGCAATTCTTTTTTTAATTTAGTATCAAAGCTTTCATCTTCTTCATAAATGAGGGCAGGGTGAAAAATTTATTTTCTTATTTCTATTTTGTATTTTTGAGCTGATTTTTATAGCTCCTTAAGACATTTATATTCTTAATGAAGGTTTCAAATGATATAGCTTTCATAAAAGTTTGTGCAAGAGTTTGTTTTTGCTCCATTTCAGGTCTCTGCATTTATTGTGTCTTCTTCTTACCAGGTACTTGTTTTCAATGGAAATTATTCTACAGAGCCAATATCGGGAAAAATAACCACCAAGTGTATGTTAACATTTTAAAAATTCCTTTTAATTTACTGATTAGTTTAATTTGCTTACTGAAAACACAGGATGATAACAAAATGTTGACATTTCCAAAACTCATTGTTTCATTTCATCTCATTCTACAGATAATACTAAAGCCGTCATTGGATTCTTGGCATTCTTGATTATTGTAACCGTTTTGGCTTTACTTCTTGTCTTGTATAAAATATACATCCTTAACAGAAAGAACTTAAGGTAACTTTGTGAAATGCATTCCTTTCCTCGCCTAAATGTGTATGACAATCATAGGAAAACTGCACCCTGGTCTGTCCCATTACATATGCCTGGAAGAGAACACTTGGGCAGCTTCTCCGTTGCAAATGAGCTGTACAATTATCATTGTCATTGTGTTGCAAAACATCATAGAAATTTTGCACAAAATTATAGACAGAATTCTTTATTATTATCACAATTACAGTTAGCTGTATTCAAAGTAGAGAGTAATGCCTTCCAGATTTTAACGAAGGTACTTACACTTACATATGTCCCTCCCCTCAGTTGATTGATTTATTTGATTTTATGAAAGTTCATTGCAATTCTGATTTTCTGAGGGGAATGGTTTTATACAGATAGTCCTCAACTTACAATTGCAATGGGGACCAGCAGAGGTGGTATTCAGCAGGTTCTGACCAGTTCTGGAGAACTGGTAGTGGTAATTTTCAGTAATTTGGAGAACTGGCAAATACCACTTCTGACTGGAGATTTTACAATATCCTCCCCCTGCCATGTCCACCAAGCCACGCCCACAGAATCAGTAGTAAAAAATTTGAATCCCACCACTGGGGATCAGAATTTATGTTGCAAAACATGGTGGTTGTTAAACAAGTTGCACCCAATGTTATGACATTTTTGCTACGGTTGTTAACTGAATCATTGCAGAAGTGAATAACTACAGCTATTAAATAAATCAAGCAATCATTAGATGCATCCAGCTTTCCCCATTGACTTTGTTTATTGGAAGCCAACTAGGAAGATCTCCAATTGTGATCACATGACCCCAAGTGCCAAGTGCTTGATTTTTGATTACCTGAGCATGAGGATGGTACAACAGTGGTGATTGCAAGGACCAGTCACAATTCTTTTTTTTTTTTCAGCACTGTTGGAACTTCAAACAGTCACTGAACAAACATTTCAATTGAGGACTACCTGTATTAATATTTTGGCCTTCTTCATTTAGCTCTTAATAGTAATATTTTATTTTTAGAATTTATTTCTCTTTAACATTACTTGCAATCACTTTTTAGTCTCTTAAGTATTTTTTGTGTACTTCTTTCATTAATTTACCTTTTCTTTGGGTTTTCATTCTCCTTGGAACTTGATAATTTTATATATATTTTTTTTTAAAAAAAGGTCAATGACCATAATGAACCTGTACTTAGATTGAACATTTAGAAAGATGCTGGTTCAGTTCCAGCCAGCAAGTCTGAAAGATGACCTTTTCTTTTTCTGTCTTCCCCTCCCCTAATTTTTCCCCAGTAACTATCCATTTTTGTGCATTTATTATGTACGTGCAATACATAGACCTTCCTACTAATTCCTGACACCAAGTGTCCAGATAGTTCTTGAATTAGGTGACCTGCCTTAACACAATCATCATATGAAGGCTTTTCTGGTTCAGACCCTGGTAAAAGGATCTGAGCCATGCATTGAAGCCGTGCCTCTCTTACGATCTGCAAATAGAGTGAAACCAGTTTCAAGTAGTCTCCATGGGAATCAATTAATGACACTGTAATGTAGATCAGGAATATGCTCAGTTGTACATCAAGGGTGAGGCTGTCCTCATGTTTATCTTTAAAAAATGTGGCATTTGAAATAGTTGTTAATATGCAACAGGGGAGCACACTCTGCTGTGCTGGGTCTTTGTGAGCAGAAGGGGAACCTGCTCTTTTTCAAAGCTGGACTAGCAGAATTAGAAAAAAAAAAAGGCTTACTATGCTCACATTCAAACTATATCATGTGCATATTCATTAATATCTATTGAAAAATAATAATATTTTGTTCTCACCATTCAATTTTATCTCGATGTTTTTTTGCAGCGATGAAGAAGAAGGAGTAAGGCTTGTAACAAGAGGTAAATATTTAAAAATTCTAGAAAGTACAGGATTCTTGAAATAGTACCATGAAAGGTTTTTTTCCAGAGGTTCATAAACCCCATTGCTCCATGGAATTCTCTAGCCTGATGAGTTTTCCTGCCCTGCTTCTTCTTTTTTTTTTTTAATAACAAATTTTATTAATTTTCAAAGACAATACAAGACAAACAAAACATAAGAACATAAGAACATAGAATATCATTTGTAAAAACTGCTTAACAAAACAAATAAAACATCTCATTTAAGTACAACATAATTCTAAATTATCACGTTTCCACACACAATTTAATATACATCTTATATATTCAACTTCATATCTTATTACTCTTTTCCAACTTCTCACTGTTTCTTCTTTTATTTCTGTTCAATTTTATTCATAAAACTTATACTTTCATGTATTTTATATTACTATATTTCATATTATTACTATTTCATATGTTCTTATCCAACGTCATTAATCCTCGATAAACAAACATAAGCAAACAAAATACATAACATAAAAACATAAAACTTCTTTTTAGAAAGCGGCTTAACCCCGGGTTATAACTTTTTGTACAGACATAAATCAAATTCATGCTCACCTTATATACTATTTCATATCTTATTTAACATTCTATATTTTCCATATGTCTTCTCCCCTCTTTTC
Source organism: Hydrophis major (assembly GCA_033807585.1). Taxonomy (NCBI): domain Eukaryota; kingdom Metazoa; phylum Chordata; class Lepidosauria; order Squamata; family Elapidae; genus Hydrophis; species Hydrophis major. The sequence continues at coordinate 147,110,851 of CM066330.1, forward strand.
ACTCTCTTAATTCTATTTTATTTATTTAATCTCAGTTTAAATCATTATACTTGTATCTTTTGTCCGTTCTTTTTCAATTATCTATTTATCTTTTCTCTTTAACACAAACTTTTTCCTGTAGTCACTGGTTTAAGTACGACACCTTTCTATTTTTCCCCCAAATTTAACACTTAAAATAATACATAGTTTCTATTCTGATTCTGCTTAGTACATTCTACATAACATTTTCAAATATAAAACATAATGATCTTATAGTATATTAAAAATAATGTTCCATAACAAATTAATTAATTAAACTCTATTAATTAAATCTTAGACATTTTACACATTCCCTACAATATTCCTGCCCTGCTTCTGAACTAAGGTGTAACAAAGAGAAATTCTTAGCACAATGTTATCTCTTTCATCATCCCTTCTTACATCAGTGGATACATGGCCTATATATCAATGGAATTTGCATGCCCTCATTATTACTGTGAAAATAACAATGAAAAGCAGGGGCCACTCTTTATTTTATTTAGTTTATTTTGCTCTTTTGCTCAGAAATGAAGTTTTAGCTTTGTTATGATGTCATTTTAAGCTGTGAATCTAAACTTCATTCAAAATAATTTCACATTTCTTTAGAGCCTTTTTGAGAGTTTCTAATACAAAGAACACATGGGCTAAACTAGGTACTTTAAAAGATTTTTGTTTTTCCTTTGTAAATGAGGACCAAATTTAATAAGACATAAAAGTCATCTTGCTCTAATTCAGGCTGGATTGTAAATAGAATATGGCCTGATTAGCATCACAAAAATTATACAATATGTGGGGAAAGATGAATTCTTTCCTGATCCTTGATCAAAACAAATTTCAAAGCCTTTGTGGCTACATATGGATTTTTTAAAAATGCAATTAGCACCATTGAGGAATGTTAAAAACAGTATCTAAAAGTAATACCCATGTATAAATTTTTTTCCTGGAAAAAAAAAAGGAATAAGTACAAGAAAAATGTATGCTTCCTTCATCTCAATGTTCTCAACCTTGGCAAATGTAAGGCTCCAAAAGGAAAGAGAGAAAAACTGTTGTTATAAATTACAGTTGTATGACCATATTAATTTTAGGCGCTGTTTTATTCTCTACTGTTACTGTGAAGGCTTAAATGCGTATGCCATAAGTGAATTAAATGCCTTTGGATTGAATGGTTTGGTAGTAAGTTTTAAAGCTTAGCTCATTGAGTTCAGGCAGCAAACCCATTCAATAATTTTGACACATGTGCTCAAGCATGTATTGAATTACAGTTTCATTGCACATATTAGAAGCTATGAGCATAGGCTTATCTGGAAGTGTTTCTACCTCTTTTAAAGAAGATGAAAGACACTTGAAGAACATAGACCCAATCCCTGCAGAGTTATTGTGGGAAGCTTACAGGAGAAAAATAGCAGATGAAGGAAGGCTTTTTCTGGATGAATTTCAGGTTAGTATCCCAATCAAAAATCTAAGGAAGGTTTATGTATGGTCTTGGTGGTTAGCTTTTTTTAGTAGATAGTTCCCACCCTAAGAGTCTCACACATTTTAATTCTTTTACTTCCTTTCAATATCAGGGAGCTGCTTGGTGAACTAGAGCTAGATCTCTTGCCTAACAAACAGGAGACTGTGAGTTTGATCCTAAGCAGATATTCCTCTCTCTGGGCGTAATTAGTAATTGTCTGCTGCAAACTCTCCATAGGCATCAGGAAGGGTGTCCGGCCAATAAATACTCAGTTCCAATCAGTCTCCCTGACCCCAAAGTAAGGGATTTCAGGGTCTTTTTAAAAAGCCCCCCTTTCAATATCAGGGAGATTAGATATGTCTGAATAGGGCTATAACAGTCTCTTCATAATAATCTGAAGTACATGTATTGAAAATGAAGATAAGCATCTTTATGTCACCATTCAGATTATATTACTTATTTAATAGGCCTGAATTATTGTTATTTCTATATAGGTTTATTTAGAACTATATCCTGCTGATTGATTTGGATCTTTAAACAAATGGAAATAGAAAACTGGATTCAGAATAGGATTCAAAAACAAACAAACAAGGATTCATCCTCTTTGTCTGAGTTTATAATGTTTTTTTAACCGAAAGTTTTTGGCTCAGATGGATATTGTCTTTTGCAGAGCATTCCCAGAGTCTTCAGTAAATATCCCATAAAAGAAGCATGCAAGCCTTATAACCAGAACAAGAACCGTTACATCGATATCCTCCCTTGTAAGCACACTCCCTCCGCCTGCTTTCAAAAAATTATACCAAACTAACAGTATTGATTGATTGACATTCTTGATCTTGATTTTTTTTTTTTTGTTTCCATATGAAAAGATGATTACAATCGTGTGGAGCTTAACACAAGCCCTGGGGAGCAGGGATACGACTACATAAATGCAAGCTATATCGATGTGAGTGACTTTCATCTAAAATGTGCAAACTCATACTCAGACATTATTCAGCATCTTCTAAACTCTTAGACTTTACAGATTTCTTTTTTTTTTTCAATGAACCCGTACTTGCAGGATAATAATATATGACTTTCTATTACAGGGTTTTAAAGAAATGAAAAAATACATTGCTGCACAAGGTTTGTATTATCCTTCTGACTTTGAATAGCACATAGAAATGAATTAATACAATCATTGCTGTCTCTATTTTCTCTGATTAGACCACCAAGCAGAATGGTGGTGCTGCCGTTCCATATTACAAAACAAAATGGGATGGAAGTCCCATACTACATCGCAACTCACCCACCCATTATTCTTTCTGTCCTAGAGATCAATGTCTTCCTTATGTGCATAAGAACGTGGAAAATAATATAATTTTGAATTCCATAGATTTACCTTTAGCTGGTTCATGGTAACCATCACAGGGATTGATCTTTTTCAATTCCATAGATTGTACAGCGATGATCCAATAAGTATTGAACTAGTTGTCACATTGGAAAAAAAGGTTTTGTTGGTTCTTGTTAACAATCTCTAAGGATTGATTGGTTGGTTTGTTATGGCCACCCATTCCAACAGGCTGTTGGTAGCTTACAAAACCCAGAAAACAATTTAAATAATTAAAAGCCATTAAAAAACATTTTCTGATTGTTTTTTAAAAACAATTTTTAAAATTTTTAATTTTTTAAAAAAGATATTCAATTTAGTAGCAATAAATAGTAAATATTTTATTTTAGCAATAAAAGAGAATCTTTGTAGCTCAGGATTTCTTGTTGATATCTGAACTTGGTTCAGCTCAGAAAACAGCAAGGAACCATCATATTTTAGTTTATTTTTTTCACTTGCAGTATGATGTGTGTGTGTGTATGTGTATACACACACACATATATACATTCTTACTCCATATTCCAAGTGAAATATGTGTGTGTATTTGTATGTGTATACGTGTATATGTGTGGAGTATGTAAAAATAATATTTGCTTTTGCAAATATAAATGGGAAAACCTAAGCAATTTAAGAAAAATATAGAATTTTTTTTAAAAAAATAATCTTTTGTTGCATATAATTTTTGTTATACAAAAACTGCTAATATTTACATTAAGTTTTACTGAGATCTAGGTAACTCTTGATAACAAATGCCATTTCATCTTCCTCATTTCTGTTCTTTAATTAGACATTATGCTTGAATAAAAGAAATGCAATTGAGTGAAAACAATATAAAACAAATAGAGAAGAATAAAGAACTAAAAAGTTACAAATAAAGCAAAAAGGAAAGGGAAAAACAATAAAAATACCAAACCTACTCCCCAATCTTATCTGTTAATTGATACAAAATTAGTTCAGAGGCTGAGAGTCAACAAATTTTATTTAGTCAACTTCCAGAATGTAGTACACATTCAGGAAAATACTTAATTGCCTAGATTTTGGGGCCCTGTATCTAGAGGGCACATAAAAAGCTATCCAAACATTTCAGTACAATCTACTTAAAACAGCTCCTGAAAGTACTTTGCAGCAGATTCTGCCAAATATCATTCTTTGTTCAGATAAAATGCATACAGTTAATGCATAATATGTATATCAGAAACAAATATCAACTGATTGGATTGACTTATGAGTCCTGTAAATAAAATGAAATACATATGCATGGATATTAATGAAAATTCCTTCTAAAACAAGTGTATATTAGGAAAAAAATGTCATCCAGAGTCAGGTGGCATACAGATTTAATAAATGATTATTATTAAAATATACAAAAATGCATGAGTATATGAATATTTGCATGTGTGTTTCTCTCGTGCTAGTTCAGTTTGAAGGAAGTAATATTCTGCTAACCACTGAAAAAGAATGCTTTTGCAAATATTCATGCTGAGAGAAAAACAATTGCAAATCAAAGAAGCTATGGGATGCAATCCATTTAGGGCTGGAGAAAGGAAAACTCTGTGACATTTCAATTGACAAATTAGCCCATCCCTAATTATCACCTTGAAATGCTTCGCGTGATCAAAGTAATATTTTTGGCAGGTCCCAAGGAAGAGACAATAGATGATTTCTGGAGAATGATCTGGGAACAAAAAGCAACCATTGTTGTCATGGTGACTCGCTGTGAGGAAGGCAGCAAGGTGAGTGGAAAATACCCATTGTGTTATTTATTAGTTCCTTTACTTAGAAAAAAAATTTCACTTTTAAACCATCCATTATTTTAGTGTGTCAATGGCCACTTGAAAGCTGACCCAATTTGCTTATCCGATTAATTTGATAGGAAACTTCTTTGCTGTAAGCTACCTGAAATGGTACATAATGGTCTTGAGGTTTTGCAATTTGCTGTTTGTTTTATTCAGTGTATTTTAAGCAACTTAATCTGTTTCAGTGAAAAGGTGGTTACAAAAGTGGCATGGGAGAAACAAGTGTAGAAAATTGTTCTTTTCTATGCTAATGTTAAATCTACACTGGTATAGGGCCATAAAAAAAGATTTGATTTGATTTGATTAGTTTCAAACTGCTGCCATTTTTTTCTGGTGTGATCTGTTTTTTTATTCATGCTATCTAGAAAGAATAACAGCAAACAACTACTTAGTGTCTTCACCTGTCTTTGGCCAAGCTTGACATGCAGCATACACCCATATAGCAATAGTCCTTAGACTTAGATACTGCTTTACAGTGCTTTACAGCCCTCTCTAAGTGGTTTACAGAGTCATCATATTGCCTCCAACAATTTGGGTCCTCATTTTACTGACCTCAGAAGGGTGGAAGGCTGAGTCAACCTTGAGCCCGTGAGAATTAAACTGCTGGCAGTTGGCAGAATTAGCCTGCAATACTACATTCTAACCACTGCACCACCACAACTCTTTTTAATCTAAATATATTTTCTCTAGTAGTTCATTGTGTAAGAGGAATGTGTATCATTAGTGTGATATATTCACTAACAAAGACAAACTGTAAAGCAGAAAGTGTGTGTTCCTTCCTGCTGAAACAATTGAGCATCTTTCTATTTCCATAGGTCAAATGTGCCAAGTATTGGCCATCAAGGGAGGAGGAGACTGCATCTTATGGGGACATTATAGTAAGCATAAATGAATACAAAATGTGTCCAGACTACATAATTCGGAAGCTGCACATCAACCATGTAAGTAAGAACACCCAAACTTGTAAGAGTTTGCTCAATATTTGTAGAAAGTAATGGGGGTGACCTTGTCAGAATATGCAAGAACTATTACCTAGCCAAAGAGGACTGAAACATTCTTCAGGTACTGAGAAACAAGATAATATCTGGAAGGAACTCAGGCAAATGACTTCCTGATTTACTGGACTATAACAAGTAGATTTGGAACTATATCTGCTTTTATAGCCTATATCAGTAAAGTATAATTTTAGTCTTCCAGCGGAATTGATTTTCTCTCTAGTCTACCTGGAGGGGCTGACAGAACTCGATATTATCTATGAGACAGTCCATGTAACATCCAGATGATAGTTATAATATCCAAATGCCTAAAATCATGAGATGTGAACCAGTGGTTTATTGACTCATATCTCCTTTTCTTTATTCCACACCAAAATATCTACTATGTAAATATTGCCTGGTTGATTAATACTGGATTAACCTGAAGAAGTCTTAACAAAACTCACTAGGTTGATGGCATTTCATAATCTTGTTCACCTCTGTCCTTCGTCATACTAATCAATGATTGCTACATAGACTTTCTGATATTTAAATGACTTTTTTTTTTCCAGAGAAGAGACAAGTCAGCAGGAAGAGATGTGACCCACATTCAATTTACAAGCTGGCCAGATCATGGGGTGCCCGATGACCCCCATCTTCTGCTCAAGCTGCGCCGCCGAGTCAATACTTTAAGTAACTTCTTTAGTGGCCCAATAGTAGTCCATTGCAGGTAAAATAAGTTTTGTTCAATACGTTTGTGCTCAATGAATCTTCCTTTACATATGCGGTCAGATGATACTGATAAAACCTGCATAGTGATAAGAACATACAATTTTTACTAAACAATTTAAAAAATACATTTGCTTAAACTTTACTTAACAATTTAAACCATAAAAGGATGCTTTAAGTGTGTAACTAAAGAAATAAATTTATTGGACATCAAAATCTCTGTGAGTTCAGTTGAACTGATTTAAGAGCAAATCTCAGCATGTTCTCCATAATCCATCAATCTTAACAGTAGCAGCTTGAATGATGCTTGTTGTATTTTTTTCCTCTTTTATTATGATTATGACAGTGCTGGTGTAGGACGCACTGGAACCTATATTGGGATTGATGCAATGTTGGAAGGATTAGAGGCTGAAGGACGAGTTGATGTCTATGGCTATATTGCAAAATTACGGCGTCAGCGATGCCTCATGGTTCAAGTGGAGGTATATTTAAAGAGTTTGATTAATTAGCACTGCCTTTCTATAATGTATGAGATAATTATCTTCTTTGTTATATTATGAAATTTTACTTCACTTATCCATAATTGTATATATTTCTGCAACAACAACCATAGAATTCAAAGGGACTTATCTCCAGCAAATTCTTTACAAATAAGAGTTCCTATCAGGTCCATTTAACATATATGCTACAGGCATTTTAAAGAATTGTATTTCAAATAGAATATGGTGGTACCTTGGTACTCAACTGCTTTGAAAGTCGTCTAATTTGGTACTCAATGAAATTTTAGGTGAAAATGTTGTCCTGGCACACATCATTTGTTTGGAATTCAATGCACAAGCTAGAATTTGTTGATGTAGTTGCCTTGTGACTCACTACATTGGGCCTGTCAAACTGATGGCCTGAGGGTCAGATATGGCCCACGCAGCCCAAGCCTACCCCAGCTCCACAAAGACAAAAAACATTCTGATACGTCATGATATGGCCCACGATGCAATCTGGTTTGACACCCCTGTACTACATTATTCTTTATGGGGAAAAATTGTTTGGTACTCGTCATTTTAGATACTCATCATGCCTCCCAGGATCAATTAATGTTGAGTACCTAGGTACCATTGTATTTTATTTTGTGCTATATTCAATTGATTCAATTACCAGTTCCATTTTTACTGCAACTTTCCATTTCTGCCATTTACAAAATCTGCAATCCTTGGACCATTAGGCACAGTACATCTTGATCCATCATGCTTTGGTTGAATATGTCCAATTTGGCGAAACAGAAGTCTTTGTTTCAGAACTGCCCAACTATCTCAGTCAGATGAAGAAAAAGGATTCTCTCAGTGATCCTTCACTGCTGGAAGCTGAATTTCAGGTAAGTAGAATTTCTTTCTCTGGTTATACAGAGACATCCAGTCTAGTCTAGTGGCACCAGGCACCAAGCTAGAAAGCAAGAAACCATGAGTCCAAGTTATTCCTTAGCCAGGAAAGCTGGCTGAGTGACTTTAGAACAGTCACTCCTTTTCAGCCCAATCCACCTCACAGGATTGCTATTGTGGGGAAATATGAAGAAGAAGGTATGTTGGGTATGTTCGCTGGCTTGAGTTATTTCTAAGAATAATGATGATGATGATGGGATATAAATAAATGAGGTAGTGCAGTGGCTTAGCTGCAGGAAAACCAGCAGCTCAGGTTCAAGACCTGAGCACTCTGCAATGGAGTGAGTTCCTGTCCTCAGCTCCCACCCATCTAGCAGTTTAAAGCATGCAAATGCAAGTAGGTAAATAGGTACCACTTTGGTGGGAAGATAACAGCACTTAGTGATGTCATGCTGGCCATGTAACCAGCATAACATGGCCTTGAAACAATGAGAACCACCTCCCTTAGTCAGCAATGATTAGCTGAGTAAAATCTACAGGGACTCCTTTTTTTATAAATAAATGAATGAAATAAAATAAATACAGTAAATGACTGCTTAACTAACACTTTAATTTTAAGCAGAGGTAGTAGTGTTAATGCTCTGCATCATTGCCATTTGTTTCTGCTCACTTTAGTTGATTGGCATTTAAAATTAAGTAAACATAGCATAGTGGTGAGATACAGTTTATCATTTCTACTTAACTATAACTTTTCTTTGGTATGTCTGTCTTTTTAGCGAATGCCTTTATACAAGAATTGGCAGAATCAGAAAGCTGGTAGAAAAGAAGAAAACAGACAGAAAAACCGGAGTGCCACAGTAATTCCATGTGAGTATTACAAGGGGAAATCTGCAAATCATATATTCTGAATTTTACTGTTCTAAATGATCCATGGAATTTTAAATAACATTACATTTTAAACTAATTTGTTTAGACCTTTTATAATGAACTGCATGGAAACTTTCTTTCTGCATCTTCTGCTCCTAGAGAAATGTGTATTTCTCTAAGTAATTTGCAGAAGTAGAGACCCTTAAAAATATTAGCTTTTGCCTCAGTCATTTAAGCGATACAATAAATTTGGGGGGGGGGTTTAAAGAAATATAAGATGAATGAACATACTTTTAATTTGTCATTTTACAACTCCAAGTCCTTCCAATCACCTTTATTTGTTAATTAATTTTATATCCACTTTTTATAAGGACTCAAAATGTTGTACAGATTATTTTCTCCTCCTGGTTTTTTCCCAGAGTAACAACCCTGTGAGATGGGTTGGATTGAGAATAAAGTGGCCCAAAGTTATTCAGTGAGTCTCCATGGCTAAGGATGAACCAGGATCTGGGTTTCTCTGGTGCCTGTTTTTCTGGCTTTCCCATTGACTTACAGGAAGCAATCAAAGAGCATTGGAAATGACCACAGCTGACCACAGCAGTGTGACAGCATGGCAATGCTGAAGTGGTCACAACATTTCCAAATTTCAATCCTATGAGTGTAATAATCCTAGATTTTGGGTACATTCTGTAAGTTTACCCATTTAAGGCACCTTGGTTCAAAAACTGTTGCCTTACAACGCATCATTGTCCCCAATTGAAGGTTAAAAATAGACAGACACTATAGCTTTAGCAGTATACAGATAAATTAACATTAGCATTCTGAAGTTTACATGGAAACCCAGGAGGAACAACTCAGAGCTTGCAACATAAATACTAAATAGCCTTGTTTGCCAGCAAGTGGGCTGCTTCTTTTGTACCCAATGAAGGTGTACATTTTCTGAAGTAGCCCAACAAGATTGAGTGGCCAAGGAATGCATATTTCGTGGTCAACGAATGCTGATTGACTGCTGTAGAAGAAAAGAGAGAGGGAGAGAATGAGAAATAGAAAGAAAATTAGAAGAATGGACGAGTGGCATGAAATATCATAGACTCAAGTAGGCAAGGCTGCCAGTGGAACACCAGTGAAGATCCAGCTTGCATGATTATAATAATCCTTTGTATATTTTTTTCTAGACTAACAGGACTGATAAACTGCCATAGCTTTTGTAGTGGTTTATGAATAACTGAGATGTGCTATTAACTTCTGTAAAACTATTTGACTTGCATGTTCTAACTGTCTTGTGGTGCAGATGATTACAACAGAGTGTTATTCAAACACGAAGAAGAAGGGAACAGAGAGAGTGAACAAGATGTTGATTCTGATGAAGATAGTGATTGTGAAGAGGAACCCAATAAATATATCAATGCTTCCTTTATACCCGTACGTGTACTTGATTCATTTTGCCTCTGCCATAGGTCTCTGAAGTCAGAGTTATTTTCCAACTTTAAAAAATAATAATAATGAAAAGGCATTTTTCATGACATAAAAACCTGAAATGTCCTTATAAGATTTCTTTGCATGGAGGTAAAAACTATTTGATTTCTTCCCCTCCTACTTTCAATGGATATTATTATTATTATCAGCATATGGCATTGCTATAATGGTCCGGAGACCATAATGCTATTGCAGGGTAGCCATTTGGCTTGCCAAGGTACAAGCCTGATAAGAAATACTTGCACGCTTCCCAAGGTGCATCACAGGAGGGTGAGCTGGCTTTGCACTAGAGAGAAAGATGAGTGGCTCTTCCTGAAGTGTCAACCAAGGCCCCCTCCCTTCCTGGAGTTGCCTCACTAATGGATGATGCAACCGAGAAGGTTCAGAGCCATCAAGAATATGACTGTCTGGACAGAGCACCAGCTCATCTCCCTATTGAAGTGGTACTTTTCTATCTACTTGCATAAAACATGCTTTCAAGCTGTTAGGCGGACAGAAATGGAGGCAAGTTTCAGGAGCTCACCCTGACAGATAATGCTTGGGCTCAAACCACTGGAGCCAAGACCATCTCCAGCATTATTAAGCCACTGAGCTACCATGCCTCAATGGCTACTTATAGATATGTAAAATCATATGGATCAGTATATATTGCTTTCTTGAACTTTGCATCAGGAACTAAATAAATCGACAGAGATTTGCCCCTTTTTTGTTTTATTTGATTTCTCCCAATTGCATGGATGATCTTTAAAGCAAGTTACCAACTTTTAAGTGATGTCAGAGAGTGATTTATCTTTCCTTTAATTTACTATATATTCCATTTATGTGTACTGGTATATTTTACTCTACAACTTTTCATACTATTGTTTTTTAAATTTTTCATTTTCATTTTTCAATTATTTAATAGAGTTACTGGGCTCAAAACGGAATTATAGCAACCCAAGGACCACTTCCAGAAACAATAGGTGACTTCTGGAACATGATTTATCAAAAGAAAGTCAAAGTGATTGTTATGCTGACAGACAATCAAGTGAGCAAATTTATCTCTCTATAGTCATACTGTGATGTTTCTGTTATGGAAAAATACCAATGTCAATTCTCTAAACCAAACACTGTAGACATACCCTGACTGAGAGCATATCCATTAGGAAACAAAATATACTAACTGAATCTAGGCCAGGGGTGGGTTTCTACTGGTTCTGTCCACCTCTGTAGAACCGGTAGCTCTAAAGAGCAGTAGACATAGAACTGGTTCTATGTCTGCTAATGTTTTTGCCCACCCACCCACCTGGGCTCTTATCTGACCTTCAACTTCAGCTGCCATGCGAGGCACAGCTGCAGTTAAAAAAGCAGGGGAAAAAGGGCTTTTTGAAAGGCTGCTTCTCTGCATGCAGCATGCTGATGACGATTTACAGGCGCGCACTCTGGCAGTATGCAGGGAAGCACATCCCAAATCACCAAACCTCGTAAATGACCAAATTGGTAGTTAACCCTGTCGGATCCCACCCCTGATCTTGGCTCAGTGGCACTTACTCCTAGTTTGAAAGACATGATTGCAAGTATTTAAGTGATTTATCAAGAAACGTGTTTAGAAAAAGATCTTCAGTATGTTGTAGTGTTGAGTTCATACGTTAGTTTGAAAATGTAAGGTTAATTTAAAAAACTAAATGAACTTCTCCCTTAAATATCATTCACAATTAAGCATGAAATATTCTGGAGCTACCTGGCCTTTCACATTTACATTAGGATTTACAAAAATGTATGAAAGAAGCATCCATACGTTTCATCCAGGCAATTCATTTCTAGTTTTCCTTAACCTGGGTTCCTATTTCTCACCATACCACTAGTTTTGCATGTTTTGCATAAATAATAGGTCTATGCACGCATAAGAGAAGTAAAATAGGGCTTCATGCTGCATGACTAAATTATGTTTGAAAAGATCTTCAGTGTTTATGTCCTATGATCCACTTTGACTTTATTCACAAGAAAGTAAATGGCCAGTTTTAAGTACAGGTAACCATAAAGTTATGACCACAATTGCGACCAGAATTTACCTTGCTGGGTAAGGTGGTTATTATGAGAGTTGCACCTGATTTTACAACCTTTTTTTTGCTATGGTTGTTAACTGAATCACTGCAGTTGTTAAAGTGAACCAGGCAGTTGTTAAGTAAATCTGACTTCCTCTACTGGCTTTGCTTGTTTGAAGCCAACCGGGAAAGTTGAAAATGGCAATTACAGGTAGCTCTCGACTTAGAGTTGAGCCCAATCAGAGTTGAGCCCAAAGTTTTTGTTGTTAAGTGAGACATTTGTTAAGTAAGCTTTGCCCCACTTTAGGACCTTTCTTGCCTCAGTTGTTAAGCGAATCACTGTACTTGATAAGTTAGTAACCCAGTTGTTAAGTGAATCTGGCTTCCCCCCAACTTGCCAGAAGGTCACAAAACATAACCTTGGAACACAGCAACGGTCATAAATATGAGCCAGTTGCCAAGCAGCTGAATTTTGATCACATGATCATGGGTCAAAGGTGATAACTATAAAAAACAGTCATAAGTCACCTTTTTCAATGCTATTGTAACTTCAAACAGTTGCTAAATAACCGGCTGTAAGTTGAAGGCTACCTGTATATTGCTCTGATTTGATTTGACTTATTTGATTTGTCAATCGCTTACAAGATAATAGGTATAAATAGTTATGAATACATGAAATCGGTACATATAAGAAAAATAAAAGAAACAATAGGACAGGGACGGTAGGCACATTGGTGCGCTTATGCACACTCCCTACAGACCTCCTAGGAAAGGGGTGAGGTCAATAGTAGAAAGTCAAAGGTTAAAGCTTTTGGGGTTTGGGGAAGAAACCACAGAATCAGGTAGAGTATTCCAGACATTGACCATTCTGTTGCTGAAGTCGTATTTCCTGCAATCAAGTTTGGTGTGGTTAACCTTGAGTTTGTATCTATTGTCTGCTCTTGTGTTTTTATGGTTGAAGCTGAAGTATTCATTGACAGGTAAGTCATTGCAATGTATGATTTTATATACCATACTTAGATAAGACTGAAGACAGCATAATTCAAGGTTTTCTAGGTCTAGAATTTCAAGTCTGGTGGCATAAGGTATTCTACAACGAGTAGAGGAGTGGAGAACTCTTCTTGTGAAATATTTCTGGACTTTCTCAACTGTGCTAATATCAGATACATAATGTGGGTTCCAGACTGATGAGCTGTATTCGAGTATTGGTCTAGCAAATGTTGTGGATGCTCTAGTTAGTAGTGTAATATTACCAGAGAAAAAGCTATGTAGGATTAGGTTAAGGCAACTGGGTTCAAGGCAACTCATTGTATTTTGTCCATACTTCCATGTATGCTTCTACCACCCTGATTTGGTCTTTCTTCAATTCTAGGAACTCTGTGCAGAGTATTGGCAAGAAGAAAAAATGACATATGATAATATCATTGTTGAACTAAAAGACAGCAACTGTAGCCCCAGTTATACCATTCGTGCCTTTGACATAACTCATATCAAGGTAAAAGGACTAATTATTCATCCTCATCTACTTCATCTCTGGCTTTTGATTGCACTTCCAAAGTTTTATTTTTGACTTCCTTTAGTGTCCCTGTTTGTTTCTATATGTTATTAATCTCATTAAGCAAATCTGGGTATATTTTAAATGCTATAGTACTATAGACATTTTCAAATATTGAACTGATGGAGATCAGTTTTAATGCACACAGCTTGGAGATAAACTATAGCTATTCAAATGATTTAAAGTAGCATGTAGGAAGAAGGGAAATTTACTGTTATGTAAATAGGATTCACATTCATAGCAATCTTTCTCAACCTGAAGCTCTTCAGCTGTGCTGGACTTCAACTATTAAAATTCAGCTCACCTGACCATATTTTCTGGGGATTCTAATGATCTCCAACTATTAGGAATTTATCTTGAATTTGAACCAGGATGTAGACTCCCTTCCCTTCCCATATGTATGTATGTATCAGGCAAACGCTACATCTTTTGAGGATCTTTCTCTTTCTTTAGATAATCTTTATAAGTATGCCTGTGTATGATTGTTTTTTGCAGTAATTTTATTTTTCTATTTAATTTTATTTTTCTATTTAATTAATTTTCTTTTGTTGTAACTTTTTCAAGTATACCATTTCAATATGTTTGACCACAAGAATGGAAATAGAAATGATAACAATAAAGCTGTGAGGCTTGACCAGTTACTAGAGAGAAGGAAAGTACAAAACAACAAGTATTGTAGAAACAGGATCCAATCTGGGCTGGTCACTGAGACCAGAGGTTTAGTCTTCCAAATTTTTGGACTCATGTTAGAGCCTATCCTTCAAGGAATTTCTTTCTAAATTCTCTCCAGCACATTCTGCTGGAGAGAATTTCCCTGAAGATGGGCTCCAGCATTAAACCTCTGGTCCCAGTAACTGACTCAGATTAGATCCTAAAACAATATCATGGGACATATATATATATTTGCCTTCATTCATTGTAGAAATAGGGGTGTCAAACTCAAGGCCTGGGGCCTGGATCTGGTCCACAGGTGCTTAGATCTGGCCCACGGGACCACCCTGGCAACAGCAAAGGACCAGCCACAGTGCCTCTGCCAGAAAAAAGGGACTTAGGGAGGATGTACATGGCCTCCCTGGGCTCCGCTTTTGCTGGCAGAGGATTTCATGAGCCATCATGGTCAAACATGGAGCCTGGGCAGGCCACACAGCCTCTCAGAGCTCCATTTTTGCTGGCAGAAGGCTGCAGGAAGCCATCATCGCTGAAAATGGAGCCCTGGAGGGCTGACATGGCTGAAAACAGAGCCTCAATGAGTGACATTGAACTAGCCACTCCCACCCTGGCACATCCTTCCCTGGCTTCCAGAGATCAAACACAACCCTGATGTGGCCCTCAGTGAAATCAAGTTTGACACCCTTGGCTTAGTCCAGTGGTTCCCAACCTTTTTTTCGCCCCGAACCCCTAAAGAAATTTCACTCGAACCTCGCACCCCCTGGAATAAAATTTCACTCAAACCTCACAGCCCCTGGAATAAAAATGCCAACATATAGCCAATATCCTATTATTTACCTGGACTTTTCTCGCACCCCCTGGAATATCGTCTCGCACCCCCGGGGGTGCGAGCACCCCAGGTTGGGAACCCCTGGCCTAGTCATTGAGATATTGGAGAGCAGTTCCGTGAGTTAGTGCTAAATCCCTCTTAACAGTTTGTGTCATTTACATCTAATTGCAGGTTGGTGTTTTTCTTTATATTGGATTGGATAGAGGAGAATTCTGTCTCTATTGCAGGCAGAAGACAGCTACAGAAATGTCATCTTGTCATGTCAATGTCATGACAAACTGGAGGAAGGCATTAAGCAATTCAACACTTTCATAATCTCAGTAAAGAAGCTCACAGCTCCTTAAGATTTTAGGTAAACTTTTGAGGAAGTATTAGTGAAGGTTTTGTTTTTTGTTTTTTTGCTTTCAGTAGCAAAAGTCATCATTTGGGTCAGCATTATGACAGCCTTTCCAGGTTCAGTATTTTATTTTATTTTATTTTTTATTTTATTTTATTTTTATTTTGTCAAGCGATTCTAAGATAACAGGTATAAGTATAAACATAGTTATGAATACATGAAATGGATACATATGAGAAAAATAAAAAGAAACAATAGGACAGGGACGGTAGGGACATTGGTGCGCTTTTGCACGCCCCCTAATCTTTGTGCATCGTGCAAGTAAGGATCCTCAGCTCTAAACATGTATGAATTGTTTTGTTCTATATGCATTTGTTGCAGAAGAAAGACAGCAGGAAAGTGTTTCAGTATCAGTACCATAAATGGGATAGTTCTGCTTTCCCAGAAACCCCGCAAGACTTAATCACCATGATCCAGAATCTCAAACAGAAGTTTTCAACCCAAGATTCAGCTAAAACAAATGTGACCAACAAGAACAAGAACATTTCACTTGTTGTCCATTGTGGGTAGGTACGCTTTTAGAGGTATTCTGACATGCTTTGAGGTATGGGCTAATGTGCCTGTTCATCTATAATATTTTCATCTTTATATTGGAATAGGTTATGTTCTATAGTTCTTGATCCTGAGGCAGAGTACATATTTATAGTATCCGTCCCATAAATAGGAAAGCTCTGCCCTTGCTTTAAAAAATGTGATAATGCCAGGCCCAAGAAACAAGTCTGACTTAACAGTAATTTCATTTATTATTGTTCACCTAAAGACAGAATATTGCCAGACTAAAGCAACCATTTGCATAACTATAATATACTCTGGAAAAAGCTAAGAAGGAGCCATTTTAATCCTCTTTCTGCCAACCAAACTTTCCAAAGTCCACTGTCTTATTTGCCCTCTGAAAACAGGCCCTTCCTCCTGAGAATCCACACCACATTGTTCAACAGATATGAATGATAATGAACCTCTATGCTATTATATAAATCATTTGTTCAAAAAAGCAGCATTATTTATAGCAGAATTAAACTAATTTATGTAGCCACCCATTTAACAAACAAGAGACTCTGGGTGGCATACAGCTATGCTAAAAGGAGTTAAATTATCCGTTTTATAATTCTGTCTGGATCCTACCTAAAGGAAGATTTCTATACTGCTTTAGTCTAGAGCAGAGGTGTCAAACTGGATTTCTTGGAGAGCTGGATTAGCATTGTAATTCTTCTCTGTGGGCCAGCCGAGGGTGGGTGAGATGTAACAGACCCCTCCTGCAGCATTCTGCTGGTCAAAATGAGTTAAGGCTTCAATGATTATTCCAGGGTTCAATACTGATCTCTTGGAGCTAATTCCAAGACAGCCAAATTTAGGAACCATAGATTACTGTTCTGAATCCCCCCTTGTGTCATTCTTTGAACTGCTAATTCATTTGAATGTTCTTTTTGTTTCTTCACTTATTTCAAAAATGGTAGTAACATTTGTTTTAAGTAAGTTGTTTATTTTTCAACTATGTTTTAAGAACTTCTGGTGATCCCTCCAGTTAATTTAGGATTTAGCAATTCTTTCTCGTTTCTTCTTTATAGTTGTACATATGTTGTAGAGGTATTCCTCAATGTACAAGTTCACTTAGTGACCACTCAAAGTTATAATGACACTGAAAATAGTGACATGACCACGTTTCACACTTGTGACTTTTGCAGCATCCCCATGGTCCCGTGCAGGGGTGGGATTCTACCAGTTTGCACCTATTCGCTAGAACCAGTTGTTAACATTCTAAGCAATTTGGAGAACTGGTTGTTAGAAGAAATTGCTGTCCTAATCCTGTAAGGAAGGCAGGAAGGAAACATTCTGGTGTTGCTTACAGAAACTGCCTCTCCGTTAACCCTTATTACATTCTTGGAAGGACTAGACTTCCTGTCTTAGGAACTTCTCTGGAGTTTGTTCCCCCCCTTTGCTGGTACTTTGCTTGTGTGGAGTGACCATTCAAAGTTACAATGGCACTGAAAAAGTGACTTATGTCCATTTTTCACACTTATCACTGTTGCAGCATCCCCACAGTCACGAGAGGCCATGTGAGGAGATGCGTGCCTCAATGTGAGTGATGTTGAGTTGGCTACACCCAGCCAATAACATGCCCACCAAGCCACACCCACCACCTAAGCCACACCCACAGAACCAGTTGTTAAAAATTTGAATCCCACCCCTGGTCCTGTGATTTATATTTGGATGCTTGACCAGTCACTCACATTGACAGTTGCAATGTTCTGGTGTCAGGTGATCACCTTTAGCCACCTTCTGATAAGCAAAGTCAGTGGGGAAACCAGATTCATTTAAAAACCATGTTACTAATTTGACTTAACAACTGTGGCAAGAAAGGTTGTAAAATGTGGCAAAACTCACTTAACAAATTTCTCACTTAGCAAAATCAATTTTGGTCTCAATTGTGTCATAGTTGAGCCCTACCTGTTCTAAGTTAAGCTTTGTCGGTCTTTTCATTATACTGCTGCTGTTATCTAATATTTTTGTTTTCATATATATATATATATTTATAGTGATGGTTCTAAACAAACGGGAGTATTTTGTGCTTTGCTAAATCTCTTGGAATGTGCTGAGACTGAAGGGGTAATTGATGTTTTCCAAGTGGTGAAAGCTCTTCGTAGAGCCAGAACAGAAATGGTTTCCTCTTTTGTAAGTAAATTATATTAGTAATTAATTTCTTTTATTTTCTTTTTTAAAGTCTATCTGTTCTATAGAAATACTTCCATTGTGATTATCATTCAGTAGGCAAATGTTCAGAATCCAAACAATGGTTGCTTTGCTGGTGTATTTGCCTTTTGATTTATTTTGGGTGGTCATTTAATTCTTGAATATTGAACATATTTGCTAATATTAAAGTAGGAGACACATACTATGTTGAATCGAAGAAATAACTGCTGAGTAAATATGGCTTCCATTCTGTGTATATTTAAGGCAGGGAAAACTTTCCTGTCCCTGTTGTGGGACTCTGCTATATCTCTGTGCTATAGCAGGGAAGGATGGTAAGTGATGGACAAGTGACAAACTATAGTTTAGGAAACCTTGCCAGTGGTTACCCATATCTTCTATTTAAGAATCCTTTGTAAAGGCTTCCTGTATTCATGAAAACCAAGTGTGGGAGTAGCAGAACTTTACAAACACTGAAATATATTAACTAATTAATTAATATTCTGCAAGCTACTTCTGCAGCCAGCTGCCTACTATTTGGCAGTTCAAATCCCACCAGGCTCAAGGTTGACTCAGCCTTCCATCCTTCCGAGGTTGGTAAAATGAGGACCCAAATTGTTGAGGGCAATATGCTGACTCTGTAAACCGCGCAGAGAGGGCTGTAAAGAACTATAAAGCGGTATATAAGTCTAAGTGCTATTGCTATTGCTAATTAAGTCTAGGTAGCATATTGTGTCTTTCTCTCTGGCTTTGGAGCATTATCGTATCATTAAATAAAACTACTCAGGGAAAGAAAATACATGATGGATTTAGCACATATGCTAACTCTCTCTTTTTAAATGCCATTTAGGAAGATTATCAGTTTCTTTACGATACTATTGCAAGCCTGTATCCTGCCCAGAATGGAAAGCTGCAAAATGCTCAATGCCACGAACAAATCACTAACATCCAGAATGAAATCAAGAAGGAAGAAGAGAGTAATTCTTTGGAATCTGATTTCCAACTTATGAGTCAAGAAAATGGAAATGATGCTGAAATATGCAATGATTTCAAAGCCAAGGATGTATCCAGGGAAGCAGAAAGTTCTATTAATGGACCTACAAATCCAGTTTTGAGTGACACGGCTTAGAATTTGAATCAATCCTCTGTCTGCGCCACAGAGAATCTTCCCACAAAAGAAAATTGAAAGCAGAATATGAGAAATGGCCATCCCTATACAGAACACGTCTTGTAAAACTCATGATTATTTTCCTCCAAGGAACAACATGGAAGAATGAGGAACTTTTGGATAAATATAAGAAGACTGTGAATGTTGTATGTGTGTTTGTATGGAGATATAGAGATTTTAATCACTTAGGTGTGATTTGCACTGTTTAATGTTTTTGAAAATATAGCATTTTTTTAAACAAAGATCTTTCCCAAAGTTCCAAAAGAAAAGAATTGCTCCTCTCTTCCTTGTTGTTATTTTTAAGAGGAAAGAGGAAAGTCATTCATACACAGTTTATATACAGGTTTGTCTGTGAAAATATTCAGGTTGGTATCCAAAAAGAAAACACAACTGATTCCAAATGCCCAGAGTATGTAAAAAAAGGAGATCAGACTTCAAATATAAGCTTGTATCACCATCTTGTGAGAACTACTAGACCCATACTTCTAAAATGCTTTGAATTTTAAAATGAATTTCTGATATTGCATTAGAATTATTGATAAATGTCTTGGAATGGGGACCTAACCTTTTCACCTTTGGTCAAAATCGACAGAGATTATATGTTAATTTTTTTAGGTCAATTAGTCTTGGTCCATTGGCCCTAGCAATCACAAAGTGATTCCAATTTAAATATGGAGAAAGAAAGCAGAATGTTCATAGGAGTCATAGGATATTAAAATGAAGTGAACAGGTTGTAGTCTTGCAGGTTTACATGGTAATAATGAACTGAGATAACAAACGTTAACAAAACAAGAGAGATTTAAAATAAAGTTTGTGATCTGGGTTAGTATAAACTTGGTCACACAAACTAAGCAAAGAACCTTAAAAAGTTTTAAAAAATTCTTTGACTTGAGCTCAGCTAGTGAAGGTATGATCGATATCCTTTTCTCAACTGTAATATTTTGCCAAAGTACAACTTTCTAGTAAGTTTTTGAATTGCAAATCTAAAGTTAGCCTCAAGATGTCACTATACGTACAGAAATTCATTTGAATCACCAACAAATCTAAAGTTATGAATGCCGAAAGCTGCATAAACCTAATTCGGCTATCTTTTTTTAGACATGTTAATATAGATGTTCTGTTTTGTAATCTGTTTCTATGGCTTGAACAGAAGTTTTATTTACAAGATGCTCTATTTTATTCTTTATAGTTTATTCCTTTGGAAAGACTGCACTTTGCATTAAATTTTATATGGAAAACCGTTTCAGATATTATATTTTTGGACCGTTCCTATTTTAAAATAAAAATAATGTATAGGATATTTAGAAAGTAAAATGGTGATAAAATCTTCAAGCAATGTGAAAGGCTGAACATGCAATGCATTATAAATGCATAAACATAAATTCATGTTTATGTTTTTAAATGATTATCAATTATCAACTACAACTACTACCTATAACCTGGCTCTGAAGTTCTGATTGCTGCTCCCCTCCCATGATCTATATTTGTACTTTACAGCCAATCCACATTTATGGCCATTTGCAGTGCTGCGGAATCACACGACCACATTTTAAAACATTTTTGTCGAAAATCAAATCTACTTCCGGTTTTTAGCAACCGGTCAATAGTGAACCATTGATTCTCTTATGACAGTCAAGTCAATGATCATTGAAATGAATAAGTCATAAAATAGCACTGGTCACAAAGGTGACCCCATTCTACAATTGTCATGACTTATGACCATGATGGGCAAGTCAAGGACTATCTGTAAGGAAGCTTCTAAATGAGGGTTTCAGAGGAATTGGAAACAAAAAAAGGATGCAATTTGCACAATGGAGTAACAGCAAAGGGGAGAGCCAGGAAATAATAGGGCTACGTGAGGCTTCATGTATTGAGGGCAAACCTTGTTTTCAATGCAGAGAAACAGAGAGAAACTGTACAGCACCTGCTGGCAACTCTTTAAAATAAATGCAACTTTTCTCTGGATCAAAGGAGCTGTGGAGGACAGCTACATGACTCGGAGGAAAAATACAGCTGCTTTAAAGAGTGGCAGATGAGTGTACATGATCATCTCCATGGGTTGGTTAAAGATTACTTGCAGTGATGATAATTGGTGGGGGGTGGGGGGAACTACTAGGAAAATATACATGATGAAGAATAGTGTTTTTCAATCTTGGCAACTTTAAGATGACTGGATTTGCTAGAATTCTCTAGCCCAGCATGTTGCAGTCTACTCTTCTTAAAGATAAAAACTTTGACAAACATCAGTGTACTTGCAAATGGCTCTGGTCCTGAGAATATCTATAAAATTAGCTGGAAGATTAGAACACCGGCTATTGCTTGGAAGATGTTCCTGCCAGATAACTATATTATTTTTGCATTGCATAACCAGGAATATTCTCTTTCTTAACACTTTTGCTGTCCAGTTACCTTCTTACTTCCACTTTGTTCTTTGTCCTTCCCATTTAATGTGGTTCTTTTTATTACACTTTTGTTATTCTTGCTGTTGTTTTAATTTGCGTGTGTGCATGCTATCTTAAATGTAGAGTCATCTACCTGGGAAAACTATGTATACTAAGTGGACTTCAAACAACCCTTTATTAGGTTGTGGGGGGAGGAAGCTGAGCAGCCCAGCTTCTCTGTCCAATTATGAAATAAAAGGTTTCTATTGCACTTCATTACTTGCCCACCAGGTTGTGCTAAAATACTTCTAATGTATTGTCATATTTAAATAGTCACTGAAGTAAATATAGAAGGATGAAAAAGCTATAAACCTGATTATTGATGAAACGAATAATGTTTCTAGTTCAGGTGTTTTTTATAATATCCATTCACAGATATCCAAACTGATGTTACTGCTGAAATGAATCCAGCGTGCAAACAGACCCCCACATTCTCAGCCTCCTTCCCATTTTTATTAAAAGAAATGAAAGAAAAAGAAAAGAATACAATAAAGAAAAAGAAATATATAAAGAAATTTCTTCCAGCCTTTATCACAACAGGTATAAACAAATTTAGTAATTCTTCAACCTATGTAAGGTTACAGATATTTCTTCATTTTATGTCTCATTCCCTGCTTATAAATACATCCATAAACATCAAGTTTTCCAAGTTTTCTGGTATCTGCAAAAAGTCCATCAAGGGTTTCCAGAACATTGCAAAAAGAAATGTCTTATTTTAACCTTGATAAAGTAAACCAACTTTATATTCCTTACTTTTATTTCTAACAGATTTAATCCAGGGGTGGGATTCAAATTTTTTAACAATTGGTTCTGTGGGCGTGGCTTAGGTAGTGGGCATGGCTTGGTGGTCATGTGACGAGGTGGACATAGGTTGGTGGTCATGTTATTGGCTGGGTGTGGCCAACTCAATATCACTTACATCAAGGCACGCATCTCCTCGCATGGCCTCTCATGACTGTGGGGATGCTACAACAGTAGTAAGTGTGAAAAATGGTCATAAGTCACTTTTTTCAGTGCCATTGTAACTTTGAATGATCACTCCACACAAGCAAAGTACCAGCAAAGGAGGGGAAAAAACTCCAGAGACGGTCCTGAAACAGGAAGTCTAGTCCTGCCAAGAATGTAATGAGGATTAACAGAGAGGCAGTTTCTGTAAGCAACACCAGAATGTTTCCTTCTTGCCTTCCTTACAGGATTAGGACAGTAATTTCTTCTAACAACCAGTTCTCAAAACTGCTTAGAATGTTAACAACAGGTTCTAGCAAATAGGTGTCAACTGGTAGAATCCCACCCCTGGTTTAATCTTTAATTCAGTCAGATATTGTCATGGGATACAGAAAAATTTAACAGAAATCAAATCCTATTGCACAGGTTTCTTCAAAATTTTAACAAGCCTTTTTTGTAGGCCCAGTAAGAAAACATTTTCCAGCTCATTGACTTGGTTTATCGTTTGCATCTCTTTTTTAATTTTTAAACCTTTGGCCAATTTCTTTTGCATACCCACTAAAGTGTCCTTTTCCAAATCATTCTCTTGGCATCTCACTTGTAATTCCACTTGAAATATTTTTTTCTATTTTATTAGGAAAAATTTGTTCTACATCTATCATTATTTCATTAACATCTTTTAGACATAGTTTACTCATAGAAGCAGACATCATAACTGACAGTATTGATATTGTAGTTAATAATTTCTGCCACTATTCTTCAAAAATCTCTTTTAATATTTCTGATACGTTTTGTGTCATTTTGTAAGTAGCAATATTAACTGACATTAAGATCAGGTTTCTCATTGTTTAAATGATTCTTTTGTTTCTTCTAGTGTCTAATTTCTAAATTTATTACGTAACTTCATTTTGTTTTGACTTACAATACACAGGATAGCCAAAATAAGTCTGCTTCCCATGCAAAGCTACTTATTTCAATTCCAACATCTGCCCACTATGCAGCTATGGGTTATGCTGTCTCTTATCTGACCATTCCCTTTGCCCTGTCCCACACAGTTATTCCCGTATACACTTACAAAGAGAGTGGAAAAAAATCTATCCACAGCCCATCCAACATGCTCAAAAGCAGGGGTGGGATTCAAAAATCCCAGTAACTGGCTCACTGCCCAGTTGCTGGGTGGCATGGCCATGGTGGGAGTGGCCTACTGGAACTTCCGGGGGGGAGGTGTTTTTCGCTTTCCCAAAGGAACAGAGGCTTCCTTCACGCCTCTGCGAGGGCAAAAATGGTCTCTTTGGGCTCTGGAGGCCCTCCGGACTTCTGGAAGGCCTGTTTTCCCCCTCCCAGAGCTTCCATGTGGACCCTCCACTTATTTGCATCAAAAATGGGCTGTGTGGAGGCTCCTGGGAGAGGCAGGGTGGGGTGGGAGGGGCCAGCCGGTCAGTTCAAATACAGGTTTGGTGAACCAGATGCAAATTTAACATCCGGTTCACCCATACCAGTCTGAACCAGTAGAAACACACCCCTGCTCAAAAGCACAATCAAAAAGCAAAAACAAAAACCCAGAACTCTGTTTCTAGGAGAAAAGAAAAGCAAATATTGGAAGATGTGCTTTATCAGAACTTTAATCCTGAAATAAAAATGAAATGCAAACTTTTTTTTTTTTAAAGGGAAATGATTATATTTTGCAAAATGTAACAATGAGCATGCTCAGTGTACAAAAGCGTATCACACAAAACTAACCACCTTTATTGGCAAATGTTTGAAATTCAGCACACTGAAGGATGATGCTTCTTCATTTGGAGACTTGATGCAAAGAAACAGTAATGACTTCAGGCATTTGGAAAGAGCAGCTTAGGATAAGACCACACAAAGAAACAGAGTTTAATAAAATATAAGCAGAAGTACAGGCTATAGGTTGAGCCTGGGAAGAAAGAAAGAAAGAAAGAAAGAAAGAAAGAAAGAAAGAAAGAAAGAAAGAAAGGAAGGAAGGAAGGAAGGAAGGAAGGAAGGAAGGAAGGAAGGAAGGAAGGAAGGAAGGAAGGAAGGAAGGAAGGAAGGAAGGAAGAAAGAAAGAAAGAAAGAAAGAAAGAAAGAAAGAAAGAAAGAGAGAAAGAAAGAAAGAAAGAAAGAAATAAATTTCTTTATGCAGGTGTGCAGCTGTTGACCTACCAGGCCTCTTTGGAGGAAGTGGGCATGCCAAATTAAACAGTGTATGTCGTTGCCAAATGCGTGCTTGTGAAATTTCCTTCAGCAGAAGCTTCTATGAGGCAAAGATTCATGTGTCATCACAAACTGAAAACCTGGTAATTATGGTAATGAACTTACAACTTTTTTCCTGCCAATTCACCTAGTAATTTTTTTTTCTTTATCATATGGTCAAGTGTGAATTGCATGTATCTACCTTCATGACTTAGTGATTTTGGCATCTGCTCATTATTTTTATTTAGTTTATTTATTTATTAAACAAATTTATATAGGCACGCAACTCACACACAGGTGACTCCAAGCAGCTTACTGCATTTTAAAACCTAATGTATAACACCTCCATTAAAATCCCCACCTCACCTCCATGGGAGCAATAAAGCAATCAAATCAAACACTTGATTGGCTCTATCTCTATTTGCGATTCCCAGACCCACTGACAAAACCATATTTTTGGATCCTTTCAGAAAAGCAACAGGGTAGGCGCCAACCCAACCTGGTTGCTTACCAATTAGATTGTTAATGTTTGTATTTATTCAGTCCCAGGTGATTTTCTTCAGATACATGCACTGAATCAGGCCATATCCAGGTCAGTTAATCCATATACTTGGGTGGTATTTGGCTACATGCATACAACAACTCCCATAATGTTTCTATTCTGGTGAAACTTATGATCTAAAAAAGTTACATGTAACTCTATTGTTTAAGGCATATTATTCACTGATTAGACTTAGATTGGCTGCTACTTTAAACTTCTGCTGGGATAGTGGATCAGAAAAGGCTTATTCTGGGTATCTGATGGATCTAAATGGCTTCTGTTCTGTCCCTTAATTAGCATTCTTGAGATCCCCGCGCTTTGATTGGCCAAAGCGCGGGGCACTCTGATTGGTCAGGCGAGCCGCGCCGATTGGCTCGCTAAGAATCTCCCGCGATCGGTCTATTCGAATCGCGGGAGATTCAAAGCGGTGCCATTGGCCGCGGCCGCCGCAGCTAAAAGAATAAAAGCCGCGAACCTTTTGCAAAGCGCCAGTTCGGTTCCTACTTTAATAAAAGAGCATGATTTGAAGTCACCGACTCCTGGCATCATTTTCGAGGACACGACACTGGCGACGAGGATGGGATCACGACCCTGAACCGAACCACGTGTCCGACGGAAGCCAGACGAGCCACCACGGTGGCGAAAATCGCACCCCCCGCACCCTTCAACCCCGCCACCGAGGACTGGGAATCGTACTCCGACCGATTCTTCATGTTCCTCGAGTGCAGCGATCTGAAGGACGCCACCGGCCCCATGAAGCGTGCCGTCTTCCTGACCCACTGCGGGACCAAGGTTTTCAAGATGGCCAAGGCGCTTGCCAAACCCGCCGATGCGACCGCGATGGATTGGGACGTCCTCAAGCCAATACTTTGGCGGCACTACGCTCCAGAGGTACCCATCCTAATCCGACGCAACGAATTCTACCGTCGGAACCAACGGTCGGGTGAGAGGTTCAGCGACTTCGTCGCAGAACTACGACGCCTAGGGGGGCTGTGCGAATTCGACAACCTGAATGACGCCCTGCGAGACAGAATCGTGCTCGGGTTGTGGGACCCCGTCCTCCAGAGCTGGCTGATGGCCAAGGGCAACATCAGCCTAACGGACACTCTCACAGCAGCCGCAGCCGCCGAAGCGACCTGAACGTCCGCCGACCGCATGCGCCGACTGAACGCTGGGGACCGCAGCGGGAACAACAACCCTGCAAGGTCGGCCGAGGCCCAACCCGAGACGACCACCCACCAGGGCGATTTCCACTCGGCATCGAGCACTTCCGATGACGAGGAGGAAATTCATCGCCTCCAGACAAGCCGCGACCCACGGAACCGGCGGGGTCGTAAGTCGAGGACCAACTGTGCTGGTTGCAGAGGCGACCACCCCAGGTCGGAATGCCAGTTTTTCTAATCAATCTGCCGGCATTGTGACAAGAAGGGACACCTCGCCCGTGTCTGCCGCCTTAAAAAGAACCGCAGCCCAGCCCGATGGGACCAGAGTGACCGGAGGAGAGAGAGAACACCACCCCGGACCAGAGATCGCCCCTCGGACAACAGATGGGACCGGAACGGATGATCCCTACGAGGCGGCGATAACCGGCGAAGAGAGGAGACCCATCAGACGGTCACCATCGGCCACGCCATAACCAATGACGCCCGGAAGGTCCACGTGGAGGTAGGCATCGAGGGCCAACCATGCAAAATGGAGGTGGACTCCGGGTCCTACCTCTCCATGATAGCATGGCATGAAATAAAGCGCTTGGTGCCTACCATCCAAAGGAGGAACCTAGACAGCCAGAGACTCATTGTAAAGGACTACCAGGGAAACCGCATCCCGGTAGTCGGAACCAAACACTTCAACATCACATATAAAGGGCACACCGAAAGGCTTCCCCTGACAATCGTCGACCGCGACCGCCCAAGCCTACTGGGACTGCA
Source organism: Hydrophis major (assembly GCA_033807585.1). Classification (NCBI taxonomy): domain Eukaryota; kingdom Metazoa; phylum Chordata; class Lepidosauria; order Squamata; family Elapidae; genus Hydrophis; species Hydrophis major. The sequence continues at coordinate 147,138,287 of CM066330.1, forward strand.
ATGGTTCGCCCCGCTCGGCATCGCAGTCACGGGAGTCGACCACATCACCGACGACAGCTGGGAGCAACAACTGGCCCGGGAGTTCCAAGAGGTCTTCGACGGAAACCTAGGCAAGTACCGAGGGCCCCTTATATCATTCAGCCTAGACCCAAACGTCCCCCCAAAACGCCTGAAACCAAGGCGGGTGCCATTCGCACTTAAACCCAAGATAGACGAGCAAATCGACAAGCTCGTCAAGCAAGGGGTCCTACAGCCAATAGACCACGCCCGGTGGAAGACCCCCATAGTCACACCGATCAAGCCCGATGGATCGGTGAGGATCTGTGGGGACTATAAGGCCACCCTAAATGGCGCGCTGCAACAAAGCGCCTACCCCGTCCCAGTAGTGCAACACCTACTGCACTCACTGGGAGGGGGCAAGGTTTTCGCCAAGCTCGACCTCACCCAGGCATACCAACAGTTGCCAGTCGACGAGCAAACGGCAGAAGCGCAAACCATAGTCACCCACCGGGGAGCATTTAAATGCAACCGACTCCAATTCAGAGTCAGCGTGGCACCGGGAATATTCCAAAGCCTAATGGAAAGACAATTGCAAGGCATCAAGGGGGTGGTACCTTACTTCGATGACGTCCTAGTGTCGGCAACCAACCAAGCCGAACTAGAGGGTCGCCTAAGGGAGGTCCCAACCAAATTCAAAGAGACCGGGCTCAAAGTAAAGAGGGAGAAATGCCAATTATACACGGAACGGGTTGAATTCCTAGGATACCTCCTAGACCGTCACGGCATTCACCCCACAAACCAAAAAATCAAAGCCATCAAAGAAGCCCCCACACCCAAGTCGAAGACGGAACTACAGGCATTCCTGGGGCTACTTAACTTTTACAATGTTTTCCTGCCCTAAAAGGCGACGGTGGCGGAGCCCTTGCATAGGCTCCTGGACAAGGCGGCGACTTGGACTTGGGGGAAACGCGAGCAAGCCGCCTTCCAAAGAACAAAGGACCTCCTCACTTCAGATGCCGTCCTTATACAGTATAACGAGACCCTACCTCTGACCGTCACATGCGACGCATCACCCTTCGGCGTCGGCGCTGTCCTCAGCCATACCCTCCCCGACGGAAAAGAAACGCCCATCGCGTTCTTTTCAAGGACCCTCACCAAACCGGAGCGGAACTATAGCCAGCTGGACAAAGAGGCTCTGGATATCGTTGCCGCCGTAAAAAGATTCCACAAGTACCTCTACAGCCGGACATTCACCATCATAACCGACCACAAACCGCTGCTGGAAATCCTTGAAGGAAACCGGGCCACCTCGAACATTCTGTCTCCCCGAATGACAAGGTGGTCTGAGTTCCTGGCAGCCTACAACTACGGACTCATACACAGACTGGGTAAGATGCAGACGCCTTAAGCCGCTCGCCGCTACTGGAACCTGACACCGACCCAGCACCCATGACGACCACCCTCAGCATAGAGACTCTACCCAACCTGCCCATATCCGCGTCAGACATTGCCCGAGAGACTAATAAAGACAAACGTCTGGCGCGGGTGTTGCATTGGGTAGAGAAAGGGTGGCCGGAAAGAGACAACGACGAGTCCGTCAAAACATTCCGAAACCAGCAAACGGAATTCTCATTATTAAAAGGGTGCATACTATGGGGGGATAGGGTGGTCATTCCAGAAAAACTACAAGGGAAGGTTCTGGAACTACTACACGAGGGGCACCCTGGCATCATTAGGACTAAAGCCCTGGCCAGAATTTACGCTTGGTGGCCAGGGATGGACAAACAAATAGAGGCCTGGGTAGCAAGGTGCCAACGATGCCAGGAAACTAGGCCAAGCCCACCCCCAGCACCCGTCCTAGAGTGGGAAACCCCAAGGGGACCTTGGTCTAGGATCCATATAGACTTCGCCGGGCCCACAAAAGGACACACCTTCCTTGTAACAGTAAACACTTACTCCAACTGGCTGGAGGTAAGCAACATGAAAACAACCACCACGGAGGCCGTGATCAAGGAACTCTGCAAACTCTTTGCAACGCATGTCTTCCCAGACGTCGTCGTTTCCGACAACGGGCCCCAATTCACCTCGCTGGAATTCGAAAAATTCCTTGCGGAAAGGGGCATCCGCCACGCGCTGACAGCACCGGCGCACCCGGCAGCGAACGGTAGGGCGGAACGGATGGTGCAATTCACTAAGAAAACCATCCGGAAAATAGACCACGGGGAGATCCAGGAGAAAATAAACAAACTACTCTTCACCCAACACATAACCCCAAATACCACAACAAATAAGAGCCCAGCCGAACTATTAATGGGCAGGAAACTAAGGTCCCCACTCGACAGGTTACACCCCACGTATCACCCGGAGAAGCCCCCAGACTCAAACAGCAAACACCGAACCTTCGCACCCGGTGACCCCGTATAGGCGAGAAACCTGACGGGAGACCCACTATGGGTACCGGCCATCATCACACAAATAACAGGCCCACACTCGTACCGGCTACAAACAGCAGACGGACGAGCATGGAAATGCCACATCGACCAATTAAGGTCGAGGACTACCAACCAAGAGACCACCGACGCACAAACAGGCAAAACCGACCCCCACAACACAAACCAAGGGGGGAGGGAATACCCAGGGGACCAAAACCAAAGAAGAATAAACCAGCCATACTTACTGGAAAGCAGCCAGCACGACCCCTCGCCAGGAAGAGACAGCCAGGCCAGCTCGACCGACCCGAGGAAACCGAGCGGGAGCGGCGAAACCCGCAGCTCAACCAACCCGGGAGGCCCAGGAGGGAGCTACAGAGAGCGGCCTGGCCCGACCGACCATCCGGTTCCCACGACGGCATCAGGAGCAACAGAGATCCCGACCAAACTGGCCGGGATCCAACCTACGACTGAGCTGCGCAGGTCCAGTAGGCTCAGACGGAGCCCCGCCTACCTACGTGACTATGTGATGTAAGGACTAAACCAAGAGGGGAGGGGTGTTCTGTCCCTTAATTAGCATTCTTGAGATCCCCGCGCTTTGATTGGCCAAAGCGCAGGGCACTCTGATTGGTCAGGCGAGCCGCGCCGATTGGCTCGCTAAGAATCTCCCGCGATTGGTCTATTCGAATCGCGGGAGATTCAAAGTGGTGCCATTGGCCGCGGCCGCCGCGGCTAAAAGAATAAAAGCCGCGAACCTTTTGCAAAGCGCCAGTTCGGTTCCTACTTTAATAAAAGAGCATGATTTGAAGTCACCGACTCCTGGCATCATTTTCGAGGATACGACAGCTTCCCCCCAAAATATGGGTTTTCCTGCCTCAATTGCTAGCTAGCTGTGACTTACCTACAAAATGCCACAATGGCTTAAGGAAGCCACCTGTATGTTGACATTTTCTTGCTATTTTCTCCAAAAAGATAAATTACTAGAAGTATTATATGAACTGGGAAAGGCCATCTGGGAACTTTCAATTCTTTTGGACTTCAGAGAAAATAGCAAGGAATTATGAACATTCTTCTCCATATATGTTCATTATATTAACCAAACATAGTGAAAAAATAAGAAATTTCTTGATACAGACAATTAAAACATGAAATGGAGAACAGTCAAAGACCAGATAAATCAAGTTAGCTTATTCTGAATTATTAGGTATGTACATTATAAACAAATGAAGGAAGAGTGTAAATTGCAATTTGCCTTTTAGTTAGAGTTATCAGGCAATGCTTTTCTAGATAGACAATAATTTGACTCATCAAAATTTATCCTGGGCTCAATCACTTTAGAATCTTAACATTTTTAAAAAAATAAGCTTGTGTAGATAAAGTCCATTTTTAAACCCTTTATTTAAAATGGAAAGAGCCCTTTATCAAAAGAACTCAATGAAACAGTAGAATCACCAATTTTATCCTCTTAATAGAATGATAGGGTAACATATACAGGAGTACAACATATCCCTGAGTCCAATGACATGCCTAGCTGGCCAATGAACCACATGAGGTAAAATGTTTCTGGAGGGATGTCATTTCTATATATACAGACTATCCCTGCTCTGTTTATCCTGATTTATAGCTGGGTGCTCTTAATGTGAATGTACACATTAGGCCTACTTAAATACTCTCATACATAATTATTAAACTTGTAAAAGAAACTTCCAAATGAATCTACCAAGCGACCAGGCCAAGTCATTAGGAAGCATGTTTTTTTACTATGGTTTGACTTAAAAACAATAACAACCTATGAACAGTACCCATACGTTTGATTCTCCCCAAACAGCATCACGTCAGATAACTGTGGAACGACGTTTGATTTCCCTTGTCTGTATCACCATCCCAATTAAAAAAAAAAAACCTTTTTCATTTGAAGATTAACTCCCACCTACTCCCAATAGATAAACATAAAAACATCTGGATACACCCCAGAATTAACCTTGCTAGAGAAAATGGAGCTAAAGATAAAATGCATGTTTTCTTTGAAAAACATCCCAGTAGACAATTTTGTAGAAGGTCCCTCCCTGTAATCTTAGAAAACTTTTGCCAAATTATCCAAGATAATGCTCTTGAGATATGATGGGACTATAAATGCAGGCATCCCCCATCAGTTTGGAAACTGGCTGGTGTGGAGGCTGCAGAATATGTCAAATAAACTTTCTGGCCTGATATAACTTGTTGCATATAGGCAGATAGTAGAGAGAATTTCTACCAAATCAGTAATAACATTGTCATTCCCAATACTAAACTATTAACTGACTGACTTATTTATTTATGCTGACATTATTTTAGCCCTGACTTTCAAGTCTGGTGATGAGAATGGGACTTATTCCCTAAGTGTTTTTTAATCTTCTATATCCAGTAAACTGAAACACAATTACTATGTGATACTATATTAGTTATGCAAAAGTGTTAAGCACAGCTAGGTAGTTAACATAATTAACTAGGCTTATTTCAGATTTACCCTAAGACAGTAATCTTTGAACAAAGAGCATCTTCATTCAGTGAAACATCGCAGGTTTTTCCTCTCCTCCCTATGGCAAATTTTGTGGGTGTGAGGGGAGAGGATAGGAACATAACAAGGCAGTGGTGGGATTCTATCAATTTCCCTACCGGTTCAGTGATTGCGCACTTTCTGCATACATGCGTGCAACAAAGGTGCACACAGCTTTCCAAACACCACCTGAGGCTCTGCTGTGCCAATCAGTTGAGAGGAGAAAGAACAGAAAAGCGCAGGAGCAGGTGGGAAGGCCGATCCTGCACTTTTTTCTTCTTCTCCTCCTCTCAGCTGATCGTTTGTTTGTTTTTACTACCAGTTCGGGTGAATGGGCCAAACCATTAGTACAGGGGTTTCCAACCTTGGCAACTTTAAGGCTTTGCTGGCTGAGGAATTCTGGGAGTTGAAGTCCACAAGCCTTAAAGTTGCCAAGGTTGGACATCCCTGCATTAGTATTTCACCACTGCAACAAGGGTTGACCCAACCCATTTGTTAAATAAAATGCTTTTTGCCTTTGCTTCTATTCTTTCTTGCAAATTGCCTTGTGTGAAGTCTTACTCTGATGATGTTTACCAAGAACCTTTGGTACTCATGAGTGAATTCTTCCCTAACAGAAACTTTATGCTCTTCATCCACACCATTCTCTCTCTCTCTCTCTCCCACGCACAAAAAATAGAAAACTGATGTTCCAAGGAGTCAGAGCTTCTCATTATGAGCTTATCTGAGATGACTGAAGGCAGCTGCTGAGTTTCAGCAGCTAACCTCATTAGGAGTGTGAGAGCTTGTCTGCAGGAGAGAAATATGGAGGGGAGACCTGAGGGAAAAGCTTTGCATAATTTCACGGTGCCTTTAAGGAAGGATAGACTTTGCGAGAGGGAAGGTGTGAACAAAGGTACAGATAGACAAAGTGTGGAATTAAACACAGGCAGTTGCAAGAAATACAGATAAAGGAAGAAAAAAATGAACAAAGGCAGAAGAAAAAAAGCTGGACAAACAAGAGGACCACTAAAGATGGGGCTGACAGGATTCCTTTGGTGTTCTGAAGTCTTGTCAAACCACCTGGGAAAAGATACATGGATAGAAACATTAACTAATATGTTGTTTATTTTGCCTAGAAAATTATTCTGATAATTTGTAATGGGTTGATAGTAGGCATCGGATGCCTGTTCCCTTAGAGAAAATGGGAAGATGGTGCCTACAGGTTTATGAACTTCCAAACAGATGGATAAAAAGAAAAGGAGGGGAATGCTAACATTTATTTTTGTTGGTTGAATCTCACTGTATTCACAGAATACCAGACATTCAACTTCTTTTGCTCCTTCACCACATCCAATTTGCTGAAATTAGTATGATTTCTGAATTGTTGAAGTAGCCAAGAGTTGTCTTGCCTTCCTTTTCTCCTTCTCTTCAGGAATTGGTTTTGCTGGGGTTAATAATGCCCAAATCATTTTCACACAATCAACCGTGAAGTTTCAAAGAAGGACTCTCCAGTCATATCCCTGCAATCTCAAAAGCCATAATCACAAGAACAAGTGTAGGCTTGTTAAACCTCTAGATTGTTAAGGCCACAATGCACTTCAATAAATAAACCTCCAACCCCCAAATAATTTGAATTCACTCTTATGTAGTTTATGCTTGCTCTTCCTCTATCTCAATTTTTCCACTCCCCCCACCCCACATCCGTTAACATGCTTTAAAGAAAGCTTACAGTAAATGTGTAGCTGCACTGTGTGTACATAGTTCCTTCAGATTGCCTTAGTGGATCATCCTGTCATGGAAGGCTCAGAAGCTCGAATAAGAAAACTTTACAAGAACTTTGTTTCATCTTTAAAAAACAGAACACTAGAAAAAAATTCCTGGCTTAACATGTATATTAAGTCAGTAAACAGCACTATGTACTAGCAATCTAATAACAATATTCACATATGAAGAGCTGTCCACAAAAATCCTCGTATCTAGCAATTAACGTATATTAGGTGGAGTCTGGCTGTCCAGCAATAGATAATAAGCTACTTTTTGCTTATCTGCAACTGAGAGAAAGCCAAAAACGAATAACTGTACATTCTCATCTCATGTTATGTATTTCATCAAGACATATTGGCTCAAATTTATCTAACACAACACACTGAGCATTTTGATTGTGGAGCCATAACATTCACTGCTTTTCCAACCTATGTGGGGTTGTTTCCTGAAATACATAGAAGTATTCTCAGTCTCTCTTCCCCTCTCCTAAGTGTTTTGATACATTCTACTTTTTTTTTCATATCCTTCAAGATAGATTTGGACAATATTATAATGGAAGCTGGCATGTGGCTTCACAAAGCATCATTTTTGCGATTCACTTCCAAGATCATGTTAGAAAATACAAATGGTTGCATCCCAGTTTTTGCTTACAGAAATTTTTTTTGCTTACAGCCATCTTATTCAGAATATATATACATGAATCAGTGGTGGGATTCAATTTTTTTTACCACTGGTTCTTTGAGCATGGCTTGGTGGGCATGGCAGCAGAAGGATACTGTAAAATCTCCAGTCAGAGGTGGTATTTGCCGATTCTCTGAACTACTCAAAATTTATGTTACTGGTTCTCCAGAACTGGTCAGAACTTGCTGAATACTCTGACATTAATGAGTTAATAGAGCATGTATTAAGAGCCAGAAAGTGTCAGGGAGCAATTTTCTGGCTTTGAGTTTGATAACTTAATGATTTATAACTAACATTTGTCACTGCATGAATGGATAAGTCTCGCTTCTTAACAACAACCATTTTGTTTGATGTACTCACAAAATGTTAATAGTAATAGTACTTAGACTTATTATACTGCTTCACAGTGCTTTACAGTCCTCTCTTTATAGAGTCAGCATATTGACCCTAACAATTTGGGTCCATATTTTACCGACCTCAGAAGAAGAATGGAACCTTGAGCAAAAGATTGGGAATCCCGGATTTAAATATTTTTAAACTCCTTGTTTAACTGCAAAACCATGATGTGCGTTACTATCAAGAGTGATCTATGGAACATTTTTAGTCTGAGAGAATTATTATGAGATCCAGCACTGTAGTAACTTTAATCAAAGTAATAGTGAAAAACATTAAAATATTGCTTAATAGCAAATCATCATAACTATGAGTTACATCTCTTACTGAAATTCTGAGTAGCTTCATAAAATAGTGGAATTGAGAATAAAGGGTTTTCCAGATGTCCATTAAGCAGCTAATCAGTGTAGAACATTCACATCACATGGTAAATCACCATGTGAAAGGTTGCATTGGTGACAAATTGTTTTCACAGCAACAATCAAGGAATTGATTTTAATATTTAAGGCCTTATAAAGAATCACCAGTGTAAAGAATCATTTATTTCAATATGAATCTACATGAAAATTGATGCCAGCTGAAGCTCACTTAAGGATGCTCCCAATTTTTTTCTGGCTGGGAGCTAATTATTTATATGTGATGATGTCACCAAAGTGGGGGTTGGGCACAGCTTTTGGCCCAGGTTTTTTGCACTTTGGTGGGAAAAGGGAGAGATTTTAAGAAAGAAAATGGATATGAAGCATTTGCAAGGCTTAAGGTACTGTTTTTCAAACTTAACAACTTTAATGTGTGGACTTCAACCAACTCCCAGAATTCCCCAGCCAGCATGAGTTGAACATCACACATCTTAAAAGTTACCAAGTTTAAAAAACACCAAGGCATCATTTTGCTACTTAAAAGTCCTATACATTCCCTAAATGTCAAAATAAGGTAAAAAAATATTCAGCATATTCCAGAGAGGTTCAAGGATGCAAATAGATGCCGAAAGCCTGCAAAAGATATTTTACATTTTATCATTTTGAAGACTCACACTGCCTTGAATATTCAATCTGAATAAAAAATGACACATATATTGAAAATGTAAAATGTGAGAACATGATTCCCTCCCCACCTGTAAAGAAATCTGTTCCAAATGCAAAACACAAGCAGAGGAGAGGAGTTTCAGTTTTAGTTTCACAGCAGCAACCAGCTTTAGTACAGAACAGTTGAGCCAAGCCACGCCCAGGCTCTTTGCTGTCTCCTTGCTCACACAGCAAATATACTGCTTCTGTTTCCAAACAGCCCTCAACTCTCTCACACATTGACAGGATGCTAGCCAGATGAATACTGATGGATGCTGATAGGCAGAGGCACATTTCCTCCCCGCTTATTTTCCTCCCCAAAAACTAAGCTCAATCACATAGTTTCATAGTGTTGCACAGGTATAGAGCTAGTACAGAAGATAAAAACTGTAGAAACAAGAAATAGAAATTTCACACCATACAGAAAATATTATGTACACTAGACACAAAGCACACTTTACATTACATGCAGAATCTAGCATCTTATCCTAGATGAGAACTTTAACAACTTTACCTTTTATTTCGGGAACATATACAATTGGTACATTTTCTTAAACAAGGCAAAATATGCTGATTCTTTAAGCAAATGTCTCCTGAGGGAGTTGAAGACTCTGTTAATGTAAAATCTCTGGTAATCTTAGACATATGTTTGTATCTTTAATTGCATTCCTTATAAAATATAGAGTTTGTACAGTTATGACTAACAAGTAGGCAATTTTTGATTTATGTCCTGGAATGCAGTGGCTTTAATCGTATTTCCTGCTGAGTTGGAGTAATTCATAAAGATACACTGGTTGGTGAGTAACTTAGGTATTCAGAGATGAAAGTGATTTTAAAAAAGCAAGTTCCCCCACTTTACTTTTTAGTAGTCTTGCTGTCTGCTAACATGCAATGTATAAGCAGCTTCTGAGACACTAAGGCACCATTCTTGAAAACTAACTGCTTGCTTTTTTAGTTTTTCTTCCCTCCGCCCACCCCTGGTAGTGGGTAACTGTAATGGAAATGTGTGAAAAATTGCTTCAAGTACTTTATGTCTCCAGTATAAGGATCCGAACTCTAACAACAGTAAGCTTGTTTTAAAAGTTATATGGGAAAACCATATCAGCCATTGTTTTTAATACCCTGATGCAATAGGGTTTTTGCTAGACTGGTAAATTACCAGATGGGTGACTTTGGGCCAATCCCTTTTTCTTAGTCCTGGAAGGAGGTAGTGACAAACCATTCTAAAATCTTGTCAAAAACAAAAAAACAAAACTTCAGGGACAGGAGGAAGAGAAGAAGGAGAAGAATTATTCTTGTAATTGAAGGTATTCTCAGCACCATAAAGATTTTCTCCAGTACCACAAAATGGCATTATTATTTTTCTTTATGAATCCTTTATGATCTATGTTACCACTGAGAAAACCATGGTCTTGACGACAAATCCCTTTATTGTCAATATGATATTTCTGCATTTAAGAACATTGCTATCTTACTCCAAATTTTACTCCTAGGATCTCTTTTCTTTTCTAGGATTTCTTTTCTTTAAAAAAAATAAATGTCTGCTATTCATCTCTTTCTTTTCCCAGACTGTTTCAGAGAAACTGAAGAAAAGTTCTGCTGAGAAAAAACGCAAAGCATTTTGCTTTTTATAATATTTAACCATTAAAAAATTATTTCAGCTAATTAATTTGGCCAAGATGAGGTTACATTATGCTTGGAAATGCTGCAGACATCTCTGAAGCTGTATTCTCACAAAATGTTTCACAACAGTTTAATTTCTATGAGATATTCAATTAACTAAATTTTTTTGAACTGAGCTGAAGTTCACATAACTTTCTGTTCAACATTTAACCAACCATGTAACCCGAGTTTGGAAAAAAAAAATCTATAATTATAACCCTTCAGTCCTGGAAAAACATGTTGATTAAAAATATAAATCAACCAAATCACAGTAACATCAACCACAAAACGTAGCATCTAAGTACTAATAACCCAATAACTAATAATGCCTGGACAACTTTAAACTTTAAAAATATTTGAATGACCCTCTTAAAAACCAAGTTCTGAAAGAGGAAACTGAAGGATAAAAGTAATCTTTAAAACAAATCTGAAGAGGGGCCTTCCAAAGTTGTATGTGAAGAGAGTTTTACAAGCTGGCCTCATCTGTGAGAGAATATCACTGGCTGGGGAATTCTGGGAGTTGAAGGTATTAAAGTTGTCAAGGTTGGACATCATTGCATGAGGGCAAGGTTTCTCAACTACAAAGTACCATATATCTCCCTTGGGATGGAATAGATGAAATCCAGGGGAACTATAAAGAACCTTTTAATTGCACATTGTTACAATAAATCCACCTTTCCCAATATTTCATTGTATTGTTTTCATTGATTGTTTGCATTCATTTGGATTTTCAGGCTAGGTTATGTACATTAGGATTACACTAAAGCAAGGTATGATGGTAAAAAGCTAAGGAACCCCTGCACGAGGACAACTTAAATGGATTTAAAGCCACAAGGATTTATTTGCTAAGAATTAATTAAGTATACATTAATATATGACATTAAATTATTTAAGTATTTAATTAATATTAATTTGGATTTTATAACTTATTCTTTAAATCAATCTTTACCGCTATTATATTTTCTTAGTTATTAATTAAATCATTCATGTCCCAGTTATCTCACATTTGGACAACTACAGTGCCCTCTATACAAGGATACCCTTAAGAGTATTTGAAAGTTACAGCTGATACAGAATGCAGCCATGTGGATTTTCAGAGTAGGCTATGTACATTATGTCAGTTCTAGAAGTCCGTAAGGTATCCCAAGTTGTCTGAGCTGCACTGATTTGCAAGTCCGCTTATGAGTCCAATTCAAGGTGTTTATGGTCCAGACCACTTCAGGAACCATCTCATCCCAATGGAATTGGCCTTCCCCACTCATTGTAGCAGAAGGTGGATTCTGACCCCACCTCTTGGCCTTCCATAAGAGCCTCAGAAACTGACTCTGCCAATTGGCCTGGGATCCTGATGAGGGCATGCCATGTTGGAGATGTCTATTGCAGTAGGAAGAAGATCCTACCTCTACTCCATAGTATTCTAGTTTTTAAACTTATTTAACCTCTATTTTAATATTTAACATTTGAATGTTTTGTATCTTTTTTTAATGAAATTTGTAAGCTGCTCAGAGTTACTTGACAGTGAAACGGGCAGCATATTAAATATATATAAATAAATCAACCATGAACTGAAGGGAAGTATAAATGCTTCCAATATAGCTATGCCAAAAGAAGTGTCATGTGTGTGAGAGGCATGATTGACATTTTCTGGACTCACAGCCAATATCTGAGCTTCTTTCAGGGACATTGATGGGAAACACTTTATAATCATTTGATCAGGATGTAACCTTTTAATTTCAACAAGGTTTTTTTTTATAAAGCAAACTCTCCAAAATGGCCTTATATATTTGACTATAACTCTCTAAGCTGCTAAAATTAGATCAGAGGCAAATAATTAGAGAGAAATTCCAACACTGTAAACAGAATCCTGTTCCAAATTCCTATATGGTAGATTTGCAAAGTAATTAAAAGGATTTTCTATAGGGAAAATTTGCTGGGCCAAATGTCATAGGTAATTAGCACATAGTTAAGTAAAACTTGGTGTTTCCAGTTCAAGGGGAATTAAAGGCAAATTCCAGCTGCTTTAGCTGATCAAAGATGGTTATAAATTTAATTTATTGTGTATCAGTGCTTGAACAGGAAAATACATTGATACTAAAATCATGATTTCTCCCCACAGGATCATTCTTCACCTCTCCTAATGATGCTAGTGAGGAAAGTTCCACTTCTTGCATATACATAGAAGTGTATTTAGCTGTGTAAACAGAACAAACATTTAGCGCATGCCCTTGAGAGCTCAGTAGCTTTTAATGTCAGGACAAACTGAAACAGTTCTCTTCCAAAGTTAATACTATGGAGCAGCGTGATACAATTTATATAACAAATTTAAATGCTCAGAGCACACATAATCTCTCTTTGTGCATGTTTGTGTGCTAGGCCTATGCAGTACTTCTTCATTATTCAGGTCAAGTATGTGATCTTCAGATAGCTTTCATAATTGGGATCAGAATTAAACATTTTTCCCATGTGAAAACAATCATATATGGCCAAACACATGACATTAGATGGGCTAATAAAGCTTTTCCTCTGGGTTGCAAGTTCTAATTCTTTTTGGTGTCTCATTTGGTGATCTCAGTAATTGACTATTTAAAAAAAAAAAAGCTGAAAGGCAGCACCTATCTGTCATTTTTAAAAAATGGCTTAACATTTCTCTTTCTCTTATCTTTCTCTTTTGTCTGAGCACTAACAAAGACAGTTATTAGAGCAGAAAATGCTCTCCTCTGCACAACTTTTGCCTCTTTTCTGTGATCTGCACAGCTTGAGCCACATAGAAAGGTTAGGATGTGAAAGCTCTCAGGATTGGCACAACAACCTCTCTGTTTTCCCTCTCATAAAGCTCTGCAATGAAAGTGGAGAAATGTATTAACTGGAACCTTTACAATGATAGCCCCAACAGCACCTGCTGTAGGCTGTGAGTACTGTATCTACACAAGAGATCTCCCTTTCTTGTGGCATTTGAAACAGATGCAATACCATAAATTTGTCTAGGATGAATAAACTGGCATTGCGTGTTGGTTTCAAATTTCAAATTTCTCACTGGTTTCAGCATAGGAATATTGCCTGTATCTTGAAGCAATGGCTGCTATGCCTCAGCAGAATTCAATATTTTCAGGAAATCCTTTGCATGTTGAATATTGAAGGAAATTCACATTATGCTGCCACAGATACTCTTGCATCTTCCAGACGTATTCTGGAATACACTTGAAGTGCAGAAGAAGTATCACACAAAATACTGATTTGCATGAAAAGAAAGTTTTCATGATCTTCTAACTTTTGAATGCAGGACCCATCTTCAATCTACACAATTGGAGACAGCTCCTATTGTTTATTTTTTTTAGTAGATACCTGTCATTCTCTGTCTTTTGAGAGGTGGCCAGTGGTGGGATTCAGCTAGTTCACACCACTTTGGGAGAACCAGCTGTTAACTTTCTGAGCAGTTTGGTGAACTGGTTGTTGAAAGAAATCATTAGGGCAGAGAACCTGTTAAATTATTTGAATCCCACTACTGGAGGTAGCACATAATGGCATAATGAGGAAATTTAAGCAGATATAGTTTTAAGACGTGCCTAGAACTGAATTTCTTCCTCTGCCATCATCAACCCAATTGTAATTGAATCCTTTTGTACCAATAGAAATATGTATCACAGGGTTGAACTGAGGAGTACTTGGTGCTCTCTGAGCTTGTTTGCACATGGTTTGATACCTGACTAGGTAACAACTAACATGAAGATATTAACCTAGTCATAAAACATCTGCAAGCAAACAACCAAGCTCAGACAGCACCCAGGATTTTTCTGTATCACTCCTCTCCTCCCTTTGTTTACTTTATATTTGTGTATTTTTAAAAAATGTCAAGCTGGGTCATCATTACTATGACTTGCCTTAGAATAGCTAAGCACAACTCCATTCTCCATAAAGAAATCTTGTGCATGGAGTGGATTGACAAATGGCTACTTGGCTATGGAAAAGGCTTGGGTACCCTAGAGTGAGCCGAAATGGGCCAACTTGAGCCACCAAGGCCAACTCACCATGGAACAATTCACTGTGGGACAATTCAATTCAATTATTTGAAATAATTTTAAAAATATTTTAATTTTTGTCTTTCACATTTTATTTTGTCCCTTCTTTGGCATCCTTTCTTTAATGATTCTATTCCACTATTTCTTCAATATTAGTGTAACTCTTGTCCCATGGCGAGTTGTCCTGAAGTGAGTTTGCCATGGCAAGTTGGCTGTGGCAAGTTACTAATTAGGACTCTTGAGTAAAAGCAGTTTGTACAATGAGGCCAGTATTGTGTATACCCTTTTCCCATCCTTGTCCATCAATATAGTTTTATCTATTGGAGTAGATTGCATTGGAGGGTGGAAGATGGTAAGGAAAGTTTAACTGAGAAGTAGCACGCACACGTGCTTGCATAGATAGACAAAAACTGATAACTTCATCCTATACTGTCAAACTCTTAGCAATCTGAAGTGTTAAGATGTATTTTACTTCAGCCACAAGAATAGGGCCATGATAAAGTGCACCCCTTCTAACATAGATGATCTAGTTTCCCACACCTCTAATTAAAATCCAACTAATCTCACCCACCAAACTCAAGAAGGACTTCAGTTTAAAACCCCTAAAATCTGTTACTGATATATATACATTTCCTTCCATTATCTTCTCATGCAGGATTTGAGTTTGTTTTTTCTAATGGCCCCAGAGTCTTAATTTGCTTGCCTAGTTTATTCATGGTAATTATATGGTCATTCAATTCATATATTGTGATTTAGGGCTGCTAGCATAGGATTAAAAAGAAAATGCCCTTACACACTAAAGTAATAATAGAAATATGTGAAACACCTTCTTAGTATGTACAACCTTATATTGTTTCATATTGCAATTTATAGAAAAATGATTCATCTACACCAGGGGTGTCAAACTCAAGGCCCACGGGATGCTTAGAACTGGTTCACAGGGCCACCCTGGAAACAGTGAAGGATCAGCCCATGGTGCATCTGTTGGTGACAACGGCTGTGTGCAGCCCCCGAGCTCTGTTTTCGCTGGAAGAGGGTTGCAGGAGGCTGTTGCAGCTGGAAATGGAGCTTGAGAACCCGTTTCGTTGTCAGAGGGCTTGGGTCTCCAGAAATGCCCTTGACACAAGAGATGTTGAACTGGCCATGCCCTGTGGGAACTATGATTCTTTGTTCTTTGTGTACGTGCTAGGACAAGAGCCTTCTGGTGGTTGGCTGGAACACGAAGCAAGGAGCAAAGACAAATTGTTGCCATTTCTTAACCAGAACCGTAGCAAACTTAAACTTTGCAGCCTTATATGCTTATACGAATGATCAGTGCATTTTGTGTGATGTAATGAGTTTGTGATAGGACGCTAACAAAAATTGCTACGTTAACAAAGATTGCTTCTAATAAAAGAGGGTTTCGGAGTTTGCTCTGAGCTCTCATCCCGAGACAACTTTGCGTTGTGTCTTCTTTTCATGAGACCACCACAATGCCCACCTTAGCTATGCCAGAGCTGGCTCTTCAAGGTCAAACACAACCCTGATGCAACCCTCAGTGAAATGGAATTTGACACCCCTGATCTAAACTCTTTCAGCAATCATTCTGACTACTTTAGATATACTTCAGTGTCCCTCTGAAAGATAACCATTGTCTAAATTGGTTTAGCAGAGTACGGGTGGTCAGCTTTTATCTCTTTCCTTTTTTTCACACTGTGATATCTCTTGTATCAGGAATATATGTATAATTTCACTATATACTTGATCTATCTATTCCAGTTCAGCAGGGGGAAAAAAAGTCAATTATACACTTTTCTTACTCCTCCAAAATATTTCTCTCGAGCCATTTCCACCCAGTGATAACTGGTGTAGTGTTATGTGACTTCTGGCTGTTGGATTAATTCTTCAGGTTAACTGATTCAGAAGAAGATGAGAAGAAAAAGCTGGGGAAATAGTTTTGTGGTGTTTTTGCTGCAGCTGCAACTCAAATCTTTTGACATCTTCTGAAGGGCAAGCTGTAGGCACCTCTTTCATCTACCTGTTTCCTATTAGAGTAACTTTGCCTGTATCTGGTGTTTCTAAATGACATTTTTGTCCTGTTTAATTAATTGAATTTCATCAAAAAAGATACTTCTCGCAAACAATTTCCATTTCTAGCCCTTCTTTTTTTCTAAAACATTTCTCTAAAAATGTCATTAAAGAAGAAAGTAGCTTATAATACTGGGCAGTGGCAGTATTTGTCTGGAAGGATTTTTTATTAAACTTCAGCCAAATTAATCTGCTTAAATTACAATTACTGAGTAAGTTTTAAAAGATATGAGTACTACCACCCCAACTATGATATGGTTATGAAAGGATTTCCATTCTACGTAGTTGACCTGGAGTTATGGGGAAGGCTGATTTGTAATCCAATCAGTAATGATGCAGTAGGTCATGAATCTCCATTAACTGTGCCTTGCATCAGAATTTTTAAATGTAAAAAATTTAATTATCAAAGTAATAGATTGAGGCAAGCTTCTGAGCATGGCTAATTATACAATGATGTAAAACAACATGAAAACCAAACGTGTAATTGTATATTGTAGGCCTCAATTTTATTTCTAATATTACTCTCAAAGATGAAAAAACTGTTTTTTATTTTTGGCGTATTTTGTATTTTGTAAAAGAAGACATAACCCCCTTTACCCTATTATGGGGATAAATCTGAATTAAATTCCAAGGCATTTATTTAATGTCCCTGTATACCAAAATCTAAACACAACCTTCATCCAAAAGTTAATTTAATGTTTTCAGAGACATACAAACTATAAATAGGAAGCCAAATTGCATGCAGCCAGAAGGAGAAAAAAAAATGAAGAGATAAACAGTAGAGAACCCAAAATTCCAAGTTCACTTAAGCTGAAAAAGCAGCAGTTACAGGAAAATTACGGCAGTTCTTAAAATTCTGTTTGTTGTGAAATACTGTTTTTTCTTGAAAATATGCATTTCTATACAGTAGCCTGCCATATGCCTGGCTGATTAACAGTTGCTTTGCAAAACATCTATTCAACTGTAATTTATTTAGAGGCTTGTTCGAGAGTTTCTCAAATGTAGTTGGATTCCAAGTTCCCAGAAGCTTATCTATTACTAATACTAATGAGACACTGGAGTTTCACCATTTCACTCAAGAACACCTTAAAAAATAGCAGAGCCTTTCTCTGTTCCATCAGGTGATTACCTACAGAGGATTCTAGAGGAAATGGTTTATCTGAATCTGTTTGGATCAAAATGAACAGTGATTAAAGTTATTGTGATAGATGACTGGTCTTCATTGAGATCTGGATCTCACGTGCCAGCTTGTGTATCTATTTATAGTACACTTATGGTCATCCAGATGTTTATATCCAGTTATGGAAACCCTATTTGAAATGGAAGACTAACCTTCAATTCACTGAGAAATTAAAGTAATAGAAATAAAGAATATTAGCTTTCCTTAGTAGATGGGATATAGCAGTAGGGATGGAATGAAAAATTCTGGGTCATCTTCCTTTTGACTAAGTATGGTTATTCTCATACATCTTATCAGTCATGGTAAGTGAGCTACCATGACTTCCTATGTTCTAAGTTCTATAACAATGAAATAAATAAAAAAATGATACAAACCTAGGGCAATGAACAATTGTCATGTTTTAAGTATGTTGCTGTTATGAATAAACATGAATTTAGGAATGGCTATTTGAAATACAAAATTAATTAAATATTGCAAATATGACTATTAAAATACAGAATTTATAACAAAAGCAGGGATGTTAAGAATATAATCAATATAAAATAGTATATGGACATGTTGGATAATTATGATTGATAATATGTATTAATATCAAAATATGTAAGAAAGCCAATAATACCAATGTGAAATTATTGTTGTTTCTTTTAAAATGTAAAACACCCTGGAACCACACTGTTCACACAATGATGTGTTTATAGAAATAAAATAATAATAATAATAATAATAATAATAATGATGATGATGATGATGATGATGATGATGATGATGATGATGATGGGATCATAAGCCTGAAAAAGTGGTTGAAAATGAGCATGCAAAACTACTGTGGGAATGCAGACTGACAAAGTTCTGGAACACAATACCCCGGATATCATGATTGTGGAGAAGAAAAAAGTGTGGATCATCGACATTGCCATACCTGGTGATAGCAGAATTGATGAGAAACAACTTGAAAAAGTCATCAGTTATCAGGACTTGAGAATCGAATTGCAGAGACTCTGGCATAAACCAGTGCAGGTGGTTCCAGTGGTACAACACTGGGTGATATGCCTAAAGACCTAGGCAAGCACTTAAAAACAATTGATGCTGACAAGATCACCATTGGTCAGCTGCAGAAGGCCGCCTTACTGGGATCTGCTTGCATAATCCACTGATACATCATGCAGTCCTAAACACTTGGGAAGTGTTCGACTAGTGATTTGTGATACAAAACTCAGCATGGTTATCTCGTCTGCTGTGTATACTGTCATTTTTGTGTATAATAATAATACAGAATCAGCTGCATAGAATGTTTTGCTTTTTTAATTGAGGCCTAGAAATTCTGTTTATATATATTTATATATTCTCTCCCTTGACCAGGTAAAGAAAGACAAGTTCTGAGCAGTGGTGATATTCTACCAATTTGGCCTGGTTTGATTGAACAGGTAGCTCTGATGATCATCTGTGAGTGAACTGGTTTATTCTGATGATCAGCTATTCGGCCTCCCACCTGCCCTGGCTCTATTATTACCTTTATTTCCTGCTTTTCAAGCTCAGCTGCTTCGTGCAGCACAGCTGATTTCCCCACGGCAGCTGTTTTACACACACTGCTTGCAATAGGTGAGTTACAAACATTGTGCATGCAAAACTCATGCTGAACCACTGGTTCTGAGTATTTATATCAGATGCTTCTTTCACTAGCAAGACATAGTATACTATTTCCTTTAACCCGATAAAAAGCTTTGACATCTGAATGTCATTTGTACTCATTTTCAGCATTAAGGTTTAATTGCATGTTATCCTTAGACTATATTCATATGACACACTGGGCTACAACCAAAGTCAGCCTGGCACATGCAAACCCATTTTGGATGATCAGTGTGATACACAAAATTAATGGAATAAATCATGGTTAAGTATCTACACATTGTAGTTAGGCCCCTTCTTTTACTTATATGAATTACAATAATGTAGTATGTGAACATGGAGACTTTATTTTCTTTCTAAGCCAGGATTAAGGCCCCAGGTGACCTTAAGTCAGGGATTGGGAACCTTAAACCCCCAAAGAGCCATATGGACCTGTTTCCCACAGAAAACACAGGGAGCCTCAAAACCCTTTTGGCATCTAAAATGAAGATAACACTGCATATATCTTTTCTTTCTTTTTTTACCTTTATGCTATGTATAAAAAACTATAGTATTTATGAAACAAAAAGCCAAATTTAAATTATCCACCTGCAGCAAAACAAAAATGCTGTTTGCTTCTGTGTGCCATCCTCCTCAATAAATCACATGCCAGCAGGTGTCACATTGGCAGTTATGATGCACATTTTGAGTGACAGGGAGCTGCAGCAGAGGGGAGAAAGAGTCACATGCGGTTCCAGAGCTGCGGGTTGCTGACCCCTACCCTAAGTGATACTAACCAAACCTCAACTGATAGATTGGTGTTTTTAACTATCTTTTGGAGCTACTCAAGACCTGCAATTGTTCGTATAGCTAGAGGTAGCTAAGATAAGGTTAAAATCATTCTGTAGGAGTGTGCCTTATTTCAGCAGAAATGCATCAATTAGCACTGATTGTACTTGATAATTAAAGTGATTTATACATCAGATGGTGTTATTGACATTTGGGGCAACCACCTGTGCCATCTCCTGTAGCCAGAAGTGATGAGATTTGTAGTTCCTTTCCTTTCCTTATTATATTTGGGGGAGGGGGAGGGCGGGGGGGATGATTTTAAAGTACTTAATTTAGCCTTGGGATATCTGCCTTTTTCTAAATGGTAAATTAAGTCAAGATAAATCTTTTTCCTTTGACAAAGTTTTTCGTAAGGTTGGAACTTGGGCCTTTTTGTTACTGAATCTTTTCCAGCTTGGGAAAAAAAGGCAGTGCTAACATGGATGTTTCTTTTTTTAACTTTATTGGTTTATATGTCTAAAAATGTGAATGTTGGCATCCAAGGCACAAAATCTGGCTCAGTCTCAACTCTCGTCTCAGTCATGGGCTTCTACAGAAAATGTTCAAGCTTCATTATAAAGACAAGTTGGGAGAAATTAATGGCTGCAAGACTGTACTTTTGACAAGGCTGTTATTGGCAATGTCAGGATTTTGTCACTCCCTCTCTTTGCTTCCGTTGAATTCCCCGGTGTATTTACTTCAGGGTGAAATATTCTCACTTCATTCAGCAATGCTGTAAGGACTGCTTTCCATAGTTAAAGAGGTCTACTTAAAATAAATCAGAAATAAATACAATTAAGAACTTTTAAAGATACAAGCATATGTCCCCTCCCACTTCTCCAGGCAAGTAACTTTTGTCAAGGAAGTGTGTATTAAAGAAAATACGAATAGCATAAAAAGGAACAAAATTAGCAAGGAGCTAGTTAGGTAGCTTCATTTTTTTGTGTGCTTTGAATTTGGTAATAGGGAAAGTACTAGTCATAGAGTCTAAGTGTGTAGGAATGAAAAAAGTTTCATATTTTCAAAATAGAATTTTTATTGAGTCGTATTAGGAAACAATCCTGGAAATATGATGAGAAGTCCAGCAAGTTACTGGCTTTTAGATGTTAAAGATACCGAGCAATATAATATTTTTTATCTGAAGTAATTCCTGGAGAGTGTAGTCCTAGAAAATTCATTAAAAATATTTTTTTGTGGAATGTGAAACTCCCACAGTTGTACCCTCTTTCTCAAAAAATAGTGGGTAGTACACATCGATCTGTGACATTGACTTGATGAATTAATTGTTGGCTGCTCTAAGTCTCTTAGTTGTGAAGATTTTAGTGAGATTTTATATCATGGCCTTTCCCCCAAAAGGGATCAGATCCTATCCTAACTATAGTCTCATATCCAAATGTACACTTGAGGCTGGTATTAGTCCTCCAAGGGACATTTAATTTCATTTGAGGCTTGGATGCATGTCTTGCTTCTAAGCACAAGGGCACACTGAAGCTGCTACGCCTCACTTTCTCATAAGCTAATGTCACTTCACTCATGTGTTTGGAGCTGAAGTGGCTCCAACAGCCATGGTAGGCCCTGAGATTTTCACTGCTGCTTTATCATAGATTATCCTTTTTAACAAAGTACATGCAGTTCTGACTGTCCAGGTTCTGACAGTATTAGCATCTTACCCAATATAAAAACCTTTTAACTCAAAATGGATGGAATTCAGTTGCTGTAATTTCTATGAACGTTTTGAGCACTTTTGAAATCATTTCTAAAGGTGAATTTTGAGATATTAACCACTTTTGGTGTTTTGCATCTTAGGGAAACAAATACAGGTAGTCCTCAATTTACAACCATTCATTTAATGACCATTATGTTACAATGGCACTGAAAAAAGTGACTTATGACTGTTTTTCACACAACCATTGTAGCATCCCCTGGTCACGTGATCAAAACAAAACACAGATGCTTGGCAACTGACTCATATTTGATAGTTGCAGTGTCCCAGGGTTTTGCGACCTTCTGACAAGCAAAGCCAATGGGGAAGTCATATTCACTTAACAACCATGTTACTAACTTAACAACTGCAGTGATTCACTTAACAACCATAGCAAGAAAGGTCACAAAATGAGGCAAAACTCACTTAACAAATATCTCAGCAACTGAAAGTTTGGGCTTAATTGTAGTCGTAAGTCAAGGACTATCTGTATTCATCTAGTCCCTACTATTTAATTTCTAGCTCAGGGATCTTCAAACTTGACAGCTGTAAGACTTGTGGACTTCAACTCACAGAATTTTACCTCCAGTCGTGTTAGCTCAGGAATTCTGGAAGTTGAAGTCCACAAGTCTTAAACTTTGAAGTCCACAAGTCTTAAAGTTTGAAGATCCTTGCTCTAGGATCATGAGTTTTTAAAGTTGTATTCTGATTTTGTTTTTTAATCTCAGTATATAATTTCTAGATGATTTCTCAGTTGGTAAATGTAAACGTTGAGATAAAGGAAGCAAAGATTAAATAGAGAATCCAGAATATCCTTACAGAACTGGAACAAAATACAGTAAATATTATTAATGCAAGATGCATTTTGAAGCTGTTATATTGTAAAAACTTTTTTTATCCGTTCCTATTTTCAGTAAATTATTAGTACTAAACTTTATTTTGCAGAACTGTCCTTTGAAACTTTCATGCAGAGTACAACATAAAATGTGAATTTTCTTCACTTCCAAGCTTTTTTTTAATTATTTAGCTTGGCTTATAAATTAACTGAGAATTTTAGAATGTGCTTCTATATTAGGCTCTGTTGCAGCATTTTATAAAGTTTGCAGAGCATAACATTAACCTTAATTTACCTCAGAAAGCTTCTTGGCAATTAATTCAACCCAAACATTGCTACTTTGCTCTTTCTGGATTTCCTCATTTTGAACATCTTTTTGAGAAAACTCTGAGACAAGTTTCCTATATTGTTTTGTAAATGATGCAACCTTCAAACCATTTTAGGCAGGCAGTTCATATTTTTAACTGTTGGGAAAATATGGTTTGTTAATATGTAACACTGAAAGGTTAGTATTTATATAAAACTGAAAGTTGAATTTGCTAATTGCATTTTTGTATACCTTACACTTCATTGCTATCATTATAACGTAGATGAAGCAATGGAATTTGCAGAATGAACAATGGGAACCAGAAGGCAAAAAACAGTGTCATGGCATTGTAGCATAAGCCCCTTCTCTTTTAGATGCATTATGGTATTATAAAGGTAAAGGTTCCCCTTATTCATACGTGCTAGGCCATTTCCAACTCTAGGGGGTAGTGCTCATCTCCATTACAAAGGCAAAGAACCAGCGCTGTCCGAAGACGTTTCTGTGGTCATGTGGCTGGCATGACTAAAGCCAAAGGCACATGGAACACTGTTACCTTCCCACCAAAGTGGTTCCTATTTTTCTATTTGCATTTTTACATGCTTTTGTACTGCTAGGTTGGCAGAAGCTGGGACAAGTAACAGGAGCTCATTCTATTATGCAGTGCTAGGGATTCGAACTTTAATTTCATATGAGCAAAGACCCAAGAAAATATGCATGCCTCCCACAATATTGCTGTATCAATCAGAAGCCTTTCCTGGATTGTCACCTCTTTTAACCTCTGCTAAAGTTCACACCTTTGGCAAATTTCTTTTCCGTAACTTCCTCTAAAGATTTAAATCTGGGATTATGATGTTATTCTGATGTTACTGTGGACCCATGGGTTTAAATGCCACAAACCTACCTGTGGAGTTTAAGCTGAAATTCAGTATCTGCCATCTTGTTCAGGGTCCACTTTTCAAAAATTTTTCATACTGTGAACATTATCTCTCAATTACTTACTTTATTTTACGATCAAAAAATAATCCTGTCCCCCCGCCCCCCAGCACAAAATGGAGATGGCTTCAAAGCAGGCATTGCCTTTGGCACTGATTCTGAATATATTTTGCTGCTTCAGGGATAACCTGAACTCTCCAAAGGTCCTCTGACCTGCAGTTAGTCTGCATATAGTTAGTACGTCCCTTGCTGAAGTACCCACTGTGCAAATGACAATTGCTGCTGAGTCCTCTGGCAGAGTAAGTAAAAAATAAATGGTTGAGAAACTGTACTTTCCCCAGCAGCTCTAAGAACAGGTTGTCCCTTTCCTTTGTTCCACAATAATGAGTATTTCATTTTAATATTATCATATATTGCAGGAAATATTGTGCAGCTTGAGACATAAATCACTTGAAAGGGTAATATTTTAAATATTTAGTTGGTCAAATAAAACAACAAAATAAAGAAAAAATACACATTCTTTTTCATACACTTTTAAATTCATAACAATCTTTATGCCCAGAATTTTCCTAGAAATTGAACTATTATCAAATATCAGTATTTCAATCTGATAGTCACTTAGATAACATTCACTTAGCTATGCAAATATTCCTTTTCTTAAGATGTCTCAGTGCCTGTCTTTGATTCCTTTACTATGAAAAAAAAGACATAATTAAAAATAATTGCAACTGCATGAGTGTATAGTAGGTTATTTTTGTGGTAATTAAAATCATATGTGCTATGTTCTGAAATTAACTATCTTGTGTGCTAATTTGTTATATTCACTTGGAAATTATTGCTTTGAATCTTACAAGAACAAAAAGATCTCATGGGTTTTTTTAAAGAAAAAAAGTCTTTTCGCAAGGGTATATTGTTGTCAATAGTCTAATGAAAAAGAAACTGGCTGTTGGAAAATGAGGAATCTATATTATTGAAACAAAATATTCAATAGAAATTAGAATAATAATATGCAGATGCAAACTTTTGATGCCTAGTACATGTAAGTTGATCTGTGAATTTCAAAAATGATGTAATTATAGAACAGAATTTAAATAATCTTTTGTCATAGTGGAATATGAAGATTCCATAATTCCAAGGTACTAAATATTTTTCTTTCTGTTTTTTCAGAACTCATTTGTGTACATCTGTCCCAAAGAAGGCTTTACCATACAGCTGAACATTCACTATGCACACCAAAGATCCCATGTTCATCACCTTAGTTCATCAAGATGTTCAAGCCATCTTAATACTATATCCTGGCTAAAATCCTAATTGAAAGGGGCTTCTGAAAATCAATATCATTCAAAGAAAAAAAAAATGAAAGATTTTGGCATGTTATCAGGTTCCGAGATAAGCAGAAAACAAGTTAAAACTATAATTACACAAGATCAAGATGTTTTGTTGAAGAAATCTGGGTTTAAATTGATGAAAAGGGTTAAATACTTGGGGGGGGGTTTTTCTTATAGTACTAGGGCCTATATGTTGTTTCAAAAAAACTATATTAAATTATGGAATAAAGGTAAAAAAAGATATGGCGAAAAGGGAAAAATTATAACTGTCATTGGGAATAATTTCTGTGATTAAAATGAATGCTTTACAAAAATATTTTCATTCAGACAATACCTATATTTACAACTTTTAAGCAATGTCAAAAAGGTATTTCTAAATTATTTTAGAAACCAAGAATTAAATATATTTACTTACTTACTGTTTAGTTTGGGTGAAAGAGTGGTGACTTTAATAGTGACTTTAACAATAGGAAGGTTTTGGATATTGGAAGACCATTAATTAAGATTTGAATGGCATGATTACAACAAACTTAAAGTGAATGTAGCTTTCAAGTCATATTAGAAGTGCCATATTGAGAATTTGGAATAGGTATAAGGCAAAATTGTCTCTTGATAGTTGTGTGTTTTTAGTGTTTTTCGGAGTGGGAGGATAATTAAATGAAAATGGTGAAGTTATATGATTTGCAATTTTTTTCCCAATGAGTGTTATTCTAAAAACAAGGGAAAACTGGGAGTTGGAAGGTTTTACATGCCATTGGTTTTCTTACATTCAGCTAAGAGAAATAATTAAGTTGAATAAGGATTATGAATTTAAAAAGGGTAAAACTGAGTTTGTTGCAGAGCTCTGTACAAATGATGATCATATGATTGTTGAGATGTACAAACTTTTACTAAAAATGGAAATACTAGCCGTACAAGTTAAAGATATACTGTATATTGGGATATAATATACAGTTGGACCAAGGAGAGAATGAAAGGATGAGATTTACATTGAATTACAATCTTAAAGATTATTTTTATAAAATGATGTATGGTTGATATATGACACCAGATAAATTGTAAAATAGTACAACAGAATTTCAACTATTTGTCAGAAATATAATCATCCTGAGGGAATATTTTTTCATCTTTGGACATGTAACAAAGATAGAAAATATTGGGATCAGGTATGTATTTTGAATCAGAAGATTTTAAAAATCAATGTATAATTGAAATCAGAAGCTTTTCTTTTGGGCTTGACAGAGAAACAAATTAAAAATATTTTATGGAATTTTGTTTTTTATATATGATAATGACAAGGAGTCATTTATATGGTGAAGGTGGAAAGATTTACAAATATCTTCAATGGAAGAATGGTAGAAGCTGGTAGAATTGATAGAGATGGATAAATTGACTGTCTTGATTAAATAAAATATTTTAACAAAATTTATTTCTTCTTGGAAATCACTTTTGGACTTTTTGTAAGAAACAAAAACAAAAAGTTGATTTTAGCCATAATCATTTGTCTGTAAGACTTACTAGGATACCAAAGTTGGATACATTCATTTTATCCCTCAATTTGACATGTTTTCTTTTCTTGTTTAGAAAATCTGTAATCCAGCTAACCATGAGTAAAGGAAAAGAACATACTTTTTTGCTATATCATGATGAAATGCCACAGATAGTATTTTGCATTTCCTGACTCAGTAACTTTGTCAGATAAACAAAAACAGAAACAAATATTTTAAACATACAGCTGGAAAGTAACTCAGTATCTTGATCCAAAGCTTTGTGTTAGAGACATCCACTTCAGGTGCTACATTCAAAAGCAATGGCTGGGATTCTTGGCTGGGATTGTAAAAAGTGGGGCCACAGTTGCATTCATTGTTCAGTGAGCTTGTCCACAAAGTTAAACCCACCGACAGCAATGAATGTTGATTGTGACCTTTTTTGTGGATCTAAGTTAAATTCTGCAAGGGAAAACACAAACAAATCATCTTGGGTGTTTGCTTTATGGCTGTCTTCAATGAAATTCTGAGTAAGGAGGAGGATGGTTAGCTGGAGGGTACAATCAACGGTCGATGGTTTTCACTTTAATCCCAAACTCACCGACAGCGTTGAATGTTCACTGAAGCAACCAAAAGAAGGAGAACTCCAAAGACTTCATAAGTATCCATCCTTAAATGTCTAAAGCAAAGCAAAATTAAGAAAATGACATTATTTTCAATTTGGTAGATTAATTCTGCTTAAAAAAATCACTGTTTACATCATATTTATTCATCAAATCCATCTACTGAGGAATTCTCAACAAAGCACTGCTGCACTATATATAATGCTGAGAACAATCTAAACTTTCCCTGCTTGGTAACTTAAAAACACAAAGAAAAATATCCATAAATCCCTGAAAAAAAAAATTACATCAGATCAACATGTCTCTCTATTAAAATAAACTAAATCAAAAATAAACTCAAAATTATAAGTTGTTTGATCTAAAAAAACAACATTACTGTCACAATACTGGTTCCAAATTGACACATGTAACTCTTGTAGTACTTGTACATTTATTCTTCTGTATACATTTTTGCAATAAATATTTGACAGTATTATTATTGCCTAATAGAAAACTGGAGGCTAAAACATATATAGTATGGTTGCTGGAATTGGGTATGTCTAGTTCAATGAAAAGAAGGACTAGAGGTGACAAGATATCAGTGCTCCAATATCTCAGGGGTTGCCACAAAGAAGTGGGAGTCAAGCTATTCTTCAAAGCACCTGAAGGCAGTACAAGAAGCAATGGATGGAAACTAATCAAGGAGACAACAACTTAGAAGTAAGGAAAAATTACTTTTGTTAGAACAATTAATTAGTGAAATAACTTAACCTCCGGAATTTGTGAATGCTCCAACACTGCAAGTTTTTAAGCAGAGATTGGACAAACATTTGTCTGAAATGGTATAGGGTTTCTTGCCTGAGCTATGGGTTGGACTCAGGGGTAGGTTTCTACTGGTTCTGTCCACCTCTATAGAACCGGTAGCTCTGAAGAGCAGCAGACATAGAACCGGTTCTATGTCTGCTGATGTTTTTGCCCACCCGCCCACCCAGGCTCTTACCTGATCTTTATTTCCTGAACGAGGCACAGCTGCAGTTAAAAAAACAAGAAAAGAGGGCTGTTTCAAAGGCTGCTTCTCGGCACACAGCGTGCTAATAACAATTAGCAGGTGCGCGGCTCACAGCGGGCAGGGAAGCTCGTAAATCCCAAACCAGTAGTTAACCGTCGTATCCCACCCCTGGTTGGACTAGAAGACCTCCAAGGTCCCTTCCAACTCTGTTATTCTATTCTGTTAGTTATGCTAAGGCAGATGTAAATTTGAAGGCAATGTGTTTGACACCTTACAATAATTCTTTCATACTTAGCAATGTCATAAAGCTCAACAATTCTAAACAATTGATGTCTAAAATAATTGTAAATTTGATACAGATTTAAATTCAATCTGGAAACCATCCATATATGTATTATATTGGTATCATATCCAAAATTTGAGTTTATCTTTGTATAGAATTAATATTTCAATTTTATGAGCTATGTAAATCAAAACAGATTCTTAGTAATATGGATTGAACTTACAAAGTATAATTCAGTTACTTATGTCAGCAGTTTAAGAATGATGTAACTGTATACAAGGTATTTAAACTTTACAAATAGTTTCTAACATTTTAAAAACCCATCGGCACTACATTTTTAAATACTTGGTTTTTGAATAATTTGTGATATTTTATTTCCTGCTTTTTCCTGTTCATTTTCTTTAAAGTGTAAAATGAAAAATAGGTTATTTTTGTTCCTTATCCGAAATGAAACAAAATAGTATAGCCTTCCCTAAGAGATTAGGGAGAGTTCCTGATCATTATTTTTTCCTCCCTTGCTCTGACTATGTTAATCAGCTAAAGAAACAGACAAAACTTTTATTTTTATGTGTAGGATTTAAAATGTATCTTGTATGTATTCACCAAGAGCCACATGAATAGATCCCAATTCATAGTTATAGACATTTGTAAACTGCTAACATTTGTAAAGTGCTGTAAAGCACTATAGACTGATATAGAAATCTAAGTGCTATTGCTATTATACTCTTTTTTTCTATATTTATTTTTATTTTCTTCTTCCTATAGTTTCTCCCTTCCCCAGTTAGTTTATTATTTTAATTCCATGATATTAATCAGACAATGAGTTCCTTAGTTGTTGTTCTTGGTATTGTATTTCCTATAGAGCTGGCTGCTTTTCGTTTCAATTTCTTTTTACTAACAACATACTTGAAAGCTCAGTATTACCATCCATTCTTCTGTTTATTTCTCACCTTGAATACAATCTGAAAATCTTTACTTGCTTTTAAACTTTCAGTTCTATAATCTGCATTTTATATTATTTATTGGTTAAGAGTGACTTTCGTCCCTTCTGCTTTCATCATCTGGTTTCCATCTTCTTTTTTAAAGAAACCCTGTGGACTGGCCATGTGTGCCTTTTGCTAGTCTGTGCTACAAATGCCAGATTTATTTTATGTACATTTCGTATCTCTAGGCTTCTGAGAACATTCACAGTGGCTGAAACTTCTTTTTCTTTACTTAAGGTTAGTAGGTCATAAATAAACCAAAACACTTTTCCTTGCTCTGAGCAATTTGCTCATAAGAGTACAAGAAATATCACTTTTAAAAATCAAGCAACCTAACGTGATTTGACAGGAGTACATGACAAAGTAGTTCATTGTGTTGCTTTAAAGGCCATAGGGATTTCAGTTATAGAAGTTGTCTGTCTTAGGAATAGATTAAATATCTTGTCTGATGACCTGAGCTTAATTTAAGTGGTTGCCTTTGCCAGCCCTTCCAGAGGGCTTATATGTGAATTAGAGCATCTCATCTTCCATCTTCGATTCTTTTCATCATCCTCATAGTATGACCTAAATTGGAAACAGGAATGCTGTATGGTACAGAATATTTAACAGTTATGCCAAGTGGCATATTTAAGCCTATTAATTAGAAGGAAACAATCTTTACATCGAAGGCTGAAGGTCAAAATGAATACTATTAGTTTATTTAAATATGTTTTGATTATAATAAATATTTGCTAATATTACATAATCAAAGCAGAATAATGATGTCATAAATTTCTATCAGTATCTCGACATTTTATTTAATATACTCTGCACATTAGATGAGGATAATTTGTTCTAGCCAAAATTAAATCCAATTGATTTCAGCAGAACTAAGAAACAGCTTTTTAGGACACTCATACTGAAATCAGCCCATCTGCTGGATTAATCATGTTTTAGCACAACTATAGGCAACTTATAACACAGTAAAATTAAAAAAAACACATAAATCTCATCAAAACAGAAATTGGGACTGATACATATGACATCTACTTGACTCCATAAGTGTAATAAACCTGTGCTTGCAAAGCTTCCAGTGTACCTGTTATGAAGTTTCTAAACAATGTTTCATTAGTTACAGCCGTACATCTGTTGGTAGAAGCTCCTCCTAACTTTTGTGAAGTATCTGGAAGGGGTTAAAATGAAAGTCAGAAGTAATACAATTATTAATTTGGAATGATTTGAAGAAATGCTATATTATTAAGTCTCATAATGACCAGAACACAAAGACACCTTGAAACACTTCTTGGAGTAATGCATGGCTTAGATTCTACTCAAACATGACAACACAAGATGTCAAAAATGTAAATTTATCTTAATAAAGTTTGCATTAAAGAACAAGAAGCATATATGGTGAGCAAAAGAAGTATGGTCCCAATATAGGGTGGCATCCCACGGACAATTAGATACATTGGTGTCTGTCTTTGTGGTCAGAAAAAAAAAACTATCCTTGGAGGAAGAAACCTGATATCAGATCCTTTTTCCTTTTTTCTAAGGTCAGGAAATTCCAGTCGCCAGAAAGCTTCCAGACATGTGCCTAGGGGCAGGTTAAAGTAGCTTAGAATCTAATGTAGTTTCTCCATCTCAGCAAGTTTAAAATATATGAACAAGTTTAAACTCCCAGAATTCCTCAGCCAGCAGGCTGCCTGGGGACTTGAAATTCACATATCTCAAAGGTGCTGATATTGAGAAACACTGGTCTCATGGATCCAAAGTTCCCTGTGATTGGCTACTGTGTCTGTGAACTGAGTTGGAATGTACATCAGCTGCTTGCTCTCTGTCCCTTCTCACTCCTTGCACCAGAGAGTAGCTTTGTCCAAAAGTACACAAAGAAACAATTTCATAGGACATGGAAAGGACAAATGTCTCTTTGTCCTTATTTTTGTTATGCAGGCCAGCAGTGTAATTGTACATGTCAGAGCACTCCAACCTAAACTTAAGCTTGCTCTGTTAGGTACCCAAATATTAAAATAATTGTTATTATTTTTGGGTTACTGCCCTATTTCAAGAATGGGCTATATTTTGATATTTGATAACAGTGTGGAGGAAGGAAATAGGATTATGTGTGAACAGAAAGCAAAGCATCTTTGAGTAAAATAGTGCAACATCTAGATTTTTAAGTGGTTCCCTTTGCATTATAGGCCGATAATTATGATGATTCACAGCAAGAGAATTGATTAACATGCATTATTTCACCTTATCATTTATTTTAACTGTGCAAAAATTAGAAAGCATAGCAATTTCATAACTGAAGTTGTTCACTGCAATGAACTCAAGAAATACCAGCAACAGTTCACCTAGTTATAAAAGCTCATTACAAACTAGAAATCAGGGAAAATATAAAATAGTAGCTAGTTTACTTGTAACTCATGTGCTTAAAATATCAACAGATCCTAATAAAATGTCTTAATAAGATGAAATTTGTTAGGCTTGTCAATCTGTCAGCAGCACCAGCTCTCTAAACTCTAATCTGATATTGTGGTATAGGTTGTTTTTTTAATTGAACTATATACCTTTAACTGTTCCTATAACAGACTCATTGTGGCCAAGTCCTAACAGAAACTTTTTACAGTTGTCAGCAATTCATCACAAAACATTATTCTGATTACCACAGGTTTCAGCATCTCACTTCAGACTGTCCACAAAGTAAGATGTGCAATTCTTTTTCAAACTCTGCACTGACAGTATTGATAGCATTTTCCTATGTCTCATGTATAGTTTTTAACTACTAGATATGCTGAACTAATGTTCTAATGATATATAGAAAACCAGGTTTCTCCAGATGAACCTGTGTCACATTTTTACAAGTATTATCTCAAAAAATAACTGTGAAAAGGTTATGATCAACATATATGGAGTTTCAGTGTTAATCTTTCTGACAAATGTCATTTTACATCAGGAACATATGAAGAAATGATTCATTTAAAGTTCCACCCTTACAGTTGCTTGAAAAAAGTGATTAGGAATCTTGGTTCTGATATTGTATTTCTCACCATTTTATTATTTCAGCAGATTTCCACTGAACAGCTGCAGATTTGGTATGGCCAAGACCTTTGGACACAGATGTTTGAGATATTGCTGTTAAATTTGGTGAGAAGTCACAAGTAATTCTATTCTTTCATGAATTCACAGCTTGTGGTACTATACTACCATTTGCAGGAAGCCAAAAATCACAGCATGGGATATGTAGTCAGCTTTTAAGACTTTTAGCACATTTGGCTTATTTTCAATGTCAAAAGACAGGAAGCTGAAAAGGAAATTTAAAAAAAACCTGACTGAACTGCACTGATAAACAACTATAATTGTGGGTGAAAAGAGTAACATTGCTTTTCATAAGGTTAAGAACATACAACCTATGACAGAAATCTTATAAGAGCATACATGCAATTTTTTCAGCTTTTTCTCTGTGAAAGCGAAGAAACAATTATTTAAATTTTCACAGGATTAGAAAATTAGTAAAGCAGGATGTAAAATCCACATTACATTGCACATTATATTTTTACTATCGACTGATAAGTTGGGAACAAGAGGAGCACGGTGGCTCATATGGTTAGGATGCTAGGTTGAAGATTGGAAGGCCATGTTTGAGACTCGGGTGCTGCATGGGGCAAGGTTGAGCTCCCATCCTTCGGTCCAGCTCCAGCCAGGGACATAAAACGAGCACCCAACTGAATGTCCCCCAGGCAGTAGTGATGTCACCAGCTAATCCTTTCAACCAGAAGCATGCCTCGGTGCTTCTGACACAAGTGGAAAAAAAAACCCCTTGGCAACATAAAACAGACTGTTCTTGAAAATGTCTGGTTAAAAGAATGCAATACACAACTGTGTTTACATGCATGACACTATCATTAACACAAATATGGTAATGCTGGGCAGTTATACCCCTAAAATGTGCAATTCAAAAATATACATATTAACCTACACCACCTTTCATTTGTTAAGACTTTTAATATCTTAGAGTTAATTATTTTTTGTCACATTTTTCACAATTTCCATCATTTATGCGATGATTTTGGAAAGAGGCCACTATTGCTAAGCAAGGCTGATTTGGGGTTGAACTACTGAAGAAATATGCACAATGAAGCATGTGTTTCCTATCAAAAATAAGTAAGAAATGAAAACTAGTTTTAAAATGTTTGTGGACTGACAAATGCATCTAGTGCCCCTATTTAAATTCTAAATGGACCAGCTCCATAGTTACCGGTTGGTCCTCCAAAATTTAATGAGTATTTTAAACACAATTGAGGTAATATAACATTTAAAACAAAAGAGTGGGACCATTTTTAAATACACACACATGTACGTTTAATTCTATCATTTTTTCAAGAAAGGCTGTGAAGCTTTGGTCAAAATGTATATGTACTTGGCCATGATTGATATGCTGACTCTAGATAGCCAAGGATTTTTTAAATAGATATTTTATTCTTAGAATGCCAGTTTGATGTAGTAGTTAAGACACCAGGCTAGAACGTGGGAGACCTTTAGTCAGCTGGGTGACTGTGCCAGTCTCTCTCTCTCTCCCTCCCTCTCTCTCTCTATTTTTCTGGTTGAATGCAGGAGAAAATAAATTAATCTACAATCATGGCATTTAGAAAGAGAGATGGGAAATTTTTAGTCAAATACATATTTTTTAAACTATGTTAATTGGAAGAG
Source organism: Hydrophis major (assembly GCA_033807585.1). Taxonomy (NCBI): domain Eukaryota; kingdom Metazoa; phylum Chordata; class Lepidosauria; order Squamata; family Elapidae; genus Hydrophis; species Hydrophis major. The sequence goes on from CM066330.1 coordinate 147,172,649, forward strand.
TTTTGTATTGTAGTTTTTAGCTCAAAATCCATACACAATAACATGCATATTAGAGAAAGTCACATAAAGCATGTGCCAAAGTTATATAAATATTTCTGTATACAGAATTGCTTATAATATTTCAAATTCATAGGCTAATGGAAATCAGAAAAAATGTTACAAATATGCATATAGAAAAATCCTGAATAAAGAAAAAAAATCATTTTTAAAAAATATTTAGAATTTTTAGAAAAAACAGGAAAGCATACAAGGAAAATTAAGAATGATCACAAGAAGGAAAAGCAAATTGCAGCTAGTTTGCAGACAAACATTTTTGTACTAGTCTATCTTTGAAAGCAAGTAAAGATAAATCTACACTACCTTCTGATTATTTTTAAAATATTTACCATTGTCCCTTTTTTCAGCTCCTTTTTCAGCTCTTTAAATTATTCTCTTGTACTTTCCCAAAACATTATAGCTTGACAGGCAATCTGTGGAAATAAAAATATCTTGTTACAAGCCTAGTACTAACAACCATTGACCATTAAACTTCTTTTCACTGGTTACATACTTTGTTCAATCATGTTTGAATCAGAGCATCTTTTTGGTTCAAATAAGAAAGAAGTCTAGCATAATTTCTTCTTTACTCCTGACAGGAAGGTTAGGACTTTCCATAGGTTTGCCTAACACTTGGTATCTTCTATTCTTTGATTCTGGGTTTGTTTCACCTGTCCATATATTGTAACAAGTTAAGGAGGGACAAAAGCCCGGGATGGAGACATTTAGATACAGCAAGCTCAATCCAGATAGGCTGAAAATTGTCCTGAAGAAATTAATGGCACTAGGCCTTGAGGATAAAAGTTAAGCTTTAACCCAAGATTTGTGACAGCAAAACACATTTTTCTCAACTTTTATCATACCTAATTTTGAGACACACTGAGTTATCTGGAGAGTTGCTCTGATAAATTCTGATTATGCCCCCTTCAAGGTGGCAAACCGAAAACCTGGAAGGCCAACCAAAGTCCAAAACTGGGCTGGTATCCTAGCCTGAAAAGGCCTGGAGTGGTAAAATTTACAATGACAGATCTTTGTCCAAGGACATATTCACCATTGTATTCCTAAGCACTTGAAGCAGTTTACTTGCTCTATCCAGTGACCATTAATGCTCCATGATGGGAGTGTTGGCCTTTTGGCAGAGGCCTAATCTTGTTTTTCTGATACTTTATTTCCAGATGATCATTTTTGCAGTATTGGGTCAGTGCTCTAGAGCTCTTTTAAAATTTATAGGTGTTCTGGAAATAACTACAGCATTGTCTGCATAAAGCAGCAGAGCTATGCTGTGATCCCATAGCGTGGGGGGAATGAACATTTGAAATGTTCAGAGGCATCTCACAGTACTATTGGTATAAAAGTTTAAAAGGGGGTGGGGAGAGGGAGGAATGCATCCCTGTTTGATCTCCTTTTGCATATTGCATCTGACCTTACTAGTTATTTTAGTGCACAGAACTCAGATTAAGTAGAAAAGTCCACAATCAATTGATGAGGATTCCAGCTTCTCCCATAGTTTGATCCTGGATACAGAATCAAATGTTGCCAGCAACATAAAGTAATGCCACATTGTTGGTTGAATATTTTTCAGCCCAGTTCTATAGGATCAAGCATTGATCAATGATGCCTCTGCCTTCTCTGAAACTAGCTTGCTCATCTATTAGATTTTCCTGGTTCAGCCAGGAAATGGGATGCAAAGCATGATTATGCTGAGCAGCTAATTGGCCTGCTGCTCTCTTTTCCTTCTTGAAGATTTGAGCTATAATTGCCGGGCTCCAATCTTCATGGATACATTCAGTGATGCAAAATATTGTTAAAGGATGATGGAGTCCAGCCTTCAATGTTATTCTTCATTAGTTTTGGGGGAATAAGGTCAGCTCTGGGTCCCTTTCCCTTCTTGAACTGACCAATAAGAAATGCAATTTCAGGTACAGATATGGGGGCAGGGTGGATGGGGAGAATAGGACACATACCATATATAAATCAATCCTTAAGATGGAACAAGATCAATTATTCTAATTTCAGAACAAGCATTTGCATGTTAGCAATTGCTAACTGAACTATTTAGCAAAATGCTGTTGGAAGAATTATGATCTGAGATGTGTTTCTTTAACTGTGTTACCTGGAAAACTTTGTTTCCAATGGTAACTCTGAATGGACATAACAAGCTCAGATCCATTCTCTGGGTTTTTCCACTGCAGCATTCTTTATTTATTTCAACAGAAAATGTGAATCTCTAATTTACTATTTTCTTCCAGAAAATGAATTGAGTTCCCAAATGTGTGCAACTAAGCACCTATACTGGATGGCTGCACCTGCATTTATTAGCATATGTTCTACACTAATTAGTTTCAAAGATAAAACTAGGCTGACATATTAATCATAGTCAAATCTCAGCACTTACAGTTGGATTGCATTCCATTGAGGATAGTGGATGTGTGAAATTCCCCACTTCTAAAAACAGGAGACATGAGGCAAGAACTTACAAAGAAATCCACCCAAGTAAAAGATTAACATGCACATTCCTCTCCAATCTAAGATAATCGAAGCTCTCTATGGAATGCCATCTGAATGGTGCTGAATACCAAACTTTTTTTTTTTTTTGTCAGAGGAAAGCACCTGTAGGGATTTATATTACTGGATGTTAATAATGATGTTTCCAGTATATTTACAATGTGAATGACTGCTAACATTCCATATTAGTGTACAGAGTGTACACCAGAATAAAAATTCATGCAAAGTGTGAAATAGAGAACAATGGTTACTTTAAAATATTCTTCTGTATTTCTTGGATGATTAGATCTCGAAAAACTTTGCTAATGAAATACTGTTAAGTACAAAATCTGCTTTCCTCGTTATGACTTTAGAAGCAAATTTTCTCATACTGACTTCATAGTTAGGTTCCAATGACTTAACAAATATCTTGGCAACCTTGTTTTCTAGACATGGGAACTGGAATCGGATTCTGGCACAGAACACATTCTAAGTCCCAAAAGCAATCCAAAGGAAATAATTCCATAGGAAGCCTGACAAAAGCTTGAAAAATACTTAGTGACAAGTAACCCTCGCCCTCCAGACTTCTGTGTATAGATTCCCATACACATTCTTTCTCCTAACAAGAACTCTCTTGATTTGGCTTGGAAAAATATTCTCGGTTTTTCAATTACAAAAACTGTATGTGGGAAAGAGAGTACTGGGAAAATTAAATGTTTATAGCAAATATTTTTATCACTTGATAGGATAACCAAAATCAAACTGAGTATCTGTTTTCTAAGCAACAATAGAGAAGCTGTATTGAGTAAGCAAAAACAAGTGCTTGTGCTGACTGTAGCTCAGATAATAAACTCCATAAAAATTATGACTTAAGCTAAATAAAACATAATATTATCAAATCAAGAAGGCACAACCTCTGCAATTTTTCATATGATTATATGGTGAAATTGAACAATATATCTAATGTATTAGACCTGCTGAACAAAATTTTCTGAAGAGGTTCAGACTGAAATACATGACATATTTAAAGATGGAGGAAAACAAAATTATTCTGAAATGTAAAAAAAATGTAAAGAAAAGAAGGTAAAATGGCTCTCTGTTGAATAGCTTAACAGAAGCAGAAAGGAAGAGGAAAAGCCAACAGACAGAGAAGAAAATACACTGCTCAAAAAAATAAAGGGAACACAAAAATAAGACATCCTAGATCTGAATGAATGAAATATTCTTATTAAATACTTTGTTCATTACATAGTTGAATGTGCTGACAACAAAATCGCACAAAAATTATCAATGGAAATCAAATTTAGCAACCCATGGAGGTCTGGATTTGGAGTTACACTCAAAATTAAAGTGGAAAAAAACACGACAGGCTGATCCAACTTTGATGTAATGTCCTTAAAACAAGTCAAAATGAGGCTCAGTAGTGTGTGTGGCCTCCAGGTGCCTGTATGACCTCCCTGTATGACCTCCCTACAATGCCTGGGCATGCTCCTGATGTGGTAGTGGATGGTCTCCTGAGGGATCTCCTCCCACACCTGGACTAAAGCATCCTCCAACTCCTGGACAGTCTCTGGTGCAACGTGGCATTGTTGGATGGAGCGAGACATCATGTCCCAGATGTGCTCAGTTGGATTCAAGTTTGGGGAACAGGCAGGCCAGTCCATAGCATCAATGCCTTCGTCTTGCAGGAACTGCTGACACACTCCAGCCACAAGAGGTCTAGTACTGTCATGCATTAGGAGGAATCCAGGGCCAACCGCACTAGCATATGGTCTCACAAGGGGTCTGAGGATCTCATCTCGGTACCTAATGGCAGTCAGGCTACCTTTGGCGAGTACATGGAGGGCTGTGTGGCCCCCTAAAGAAATGCCACCCCACACCATTACTGACTTACTGCCAAACCGGTCATGCTGGAGGATGTTGCAGGCAGCAGAACGTTCTCCATGGCATCTCCAGACCCTGTCACGTCTGTCACATGTGCTCAGTGTGAACTTGTTTTCATCTGTGAAGAGCACAGGGCGCCAGTGGTGAATTTGCCAATCTTGGTGTTCTCTGGCAAATGCCAAATGTCCTACACGGTGTTGGGCTGTAAGCACAACCCCCACATGCAGACGTTGGGCCCTCATATCACCCTCATGGAGTCTGTTTCTGACCGTTTGAGCAGCCACATACACATTTGTGGCCCGCTGGAGGTCATTTTGCAGGGCTCTGGCAGTGCTCCTCCTGTCCCTCCTTGCACAAAGGCAGAGGTTGCGATTCTGATGCTGGGTTGTTGCCCTCCTACGGCCTCCTCCATGTCTGCTGATGTACTGGCCTGTCTCCTGGAACACCTCCATGCTCTGGACACTATGCTGACAGACACAGCAAACCTTCTTGCCACAGCTCACATTGATGTGCCATCCTGGATAAGCTGCACTACATGAACCACTTGTGTGGGTTGTAGACTCCATCTCATGCTATCACTAGAGTGAAAGCACCGCCAGCATTCAAAAGTGACCAAACCATCAGCCAGAAAGCATAGGAACTGAGAAGTGGTCTGTGGTCACCACCTGCAGAACCACTCCTTTATTGGAGATGTCTTGCTAACTGCCTATGCTTTCCACCTGTTGTCTATTCCACTTGCACAACAGATGTGAAACTGATTGTCAATCAGTGTTGCTACCTAATTGGACAGTTTGATTTCACAGAAGTGTGATTGACTTGGAGTTACATTGTGTTGTTTAAGTGTTCCCTTTAGTTTTTTGAGCAGTGTATGTAAGTATAGATTTCCACAAATGAACAATAAGAAATAATTTCATAATTAAGAAAACAACTTGAAGATAATTGTGAAAGGCAAATATTTATTTTAGGAATCAAAGTAAACAAATGAAAAAATGGCACAATGGAAGACAAAAACGGCAAATATCTACAGGAGAAAAAATATAAGAGGTTGCATAAATATATGGAAAGTTGTACTACTACTACCACTACTACTACTACTACTACTACTAATAGTAATAATAATAATAACAATAATAATAATCCCAAAATCAATTTTAGCACTGAGCTAGAAGCAGACATTCTAGAAAGTGCCATTAAAGTGCCCTAGGGAAAAATGATAACATTGAGCATGCAAGAATTGATTAAATAACCACCAAATGTTTTCAGGGAGATGCAGATTAAAGTGTAAATTGCATTTTTAAATAGATGGGCAAGGGATTTGAAAAGATAACTTTATACTCAAATGCAAAAAAAAAAAAAAAGAACTAAAGAATGCTCATACAATTGAACAGTTACACTTGGTAGTAAGATAATATCCAAAGTTGTGCAACGTAGACTCCAATAATAGAGGAACTGAAAACTGCTAGATGTACAAATTACAGATGCACTTGAATTCATTTGCCCTCGGATTTATATAGTGCTAGGAAATAACATTGAGAACAAAATAGGGAGTAATGAAATGGCTGAAAATAGAGATTAAAATTGCTAAGAGAGACATGAAATGTCTCAGATATGCTGATATCACTTTGATGGCTGGAATAAATAATTCTTATGCAATCCCTTGAAGAAAAACAAGAGAACTTTGTCCCTAGGCTCAAAAGTTCGCAGAAATGGGTGTTTGCTACTGACTATGAGAAATCTCTACATGTATTAAAACTCACCAGACATAATTTATTATTTATTATAGAAATTTATATGATCACCCAACTCACGGTGATTCTGAGCAGCTTAAAGAAATAAACCCCAAATACAATCCCCCACCCCTATGATGACAACATTCAAGCAAACCACTTGATGGGCTCTATATCAATCTTGGATCCCAGGGCTCTGTCTGATCTCTACTGAATGATGTTCCACACAGACAGAGCCACCACAGAAAAGGCCCTTCATCTCGGTCCCACTAGGTGGATCTCCTTAATTGAAGGGACCCATAATATATACTGCCTCCCTAATTTGGGGGATCGGGTAGATATAATTGAGAAAATATTGAGAAAATATTCTTTAAATAACCTGGCACAAAAACATCAAGGGCTTTAAAAGTAATTACCAGCAACTTGAATTGGACCTGGTAGCAAAGTCTTCCCAATGTAAATTTTCTCATGTGAGTAGACATATTCAGGATAACTATATTCTTAACTCAGCACAAAGAGATGTACAGATAAGTATAATCATAGTTATTTCATCTTTTTTTTTCTTTTTGTGATGTAGTATTTTCTATAGGTTCAGTCTGCAATCATTTGTTCAAGGAGATGACAAAGAAAAAAGTAAAGTCACTCCTCCTCCTATCTTCTCTTACCACGTAACAGATGATTGGTGGTGATACTGCACTCAGGATTAATCAACTCATTTGTCAGGCTTCTCCTCCCTTCCCAAAGGCAATGCATTTACTCCTCTTCCTATCAGATCAAACTGAATGGTAACATTGAGAGAGTTCTCAATATATACTTCAAATCTAGCAACCACATTATTGCTTTGGAAAAGGAATTACTGCTAAATCTGATGAAATGTCAAAGGATCAGCAAATATCAGATTTTCAGTTTGTGCTCTCCTGATATAGAAATTCTACATGGAGAGAGGGAGGGCAGAGTGATTTTTTCTCAAATCCAACTCCTGCTTTTTTGTTTTGTTTTGTATAAAATGATTGTATAAACAATTCTTTTAGAATCAATAGAGGAAACTGATTCAACTCTAACATGCTAGGAAAGGTGCCACTGCAAAAACAAATAAAATAACATAAAACATTACACAGGTAATGCCAGTCTCAACATTTGTCAAGGTTTCATAAATTCCATATTGGTCACTATTATATCAGTGGGTGGGTGGAGTATATTTATATATTTATTTAATCATCCTTGGTTTTTATATATTGGTTTTAGGTATTGCAAGACCGTGTGTGTGTGTGTGTGTGTGTATGTGTGTACATACACACACACACACATTTTTTCTATCCAGGTTAATTAGATAGTTTTCTGGCCTATTTGTTTTATTGCTTTTTAAAATGTTTGTAATTTTTTAAAATGAAAAAGTTCATCTGTTGTTTATTTCTCTGACATACTTGAACTTTTCTCTGACTGTGTATTTTACACATAAATCTACCAAGTATAGTTTAAAAAAATCAAGCTTTCTTAGTATTCATTGTTACATAACTTTCTTCAATGCAGGTTTTAAAACATAAATTGCCCTGATGTGAACCACCTTTTAAAGTAAATATTTCTGGCTTACCTTTTTAAAAAATTAAATATTTCCCCATGTATGTTTCTTAAATCCAACTTTCAGAAATATACATTTTTTCTAATGCTGGAAATGTCATCAGATACCTGGTTCGTATTACCATATGTGGTGGACTTGTGAGGATGCTAGAAAATATTGGACTAAAATTCGCATGTGGTTGGAAAAAATGACAAAGAAACATATAGACTTGAAACCAGAGATCTTCTTATTGGGAATTTTACCTGATATATATAGTAAAGATTTGAAGTACCTGATTGTAAATGTATTAACAGCGGCCAGGATTGTATTTGCTAAAAATTGGAAGAATGAGGAAATACCATTACAGGAAGAAATTATTAAGAAAATATTGGAATGTGCTGAGATGAGCAGATTGACATTTGAAATTAGAGAGCAAGAGGATAAACAATTTTATGAAATTTGGGATCTTTTTTATAAATGGCTAGATGATAAAATACGATAATAGAATATTTGGAATGCTAGATAATAAGAAATATCTTTATTTTGCTATTATTTTGTTATTTGATATTATATTTATAAAGGGTTTTTTAGGATCGATTTGGTATGATTATGATTATATGATTTGTTGAATAATCTGGTTAAAGTATTGTTAGCTCATAAAGCATGAATGATTAAAAGTATAGTCAAAAATTTCTCTTTTGTTTTAGTGATATATAAGTTTGGATTGATAATATGATTTGTTATGTAACATAACTGTAACTGGGACTACAGAATGAATGCACAAAAATGATGAAACAACTGACACACTGGATGTACATACGAGAGTTTAATGTTTTGTTTGTCTTGTTTGTTTGTAGAAAATTAATAAATTTTTTTTTTTAAAAAAAAAAAAGAAATATACATTTTTTCTGCATGTGCATTTTGGCAAATATTTGGAGGTTTGACAAGAAAAAAGGGGAATACTAATAAAGCTTGGTTAACACTGCTTTCTGTGCCATAGTGGTATTTGTTTGATGGGACTGGACAAACAAACCCCTATAAAATCCACAATAATTTACAACTTGATCCCACATCCAACTCTGAAAAGTGGGATCACTAATAAGTTCCTAGTTTATAAGGGGTATTATCAACTAGACCAATTTTGTTTCTGAGCGTTAGGGATAATATTCTGATTCTTTAGACTCATCTGGAAAAAAAGTTACTAAGATGCCTTTCTAGAGAAAATGTTGACACTTTTCAGTTTATTATATATGTGCTTTAAAACATGTGGACATTATTATTTAGTAGTAGTAGTAGTGGTAATAGTAGTAGTAGTTGTAACCTAATCATTGTTATTCATGATTAAATTTTGTATTAGCAAGGAAATGAGAATGAGAGTTGGGATTTTCAGTATTTCTTCAACCCAACAAAATATTCTTCTAATATTGGCATTAATTACCACAACTAAAATTTCCATAGAAAAATCAGTTAACTTTTAAAAAATAAGTTGAATGGATTTGGTTTTTCTTTAAATAAATGATCTTCCAGCAGACTGAAATCAGTTTGTCAGAATTACAATACTGCAAATATGAAACAGCATTGTAACTAGTATGCTTATGGAAAACCTTTGCCAGGGGTGACGCTTTCATACCAAATCACAGCAATATTTTTTCTATTCCTATGCATACTTAGCCAACTTTGGAGAGCCCCTTGCAATGTTTTCTCAAGTCTTAAACAGAATGTGCAACAATATTTCAAGCAGTAGATCTGGAAGACTTTGCACGATCTTAGTTAAGTAGATGAAATGTAGGAAAATCCATGTTTGAAGTAAGGGCAAGGAAGCAAAAATTAGCAATTAGGAAAACCACATCAAAGGATACAATGCTTTCCCCATTAATCATTGATGCAATAGGATGAAAAAATATATATTCAATAGCTTGGTGACTGGCACTGTGTCACGTTATTTCATAGTATTTGTTTCCTCTCAGACATGGTAAACCACTAGTAAATCCAAAATGCATTTTTAAATCCAACAACTTTAAAACAAGAATAGGTTATCAGAAATATGACAGATTTGGATTTTAACTGCAGCATCTTTAAATAACCATAGGCATTCTCTGGGTTATGGATATACTGGTATATAAGTAGAAGTGACGTGTATTGAATTTGGACTGGCTTGTGCACCTTCCTTTTCTGACTACATCCTTCAATCACTTGAGAAATAAGAGCTCCTGAAATAAAGATCATCAGTCAAAACTCCTCTTCTCAGACACTTTTTTGAGGTAATTTGTGGTAAACCTTAAATGTGCAGTATTTTCGAGTGCAAGAGAATGAGGAAGTTTGGACAAGAAAGTCAAATTTCATGGCAGGAAGTGATGTGTCTCATCAGTCCTCGGCATATATCCCCATTATTTCTCTTGTTTCTGTATGTGTATATCTATCTTCCTCCATTAATACATCTTATGTGTCTTACATGTCTACCCTTGTCCTCAGATATCTTGATAAAATACTACTAAATATTCTAGTTCAATCCAGTTCCAGAAAAAGGGCATTATGAGAATTTAATAAATTTCACTTCAGAAAAACATAGTATGGAGTTAAGGCACAACCCCAGTCAATAATCCTTCCTTTTAAACTCAATCTTCAAAGGTCACTAAGGCATTTTCACAGAAACTTTCTAAAATGAGGAATATTCTAAAATTAGAAAATTATTTTTCTTAGAAAACAAGGAAAGTCAGTGATACAAAAGATGTTGAGGCTAAAAAAGAAAAATGCTTTAAAATATGTCTTATACTAATGGAAGACATTTTCAAAATCCACTGGTATAATGGTAGAGGAAGTAAAGAATTCACCCTTTCCCTTTTGATGAATTACTTCAATGATGGAGGCATTTTGCCTGTGAGACTGTGATGTAGATTTGTAATGTAAATGGAATATGAAGAAAGAATGTTGTAGCGTATAACATGTATATTTGTTTGTAAGACAAGTGCTTGTTTGTTGTAAATGGAATGTCTTTGTGGGCAGTCTTCTAATCCTCAGTACAATGCTTCGAACAAATTTGGGCAGTTGCTCTACCTATGGCTGAAATATGGTCCCAAATATATTTGTCTGAAATCAGTTTAATATTTCAGTCAAAATGTTTTTTCATGTTTGTGGTATCAAGGGATTTTCAATTATTCATATATAATGACCCTTAGAAGAACATAAGCTCTAAAACCTAATGGCACTGGAAAAAGTATGATCCCACCTATGTTGCCTCACAGGACAGAAAAATGTTCCTGGGGCAGATGGAAAAAGAATTCTTGGGGTTTTTGCTCAGGAATATAGAATTCCCAAGGTACCCTAGTTGCTTGCCTGAAACAACAGGTACCTACACTAAAAGAGCAGCAATATAGGAAGATGTTGGAGAGAGATTGATCAATTTAGGGACAGTAGCAAGCAAAGGCTTATTTCACACTGTAAAGAAAAAGGCAACATAAAACCTTTCCTGAATTTTAGCAAAACAATTACCTGGATAATCAAGATAAAGTTATTAATGATACAGTGCTGGATGATGGGCTCCTTTGAAAGAATTAAAGGGAGGAAAACATAGCTGAGAAAGAAAAAAATGTTAAAGAAAGAAACTTAAAATAACCCTGACTTGATTTTGCTTGGTATAGACATGTAGAAAAAAACACGACAGGTTTTCAAGATAAATGTCAGCTCTTCAAGGTAGGCAAGGTCAAGAAAACAAGAAACAGAAGCAGCACGGATTTCAAGAATGCTCTTTATTTTTGTGAAGTATACTCACATAATCTTGAAGAATATCATAGTCAGTCAAGAAAACAAGCAAACGTGTCACAGAAGAAATGATTCCAATTTACTCAAGAACAAATGACCAGATTCAAATTACTATATTCTGGATACATCATGTGAAGACACATCTCCCTTGAGAAATCCGTAATGCTAGGAATGGTAGAAAGAAAGAAGATAAGCAACAGCAAAGTGGACAGATACAATTAGAAGAGCAATGGATCCAAAGATATGAAGGTCTAGCTATGTGACTGCAAATAATCAACACTGACTTGATGGCACATAACCCGTTAAAGTATAGGCCAAAGAAAAGGAATACTCAGGAATGGCAATCATTTTTTCAGTAGAGCAGTACAAATGAACTTAAGCTGAGCTGCATTCTTCTCCCCCCTCCCCACCTCCTATCAAGGTTGTTTCTACATTTGTGATAAAATGCTAATGTAATTTTGCATTCCCATTGGGTGCCATTAGCTAGATAAGTAAGTGGTTGACAATATGCAGCCTGTGATGTAACTGGACTTCTGATGTTTTGTTAGCATCAGACTGAATCCTTTATGGTTCTATGAGAGTATTAGAACTATGTATCTGGAAGCTATATGTATTTCAATATGCTATTTGGCAGCTTTGGAGTGATGAAATAGTCTTTCTCTTGTCAGAGTAGAATACTGATGATCTTCTACTGTACTGTGACACAGTTGAGGGAAATTATGGCCCTTGATTGCCAACAGATGTAATCTTGTCAAATCAGGACAAGAAAAAGGGGCCTCAAGGTGAAAAACCATTATGTAGAAAAATGTCAAAGCTGTCTGTCACCTGTCTGTCCAAACTTTTCTTAGCATCCCTTGTCTTTAAATGAAGCAAAACTCCTTTGAATTGGGTGTACTGCCATTTTAACAGATGGCTACAAATGTGGGCAGCCAAGAGATCATGTCTGTGTTTGTAGGCAGCACAAAGATCTTAATGTGGCAGCTAGTCTGTGCTGTAGATGAGAAATGATAGTTGACTGAATCAATTATTCCTAAAAAAATTGTTCATAAGTAATATTTTTAGTAAATATGTTAATTTAAAAAAAGAAGCCAAACCAAGACTATAATCCTAAACTCTCAGGATCTCTAATATGACACCTATAGGCATCAATACACCTCTAATAGCAACTATCATGTTCTTTGCTTCTTTAACTTATTTAATTAAATGTAATTGCTCTTTAATCTTAATTAAATTAATTAAATGTATTAATCATATTTAATTCCCAAAATGCTTTTGCTGTACCCATGGGCTGATGAACATATTTAACAGAAAAAAAGAAGAAAAAAAAAAAAGGAAAGTGGCTGCAACCCAAAATTCTGTTTATTTGATTTGATTTATGCTCAAAAAGCAAAAACCAAATGAGTCAATATTTATACTTGAACCAAACATAATATATTAAGAGTACATTGAAAACACAAAAATACGGTTGTCAAAGTTACTACACTATTAAGCATAAAGCAGTAATGACTAAAGAATATTTGGAAAGCATTCTGGAAATCTCAGGTGACCTCTGAGTGAAGACAAGGAGAGTATTTTATTCATTGGGTGTTAACATGATGATGAGTTAGTATTTGAATTATCAAGTCAGCTCACCAAACCATTTTCCATATGTACATGGGCTCTTGGCTGGAAAATATTCTATCATCCCACAAGCCCCAAAGATGGCAAAATGTTACACTGGGCAATGCACGTTGAACAAAGACTACAGGCAAGTAATAGGCATAGAAAAAGAGTGTTGCAAACAGATTCACTCCAAATGAGACATTATGCTTAAATCATTCTAGATATCACTGTCAAGAACCCATTGTTTCAAGTCTATTTAGGCTCTCTCAGGGCAATCAAAATGAAATCTTTTCAGTCCAAATCAACAACTAATTTCTATTTTCTTAAAATCTTGTGTAATGTCAGGGAAGCCAGGAAACTGCAAGTAAAACTTAGTTTGAACCAAAATTTAAGGTGGCAAAATGTCAGGAGATTAGACCAGATTGTAGTTAAGCACACCATCAGTTTAGAGTTGTTGTGTTCCCACAAGCAAATCCACCCCTCTTAAATTCTGTTGACCTTTATCTGGCGCCAATTTAGAGTTAAACTTTAGTTGACCAGATTCTCTGTATAGATTTGAATAAACCTTCTATACTGCAATCTTATAAATGATCCTCATTCTTTATACCTGACAATCCATTTGCTTAACAATCCAGGGATTGCTTAATCACCACAGCTGAGAGTGCTGAGATTGCAGTTGTTAAGAGTTACGTCCTGCTTAAAGACTGCTCCACTCAAGCAACCCCAACAGAATACAATCCCAACAGTGGACACAAATCAAGGTCTGTTTATATTTATCTCTGGTAATAAAACCAAAAATTTGTCTTTAAATCAATGCAAGCAACATTAAAAATCTTCCAGGCCTAGATGATGGATAACAAAATATTAATAGCAATAGCACTTAGATTTATATACCGCTCTACAGTGCTTTACAGTCCTCTCTAAGGGGCTTATAGTGTCAGCATTTTGCTCCCAACAATCTGGGTCCTCATTTAACCAACTTCAGAAGGATGGAAGGCTGAGTCAATCATGAGCCTGGTGATATTCGTACTGCCAAATTGCAGACAGCTAGCAGTCAGTATCCTGCAGTTTAACTATTGCACCACCATGGCTCATGTGTTCATTGCCACAAAATATTAATCATATAAAGCTTTTGCCCGTATTTTGCTTTTCTACTCAGTTTTTCAGATGAAAAAAAAGGTAATTAGAATTGTAGAATCAATGTTTTGGAGCAATTATCCTTTAACCAATGATGTACAACTTCAACATACATTTGTAAATACTTAATTTATCTTTCACCTAAAGGATGCTTTGAAGTTCTCATTAGATGAAAATTGATGAGTCTCCAGGCCAGAAGTTCCCAAATGTTCTCAGTTCACAGTGCACTTAAAAAAAAAATCTCTTTTTTTTTTTCATGGAACCATCTAAACTCCAATTAGCCTAACATCAATACCTGGAAGATACTGGAAAACAAAATAAAAAAACAGATCTGCAAACATCTAGAAACAAATAAAGGTATTACTAGAAGCTAGCACAGATTTGTTAAAAACAGATAATGCCAAACTAATGTTATTTCAGTTTTTGATAAAGTGACTAAACTAATAGATCAGCATTTGTGGACATAGTATACTTAGACTTCAATAAGGCATTCAGCCTACTTCTTGGTAAGCTAGAAAAAAGTGGGATGGATAGCATCACCACCACATGGATTTGTAACTGGCTGACAAACTGTACTCAACAAGTAGTCCTTAATGATACGATATCAACATGGAGGGAAGTAAGCAGTGGGGTACCACAAGTTTCCTTCTTAAATCCAGGACTCTTCAATATCTTCGTAAATGACTTGAATGAGGGAATAGAAGGGGAACTCATGAAATTTACAGATGACACTAAGCTGGCATGAATAGCCAACATCCTAAATAATAGGCTCAAGATCCAGATGGATCTCCACAGACTTGAACTTTGGGCCTTATTTAACAAAATGAAGCATACAGAAAAGTAAACCAAAACTACATGTACAGATTAGATGAAACCTGACTTAATAGTAGTAATTGTGAGAGGGATCTTGGAATCCTAGTGGACAACCAATTAAATATGAGCTAGAAGTATGCAGCAGCAGCCAAAAAAGCCAATGCAATCCTAAATTGCATTAACAGAGGGATTGAATCAAGATCATGTGATATACTAGTACCACTCTAAAAAGCCTCAATAAGGCCACACCTAGAATACTACATCAAGTTTTGGTCACCACACTATAAAAAGCTGTTGAGACTCTACAAAGAATGCAGAGAAGAGCAACAAAGATGATTAGGGGACTGGAGGCTACAACATATTGAAAATGGCTACAAGAACTGGGTATGTCTAGTCTAGTGAAAAAGACCTGATAGCAGAGTTCTAGTATTTGAGAGGCTATCACAGAGAAGAGAGAGACAACCTATTTTCCAAAGTACCTGAAGGCCATACAAGGAACAATGGATGGAAACTGATCAAGGAGAGATTTAACCTATAAATAAGGAGAAGAAGTGAGAACAATCAATGAAGCTTGTGGGTCAACCAATGAAGCACTGGAGGCTTTCAAGAAGAGACTGGGCAGCCACTTTTTTATTTATTTGTCAATTGCTTACAAGATAATAGGTATAAGTAAAAACATAATTATGAATACATGGATACATGTAAGAAAAATAAAAAATATATATAAAAGAAACAATAGGACAGGGACGGTAGGCATGTTGGTGTGCTTATGCACGCTCCCTTACAGATCTCTTAGGAAAGGACTGAGGTCAATAGCAGACAGTCTAAGGTTAAAGTTTTTGGGGCTTGGGGAAAAAACCAGAGTCAGGTAGAGTATTCCAGACATTGACCATTCTGTTGCTGAAGTCGTATTTCCTGTAATCAAGTTTGGTGCAATTAACCTTGAGTTTGTATCTATTGTTTGCTCTTGTGTTGTTATGGTTGAAGCTGAAGTATTCATTGACTGGTAGGACATTGCAATGTATGATTTTATATACTATACGTAGATCGGACTGAAGGCGGCGTAGTTCTAGGTTTTCTAGGTCTAGAAAATGTCAGAAATGGCATAGGGCCTCCTGCTTGAGCAGGGGGTTGGACTTCCAACCCTGTTATAAGTTCTGTCCATCTAATAGCTCCTTTTCTTGAGTACTAAAATAGCATTCTCCTGAGTGACCTAGGATGCCCTTGGGAGCCGAGGCTGAAGTCATATGAGGAATTGAATCTTCTTAAATCCTTGCAGAAGACTGCAAAACACCATGCATATTTCTGTATTCTTATGATGCTTCTGGAGAGTTGGTCAACTTCTTTTATTTGATGAAAAATGCTTATTTTTAAAGAAAATATGTGTTAGTGAGTTTCATCTCAGGAGGTCTCTTCCATTTTCATTAAATAGCCCTAACAAAACTGTTACAAAAGTACCCAACGCTTGCTTTACAGATAATCAGAAATAAAAAAGAAACAAATAAAGAATAGTTTATGTTATTTAGGAAGTTTTTTAAAAAAGGGAAAAAAAAGACATGCAAAAAAAAGTTCAGATTGATGACATGATAAAGAGGCAATTCTCCAGTAGAATCTTTCCCATTTTATTTTGCACCACAATTTTCCACTATTGTAGCATTGCAGCACAGCTATTGTGCATAATGTAATACGATAAATCTTGCATCTTTTGTTGCATAACGTGCAAAACAAATGATTTTTGCAAGCAATTATACCATTATTGCAATTTTCCTCATTCAATTCCACAACAGCCTTGTTGGTTTTGCAGGAAGCTCAAGCAGAAATTAGAAATCAAATGTAAATAAACACATTTCAAGGAGCAGAAAAAGAAGCTGAGTCAGGTCTAGCTCTGTGCAGTTACCATGCATTCCTTCAGCCAGCTGGCAGCCATGGGATGGCAAGGAGAGAAAGCTCTTTTCTGCACCTGGGAAGGGCTTACTCCCTTGGCTGGAGCAGCCTGGGGGGTTGAATTGATAAAGAGTTTGAGGACATCAAATCAGGTTACACTGGTTTGGCCCCTCCACAACAATCCCAGTTTCTCATGTGACCCCCTTGGGAAAATTAATTGTCCATCCCTAGTCTACACTGTGTCCTTAAATATAATTAACTGGGGTCAAAGATCTCCATCTTGCATTGGACACTGTTGTACAAATGCTACACATCTTAATTAGCATCTACTCTGACTAGATACTGATTTAATCAATCATTACTCATTTCCTGTTACTTTTTCTCGTAAAATCTTAAGATAATATGTGGGATTCTTCTTATTTTTCCTGCAGAACAAAATGGTGAGGTGGAGTAAAAATGAAAGGAGGGAGAATACTTATTTTCTAATGGTTAAATGCAGATTAAATTTTAACTTGGACGGTTGACAAGTGCAACACTCTAATCTAGCCTTTCCAAACAATGATCCTCAGCTTTGTAGGACTCCAAGTACTAACAATCTTAATTGATTCTTCTGTGGCATAGTAGCATACACTTTGATAAGGGTAGAGAATGGCAGAATTAAATTTTTAGAATTAAATATGATTCTCTATTATGGTAATGAAAAAAAAAGAGTTGGGTTAGTATACAACATCTTTCCCCCCAGTGGCATTAAAACAAATGTCAGTTAATTAAATATTGAAAATAAATAATAAAATTTTGGGGAAAATTATGAAATGGTAGCATTGAATCCATTAATATGTTCAACAAATAAAAAAGTGGTTAATCTCAGTAAAATGGTCAAGATTCATTTACAAGTGAAATTTTTAAACATAAATATTCAAAATTATAAGCAAAGAAGAAAAGAACAAAGAAGACATTAAAAGACATTTTCTGGAACATCATTATAGTTAGACAGGAAAAAAACAATTCAGCCATGCTCAGATACAATCATTGATTGCTTTAATAACAAGCTGTATGTACAAATAAAAGAGTAATAGATAGAATTTGTGGGTTTGAATGTACTTAAATAAACTGCTGCCTTCATTGACATCAATCTCCATGAATATTCTGGTCTTCATTTCCATTTCTATTAAGGGGATCAGAAAAGGTTTCAAAAAAGCCATGATTGCAAGGACACGCACAGACAGCCCTTTGGCTTTGATAGATCCCTACATTTTATAAAAGAGCTGAGAATATGCATCAAGATTCCAAAATTACCAATACAAATGGAAATAAAGGCTATCGAGAAAAGTGTTCATCAAGAAAAGATAGTTCAAATGCTTCTGGCTGCAAATCAGACAAATTATATTTTCTTTCCAATTACTAATGCTCAGCATGGTGGTGCTATATTACTAAGCCCATATCAGGTCCACAGGCAGTTGAAAACTGATCTGTTCATCTGTGGCATCGCAGGATTGAGGTCCAGATGTTAGATCAGAAACTTTGTTATGATCATGCACAAGTATATTCATTAATGGTTGCAGCTGCAGGGTATTCTCTGAGAGGAAACTTTATGTGAACATAAAAAAATGCCTTCCTGTATCAGATCAAAAGCCCATTTATTTCAGCATTCTGTTTCCATCTGAGACTGTCCAGATGTTTGGGATCTCCAAAGCTTCTGGCATCTACTGACTATCTTCTTAGGACTGCAGTGATCGATCGCTGCATATTACTATTTTAACATTTCCTGGTGATTGATTTTGATCGCCACATCCCAGACTACAAAATGTAATAACTGTTATATAATCGATGACTCTTATCCATGCCATGAAATCTTTCTGAACAATTCCCTCATCTTCAAAAATCATTTTTGCATGATAAGAGTATTTGTGCTTGGAAAATCCAAGCTCAGAACCTGTTTTGAGATTTTTATGCAATGTTCTTTTGATCTGGATTAAATAAATGTAAAAATAATTTAAATGTATCTCTTCAAGATGCATTTGATGCTGCTAATATGATACAAGGAACTAACACCCAAGAAACAAGAGTCCTTTAGCAAACTGAGCTAGAGTAAAATCCAACTTTCTTTTAAGAAAAACCTAAAGAAAATATTCATAGAGTATCAATGTAACCTTCATAGGCTAATGAGGAGAAATAAATTGAATTTGACTGGCCTCCAATGATTATAGGTTGTCTCTTTTCATTATTCAGCTGGGACAAAGATGAATCTTTGTAGATGTTGTTCAGAAGTCCTACTGTACTACACTATAGGTTATTGGAGCATTCCATAAAGATAATGTGTGGTACTGTAAAAAAACAAATATGTTTACTTGCCTATATGGTTCATTATCAGGATTCATATAAGGATTCATTATCAGATGCATGAAGTGGATAGTCAAAGTGCTGAATAAATTAGCATTTAGGAAAAATATTTCACAACCCAAAATAAAACATGAGAGAACATGAATTTCTAAAAACAGAAAGCTAGTGTGGTATAGTGATTGAAGTGTTGAGATTAGATCTTAGTCTAAAGCCCACCCTCAGCTATGGAAATATACTGGGTTACTTTAGGTTAGTCACTTTTTCTTAGGGCATCTCCCATAGTAATTACACACACAAATGTTGCCTTGAGCTCTTGAAAAATAATAGAATAGTGCTAATCCTCACTGGCACTCACAATTGGCAAAGTTTTCAAAGTGGCATCTTGGTCATTAAGCAAAGCAGTTGCTAAATAAAACAGACTGTGCTTATTATCTTGAGCTTTCCTTTGCTTTTTAGACTTGGAAGATTACAAATGCAAGGATTAGTCACAAAGTTACTTGGGACTATCTATGCTGAAAATCAGAGTTATCTGAAGGACTATCTATCTGATGGTTTCTATCTCTTCTGTCTGACTGGACAAAATGGGCATGCTCTATATCTCAC
Source organism: Hydrophis major (assembly GCA_033807585.1). NCBI lineage: Eukaryota > Metazoa > Chordata > Lepidosauria > Squamata > Elapidae > Hydrophis > Hydrophis major. The sequence continues at coordinate 147,192,476 of CM066330.1, forward strand.
TGACAAAGATGACAGATAACAAAGACATCTGACAGGACCCTGGATAGAAAAGCAAGCAGGCCTTTTCTATCATTTTGCCAGTATTCTGTACTCACCCCATCTGTGTTCAGAAAGTCTGAAAATCTGGCTTTTTCTTCAGGCTTTGGGTTAGTGTGAATAGATAAATCTTTACAGGATTTTGCATGTTAATGTGAAACTTTTCTTCTGTATCTACATTTTTTATTGTTTTGTTTTAATGCTGTATGCCACCCACTCTTCATGGAGTTGGGTAGCCTTCTTAATTTGACAATCAATCAATCAATCAATCAAAAAATCCAAGGCTATGAATATGTGGGTGATTGCAGACTTTGGTGGATTGAAACAGGATTAAAAGAATTCATGGGAACGGCTATATGACTGGTTACTAGGCTTGAATAAAAACTAATGGATCTTCTCCTGGCCACGATAATAGCCAAAAGATTGAAAAAGGTATTAAGTAAAATTATTTATTCTGACCAGAATGGTCCCAAATAGACAAATGAAGACCAAGACAAGATTAATTATGGACGTCCTATAGTATTACGAGATGCACCCAAATAAACCAATGGCGCTTATGTTCGTGGAAGCCCAGAAAGCTTTTGATAATTTAAATTGGTGTTTCCTCATTAATTAATTGACTAATATGAAATTTGGTGAAATTTTTTTGGGACTTATTAAAACAATTTATAAAGTACAAACGGCAAAAGTGATAGTGAATGAAGAAACCACAGATGGTATATAAATCAGTAAAGGAGTGAAGCAAGGATGCCCACTAGCCCCATTATTATATACATTATCAGAAGTAGTATTGCTGTAACAGGTAAGACAAAACTGAGATATTAAAGGATTAACTGTCAAAAAAGAGAGTATAAACTCCAAGCCTTTGCCGACGACATGGTATTCATAATGGAATATCCAAAAGAAACAAAGTCTTGTATTAATGAGTGAAATAGAAGAATTTGGAAAGGTGGCAGGGCTCAAAATTAATAAAGAAAAAACTAAAATAATAACCAAAAATTGTACTAAAAAACAAAATGAAGAATTAGCAAATGAATTAGGGATGCAGATAGTAAAAATAGTGAAATATCTCAGAATTTGGCTTATGGCAAAATGCTTGTCAATAAAGAAAGACAACTATGATAAATTAATAACTCAAATAAAAAAGGATTTAGATAACTGGGCCAAGATACAATTGTCACTGATGGGGCGGATTGCAACTGTAAAAATAAATGTATTACCAAAATTATTATTTTTGTTTCAAACCGTGCCTGTTCAGCTGGGAAAGAACTTTTTTGAAGATCTAAATAAAAAAAAATATTGAAATTCATTTGGCAAAAGAAGAAAGCTAGGATAAAATATAAATTATTACAAGACAGTAGAAGCAAGGGAGGATTCGGCTTCACAGACTTTGAATTATACTATCAAGGCAGCAATAACCACATGGATTAAGGATTGGATTAATCTAACAGATAAAAGTATATTAACGATAGAGGGTTACAACCTACAACTTGGCTGGCATGCTTTTTTGGGGGGATGGGAAGAGTAAATACCATACTTATTTCCAAAGACATTGGATGAGAAGCACTCTATTAACTATATGGGAGAAGCTAAAAAAGAACCACTATGTGAAGGTGCCGTTATGGTTGTCAACAATGGAAGCACTAATATATCGCAGTGCCTTGGATCTTCATAATATGATAAAATATAGAGATCTATTAAACAAAAAGGGGGAATTGGAACAGTGGGAACATATTTGGCAAGTAAATTATAAATTAACATTGTCGATCCCCTACAAAGAGAATGTATATAAAATGTTTTATCGCTGGCACCTTCCCCCAGTGAGATTAGCTAAAATGTTCCCAAATATGATACAAAAAGTTAGAGATGTAATTACAACCAGGGAACATATTTCCATATGTGGTGGACGTGCCCCCATGCACGGAGATACTGGTAAAAAAATCAGATCATGGTTAGAGGAAATAATAAAACAGAAACTGAAATTTAAACCAGATTTTTTTTTATTAGGTATGCTAGAACCTAACATGAATAGAAATATTTGATGCTTCATATTATAACAGCCACTAGAATATCTTTTGCCCAAAATTGGAAACAGACTACAATTCCCCCCAGAAACCACAATAATTAATAAGGTATATGAATGCGCAGAGATGGACAGATTAACGAAACTATTGAAAGATAAAGAAGGAGAATATTATAAAATATGGGATGTTTGGTACTAATGGATAAGAAAAAGACGCAAAGGCATCAAATTATGATTTATGTAATACCATAAAACAATAAGGTTTACATATAAATAAATGTAAATAAAAATATATATATGTAAAAAATGCTTAGAATGATAAAGAAGCAAACATAGAGATGTATAACATGGTAAAAGAAGATATTCACAATGTAACCATTGCTATTGTAACGCTGTAAAGTGTGGAAATTTGTTTTGAATTGTACAAAACATTGAATAAATAAATTTATTTTTTTAAAAAGAAACTAATGGATCTTTATATATCATTCACAAGGCCTACATCGTATTTATGTACCAGTATTCTTCCTGAGCGTTTCCCAAAACATTTGGAGTACTATTTTAAGAAGCAAGATCCTCAAATAGTTGATCTTCAGTCTGACCGACATTTTTCTTGCTTAATAATGGCAATTTGAAAGCATTCTTAAGATTATCAGACCTGGGGTTTAGGTACGGGAAAAACAATGAACTGCAAGAACACCCCGTCTTTCTGTCTCTCTCACACACAAAGAAAAACAGATTCAGATTTTTCTTATTGTTTATATACTTTCAATGGTATGGAGAGAATTTCCTACCTTAGAATCAAACACTCCATTGCACACAAGGCTTGCTATGTGAGGATAGCTATTAAGTTTAACAATTTAAAGGGACCTCCAAGTAGATACAGCTTTCATGAGTTTTGGTCCTAAGCCATGTCATTTTTTCCTGAATAAAAGATATTACAGTAGGAGAGCTGGGCTGCTGCTCTTGACTTTAGCTGAATCTCAGGAACATTACATTTGAAATCCACCCAGAGAAATATCACTGAATGAAATATTTGGGGAATTGATTTCAGAATAACAGAGTTGGAAAGGACCTTGGAGGTCTCCTGCTCAGGCAAAAAATCCTAGACCATTTCAGACAAATGGCTGTCCAATCTCTTCTTTAAAATGTCCAGTGTTAAGCATCCATAACTTCTAGAGGCATATCAGTCACTCCATTGATTAATTGCTCTGCTAGGAAATGTCTGCTTAGTTCTAGACCAGTGGTGGCTCACCTTTTCGGCAGAGTGCCGAAATGGGAGCACATGCATGCATGCACACAAGAAACTGGAAGAGCAGCTCCTTGACACGCGCACACAGGAGCACCAGAAACCAGAAGCTTAACTTCTCGGCAAGCGCATGTGCACCAGCCACCTAGTCTTCCGGTTTCTTTTTTTTTTTTGAAAAAAGTTTTTATTAATTTTCTACAAACAAACAAGACAAACAAAACATAAAAACATCCACTCTTATATGTACATCCAGTGTGTCAGTTGGTTCATCATTTTTGTGCATTCATTCTGTAGTCTCAAATTACAATTACATTACATAACAACTCATATTGTCAATCCAAACTTATATATCCTAATATCACTAAAAAAAGTTTTTGACTATATTTTTAATCATTCATGCTTAATGAGCTAACAATACTTTAAACCAGTTTACTCTATAACAAATCATCTAGACATATCAAATCAATCCTAAAAAATCCTTTATAAATATAATAGCAAATAGCAAAATAATAGCAAAATAAAGATATTCCTTACTATCTAGCATTCTAAATATTCTATTATCATATTTTATCATCTAGCCATTTATAAAAAAGATCCCAAATTTCGTAAAATTGTTTATCCTCTTGCTCTCTAATTTCAAATGTCAATCTACTCATCTCAGCACATTCCAATATTTTCTTAATAATTTCTTCCTGTAAAGGTATTTTCTCATTCTTCCAATTTTTAGCAAATACAATCCTGGCCGCTGTTAATACATTTACAATCAGGTATTTCAAATCTTTACTATATATATCAGGTAAAATTCCCAATAAGAAGATCTCTGGTTTCAAATCAATATGTTTCTTTGTCATTTTTTCCAACCACATGCGAATTATAGTCCAATATTTTCTAGCATCCTCACAAGTCCACCACATATGGTAATACGAGCCGGGTATCTGATGACATTTCCAGCATTTTTCAGATTTGTTCTTAAACATTCTTGCTATTCTTGTCGGAGGAAAATGCCACCTGTAAAACATCTTATACAAGTTTTCTTTATATGCTGTTGACATTGTCATTTTATAATTTTGAGACCACAATTTCTGCCATTTCTCTAAATCAATCCCATATCCAAAATTCTTCCCCCAAACAATCATAGTTTCTTTGACTTGTTCTTCCTCTAATTTCATTCCCAGTAAATAACCATATAGTTTTTTAATCACCTTCTCATCAGTACCCATCAAGATCTTATCTAAATCAGTCTGTTTATCATAAAATCCCTCCGTTTTAGAATCTTCATCATACCTTGAGTGTATTTGTGCATATGAAAACCAATTCATCCTTATACCTTGTTCCTCTAAGTTTTGGATCGATTTAAGTTCACCCTTTTCATCCAAAAGTTCCCCATATCTAACTGTTTGTTCCTTCTTGTAGATTATAGGATAGGAAAATGCTTCAATGGTCGATAACCAAACTGGAATTTTCAAATAACATTGTCTTTTTATCTTCTCCCAATTTAACCACAAAGACTCCCGTACATAATGTCTTCTAAAATAACCCTGTGTTTTAGTTCCCTTATACCATAAAAAAGCATGCCAACCCAACAGCAAGTCATGCCCTTCTAATGTCAACAACCTATGTTTCCTTAATGTTATCCATTCTTTGACCCACATCAAACTTGCAGCTTGATAATACAATTCCCAATTAGGCAGACCAAAACCTCCTCTAATTCTAGCATCTTGCAAAAGCTTTAGCTTTATTCTCGCTTTTTTACCTTGCCATATAAACTTCAACATAATTTTATTTAAATCTTCAAAATAGTCTTTTCCAAGCCTAATTGGTATTGTTTGAAACAAAAATAAAATTCTAGGTAAGATATTCATCTTAATTGTTGAAATTCTCCCTATTAATGACAATTGCAAGTTTTCCCACTTCTTCAAATCTGTAGTTATCTGTTGTTTAAGTTTAATATAATTATTCTCCTTTAATGTGCTACATCTTGTTGTCAAATATATCCCCAGATACTTAACCTTATTTGTAACTTGAATTTTCAAAAGATCTGCCAATTCTTCTCTCTGTCTCAATAGCATATTATTTGTCAAAATCTTTGTTTTGTCTTTATTTATTTTCAAACCAGCCACCTCTCCATATGCCTCTATCCTTTCCAGTAACTTTGGAGCTGTTTCTAGCGGATCTTCCAAAATAAAAGCTAAGTCATCAGCAAAAGCTTGTAGCTTAAATTCTTCCTTCTTAATTTTCATTCCTTTTATGCTTTTATCATCCCTAATATTTCTATTCAACACTTCCAAGGTCAACACAAACAGCAAAGGAGATAGGGGGCATCCTTGTCTTGTGCCTTTCCTTATATTAATAAAATCTGTAAGTTCTCCCTCCATCATTACCCTTGCTGTCTGTTTATTATATATAGCTTCTATTGCTTGAATAAATTTTTTAGCGAAACCCATCTGCTCCAATAATAATAACATAAATCTCCAGTTCACGTTATCAAATGCTTTTTGAGCATCTAGGAATATCAAAGCCATTTGCTTTTCAGGATGAGCCTCATAGTATTCCAAAGTGTCCAAGATTACTCTCATATTGTCTCTAATTTGTCTCTTTGGCAGAAATCCATTTTGATCTGAGTGAATAAAATTATTTAAATATTTTTTAAGTCTTTCTGCTAAGATTGAAGCAAAGATTTTATAGTCTGCATTCAATAAAGAAATAGGTCTATAATTCTTAATTTGCAATGAGTCAGTCTCTTCCTTTGGTATAAGTGTAATATAAGCCTCTGACCATGTTTTGGGTATCATCTTTTTTATCATAACTTCATTCATAACTTCTAACAATGGGATGCTCAATAATTCTTGAAATGTTTTATAAAATTCTACTGGAAGCCCATCTGGACCCGGAGCTTTCCCATTATTTTGTCTCTTAAATGCTTCATTTAGTTCCATCATTGTTATATTGCTTTCTAGCATTTCTTCAGTCTCTTTAGGTATCTTTGGTAAATTAGCTTCCTGTAAATACTGTTTGACTTTTTCTTCATCAATATTTTCCTGTTTATATAATTGTCCATAAAAATCTCGAATAATTTCTTTTTTCTCCTTATTCCCATAACAAACTTGGCCTTGTTCATCTATTAACTTCAATATTTTTCTTGATTCCTTCTCTTTTCTCAATTTATATGCTAGCCATCTACCTGGTTTATTTGCATCTTCAAAATAATTCTGTTTGGAGTTTCTAATTTTCTGTGCCAGTTCTTCTTTCTCTATTAATTCCATTTTATGTTTGATTACATCCAGCTTCAATTTAATATCCTTTTTCTGTGGCATTTTCTGTAATTCTTTTTCAAGAATTTTATACTCATCTTCCAAGGCCTTAGAAGCTTGCCTTTTCCTAATATTCTTTTTTCTTGTATAATCTATTATCAAACCTCTAGCGTATGCCTTCATTGTGTCCCACACATTTTGGGTTGAAGTATCTTCTTTTTTATTTTCTCTGAAGAAAAAAGCCAATTCCTTCTCCATCCATTGTGTAAAATCTTTCTCCTTTAAAATAGTATTATTTAATGTCCATCTCGATCTTTTTTTTTGTCCCTTCCATTTAATTGTCATTGGGCTATGATCTGCCCAGGTACTTGTTTCAATATTTGTTTCTTTAATATTAGATATTAGTTCTGTTGAGATCCAAATCATATCTAATCTGGACCATGATAGATGTCTATTTGAATAAAAAGTATATTGTTTAGCTTTAACATTTCTTTCTCTCCAAATATCTTTTAAAGTTAATTCATCTGTCATTTTAAAGAAGGACCTTGGGAGAGCCTTTCTATTTTGCTTTGTTGTTGTTGCTATATAGTCCAATTTATTGTCCACAATTCCATTAAAATCTCCCATCATAATTATATTAACATAGTCCAGTCCAATTATTTTCATATGTAGCTTTTTATAAAACTCTTCTTGTTTATCATTCGGAGCATAAATTGCAATCAGGAGTATTTTTATATTATTATATTATATTATAGTCTTCCGGTTTCTAATGTGCATGCATGCATGAAGAACCAGCTGGCCAGCATGTACATGCGCTCCAGGGAGCTGCTCTTTTGGTTTTCAGCGCTCCCACGCATACGAAGACCAGCTGGCCAACGCACACATGCACTCTGGAGAGCTGTTCTTCTGGTTTCCAATGCTCCCATGCATGAAGGCCAGCTGGCTGGCGTGCATGTGGACATTGGAGCCCAGAAGAGCAACGGATGATGGCTGGCATGCCTGGAGAGATGTCTCTGCGTGCCACTTCCAGCACATGTGGCATAGGTTCGCCATCACGATTCTAGGATGTTCTCTCCTTGATTAGTTTCCATCCACTGCTTGTTGTTCTGCCATCCCTATTCCTTTTTTCCCCCATCAAACTAGACCTATCCAATTCTGGCAACTGTTCTTTATATGTTTAAGTCTCCAGTCCCCTAATCATCTTTGTTGCTCTGCTCTGTATACTTTCTAGAGTCTCAACAACTTTTTTTACATCATGGTGACCAAAATTGGATGCACTATTCCAAGTATGGTCCTACCAAGGCATTATACAGTGGTATTAACACTTCACGTGATCTTGATTTTATCCCTCTGTTAATGGAGCCTAAGGCTGTCTTGGCTTTTTTGGCAGCTGCTTCACACTGCTGGCTCTTATTTAAGTGATTGTCCACAAGGACTCCAAGATCCCTCTAGCAGTTACTGCTATGGAGTAAGATACCACCTATTCTATACCTATGCATTTGTTGTGCACTCCTGGCCCATGGGCTGTTTGCATCACATGCTGGGCACACCCACTCCCGGTTTAGCAAAGGGGGGAAAAACTTCTGATATCATGTGACACCATCATGATGATGTGAGTTTGACACTCCTGACTTAGACTGACTGCCCTTGACTTACAATAGTTCGTTTAGTGACCATTTGAAGTTACAATAGCACTGAAAAAGTGACTTATGACAATTTTTCACACTTATGACAGTTGCAGCATCCCCATCGTCATGTAATCAAATTTTACATTGGAATTGGTATTTTTATCCAAGAACCTGGAATAGGCAGATGTTTGATGGTATTATTGCAGGATGTAAGCTGTTCCAAGTCAATTTTGCAATTGACTGATGGTGGCTGACTACGCAACCGGCCATAATAATAATATTATTCCTTTTTGCCTGCAATCCTAATCATAATTACAATGAGAAAAAATTACCTTAATATAATAGAACATTTCTGAGTAAATAATTATATTTCTCTTGGTTATGGGACAATTAATAGACTACTTTAAAGGGAAATTATTGTCTTGACATTTTTCTATTTTAGCTCTCAGAATGTGGCAAATATGTATTTTTCATATGACCTCAATTTTGCCTTAAGCCAGCAGATAAAGAATGTTAAATCCTAATCCTGTGGTTAAGATGAAGTGCAAGGAAAGTAAGATTTAAATTTTCTTGATTAAAACAGCCCATATAATATCTAAAGTTAAACAAATGGTTTCTAACAGAACCAGGCAGAAAACTCAACTGACTTCTTGATTTAGCACAGGAACCACAGCTGCTATTTATACATTACGTTTTCCAGAAGTCTGTCTGTTATGTGGAATAGTTACATAATTTCAAAAAGGAAGGGATGCAATTATGCTAACAAACGATGTTGTCAAACATTGCATTTCGCTACATCATGTGGATGTAGACTATGTTGCATGTCTGTTAACAGTGCATTAAATACTTGGTTGAAAACTGCTGATCTTCATTAACATTGTGTATATTATTTTAAAAACAAGAGTCCACCTTAAATCATTTCTCAATCTTGAATATATTAACTAGTGAAGAGACCCAGATTTGTACATCCAGCACTTGTCAGGGACCTGTTAAGATAGCTATATCTTTTCCTATGCTTGCATATCTGTCTAGGCAAAGGTATTTTTTATTCAAATTGGCCCTGACAGGTGCTCTGATTTACATTTTACCCTATGAATCCAGATTCCTGCCTAGACCTAATGAATATATTCAGAAATGCAGTAAGCACTGCAAAACACTCCCCCCTCTCTCTCCCTCCCTCCCTCCCCCCCTTCTCTCTCTCTCTACACACACACACACACACACACACACGTAAGAGTGATGGGCTCATCTGTTTATAATAGTGCACACGCACACACAGACTTTCTGAAAATCTTTTGTACATATGTGTAACATCTGTACAAAAGGGGCAGAGCATGCACTACAATGTAGCTTCCATAAGGTTGCACTCCCTCCTATCCATGCCGTGAATGACATAACTGTTTATAATACTAATTTTAAAATATAAGTGATCTCTTGAAAATTTTTCAGTATATAAGCAATATAAATAATAAAATAAGTGGAATGAATTTAGTTACATGACGAATCATGGAATTGATAAAAAAGTTAAATAAGCATGGATACATCTTCTAATATAGATCAAATCAAACAGTGGAACTGCCACATTACATCTTACTTTAAAGTAAGTGTTTTGTATATCTTATAGGAATAAGCAGATGGTAATCTGATGTTATACTTCTAAGCTTTTTCCATACTTTTCTCAAGAGCTTTTGCCATCCTTTTTTCAATTATACAATCAAATGCCTGCTTAAACTTAATAAATGCAGCATCTAGGGCAAAGCTTATTTTTCTGTATATTTCTCCACCAAATAATTTAAAATCCCCTGCTCTATTGCACTTCAAAAGATTTGATCTCATCCTAAAGTATATTTTCTAGCTCCATCCAATTTAAAAGTATCTTGCATACATTTTGATAATGGTATTTAATAGACTAATTAGACAATGATAATTATCATAAAAATCTTCCATTCCCTTCTCTTCCCAAAGAGTGGCAAATGCCAGTCTTTATGTAAATAAATGATAAGGCCAGAATGGCACCCACTTAACCACCTCTAGAGAGAATAAAGATCATTCCTTTCCAGATTTCAGATGACTAATCAGACTGACAATTATTCACTAAGGAAGATTACTGAACCAGATTCCTCCACATATATTTCATACAAAAATGCTTTCCATCTTTTTTTTAGGCTATACAAGATATGGGGGTTCTGATATACAAGTAGTTCTGCTTAATGACATCAATTGGGATTAGCAACTCTACTGATAAGGAAGTGTTTGCTAACTGGGAAATCACATGACCACAACTGTGCTTTCTGGCTGAAAAGAGACAACCCAGTCTGTTTCTCACCTTTAGCTTTTGTTTGCTTCTTAATTATTTCCCACCACCACCACTTTGGGATCCCTGATTGACTGTTTACTGGTTTTTATACATCAAAAGCAATGCAATCACACCACATCCTAGGGTTAGAAGGCATAGGTGAGCTACATAAACAGGTTACTCTCTTGAAATCCCTTTGTCTCCAATCTCTTCACTCTATGGGTAGGATGGGGGAGGAACAAAGTAATTGATTTCTGCAGACAATTTCTCCTCTGTCTGACCCTTTCCATTGCCAGCATGATCACATTGCTCGTGTAGAACAACAGCTTGTGCTCTTGAAATCTCTTTCTCTCCAATTTCTCTGTTCTACGGGTAGAAGGGCCAGGCAGAGGAAATATTGCCTACAGAAATCGATTGCTTTTTTCTCCTGCCTCACCATTACAGTGGAGAGAGATTGGAGAGAAAGAAATTCAAGAAAGAACTGTGAAGTGTTTGTGTGGTGCGTCTATGACTCCCAGTGTAATTTCATTGCTTTCAGTGTGTATAAAAGTAAACATACTTTCTTCAAATCTTTTCTCCAATTTCTCTGCTCTGCACGGGAGCAAAGGAAAAAAAAAATGCAGATCAGGAACAGAACAATGCATACTCACTGGTGGTCACATGACTCAACGGATGCTGCAAATGTGCTGTGAAGTTACTTTTTTCAGCACCACCATAACTTCAAACAGCTGCTTGAATGAATGGTTGGTAAGTACTATCTGTATACAAATCTACAAAAGATGGCACCATCATTCATTTATTTGCATCTAGTAGTTGATTCTACTCAGTTATTATGGTTTTCTTTTTTGATGTTATTGGCTGTTTACATTTTGTTTAACACTGAAACACCAACTATGTAGGCTCTTGTTTAGGTCTCACTTTGGAACATGGCAACATGCTGCCTATATATATTGGCTTTAACACGTTCAAGTTACTCTTTTGTATTATTTTACCATAGTTCCTACTAATTGTGAGTTAATTGAATTGAATTGAGCACTTTATTTATTCAAGCATGATTAGCCATACAAGGAATTTGTCTCTGATGTTTTCAATTCATAAGGAAACAAGCAATGGCAACTAAAACCAGATCTATGTGTAGCAGACATTGAGCAACAACTCAACTAGTCAGGATCCAAGCTTTATTGCCTGTGAATCCAATTACTATGCCTCCTCTATGGCATACCTAACCAAATCAGAAATACCTAAATAGTGGAGTGCCTTTATCCTGGCACGATGTCATGCTGTTCTCCAAGTGGTCCTTTAAGGACAATACAAGAAGATTCCTTACTGAGAGAGACAATGCCCCTATGACTCTAAACAGAGATACAACAGAGCATGTGCTTCTCTGATGCCTACAAGAATACTAGCCTTATCTCACCTGCACTGCATAAACATCCAGGGCACACAGGACAATTCTATATCTCCCGGATGCTTTCAGGTACCAACCCCACTATAACATACAATGTTGTCAGGTTTTACGTAGCGGCATTCCAAATTTTTCAGATGATGAACTGTGCAATAATTGTGCAAACAAGACTCAATAAGCACCTAATTTGCCATATTAGATTGCTCTGTGATTTCATATAGTCTTTATGTCCACTACATCTATCTAATACGCCTACACCTTCTTTTGGATTCTGTTCTTAAAGACTTCCATGTATATTTCCTGTCTTAACTTCTTCTAACTTTTCTTTTCTTTTTAAGACTCTGGTGTACCTTCTATACTTTTTAATTGACTGTACACCATCCGCTGTATGTTGCTGTATGAGCATAATAAAAAATGATTTAATTACCATAGTAACTATAATAAATTTTGGATAAAAATTCACAAGTTCCTGAAAATATCAGGTAAGTCAAAATATTTGCCCAAGGCTGGTTATCTATTAATGAAATAAATGACAAAAATAGAATTTTTGATTTCTCCTTTATAGAAGCATCCAGTTTCTTAGTCCATTTCAGGCCTAGTCCATTTTCATGTCTGTTGAAAAATTGCAGAATATATAGGAGGTAGCCAGATAGTCAAATAAGTAATATAAGTACTCATAGTGCTGCCTGCACAGTATGGATATCCCACAGGATAATCCCCTCTTATGTACTATTTAAGGCTAATAAATATAAGCGGATTTAGGCCAGTCTAATGACTTTTTAAGTTGTTACTACAGAGGATCTACCGAGAGAGATACATCCTCTGAATTGGGTGAAGACTGATAGAAAATAGAGCATAACACTGAACCATTTATAGCAACGAATAATTACACCCTATATACTTGTATTGGTTCATTATAAATTGCCCAAATATTTTGTTAGGTAATATTGTCTGTCTGTCTGTCTGTCTATCGACCTATCCATGCTACTATCCATGCTGTTATTTAGTAGGTAGAGATTTGTTAGGAGAAAATATATTAATAAATATAAGTCCGCAGAGATTAAACTTAAAGTTTCTGAGGAATGTATCTCCATGAAAAATAATGTAATACTGTGTCCCTTTAAAATCATATTTCACATTCAGCTTTGTGTATATCTATTCAGAGGTTAATCCATTTTGTTTAGCACTGCATATATGAAGATGAATGTGCTTTGTGTGATTTTTCACAGCTAAGCTAAATGCTATATGGCCAGCAATGGTAGGGCAGTGGATGAGAATAATTCCGAATTCTGGCAATGTAGAGAATGTTACATTAAGAGTTGCTACAATGTTGTCATCTTTCAGAAAAATATAAACTCTCTGCTCCTATCTGCACTTGGGGCAGCCACTAATAACCCGCAATTAACCAACACATATTAGAATGCACAATAGTTTGTTCTGATGTTAGGCATGTTCCTGTAGTTGTATGTGAAAGGGTGAGAACTAGATACGGAATTTCTTGGAACTGCAATTTTCTAACAAAATCTGTCTCCATGCCTGCCCAACTATGTGTTATTTCAAAGCTCGCTTGCTGAATTTCTAGTCTCATAATTAATCTCCTTTATGTCTGATCTCTTAAATCAGCCATAATGAGTAAGAATTTGGAGAGTTCTGGTACCAATATAACTGGAAATACCAGTTTGGGAAAAGCTGGTATACCCTCAAGAGAATATGGATGTCTCTAAGGCTAAGCCGTAAAGAGAGAAACCAATTGTCATTGGGGTTATTTCTTGTTTTCTGCTTTAGAGTCATAATCCTACATCTGAAAATATGTGCAATTAATCTTCCCCAGAACAGCTGCTTCCATAGGATAAGGCAACAATGCTTGGCATGTTGTACAAGTAGGTTCTTTCCCTCCAGGCCTAAGAAAATGCTTAAGGTCAAACTTTTTAAGTTGATGAAAACCAACAAACTGAGGTTAAAAAAAAAAATCTTTCTGAGCTTCATGTAATTGTTAGAGAGAAATAGGTCATATAGAAAAAAGCTTACACAACAGGCCGATATTTCAGAAGCACTGAAATTCAACAGACTGGAGATTGTAATGGCAGATGTAGCACTAATGTCCTTTAACTATATATTATTTTAGCAAAGAAATAGGTCATCATTGGATAATCTGATTAACCCCTATTCAAATTCCTCACATACATATTGCTACTACTTAACAAGGATTTTTTTTAAAAAATGTCCAGTTCATTCTAGTAATCATTAAATTAATGCAAATTACACTTTAAAAAAATTGGTACTAAAAATTGGGAGTACTGCTGAAAGTGTTTTCAAGAAATTGATATATCTTTGGATCTCACCTCTTAATTCCCATTATAAATGTAATTACTTATAAATTATATAAATCATATTTTCTATCACTGTCAGTAATATTATAGAATAGTTGAGTACTGTGGAGAAACTAAAATCCAATCCTCATTTAACATTGGCAAATGATGCCACAACTTTTGTTATGCCCATGGATTACTGCCCCAAATGCAGTTCTTTGGATCAATCATCTTCATGCAATTCAAAAAAAAAAAAAAAAAGCAAATTAGACAACTACACATTTCTTTTAAAAAGAGAGGATTTTTAGTAAGCTGTAGCTATTACAAAAGAGAAATAATTTCATTGCTACATATCAAGCAGTAACCAGAATGCACCGTTACGTATGAATGGGACCACTGTCATTGCTATATTCATAGTGCATAACAGAATATTGTCTGTGTTTTACACAACCAGACATTAATAATGATTAAACAATCAGATACTATACATTTAAACTATATAAATGACCATACTGGTTTATTAAATAATTAATGCATTTATTATTAAATTTCAGAATGTGAATGGGTTCAGTACCTTCTATAAGAGTCCTCTTGTCAGTACAAATGGATAAACAACCTGAAAAAGTTCCTTTCAGGGCTGTTTTTCAAGCCAGGCTTGGAAACAAGAAATATAGCTCTCAATTCAAATTTGCTAGGAAATGTGGGAATATCCAAATTGGCCAATGGTATCCATTGTGGGTAAGTGATGACACATAAGAAATGGCATTATGAAAATAGCACAAGTTGTGTCAGTCTTTGGATACAAGTACATAATGGTAGCATTGATATAATGACATCATTTCACATATGTTGTCATTTTGGGATTTCAGTTTGCCTATAGGAAACTTCCTACACAGCAGAGGACTTCTGTGCTGGTCAAAGTTGTAACAGACTGTTTTCAAATATTTGACTAAGAGATAACTCAGTTCCAATCAATGACTGAAAAGAAAAACATATGCTGCACTTCTAATAGAACTGTACAGTAAACTAGGATTTGAGGCTAGGGAAAAACATTCTTCATCTAGTAATGGAAAAGTCCTTTTTCTATGACAGAGATTGCATAACTGTAGGAAAAGTTGAACATCAGAGTTTCTGTTAAGGAAACTAGCTCATTAGGAATAAACAGAGCGGCTTATGTATACCTCTATTCATACAGATTTTGGCACCATTTGAAAAATACATTATATTAATCTAAAGCAAATTCATTCCTCCATTATAATCCTCCCCCACAAATTAAAATTAAATTAAAAAAGCTTATGAGAATTACACTTCTGTAGTTTGAACATTTACTTTTATGTTTTTATCTTTGTACAGTTTTTTTATTTTTTATGATTGTAAGCTGTCCAAAGTTATTCTGAGGTAAGATGAGCAGCCAATTATTTTACAAATAAATCAGTAAATAAATAAATAAATAAATCACTGCATATTGTTATTGCTTTTTTAAAAGGCATGACCATTCCTGAACAATGAGATTAAAAAATAATTTTTATTTTTATTTTTTTGAAAAAATAAATCCAGGAAATGTATCATACAGTGTTTGAGCAGATGTGCTTAGCTGAACCAAGTTGTTCCATTTCCAGAATTCTTCTCTCTTTCAGATATTTGCTAGCTAGGAATTTTGGTGATTAAAGCCAAATGTATCTGAAGGCATCAAATAGGAATTACATTTTTAAAAAATTGAATTATATAATGCAGGTGTACACTTAATTTATCTTGGAAAAAACCTTATTATTAAGATTTTCAAATAATATTCCAAAACCATAATCATGATATTGTGGTCATTGAACTATAAGCATTAATTTCTGCAAAAGCTGATACATAATGAGGACAGAGTTTTAAAGATGAACCAAAAATTTCATCTTATGATTTTTGAAAGGGTTTAGAATGTTTATGAATCAGTAAATCCAATGGATTTATATAAAAAATAGGAGGCATAAATACAGGCATAGTTTTGGTTTTCAAACATTATTTATTAAGCAACCTTCAAATCACAGCAAATCAATATTCATTACTATTATAGACCAGCCTACATTAAGCAATATTAGTGGATAAGATAATACCAAAGAGATAAGATTAAAGCATGGAACAGATTCCAACATTTATTAAATGTTGGGTTAAAAATGATAACCTTTTTGTAATAAAGACAACAGAATAATGGAGTTGGAAGGAACCTTTCAGATCTTCTAGTCCAACCCCTGCTTAGGCCATTTCAGACAAAGATTTGCTACTTATGACAAGTAATTAAGTTTCTCTAAAACATGAACCAGAATGTAATTATCCCCCTTTTTTTTGGCACAACTTTGAATTTTGTGCTCTTTTATATTTTGTGCTATGTATTATTTAATGAAAATCAAGCACAAACAGAGATATTTGGAGAGTGTTTCAAATGTGTATACTAGATAAAATTCCACACATACCAATGTAATGTGCACATAAAAATTAATTCAGAATACAAACAACACCCCCAACTTAAGGACAGATGCGTTCATTTCTGAGCAAAAGGTATTATGAAAGGTCTGAATCACCTCTTATAAAATATATAATTATATAGAGCTTCCCTTTGCAAACTACACATCACACGCATCAGAGGTGGTATTCAGCAGGTTCTGACCAGCTCTGGAGAACCAGTCGCGGAGAACCGGAAAATACCACCTCTGACTGGAGATTTTACAGTCACCTTCCACTGCTACACCCACCAAGCCACGCCCACAGAACAGGTAGTAACTTTTTTTGAATCCCACCACTGACAAACATGTATTGTATTAATAATGTATTCATCAATCTAGATATACAATCTCCCACATTTACATTAGAAAACCCTTCACTGAAGACACTGGCTTCCTTTTAAATAAAATTGCCCTTCTGCAGTGGCATAATGCATACGTTTGAGAAAAGCAACCATATATTTATAGATATTACAAAGACAACTGTTAAATTCAACACAAAAGTAATTTTGAAATAAATTTCTAGCCTCTAATTACAGATTTACAGCCAACTGATCAAGTACACATCTTCTGCATGGAGATAACTATCTGCAGAAATGAAATTATGTAAAGCAAATTATATTTTCACAACATAAGCATGCAATAAATTAAAAAGGTTGGTTTGATATTATTATTTTGTATGTTGCCAATCTACAAGTTGCTGACTGTCCAGCCATCTCTCTTTATGTGTATGTGTAAGTGGATGTGCGAGAAAGAAAAAGTTGAGTGTCTAAGAGAGAAAGACAAAGAGATATTATGAAAATGCCAGGACAACCATTAATCTTATCTTACCCCTTGGAAATGGCATTTCAATAAAATGAAATGGGAGAGATACATGCACTGAAAAACTTGTCATCTGCTATTATAATTAATTATTAGATTCCATAGTTGGGTACACCAAACAATGTTACATTCACATGTGTAGCTCTTTTCAAATACAATTCTTCTAGAAAATATTTCATTCTTTTTGCGATGGATACAGCACAATATAAAGTGGCCGATTTTGCAATTTGGGGACTGATTCAAAAAACATAACCAGATTTTCCCCCCCTGATATTTAGTATGAAGATGATTTTTAGGAAGAAAACATGGAATGAGTGGCATTGAGAATATTTTTCAGGCTACCTTCTCAAAAGTTGATGTAGTTCTGATCCTCTCTACAGGAACCAGCTGGGGACATGGGGAGAAGAAAACTTAATTTTTTAAAAAGACTCTTAATTTCCTTTGGGCTGTGGGCATCAGGAGAAGAAACATAATTCAGAATTCAAACAATAAAATGAGAAGCAGCAATTGTGTTTCTCCCCCTCCCACCATTAAAAATTGAGTTCTGTGTTGTAATCCTGGCTCCCAGGCAACATACCCGCAGCAAATCTGGGATGACGGATTTGTTTTGACTGCAGAACCATGCAGACAAATGGAACAGACAGATGGCATGATGTGTATTCATGATACATGTCCTCCTACCAGAGTCTAGTCCATACTGACTTTTTAATATAAAAAATTAGGACAGAGCTGCAATCCCAGCAGCGTGAAGAGCTTCAAACTAACCCAATCAGAGTGGGGTGACTCTTTTTTTAATCTGAATGAATTCAGAGAAGGTATCATGCTGAAGGATATACTAGCATTTGTTTCCCTCCGATGGTTCTTTCTTTGTAATGATGGAGCACTGTGCCTTTAATAAATGTATATCAAGAGAGAAAGAGAAAGATATATATATATAGAGAGAGAGAAATCAATGATGATTATAGAAGGCTAAGTTTAGAATCATTTCCCACTGGCATAAAAAGCAGATCTCAGAATGCCAGATATAAGCAATATAACATTGATGATATTTAGTTCTATCATATTAAGCAAAGAATGAGATGAAAATCCTGTGGTGGTTTGTCTCTCTTCTCTGCCTGATAAAAAAAGAATCACCCCCTCTTCTTCCCAAACTTCTTTTATCTGGAAGCCTGGCTGATTAAACACAAAGAAAGCAAATGCTTGTCAGCAAATGCAGTGAACATTGTTCAACATAAAAGAAGCTATTTATTCTCCAATGTAGAATCAACTGGGATATGATGGGGTCTCTCTCTCTCTCTCTCTCTCTTCCCTCCCTCCCTCCCTCTCTTTCTCCTCTTGATAAAATATGCTTTTCTTTTTATTTTATTGTCTCGGCTTTGTCAAACATTCCTCATAATCTACTACCAGGTCCAAAGAAGGTTGTTGGTACCATTGCTATGCTGAATATGGGCTTATTTCAGAGAATCTGTGAGAACAATTAACCAGGAAACTCTCCTATTCAAATCTCACCTTGCCTCTGAATTCACCAGGCAATCATAAGATTCTTTCTGCAATTGCTAGGTTGGGAATAATAATAATACTGATCTTGCATAGGAATATGCAGTAAGGTTGCTTGAAAACTGAGCAAGTTGTTGCACTGATCATAACAACATACATTTCAACACCAGGTTTTTTTCAAATACTTTTATCGTTTCATTTAGTCACCATATGAACCAGCCACGACAGTAGCAACCAAATACTCTCCATCTATTTTTGGACTTTTGAGTTCTATCTGCCTAGTCTGAATGAGAAATAGCAAGGAACGTAAGAATTATAGTATAAATCTCTGAACTGCATAGGATACTATCAGTGACTTAATGTGTTGTACCAGTGGTCATTAATGGGATTGACAATGGGAAATGCAATATTATAACCTCAAAGTTATACGGTAGTTTTAGCAAATATTCTAATAGAAGCAAGATATGCAAAAAAAAAAAAAACATGCCACATGAATTCAACCTAGTTTCTAATTAATATTTTTGAAATACTTGGAACATTGGCCAGATTTCAAGCATTAATTCTAATTGTAACATCACAAACAGGAACAGTACAATAGGATCAATGTATATTTTAGGAAGAGTGCTATGCCCCCGCATACAATGGTTTTGTAGGATTAACGTAAAGGATATTAATGCCCCATCTTGAACATATTTTCAGTGGAATCCAATGGATTTTAAAGGAATTTCTTGTGTAAAAGGATATTTAGAATTTTAGCTTTGTTTTAAATTCTGCTTAAAATATTTTTACAAATTGTATTAATAAAGGATTTTTCTTTCAACTATCCACCAGGGTCCAGTAAGAAAAGAGGCAAATTACTTCTATGAGGCATTATGGTTGTTCTCTACCATTCCTCATCTCTGACAAATCTATGGAAGGATAAATTCTTCAAACATACTTTGTAGAGGAAGGATCTTATACTTAGAAGAACTTTATAAGTAACTCACCAAACATCAAATTGGTATTTTGATATACCAGTTTCTGCTTTCCAGAGGACCAAAGAACAATCAACTCAGCAATAAAATCTTTTTTTTCCTGAGTTGATTTGGATTCTTGATAATTTCTAGACATGTCCAGAGTTTTCTTGGCAAAATCCAGATCTTTTTCCCAATATGTTTTTTAAAATTCCCCTTGCCCTAATCAAATAGACATCGCTTTTCTATCATCTAACAATATCGAGAGAAAAGCCATGTAAGCCTTGCGATCTGTAGACATTTTTTTCTGAAATATTTCTGTGAAGGGTGAGATAAAAAGAACTAATTAAATTATACATGGCTACAACGTTATTGTTCTTTCCAGTTTTCTACTCAGTTGCTAGAAGTCTAAGAAAGCTTAATTTGTCTGCCTCTAATAGCTGCTTTTGATGTTGCCACAAATACTTTCATACTTGCCTTTCATTTTTCCTTCACCTATAATTCTCTGATTGTCTGGACACTCAGTAATGCCTTTAAAAACCAATTGGACTTTATTTCCTACTGTGCAGGATAGGATGGTATGGGAAAGAAGTAATAGTAAATGTGTTTTGTATATAAAGAAGATAATCATACAAAACTATTCCAAACTGGGAATATTAAGTGGTAAAATATGTGTCATAATGGTATTTTTAGGTAAAGGAATAAGGCTTGTTAAGAGAGCAATTTATGAAGGATGTGTAATTTTATATGGGTTTTCTTACAGTATTCATATTTTACTCTCATATATATTTATTCACAGATTTCTGATGTACAAGGACAAATTACAGTTTGCAACTCATACTGATGAAGTGCATGTTCTAGGCTCCTTATACGGGATCCCCAGAGGTTCCATGCAAGGAAACAAGTAAAAATAATTTGCTTCTGTTCAAGATGGCCCAAGACAGCTATTTATGTGTAATGGTTAATGCATCATTCAAGTTAGAAACTGGGAGATTGCGAGTTCCAGTCCCACCTTAAGCATAAAGATAGTTTTGTCATCTTGAGCCTGTCACTTTCTCTCTGCCCTAGAAAGGAAGCAATGGCAAACTATTCTGAAATCTTGCCAAGAGATTGGGCGTTGGTTCTTACCTGACACGCCGTTTCTCTTGGACTGGGAGGATTGTCCAGAGGATGGGTGGAGCTTCAGTCTCTGCTTATTGTAGGCTGAGTTTGATTTCTGAGGAACGCTCCTCCCTCCATCACGTGGCTTGCCATCTCATTATCCCAGTTTATGCGAAGAAGAGAAGAAAGAAGCAGGCATTCGTGCTGTCCCTTTTGCTAGACTTAAGGTGCCTTGGCCGAAACGAGAACCTTCTCAGATGGTGAAAGGAAAAAAAGGGAAGGACTGGACAATCCTCCCAGTCCAAGAGAAACGGCGTGTCAGGTAAGAACCAACCGCCCATTCTCCTTGGAACTGCTTGGATTGTCCAGAGGATGGGACATACCAAAGCTGGGGCTTGTCCTACGGGAGGGACACCGTCTGGCTTGTTGAGTCCTCGGGATCCCCGAGCACCCTCTGGAGGACCCTTCTACCGAAAGACGCCTCCGCCGCGGCATACTTATCAATCCTGTAATGCCTAATAAAAGGCGACGGGGAGGACCATGTTGCTGCCCGGCAAATGTCGAATATAGGGGCCTGTATAGCCCAGGCAGCCGATGTCGCTGCACTCCTGGTAGAGTGAGCCGTGATACCCCTGGGCACTGGGAGTGCCTGAGCCTGGTATGCCCTAGAAATGGCCGCCCTTATCCAGCGACCTATAGTAGTAGAGGTAACCTTGAGCCCTTGTGACTTTGGTTGAAAGGAAATGAACAGGGCCTCGGATTTGCGGAAAGACTGAGTACGTTTAATATAAATCCGCAAGGCCCGCCTAACATCTAAGGTGTGCCAAAGCTGTTCCCTATCATGAGATGGCCTGGGGCAAAAATTGGGGAGGATAAGTTCCTGAGCCCTGTGGAAAATAGAATTAATTTTTGGGAGAAAGGAAGGATCAAGTCTAAGTACTACTCGGTCAGAGTGGAAGACGCACAGGTCTTTCCTGACTGACAGAGCAGCGATCTCTGAAATCCTTCGGGCCGAAGTAATAGCCACCAGAAAAACTACTTTGTAGGATAGGAACTGGAGGGAAACTTCTCTAAGGGGTTCAAAGGGAGGCTTGGTGAGGGAGGTCAAGACCTTAAAATTGGAATATTCCCAAAAGTAAAATACACACAGTAATAAAATCCAGATAAAACCGGGATATATTTCGGGGGCGACTATTTAACCCTGAAGAAAGGGAAATCATCTCAACACTGAAGGCTGAAGAAAGGGAAATCATCTCAACACTGCAAAAAAATGGTTACCCCAAACATCTCCTGATTAAACAAGCAAAAAAAGTGCGCCTGAGGGAGACAGCACCCCGACTTAACATCCAAACGGAGAGTGCTAGCCAAAATCAACAGGACCGCCCTAAAACCATTGTCATCCCCTATGAACATAATACAAGTGAAGCTATACGACGCATTATGAACCGGGCTGGGATCCGGGTGGTGTTTTCAGCACCAAATAAACTAGGATCGCAGTTAACACGTCTTAAAGACAAACAACCTGTTACTATGATGGAAGACGTGGTTTACCAAATCTGTTGTTCAGAATGTCAAGTGTCGTATATTGGGGAGACATCAAGGGCGTTAGCGGTTAGATGTGATGAACATCGAAGATTAAGTCAAAAAATAGTCAAGTCAGCGGCAGAACGAGAACAGCTGCAATCCTCTTCGGCGATTGCCGCGCATGCCCTATCAACAGGGCATATTGTAAACTTTAATCAACCGATGGTGTTACTAAGACATCAAAATAACTTTCGGGAACGACGAGTAAGCGAGCAATTATTAATTGCCGCAACGGATAATGTATGTAATCGAGCCGATGCTGCTCATTTAAGCGCAATTTGGAAGCCCCTAATAGCTCAATTAAGATTAACCAGGGGGCAGGGTCAACGGACTAAATTGCGTGGTAATGAGGAAGAAGAGTTGGTTACGTGACGATCAGCCAGTGGCTTATCCTAATGAGCCAATTGGGTTTACTTTGGTTTTATAATGGCTTAACGCTTTTAACATTTTTAACATTGCCTTTTTGTACTTCGCGGGTGAACAAGGGGGTTAAATAGTCGCCCCCGAAATATATCCCGGTTTTATCTGGATTTTATTACTGTGTGTATTTTACTTTTGGGAATATTCCAATTTTATGGATTCAAATTCCACAGTCACAAACTTCTTCTCTCGGTTATGTGAACGTTACGGATTGACGGTCCGGAGACTCGCCGGAGGTCTAATCAACCAGGCAAAGTTGGAGGCGCGTTATGCCAACCATAGGATTTTTAACCGCCGCTGCTTACTCGCACACATTATCCCAATGTCTTTACACCTGAAAACACCACCGGGAGGGCAGGCCTTTCAGGATATCGTCAAAAATGCCCAACGTAAATTGCTAAAAGTACGATTCCACGAGATTTGTGAGAAATTGAAAGGTATTAGACAAAGAAAGGTTCACATGATTGAGGTTTTGCGCAGCATATTGGCAGAGGAAGATATGGAGATTCTATTGACCACTGCAGAGACTTGGCGCACCCGAACTGACAGATTGTGTAGGACAAGACAAGTGGCCAAATTTGACCGGTTGAACCTGGCCCAGCACCCACCGCCACCGACCACAAACAACTTGGGAGTAAAGAATCTCTCAGCTAAGGAGCTTTCTGCGGCACAGATACGATTGTTGGCAAAGGGACACAACTTTAATGTCACGAAAGAGCACATATCGCCACTGGAAGTCATTCCACAGGTTGAAGCAGCGCTAGGAGAATTACCTTCAGAAGAAACCGATATAGTACGAACCCAGGTGGCAGGGGTATTGTATAGAAGAACAAAAAATGGGTCGAACTTGACAAAAGAGGAGTGGAAGGCGTTGAAAGACTTGCGCACTGACGATTCCATTGTCATTATGAGAGCGGACAAAGGAAATTGTACAGTGGTAATGGATAAAGACGACTACACCAGCAAGATGGAACAGCATCTTTTTGAAGGTCCGTATGAAAAGATCGAGAAAAAATCGGCTTCTACGGTGATGAATGGCTTAAAAAAGGAAGCTTGTCAAGCGCTCTTCCGGTTGAAGTCAAAACTGGGGGAGAACGTTTGGTTTCGTATAAAACCTAAGAATAACAGATGCCCAAGAATTTACGGACTACCAAAAATACATAAGCAGAACGCCCCACTCAGACCCATCGTCGACTTCATAGGGTCGCCAACATACGGACTGGCGAAGTTCTTATCAACGCTGCTGGCCCCACTTGTAGGAAAAACGGAATACAATGTAAAAAACTCAAAGCATTTTGTGGATGTGCTGAGGGGGGTGGAGATGACTGAAGAGGAAGGTATGGTCAGTTATGACGTGACCGCATTATTCACAAATGTCCCAATTAATAAAACCTTAGAGGTCGTCGCGGCTCGATTAGAAGAGGACCCCACGTTGCACCAAAGAACGACGCTGGGGGTGGGGGATATTGTCTCGTTGGTACGTTTATGCGTTAATGCAACGTTCTTCACCTTTAGGGAGGAACTGTACAGACAAATAGACGGGTTACCAATGGGTTCACCAATCTCAGCAATCTTAGCTAACGCTTTTATGGAGCACTTTGAAAAAGAGGCACTGCAGAGTTTTAGCCATCCCCCAAAAATCTGGCTACGTTACGTGGACGATACTTTCGTAATTTTACGTAATCGAGACAGAGATGCCTTTCTGAACCACCTTAATGCATGTGAGCAATCGATAAATTTCACCTGCGAAGGGGAGTCAGAAGAGCATACCCTCCCCTTCCTGGATTGCCTTGTAAAAAAGGTGGATCCAGGGCGATTAATAACAACAGTTTTTAAAAAGCCTACTCATACAGACCGTTATCTAAACTATGGGTCTGGGCATAGTGTGGAAGTTAAACTAGGAATCGCAAATTCCCTGTTCACAAGAGCAGCACGACTATGTACGGAGGAGGCTGATCGCAAGGCTGAAGAAAGGGAAATCATCTCAACACTGCAAAAAAATGGTTACCCCAAACATCTCCTGATTAAACAAGCAAAAAAAGTGCGCCTGAGGGAGACAGCACCCCGACTTAACATCCAAACGGAGAGTGCTAGCCAAAATCAACAGGACCGCCCTAAAACCATTGTCATCCCCTATGAACATAATACAAGTGAAGCTATACGACGCATTATGAACCGGGCTGGGATCCGGGTGGTGTTTTCAGCACCAAATAAACTAGGATCGCAGTTAACACGTCTTAAAGACAAACAACCTGTTACTATGATGGAAGACGTGGTTTACCAAATCTGTTGTTCAGAATGTCAAGTGTCGTATATTGGGGAGACATCAAGGGCGTTAGCGGTTAGATGGGATGAACATCGAAGATTAAGTCAAAAAATAGTCAAGTCAGCGGCAGAACGAGAACAGCTGCAATCCTCTTCGGCGATTGCCGCGCATGCCCTATCAACAGGGCATATTGTAAACTTTAATCAACCGATGGTGTTACTAAGACATCAAAATAACTTTCGGGAACGACGAGTAAGCGAGCAATTATTAATTGCCGCAACGGATAATGTATGTAATCGAGCCGATGCTGCTCATTTAAGCGCAATTTGGAAGCCCCTAATAGCTCAATTAAGATTAACCAGGGGGCAGGGTCAACGGACTAAATTGCGTGGTAATGAGGAAGAAGAGTTGGTTACGTGACGATCAGCCAGTGGCTTATCCTAATGAGCCAATTGGGTTTACTTTGGTTTTATAATGGCTTAACGCTTTTAACATTTTTAACATTGCCTTTTTGTACTTCGCGGGTGAACAAGGGGGTTAAATAGTCGCCCCCGAAATATATCCCGGTTTTATCTGGATTTTATTACTGTGTGTATTTTACTTTTGGGAATATTCCAATTTTATGGATTCAAATTCCACAGTCACAAACTTCTTCTCTCGGTTATGTGAACGTTACGGATTGACGGTCCGGAGACTCGCCGGAGGTCTAATCAACCAGGCAAAGTTGGAGGCGCGTTATGCCAACCATAGGATTTTTAACCGCCGCTGCTTACTCGCACACATTATCCCAATGTCTTTACACCTGAAAACACCACCGGGAGGGCAGGCCTTTCAGGATATCGTCAAAAATGCCCAACGTAAATTGCTAAAAGTACGATTCCACGAGATTTGTGAGAAATTGAAAGGTATTAGACAAAGAAAGGTTCACATGATTGAGGTTTTGCGCAGCATATTGGCAGAGGAAGATATGGAGATTCTATTGACCACTGCAGAGACTTGGCGCACCCGAACTGACAGATTGTGTAGGACAAGACAAGTGGCCAAATTTGACCGGTTGAACCTGGCCCAGCACCCACCGCCACCGACCACAAACAACTTGGGAGTAAAGAATCTCTCAGCTAAGGAGCTTTCTGCGGCACAGATACGATTGTTGGCAAAGGGACACAACTTTAATGTCACGAAAGAGCACATATCGCCACTGGAAGTCATTCCACAGGTTGAAGCAGCGCTAGGAGAATTACCTTCAGAAGAAACCGATATAGTACGAACCCAGGTGGCAGGGGTATTGTATAGAAGAACAAAAAATGGGTCGAACTTGACAAAAGAGGAGTGGAAGGCGTTGAAAGACTTGCGCACTGACGATTCCATTGTCATTATGAGAGCGGACAAAGGAAATTGTACAGTGGTAATGGATAAAGACGACTACACCAGCAAGATGGAACAGCATCTTTTTGAAGGTCCGTATGAAAAGATCGAGAAAAAATCGGCTTCTACGGTGATGAATGGCTTAAAAAAGGAAGCTTGTCAAGCGCTCTTCCGGTTGAAGTCAAAACTGGGGGAGAACGTTTGGTTTCGTATAAAACCTAAGAATAACAGATGCCCAAGAATTTACGGACTACCAAAAATACATAAGCAGAACGCCCCACTCAGACCCATCGTCGACTTCATAGGGTCGCCAACATACGGACTGGCGAAGTTCTTATCAACGCTGCTGGCCCCACTTGTAGGAAAAACGGAATACAATGTAAAAAACTCAAAGCATTTTGTGGATGTGCTGAGGGGGGTGGAGATGACTGAAGAGGAAGGTATGGTCAGTTATGACGTGACCGCATTATTCACAAATGTCCCAATTAATAAAACCTTAGAGGTCGTCGCGGCTCGATTAGAAGAGGACCCCACGTTGCACCAAAGAACGACGCTGGGGGTGGGGGATATTGTCTCGTTGGTACGTTTATGCGTTAATGCAACGTTCTTCACCTTTAGGGAGGAACTGTACAGACAAATAGACGGGTTACCAATGGGTTCACCAATCTCAGCAATCTTAGCTAACGCTTTTATGGAGCACTTTGAAAAAGAGGCACTGCAGAGTTTTAGCCATCCCCCAAAAATCTGGCTACGTTACGTGGACGATACTTTCGTAATTTTACGTAATCGAGACAGAGATGCCTTTCTGAACCACCTTAATGCATGTGAGCAATCGATAAATTTCACCTGCGAAGGGGAGTCAGAAGAGCATACCCTCCCCTTCCTGGATTGCCTTGTAAAAAAGGTGGATCCAGGGCGATTAATAACAACAGTTTTTAAAAAGCCTACTCATACAGACCGTTATCTAAACTATGGGTCTGGGCATAGTGTGGAAGTTAAACTAGGAATCGCAAATTCCCTGTTCACAAGAGCAGCACGACTATGTACGGAGGAGGCTGATCGCAAGGCTGAAGAAAGGGAAATCATCTCAACACTGCAAAAAAATGGTTACCCCAAACATCTCCTGATTAAACAAGCAAAAAAAGTGCGCCTGAGGGAGACAGCACCCCGACTTAACATCCAAACGGAGAGTGCTAGCCAAAATCAACAGGACCGCCCTAAAACCATTGTCATCCCCTATGAACATAATACAAGTGAAGCTATACGACGCATTATGAACCGGGCTGGGATCCGGGTGGTGTTTTCAGCACCAAATAAACTAGGATCGCAGTTAACACGTCTTAAAGACAAACAACCTGTTACTATGATGGAAGACGTGGTTTACCAAATCTGTTGTTCAGAATGTCAAGTGTCGTATATTGGGGAGACATCAAGGGCGTTAGCGGTTAGATGTGATGAACATCGAAGATTAAGTCAAAAAATAGTCAAGTCAGCGGCAGAACGAGAACAGCTGCAATCCTCTTCGGCGATTGCCGCGCATGCCCTATCAACAGGGCATATTGTAAACTTTATTCAACCGATGGTGTTACTAAGACATCAAAATAACTTTCGGGAACGACGAGTAAGCGAGCAATTATTAATTGCCGCAACGGATAATGTATGTAATCGAGCCGATGCTGCTCATTTAAGCGCAATTTGGAAGCCCCTAATAGCTCAATTAAGATTAACCAGGGGGCAGGGTCAACGGACTAAATTGCGTGGTAATGAGGAAGAAGAGTTGGTTACGTGACGATCAGCCAGTGGCTTATCCTAATGAGCCAATTGGGTTTACTTTGGTTTTATAATGGCTTAACGCTTTTAACATTTTTAACATTGCCTTTTTGTACTTCGCGGGTGAACAAGGGGGTTAAATAGTCGCCCCCGAAATATATCCCGGTTTTATCTGGATTTTATTACTGTGTGTATTTTACTTTTGGGAATATTCCAATTTTATGGATTCAAATTCCACAGTCACAAACTTCTTCTCTCGGTTATGTGAACGTTACGGATTGACGGTCCGGAGACTCGCCGGAGGTCTAATCAACCAGGCAAAGTTGGAGGCGCGTTATGCCAACCATAGGATTTTTAACCGCCGCTGCTTACTCGCACACATTATCCCAATGTCTTTACACCTGAAAACACCACCGGGAGGGCAGGCCTTTCAGGATATCGTCAAAAATGCCCAACGTAAATTGCTAAAAGTACGATTCCACGAGATTTGTGAGAAATTGAAAGGTATTAGACAAAGAAAGGTTCACATGATTGAGGTTTTGCGCAGCATATTGGCAGAGGAAGATATGGAGATTCTATTGACCACTGCAGAGACTTGGCGCACCCGAACTGACAGATTGTGTAGGACAAGACAAGTGGCCAAATTTGACCGGTTGAACCTGGCCCAGCACCCACCGCCACCGACCACAAACAACTTGGGAGTAAAGAATCTCTCAGCTAAGGAGCTTTCTGCGGCACAGATACGATTGTTGGCAAAGGGACACAACTTTAATGTCACGAAAGAGCACATATCGCCACTGGAAGTCATTCCACAGGTTGAAGCAGCGCTAGGAGAATTACCTTCAGAAGAAACCGATATAGTACGAACCCAGGTGGCAGGGGTATTGTATAGAAGAACAAAAAATGGGTCGAACTTGACAAAAGAGGAGTGGAAGGCGTTGAAAGACTTGCGCACTGACGATTCCATTGTCATTATGAGAGCGGACAAAGGAAATTGTACAGTGGTAATGGATAAAGACGACTACACCAGCAAGATGGAACAGCATCTTTTTGAAGGTCCGTATGAAAAGATCGAGAAAAAATCGGCTTCTACGGTGATGAATGGCTTAAAAAAGGAAGCTTGTCAAGCGCTCTTCCGGTTGAAGTCAAAACTGGGGGAGAACGTTTGGTTTCGTATAAAACCTAAGAATAACAGATGCCCAAGAATTTACGGACTACCAAAAATACATAAGCAGAACGCCCCACTCAGACCCATCGTCGACTTCATAGGGTCGCCAACATACGGACTGGCGAAGTTCTTATCAACGCTGCTGGCCCCACTTGTAGGAAAAACGGAATACAATGTAAAAAACTCAAAGCATTTTGTGGATGTGCTGAGGGGGGTGGAGATGACTGAAGAGGAAGGTATGGTCAGTTATGACGTGACCGCATTATTCACAAATGTCCCAATTAATAAAACCTTAGAGGTCGTCGCGGCTCGATTAGAAGAGGACCCCACGTTGCACCAAAGAACGACGCTGGGGGTGGGGGATATTGTCTCGTTGGTACGTTTATGCGTTAATGCAACGTTCTTCACCTTTAGGGAGGAACTGTACAGACAAATAGACGGGTTACCAATGGGTTCACCAATCTCAGCAATCTTAGCTAACGCTTTTATGGAGCACTTTGAAAAAGAGGCACTGCAGAGTTTTAGCCATCCCCCAAAAATCTGGCTACGTTACGTGGACGATACTTTCGTAATTTTACGTAATCGAGACAGAGATGCCTTTCTGAACCACCTTAATGCATGTGAGCAATCGATAAATTTCACCTGCGAAGGGGAGTCAGAAGAGCATACCCTCCCCTTCCTGGATTGCCTTGTAAAAAAGGTGGATCCAGGGCGATTAATAACAACAGTTTTTAAAAAGCCTACTCATACAGACCGTTATCTAAACTATGGGTCTGGGCATAGTGTGGAAGTTAAACTAGGAATCGCAAATTCCCTGTTCACAAGAGCAGCACGACTATGTACGGAGGAGGCTGATCGCAAGGCTGAAGAAAGGGAAATCATCTCAACACTGCAAAAAAATGGTTACCCCAAACATCTCCTGATTAAACAAGCAAAAAAAGTGCGCCTGAGGGAGACAGCACCCCGACTTAACATCCAAACGGAGAGTGCTAGCCAAAATCAACAGGACCGCCCTAAAACCATTGTCATCCCCTATGAACATAATACAAGTGAAGCTATACGACGCATTATGAACCGGGCTGGGATCCGGGTGGTGTTTTCAGCACCAAATAAACTAGGATCGCAGTTAACACGTCTTAAAGACAAACAACCTGTTACTATGATGGAAGACGTGGTTTACCAAATCTGTTGTTCAGAATGTCAAGTGTCGTATATTGGGGAGACATCAAGGGCGTTAGCGGTTAGATGTGATGAACATCGAAGATTAAGTCAAAAAATAGTCAAGTCAGCGGCAGAACGAGAACAGCTGCAATCCTCTTCGGCGATTGCCGCGCATGCCCTATCAACAGGGCATATTGTAAACTTTAATCAACCGATGGTGTTACTAAGACATCAAAATAACTTTCGGGAACGACGAGTAAGCGAGCAATTATTAATTGCCGCAACGGATAATGTATGTAATCGAGCCGATGCTGCTCATTTAAGCGCAATTTGGAAGCCCCTAATAGCTCAATTAAGATTAACCAGGGGGCAGGGTCAACGGACTAAATTGCGTGGTAATGAGGAAGAAGAGTTGGTTACGTGACGATCAGCCAGTGGCTTATCCTAATGAGCCAATTGGGTTTACTTTGGTTTTATAATGGCTTAACGCTTTTAACATTTTTAACATTGCCTTTTTGTACTTCGCGGGTGAACAAGGGGGTTAAATAGTCGCCCCCGAAATATATCCCGGTTTTATCTGGATTTTATTACTGTGTGTATTTTACTTTTGGGAATATTCCAATTTTATGGATTCAAATTCCACAGTCACAAACTTCTTCTCTCGGTTATGTGAACGTTACGGATTGACGGTCCGGAGACTCGCCGGAGGTCTAATCAACCAGGCAAAGTTGGAGGCGCGTTATGCCAACCATAGGATTTTTAACCGCCGCTGCTTACTCGCACACATTATCCCAATGTCTTTACACCTGAAAACACCACCGGGAGGGCAGGCCTTTCAGGATATCGTCAAAAATGCCCAACGTAAATTGCTAAAAGTACGATTCCACGAGATTTGTGAGAAATTGAAAGGTATTAGACAAAGAAAGGTTCACATGATTGAGGTTTTGCGCAGCATATTGGCAGAGGAAGATATGGAGATTCTA
Organism: Hydrophis major; assembly: GCA_033807585.1. NCBI lineage: Eukaryota > Metazoa > Chordata > Lepidosauria > Squamata > Elapidae > Hydrophis > Hydrophis major. The sequence continues at coordinate 147,224,243 of CM066330.1, forward strand.
TTGACCACTGCAGAGACTTGGCGCACCCGAACTGACAGATTGTGTAGGACAAGACAAGTGGCCAAATTTGACCGGTTGAACCTGGCCCAGCACCCACCGCCACCGACCACAAACAACTTGGGAGTAAAGAATCTCTCAGCTAAGGAGCTTTCTGCGGCACAGATACGATTGTTGGCAAAGGGACACAACTTTAATGTCACGAAAGAGCACATATCGCCACTGGAAGTCATTCCACAGGTTGAAGCAGCGCTAGGAGAATTACCTTCAGAAGAAACCGATATAGTACGAACCCAGGTGGCAGGGGTATTGTATAGAAGAACAAAAAATGGGTCGAACTTGACAAAAGAGGAGTGGAAGGCGTTGAAAGACTTGCGCACTGACGATTCCATTGTCATTATGAGAGCGGACAAAGGAAATTGTACAGTGGTAATGGATAAAGACGACTACACCAGCAAGATGGAACAGCATCTTTTTGAAGGTCCGTATGAAAAGATCGAGAAAAAATCGGCTTCTACGGTGATGAATGGCTTAAAAAAGGAAGCTTGTCAAGCGCTCTTCCGGTTGAAGTCAAAACTGGGGGAGAACGTTTGGTTTCGTATAAAACCTAAGAATAACAGATGCCCAAGAATTTACGGACTACCAAAAATACATAAGCAGAACGCCCCACTCAGACCCATCGTCGACTTCATAGGGTCGCCAACATACGGACTGGCGAAGTTCTTATCAACGCTGCTGGCCCCACTTGTAGGAAAAACGGAATACAATGTAAAAAACTCAAAGCATTTTGTGGATGTGCTGAGGGGGGTGGAGATGACTGAAGAGGAAGGTATGGTCAGTTATGACGTGACCGCATTATTCACAAATGTCCCAATTAATAAAACCTTAGAGGTCGTCGCGGCTCGATTAGAAGAGGACCCCACGTTGCACCAAAGAACGACGCTGGGGGTGGGGGATATTGTCTCGTTGGTACGTTTATGCGTTAATGCAACGTTCTTCACCTTTAGGGAGGAACTGTACAGACAAATAGACGGGTTACCAATGGGTTCACCAATCTCAGCAATCTTAGCTAACGCTTTTATGGAGCACTTTGAAAAAGAGGCACTGCAGAGTTTTAGCCATCCCCCAAAAATCTGGCTACGTTACGTGGACGATACTTTCGTAATTTTACGTAATCGAGACAGAGATGCCTTTCTGAACCACCTTAATGCATGTGAGCAATCGATAAATTTCACCTGCGAAGGGGAGTCAGAAGAGCATACCCTCCCCTTCCTGGATTGCCTTGTAAAAAAGGTGGATCCAGGGCGATTAATAACAACAGTTTTTAAAAAGCCTACTCATACAGACCGTTATCTAAACTATGGGTCTGGGCATAGTGTGGAAGTTAAACTAGGAATCGCAAATTCCCTGTTCACAAGAGCAGCACGACTATGTACGGAGGAGGCTGATCGCAAGGCTGAAGAAAGGGAAATCATCTCAACACTGCAAAAAAATGGTTACCCCAAACATCTCCTGATTAAACAAGCAAAAAAAGTGCGCCTGAGGGAGACAGCACCCCGACTTAACATCCAAACGGAGAGTGCTAGCCAAAATCAACAGGACCGCCCTAAAACCATTGTCATCCCCTATGAACATAATACAAGTGAAGCTATACGACGCATTATGAACCGGGCTGGGATCCGGGTGGTGTTTTCAGCACCAAATAAACTAGGATCGCAGTTAACACGTCTTAAAGACAAACAACCTGTTACTATGATGGAAGACGTGGTTTACCAAATCTGTTGTTCAGAATGTCAAGTGTCGTATATTGGGGAGACATCAAGGGCGTTAGCGGTTAGATGTGATGAACATCGAAGATTAAGTCAAAAAATAGTCAAGTCAGCGGCAGAACGAGAACAGCTGCAATCCTCTTCGGCGATTGCCGCGCATGCCCTATCAACAGGGCATATTGTAAACTTTAATCAACCGATGGTGTTACTAAGACATCAAAATAACTTTCGGGAACGACGAGTAAGCGAGCAATTATTAATTGCCGCAACGGATAATGTATGTAATCGAGCCGATGCTGCTCATTTAAGCGCAATTTGGAAGCCCCTAATAGCTCAATTAAGATTAACCAGGGGGCAGGGTCAACGGACTAAATTGCGTGGTAATGAGGAAGAAGAGTTGGTTACGTGACGATCAGCCAGTGGCTTATCCTAATGAGCCAATTGGGTTTACTTTGGTTTTATAATGGCTTAACGCTTTTAACATTTTTAACATTGCCTTTTTGTACTTCGCGGGTGAACAAGGGGGTTAAATAGTCGCCCCCGAAATATATCCCGGTTTTATCTGGATTTTATTACTGTGTGTATTTTACTTTTGGGAATATTCCAATTTTATGGATTCAAATTCCACAGTCACAAACTTCTTCTCTCGGTTAGGTCAAGACCTTGTTGAGGTCCCATGTTGGGAATCTGTGAAGGGACGGAGGTCGTAAGTTTGAGGCGCCTTTTAGAAATGCCCGGATGCAGGGATGGTGAGAGAGGGAATTAATCCCCTCACAGGAAATTACGGTGGATAGGGCTACAACCTGACGCGTTAGAGTGTTGGGGGAGAGACCTTTACCGAGACCTTCCTGGAGAAAATCGAGGACTTTTGCTACCGATGGGTTTGTAGGGTCAATGTGGAGATTGGCACACCATTTGCGGAAACTGTTCCAAGTGGCGTCGTAAATCCTTCTGGTAGATGGACACTTAGCTGCTAAGATGGTGTTGATGACCTCCGTGGAGAAATTCTCCCTTTTTAGACGTTCCCGCTCAACCTCCAGACGGCTAATTGTAGCCATTGGGGGTCTGGGTGAAGAAGGGGGCCTTGAGAAAGAGAGATCATGTCTGCTGGGATCCTCCAAGGTGGAGCTACTGATAGGCTGCGGAGGTCTGCAAACCAGGAGCGACGGGGCCAATAAGGAGCTACCAGAAGCACTTCCGCCCTTTCTTGAAGGACCTTCTGGAGTACTCTTGGAACTAGAGCCAGAGGGGGAAAAGCATAAAGAAGGCCCGAGGGCCACGGGCATCGGAGGGCGTTGTGGTTCTCCGCCCCGAGGGACGGGAATCTGGAGATGAACCGTGGAAGTTGGGTATTGCTGGGGGAGGCAAACAGGTCTACCACTGGCAGGCCAAATATTGATGTCGCCTCCCTGAACAGGTCTGGGTGGAGGCGCCATTCCGCCTGGTCTATGGTGGACCTGCTCAACCAATCTGCCCTGGTGTTGAGGGTGCCTGAAATGTGATCCGCCCTGAGTGAAAGGAGGTGAGACTCTGCCCACCGACAGAGGCGCTCGGTCTCCCTCATTAGACTTGAGGACTGAGGCCCCCCTGTCTGTTGATATGTGCCTTTGCTGTTATGTTGTCGGTGAGAATGAGAACGTGGCTGCCCTGAATATGATGTAGGAAGCTGCAGAGGGCCAGGTGGATGGCGTGAAGCTCTAACCAGTTTATGTTGCGCAGCCTCTCTGACGGTGACCATCTGCCCTGAGCTGTAAGGGAGAGAAGGTGCGCGCCCCATCCGGACAGACTGGCGTCTGTGGTGACGATGAGTCTTGGAGGCTCCTTGAGGAGGCAGCCCTTGTTGATCGATGCCTTGCTCCACCAGAGGAGAGAGGTGAGAACCCTTGGCGAGACCTTGACCTTGCTCCTTGAGTTGCTTGTCCCAGCTCTTTGATATGGAAGCAGGAACCACTGGAGGGATCTGGAGTGGAAACGGGCCCAGGGAATAACGGGAATACAAGAGATCATTTTACCTAATAACTTGGATAGATCAAGGAGAGAGACCTTCCTGTGTCGTCTGATGAACCTGACTGATTGTTGGATGCTGAGGATCCTTTCTGGGGAGATGAACACTCTCCCCATGACTGTATCAATTATAGTCCCTAGGTGGGGTAGTCTAGTGGAGGGGGCCAGTTAGCTTTTCTTCCAATTTATGAGGAACCCATGTTCCTGGAGGGAGGAGAGGGTAGAGTGGATATCCCTGATAGCCTGTCCCCTGGAAGGGGAGAGGATGAGAATATCATCCAGGTAACAGTGGAGCCGCACCGGGATGGATCTGAGGTGGGCGGCCAGCACGGCCAGAACCTTGGTGAAGGTCCTGGGGGCCGAGGCTAACCCGAATGGAAGAGCCACATACTGAAAGTGTAGGTTGTTGTAACTGAAACGGAGAAATTTTGAGTGGGAGGGTCGAATTGGGATGTGTAAATATGCCTCGGAGAGGTCTATAGAAGACAACCAGTCTCCCTGCCGAACTCCCAAAAGGATGGATTGAAGTGTGTTCATTTTGAATCTACGGTACACTAAGTGACGGTTTAAGCGTTTTAGGTCCAAAATAGCCCTCCATCCCCCCGAGTGTTTGGGCACCACGAATAAACGTGAATAAAAACCCCGTCCCCTTTGGGATGGAGGAACAGGCTGGATAGCCTGAATGTCCAGTAGGTGTCGAATTGCCTCCTCCATGAGGTTGCGTTTGGAAGGGTTGTTGGAGCGAGGGCATGAAATGTAAAAATCGGGGGGGGGAGAGAAACTCGAGGGCAAGGCCAAGCCTGACTGTATCCCTGACCCAAGCATCTGAAGTGGATGAATCCCATTGATCGGCGAAGGCTTTAAGTCGCCCGCCAATGGGAATAGTGTCAGGAGGCTTATTTGGAGCGGCGGAAGGGTCTGCTGCCAGGCCACGAAAGGGCCTCCTGAAGTTCTCGCCTCTTCTGTGCCTGCTGAAGGGGTCGGACCTGTCCTGGGACTGTCCCGAACCAAAGGAGGAGGACCCCTGGTGTCTGGGAGGAAAGGGTTGGTGATAGGGACGAAAGGGAGCCCTGCGGAAGGGCTGCAGAGATCTGGAATCAGACTTGTGGGAAAGAGAAGGGAGGAATTTCTTTTTATTCCTTCCCTCGACTAGGAGAGTGTCCAAGGAAGTACCGAACAACTTGCTTCCGGCTATGGGTGCGGAAGCTAGCTTGACCTTGTGCTTGAGATCCGCTTGCCAGGGTTTTAGCCAGAGCAGGCGCCGGGCCGAGACGTGGGAAGAAATGGCGCGGGAGGAGAATTTTACGGAATGAAAGGTGGCATCCGCTGAAAACTCAGCAGCAGCCGTTATTTTGGCGATATGTTGATGGGCGCGGATATTGGAGGTCGGAACATGTTGCTTAAGCTGGCGAAGCCAGCGAATGGAAGATCTAATAAAAAAAGAAGCGGCCGTAGCCGACCTGATTGCCCATGCGTCCGACTAGTGAGCTCGCCTTAATGCGAGCTCTGACCGCTTGTCCTCTGGTTTGAGTGCCTCTAAAGGATCACTGAGGGCGGAGGAAGAGGTCAGCCCTACGACGGGCTCATCAACCTCCGGGGTACTCAGTAAGGTCGAGAGCTCCGGGTCGAGGTTGAAGAACCTTTTATCATTGGCCGAGGGGGCCGGGGGAGCAACTGAAGAGGACAGTTGCTTGGACACCAGGTCCAGAAATATGGGAGGGGTAGGGATGACCTCGGCCTCCACCACCGGTTGACTGAACATGGATCCTCTTGTCCCTCCGAAACTACGGGGATGGGATCAGAGGAGGTCTGGGCTGTTAGGCCCGAGATGTTCCGAGCCTTGTAGAGGAGGGATTTAAAAAGCTGGGGCTTAAAGAGCCCTACAAAGGCAGGCTGGTCCAGAGATAGACCCTCGTCCTCGGACATTTCCGCCTCTGATGGGTCTGAGTCTGGAAGAGGCTCATCGTATGGTAAGGACCCCAGGTCATATTGTTCCTCCTCCTCCCTGTCTAAATCTAGGTCCCCTTCCACTTCCTCCTCGTCTTCCCTGACTGAAGGGCAAACCTCCCCTTGGGGAGGCATAAGAGAGAATGATCTTACAGATTCGGTGGCCTGCGGAGGCAACCCCAGTCTGGTCATCTGCTGCATCCCTTCTGCAATTCCCTGTTGAATTGCCATTTCCATCCAGACTCTGATCTGCTCCGGAACCGCCTGAATGAGAGGTTCCTCTTGGCGTAGGCCAGCAGCCGTGGGCGTGAAGGTGGCCTCAGGAGTTCGTCTGCTTGGTGTGCCCGGGGCTTGATGCCCTTGAGAGGGCGAGCTGTGCCTAGATAGGGAGGAAAAAGCTGCAGGAGGGGGAGGGAGGGTGGAGGTGGAAGGAGTGGCAGGTGCTGGAGGCACTGAGCCTGACTGTCCAGCACGTCTGTCTATTTCTCTTTCTAAAGCCTTGTGATGTCTTAAGGCGTCCTTTTGAGAGGCTTTGGTGGGCTCCTTAGCCTGACTGCGCAGGTGGTGGGTCCTTGCCTTGGCCTTCAAGGAAGGCCCCTTTGAGGGATTGCTCTCTGCCATTTTAGATAAATAGGAGTCCAATCTGAGGCGGTTGGCGTGCCTAGGGGTCGACCTACAACGAAGGCCGGGAGCCCTGGGAGTTCCTTTATACCTTGGCACACTTTCCCCCGAATATTATAAACTTGAATTAATAGGATTCTTTGCTCTGTATAATTATTCCCCCCCCCTCTGTTCTTTCTACTTTTTTTTTTTTTTTTTTTGAGTCAAGGCCTATGATTTGCCTAGAAAGAACTGAAGAAAAATGACCTTGCAAGGTCTCAGATTAAGGGCCTTGAGGGCAACCAGGCCTAAGCAACTGCCGACCCAGGCAACAACCGGACGGGAGTGGTGGAAAGAACTGCAGCCGCTACAGCTGGTTGCGGTGAGAGCCAACAGGGGGAGGAGGAGAAAAAAACTTCCAACAGCAAAAAAACAATTCTTTTTTATTTATCTTTTTTTTTTTTTTTTAAATCAGGCCTATGGGCCTGCTGTATTGAATAGGCCCTCAGTAAGGCAAAGAAATGCACTTCAAAATGGCGCCCGGCCACGAGGCAAGCTTCAAAATGGCGGATGCCACTAACCGATCCTGTGGAAATTAACCTGGCAAGGCCAGAAGGATCCCAGTATCAAAACAGAGGGTCCCAAGGGAAGCCCACAGAGAATAAAGGCAAACAAGCCTAAAACGCTAGGAAAAATTCAAACGGAGCTCGGGGGGGGGGGGGAACGAAACTGAGCCTTTTAAAATAATTTTTACAAGGCAGAGAAACTGAGAAAAAAAGGGTTGGGGGAGGCAGCGAAACGCTTTTGAGCCTATCCCTTGGCAACCCCTGGGGGGGTGAAACCCTCCCAGGAAACCAAGCCAACGAAGGAACCAGCTGCGCAGGGCTAAGGAGATAGAAAAGAATAAGGGTGTATACAACCTGAACAGGTAGAAAAAAGGGGGAATCCAGCAACGGCCAAGAGCACACAAACACACAGCCTACTCTGCTTGAAGGCTGAGCATAAACTGGGATAATGAGATGACAAGCCACGTGATGAGGGAGGAGCGTTCTTCAGAAATCAAACTCAGCCTATAATAAGCAGAGACTGAAGCTCCACCCATCCTCTGGACAATCCGAGCAGTTCCAAGGAGAACTACAGGGACTTCTCCATGTAATAGTCCAGGATTAACACTGACTCAAAGACACAAAAATAAATAAGTAAATAAATAGTAAACCCACAGGGGCCTATCGCAGAATGCAAAACTCTTTGCATTTGGTGATATGACTGCTTTGCACAGGTGCTCAGAAAACCATTTTTTAAAAAATAGCTCTTGCCTATTGGAAAGTTGTCCATATTGGTTTAAACCCACATTATATAATTAAGCTTTGCTAATGATGCTATTACTTATTAATTTTTGATACCTTCAAAATATAATATTTTTCATACCTTCAAAACACTGTTAATACTGCAAGCTCCTTTTGTTCCTGTGCTTCTGTATCTTCAGACAGATGACAACTGATTTCCACAGCCCTCACACATTAACAAATTTATTATTTGTTTAAACCATCCCTGGAACCAAAATGTTAAATTCCATATCGGACAAAAGTCATGGTGCTTCAAATGATAAACAGTTCCAGCAGTTTAAAGCAATTTTATTTTTATTATTTTTTTAATTCAAGAGTGCAGTTTGCTTATATTAGTGACATTTGGACACAATTCAGAAAAAAACAGATTACTTGAATATTTTTAGTAACATTACGATAAATTAGGCTGCTGTACCTTGGAATTCTGCTAACATGTCTCATCTGTTTTCCTTTGGTAGATATAGAAGATGCTGACCCCAGAAGATGTCTTGAGTTAATTTAGTTACTCATCTGGTTCTCTCAATTCAACTGGAAAAAGAAATAAGGGAGAATTTGAGTTTTGAAGATGTGTGTGTGTATGTGTAGTGTCTGTGTGTAAAAAACATTTTTTTTTTAATTTTTATGTCTTACATTTTCTCATGATTTGGTCATATATAATTACATAAAATGAATGGTGATATCATAGAAATAGGAACCGACTTTCATGAATAGCAAATAGTATGGGGAAAAAGCACACATTCCACTGAATCCATGTAATGTGAAAATTCTTTTCTCTTATAATTTTAGGCCAATGAACAAATAAAACTGCCTCACATGATAGATGCTATCACAATAATGGATTGGAGAGTATGTGTAAGTGTACTGCATCAGTAATTCTGTGACCCTAAAGTCTGTTTCCTCAAAAACAACACTATCTGCATTAGGTAAGAATATAGTATTGATCTGAACAGCAATTGTACAGGAAACAGGAGGGAAGGGCCACCTTTCTTTTTGTCTCAAAGGGTAAAATTGTCGAGCTAGGCTTTCCATAAGGAAAGTTTTCTTCGAGTCACCGAAAGAGCAGAAGAGAATGCAGAATTGGGTATCCCACACCAGTTGAACTATATTGCTTCCTCTAGCAAATTCTGCAAATGTGAGAAATGACTTTTGTTCAAGTCCTAATATACTTGTCTAGAAGTTTAGCATAAGACAGGACAGATGTTCTGACCTAGACTTCACAAAATCACGAAACAGACTTCTTTTTATTTGGCTAATGTGAATTCCTATCAGTCACATCCAGCAAAGTCCTGGCAAACAGTCTTTCAAGGGTGAATTGCAAGCACAGACCTTATCAGGCTTGGAGAGTTGCCAGGCTGATAGCTTCCAAGCACAAGCTGTCCAAGGAGTCTCTGTGAGTCACAAACTCAAATAAACAAATCTTCACATTAATTAAATGAACTAATTGTCTCCTGCAAACACCACTCCCCCTTTGTTCTTATTTATTCCCTATGGGAGGGGCAATTCACCATCTACCTGTGACTTTAGTCCTGATTTATCCTTGTTCCTTAACTGTTCCCTTCTCGAGACAGCTCTGCACCTGCGCACATCAGGAACAGGCTCCAGCTGTTCTTCTGCCCCACTGATCTCCGACTCCAAAGGAAACTGATAACTGTTGGATGGCCCTGGCCCCATCTCTGCCTCTGACACACAGCACTCATGAGAGCCTTCCCAAAATTCTAGGACTGGCCCATGTTCCTCCCCAACCTCCTCACAACAATGCATGTCAAGGTCTATCCACATGAAGAAGGGGTGTTTATTTCATTTATTTCATTTATAAGTCACCCATCTCACTATCAAGCAACTCTGACAATATATAAATCCTTTTTCCATGCCTGCCATGTTTCATAGGTGAGAAATAAGCATTTCATTTTCATCCCACAACTTCCTATATGTTCCTTCAATACATAGCACTGTAATGCTACACTGCAGTATGAACCTCAATATTACACAGATGTACAAAGAGGATTTGGATTACAACCCCATGCCAGCTATCTTTCAAATGTTGACATACGGGGTCCACAAATGCTCATGAAATGTCAGATTAAAGCCAATCAATTAAAATCAATAATATATAATGTCACAGTAAACTGTCACAGTAAACCTCTTAGGCTATTTTATTTATAGAAACATGCCCTGAAGGCTTTTCCTAATAAATGTTAACACATTTGATCCATACCACCAAATTAAAAGAATCTATAATTAATTATCTATCTATATACTATCTTCTTTTTAAGTGAAATTTTAAGCATTTTAGTTAAGAGTTAAAATCATTTGAATAATGAGAATGTTAATCACGTGCAGTAGTTAGTTGTTTAAACACAATATGAGTCTTCCCTCCCTTCAGCGCTTTTATATTTGTGTTTTATTAAAACGTCCATGATCAGCTGAACCTGCCAACTACGATGATATCCAAAGATTCATCTTCCCTTTCTTGTTACACCCACCAAAATATCCTGAGAACTTCATGTCAATTTTTTCTTTTCAGACAAGGTAAGTGTTATTTCCCATAATGTAGTAAGGTTCTGTATAGTTGTTATGAATACGTGCAAACAACTAACTACTCCATGTGACTAACATTCTCATATCAGATTCATTTATTCTATTGCTATGTGGATGCTAACCATAGAAGACAAAAATATATTTTAGACCAATAAGAAATTGACCCGTTGTGCTCTGTGTGTTTATAAATGCCGTTAATCATCCCAATACTACCATCTGCTCATGTGGGACATGTGATTGTTATTGAATAAAGTTGCTAACCTCATTTCCTCATTGCACATGGAATCTTTATTCCAGCCACAGAAGCAGATTCAGCTGGATGTTAGGAAAAAAGTTTCCTTACAATAGGAACAGGCTGACAATAAAATAAATTACTCTGTATGGTGGTGATTTCCTCTTTTCTGGATGTGTTCAAGCAAAACCTGGATAGTCACTGATTAGAGATATTTTAATTTGGATTTCTGCACTTAAAAAGATGAATCCTATGATGCTTTTATTTATAACCTATTTGTACATATCAAAAAAAAAAAAAAAAACACCAATGTGTTGGGAGGAACAGTTTTACCAGCATTTCTTTCATTTCATAGGATGGCACTTGATAAGGCAGGGAAAATGAGCAATTTTTTTAAAAAATAGCCACACATTTTTCTATCTTTTTTTCTTTTTTGTTTTATCACACTTTGTTCAAGCCATATAGACATGTGTTATTAACTGGACACCTAATTGCAGTACTACATCTTACACTTTGGTAATCAATTAGATAATCTTATTATAAAATGTAGGCAGCTGCATACAAAGCTAGAAAAGAATAGAATGGTTGGTTAATTTTTTTCTCGTTATACTTCCAGCTAGCGAATAATTTGTTGGGTTGACATCGTGATTCAACTATAGTGCACTTTTCCCTCAAAAGGAAAGTGATAATCTTATCTCTTTAATCAAGACTATCTAAAAATCATTGCAGCATTTGTGATAATTTCATTCTTTAACCTAGCATTGATTTTCCCACAGAAATTCTTTTTTTCATAATAGAATGTATGGGAAGAAAGGTACAAGAATGACTTTATAATTCATATACTATTCCTCCAGCTCCCTACCATATATGAAGAAGCTTTCATGTGAACTTGATGCAAATCCCTATCCTAATGCCTGCAATTTGCAAGATTAGTGTACCAAGTATACTGTGACCAGAATAAGAATATATATAACCAGAATAAGAATTAGAAAACTTTCTCCAAAACACTTCTGCATGCATCTTGACACCTGGGACTCCTCCTTGAAATTGTGGTTAGTCCCAGCACCCCTGCAGTCAAGGAATCTTGATTTGCAACCTATTTAGATAAGCAAAGTCAATGGGGGAAGTTGGCAGGAATTTGCAAGTTTCAGTCATAGAAGTCTTTGCTTAATAATCCATGGTGATTAGCTTAATGCTGCTAACTGGAGACTTCTTGAACTGTTGTCACTAAGTGATGTGGTCATGTGATATCATATTTTATGACTAGATCACTTAGGGATGAAAATTCCTGCATATAGTAGATTTTCTCAAGCTATACTCAAGTATATTACAATTATTATTTCTTTATGCATTTATGCCCAATTCTCACCTGAACCGTTTTCACAATTTTTCACAAGCAAGAGCTTCCTTCTATTCCTAAGCATTATATTTTAAACACTGTCCTGTAAAAGCTCTCTGATAAAATTCTCCATCACTCCTTTCACATTACATACAAATGGAAATAAAATATCAGATGTGTTTTATGGTTATAGGAAGAAAATTTCTGCAACATTTCATGTGTAGAAAAGCAATTCATTTTTTCAATCTTTGAACACAGTTATACAAGAAATAAATAACATCATAGCTAGAAGTAATATACAGTATGAGTTGAAATAGTGAATTGATACAAATATGACAAATACAACAGTCATAGCTAGAAGTAATATACAGTATGAGTTGAAATAGTGAATTGATACAAATATGACAAATACAACAGTCAAGCTCAATGATTGTGCATTTCTTTAAAGCATCATCAAAGTGGAACTTGTATCTTTCATTTTCCTATTTTCCATTCATGGGGCAAAATGACACATATTCCATCTTTGTCCTTTGAAATCACTTTTAATTTCTACATTAATATCACATTTAATTTCTATTGAAATAAACTCCAAACTCAGGGCTACCGGGGATATGAAATTAGAATAGATTTTGATGTTGCTTCTATGAAAAATATCTGAAACCAATCAAATTCAGATATATGGATAATGTATCCTGCAAAACTTTATGTAAAGCTTTTAATTATAAACTTAATATGGCTAGATGTACCAATTGTGAAAATTGTGTTCTAAGACAATTAAAAATCCAATATTTTGGATTCGCTATTTTTTGTTACTGTGAAAAATGAAACCCATTTTCTCATCACTTATTGATATGACATCTTTTTGATTTAGTAGGTATCTTCTACATTAGAAAAATTAAGTTAACCTTTCAAATTCATCCCAAAGTAAGACAACCAGAATTCAGATAAATTCAAATACTATTACCATGTTTCTCCAACAATACGGCCTCCACCAATAGGAAGACCCAGCATGTTTTCTAGGCATAAAATCAAATTAAGCCCCTCCCCCCAAATTTAGGCCTAGTTTAAAACATGCAAAATAGGGGGAAGGCTGGGGGGACTTCCCATTTGGAGTGCCGTTGGAGCTGCCACCGCCGTTTGGAGTGCCATTGGAGCTGCCGCTGCCGTTTGGAGTCCTGTTGGAGCTGCCGCCGCCGTTTGGAGCTGCCGCCGCTGTTTGGAGTGCCGCCGTCACGTTTGGAGCTGCCGCTTCCGCGTTTGGAGCTGCCGCCATGTTTGGAGTGGCGGCAGTGCTCCAAACGCAGAAGTGGTAGCTCCAAATGTGGCGGCGGCACTTCAAATGGTGGCGGCGGCTCCGCTTCCGTGCTTGGAGCTGCTGCTGCTGTTTGGAGCACCACATGGCGGCAGCTCCAAACATGGAAGCGACAGCTCCAAATGTGGCGGCAGCACTCCAAACAGCGGCAGCAGCTTCAATGGCACTCCAAACAGCAGCAGAATGGGCAGAAGGGAAAGCAATAGTGGCAGGTGCCAAAGGTCTTGGTTCTGCAGCAAAGATGTTTGGTGGGAGTAGGGAGCTCTCTGCGCTTTGCCATGATCACCCGTTAGGATCGGTTGGTGGTGAGGCTGCCCGCAGGGTGCTCTAGATGAGGATAAAAGGGGGGAAATTAAGTTACCCCCCAAAAGACGGCCTAGCCGTTTTTGGGGGGCTCAAAAAAAAAATAAGGCCCGGCCTTATTATGTGAGAAACACGGTATTTCCACTTGTAGATAAATTTATATTGTACTTAATATATTATATATTTTTTAAAGTATCATAATATTTCAATAGGTCTCATCTTATGACATTGTTTCTCCCTAACCTACTGGGTCTTCACTCTAAACCAGCAGCCCCAATTTTTGCGGTTTGGCTGGGGGAAGGAGGAACCGGGGCACACAAGCGGCGGGCTGGCACACATGCATAAGTGCCATTGGACTTGTGTGAGTGATGGGCTGGTATGGAAGCATATGCACGCATTGGCCTGCCACCCCTGCACCTCACTTCCAAATAGGACACAGCCCAGTAATGGGCTGCAGTCTGGGGTTGGGGACTCCTGCTCTGAATATATTTTTTTAAAAAAGTCTTACCTGCCTCTTTCATCGTTTTTTCTTGTCAACTGTAACAGCTGACATGTTAGCTGAAATGCAGACTAAACCCAACTGAGCAGAGAATGCAAGTCAAGCGGACTTAATAAACCCCAAGTAACCAACATACTACCATTCTGAGTATCAGTTCTTTGTTTCTCCTTTTACCAGCTTTCAGAAATCCTAATACATTCTCAGTGCTTGAATCTCAAAGATTACATTATTCAAAACTTTGCAAATATATGAATAAGTGGTTTATCTGCATCATTTACTGAAGCAAGGATATTGAAGTTTTTTCAATACCTGAAAAAAACCTTGGCAAAGAGCATAAATACCTTGAGGTAGACAATTAATTTCTGTTCTACAAAATTCAGTATTTTATATTCATTCTTCTTAATAAATTATTATGCCCAGCTATATTGTCTCATTGCAATTATTTTGTTGAGCTTGACACATAGTTTTAGTCTTTCTAGAAATATTCTTTCCTGTATTTTGTCTCTGAAGCCATGAACTTCTTGCCAGTTTTCTATTCTTCTCGCTAGCATTTTACACATGAAATCTATTTTCCTTTAGCAAATGGGATCTTTGTGTCTTTGTCTTCTTTGCTAGCTTTCAGGCATGTTTTGGCAGAAGCTTCGACTGCCAAGGCATTAGAAAGCAGGGAGAGGGAGGGACTGTGCAGTCATTTGTCAGCTTTTCCCCCCGTTTGTAATTTTTTGTCCACTCAGCACTATTAGAGGGGCTTAAAAAGGGGGAATTCTCAGAGCTGAAGAGAGTCAAAAGCTCTTTAAACAACCACCAGACAGTAACAGTCAAAGTCAGGAGGAGAAAGGGTCGGATTTAAATTATCTTCTGGTATAAGACACATTTATCTAATATCAATGTGGGCTAGAATTTCAGACTTTTGGTGAACAAAACTGCTCTCAGGTACTTATGTGATTTAAGAGGCAACATCTCAGATGACTAAACCAAAGAAAACATTTTAGAGACACTGACTGGAAATCTGAGTTTCCTACATTATTTCTCTGAAAGCAAAAGCCATTGCACAGGCCACTGCTATGAAACTTTTTGATTTCTGTATCTTCTGAAATCTACCCATTTTCAGAAAAGAAAATATGACTTCAAAATATCTCAGGAAATAGCAAAATCACAATTTTGGTCTTTTTCCCTCCTGCCACATAATGATTGATGACCCAGTATGCTTTGATTTTTATGAAACAGAAATGTTGTTTTGTTACCATTTCTGTAGGCTGTTGTTATCTAAATCCCTATTGTGACTGTTAATTAATCAGTCTGACAAACCATGGAAAGACCCAGCTATCTAAAAAATTATTACTTCTAATTCCAGTGATTAATAACAGATTGTAAGATATCTATCTATCTATCTATCTATCTATCTATCTATCTATCTATCTATCTATCTATCTTCATTTTTATCTACCTATCTCTAGTTATTTAATTGTCTGTCTGTCTGTTTGTCTGTCTGTCTATCAGCAGAGGAAATAAAATAACTCTTTATATTGTGCTAAAATGCATTATTTCAAACTCAGAATTTTGAAAATCTAGACAGAAACAAGAAAAATATCTGGACTGAAAAGATCCTACTCCTGAATTACAGAAAACAAGCAAACAAAGTTTTAGTAATAAACAAAATGACAACACTGATAACTTGAATCAAAATGTTAGTGAGACAGAGTGAAACATTAGATATCCACAAAAACATGATTTTGCAGTCATAGTGAAGAATCTTTTTAGTACCTTTTCTTACCAAAGTTTGGCAATCATGAGGGATTTTTTTATGTTAAGGGTCCAACACCAAGGACAATGCATTTTTATCAAATCTTTGAGGCAGATTTTTCTACCAGCCAGCTGATGAACTTGAGCCAGTCAGTCACTCTTTTTCAACCCAACCCATCCGACAGGGTTATTATGAGGAAAACAGGAGGAAGAAGGAATATTATATATGCTGGACATCTTGAGATATTTATAAAAATAATAAAAATGGCACATAAATAAATAAATAAAATACCTACATAGAACATAAAATGTTTGGTCTTCTCAGAACTTTGAACTCTTATAAGCAGTCTGAGTACATTTCCCTCTTATCATTTTTGAAATACACTGATTTCAAAAAGGGAGGCCTTCTTGCTTATTTAAAAGAAATCAGAGAGCAGTCTATACATTTCCTGGATTGAATATGTAAATGTTAAATACTTTATGATTGAATATGTAAAGTTAAGAACTACTTGGAAAGAGGAAAAAGATAATTATTACTTGTTTAGGGAGTTAAATTCCAAAATTATAAAGTCATTGGATAGTTTTTTAAATACTCAGAAGGGGAAGTTCAACTATCTTTTTTTTTTTTTTGCATGATGCCAAGTGAAATGATGTAGTAAAATGATGTAGTGAGTTTGATTTTTCAATCAGGCTTTGAAAGATTGTCTAATTTCAATCCTGTGCAATATACAGTCACAAACTCGGATTTCATAAAAATCTCTCCCTGGATTCTACTATATGGCAAACAGTAGGATGGAAGAGTCTAGGAATATTTATCACATGCTAATTTTCTTAACAGATTTCTTTTTATCATTTGAGAGTGGACTTTTCATGACCTCCTACAATCCTAAATTGTATAATGTGGAAACAATCTTTTCATGCAATATGCCAATTATCTGTATATGCATCAACATGCAGGTATTTCATTAAACTGTTTCCTGTTAATTAATGCCTGTACCTTGAAACAATTAATAAACATAAAAGAAAAGGCATGTTGATGACATTTAAATTTAATTGGCATAAACACAATTATTATTATTTTTGCAAAGATCACTGTAATTGTGTTACCTCTGGTATATCTGAGATCAAACTTGGCATTAAACTATTCTACCTACAGAAAGGTGCTCAGTCATGGAAATTAAAGTGAATGGTGAAACTCAAAAATTCAACTGGCTCCTGAAAAATGGCTTTATTTATTTATTTGTCTCTTATACAAAACTTGGTACATGAAACATAGTATATGTTGTCTTGATTTCATCTTCAAGATAGAACATAATAATGCACTGCTCACACTGTAAAGTACCAAGTTATAAATACAGATAGTCCTCAACTTGCAACCAGAATTTTGGTTGCTAAGCAAGGCAGTTATTAAGTATGTCACACTTGATTTTATGATCTTTTTTGGCATGGTTAAGTGAATCACTGCAGCTGTTAAATGAATCACAAAGTTGTTAAATGAATCCTGCTTCTCCCATTGACTCTGCTTGTCAAAAGCCAGCTCAGAAGGTTGCAAATGGCAATCGTGTGACTCCAGGATGCAGCAACCCTTATAAATATATGCTGGTTGCTAAGCACCTAAATTCTGATCACATGAACAGGGGGAATGCTGTGAAAGCCATAATTATAAGAACTGGTTGTGAGTAACATTTTCCAGTGCTGCTGTAACTTTGAACGGTCACTAAAGAAATGATTGTAAGTTGAAAGTTAACAGTAAAGCTGTAATTCTTTACAGGGTTAATAATTTACTGAGATTAGAATTAAAATTGAATTTTTCTTGTGCCATCTTCCTATGCAAAACTAACTTGGAATCCACACTCAAAAGATAACACAAACAAATGTTAACCCTAACATTTTTTTTTCCTTTAAACATGGGAGATAAACAGCTACAATGTAAATAATAAGGAGTTCAGTTATTTATGTAGCAGGTTACCTGCTGGTTTTAGTAATATAAATAATCTAATTAAAGAACGTAAGAGAACATAATAAAATAATACATTTTCTATACACTGGTTATTTTACATGAGCTATGTGGTTCCCTCTCATTTCTATTCATATTGGCAGCAACTTATAAAAAAATAAATTGTTGCTCAGCATTTTACTTCATTTTAAAATGAATCATGTAATGAATGCAGTTTATTCAAAGGAATTACCTGTCATTTTTTTTGTCACTGAGAAATTTTCATTTGGACTAGTGAACTATGATCAAGGTGAGTCCACATATGAAATCCTTCCTCTCATTATCTAGTATAATCACATAGTGCCAAGGATAATAAATGCTGGTGGCAGCCTTACGTAGTTATGTACTCTGGACCTTATAGTCTTGCATTGAGATCTTAATCACTATATCAGATAATACACTAGAAAAACAAATGATAAGAAGTTCAGATATTGCTCTCCAGGTGGAAATCACCAGTCCAATTCTTTTTTCCCAGCAGTAATTTAAATTACGCTTCCAGAAGATGGACTGCCAACAAACATTTGTAGTCCTAGCTAATGGCAGCTTAAATACATATTTGAGCTTCTGTGAGGTTCGGTCATTACTAATGAACTAAATTGCTTAAAATGTATGTTCAATCA
The DNA here is from genome assembly GCA_033807585.1 of Hydrophis major. Classification (NCBI taxonomy): domain Eukaryota; kingdom Metazoa; phylum Chordata; class Lepidosauria; order Squamata; family Elapidae; genus Hydrophis; species Hydrophis major. The sequence continues at coordinate 147,242,488 of CM066330.1, forward strand.
CTTAAGAACATTGCTGAATGGAAAACTGATTACTTTGAAAGATTTACATTATATTTGGTTAGAAATCATGTCAGCGTGGCAACAAAAATAACAAAAGCATTCTTTCCTTACTATAGAGTGTGATCACCCCATATCTTGTCATCCAGTTTTCCACTAATATAAATGAGATGTAGGATTTTTCAGAAATGATACAACTTTTTTGATTAGTCTGCCACAAGTGTTTGCCACTATTATTTTCGGAGCTCCTAAACAAATGCATGTGATTGTGAAGAGGTAGAATTCAAAATTATATATAGTTTAGCATCAGAGTCATCTTGAAACAGAAACTTGTAAATTCTTTGTCAAAGAAATAGTATTTTAAAGTTTTGGTTTTTTTTAACGAGTAAATGTACATTTATTCCACTTCGTTTCACCGCCCTAAATTTCTCTCAAAATGCAATTTTGCAATTTTTGGAAATGCTTATAATATATTAGCTAGGGCTGAAACTTACATTAGAAACTTGGACCAGGATCACATACAGTTGTGCAGCTAGCTGTTAGGTCTACTGGTGCTATTAAGCACTTCTTTTATACTTGGGGCAACTAATACCTGTGGCATTAAAACTCTTTGGGATAAGCCACTGGCCAAATTCTTTATGAGGTGCAAGTAGAAATTTATGGAAAGAAGGTGCACAACAGTGAATCAGTTTTTGATATTAATAACTTGATGCATCCAAAAGATCAGTAAATGCCCAGATCAGGTTTGAGAAAAGAATGCCTGCAATCCAGATAAGTGATTGGAAGTAGATGACAAAACTATTGGCTGAAAATCCTGTTTCCCCCCCAGTTGCACTGACCCCTTTCGTTTTAACGGGACAATTTGCCTTCTTCCTGGAAACAGGTTATAAAGCAGAAGTTGGCATGATATGCGCTTTCTAAATTGTTCCTAATTTCTTTAGGATATGACCAAGCGAAAAACCTGCTCATTCAAAGAATAAGGGATATAGTTTCAAATGTTAGGTTACCCCAACATGGAAGACATTGGATAAATAAGGGAACCTGGGAACTAACCAGGTATCTACAAAATGTAACTTTCCCCAAGCTACATATCTTTCAGAGTCAGGCATTAGATCTTAATCTTAATGCACTGCTACAAGACAGATATTCCAAAATCCTATTACTTGAAGTATCTGCCCATGAGATAACAAGATAATTGAAAGCATTTCATGTGTATTACTACACTGTAACTTTACATGGATATCATGTATGTTTATGTCCTACTCCTAATATGTACATTTCCAGGATGATCAGACAATTTCTATGTGAATTATCTTCTATAAGATTCAAAACTCTTTATCAGTTGTGCAGAAGCCAAATTCTGTGATGCAATGAAAATAAGGCAAAACAAGTGACAGAAAAAAAATCACTTCTGTTTTATTTATCAGTTTAGTTTTAACACATATTTTATTTTAGACAATATATATTTTACTTCAGTCCATAATATTTTAGATTTATATTTGTAAACATACGCAAATCAAAACATCAAAGAAAGCACTGACAAACTATTTTCATTCTCTTACTAAGAGAATTTCATTTCTCCATAAAGTCTTTAAGAATTGATCTCGAAGATGATTTTACCTTACAAAGTTATTATGGCGAATAGGTTTGCCTTGTTACAAAGGACAGAGTTTTATTATTTTTGAGAGGCAAAAGCTTGTTTACTCATTTACAAAAATGCAAAGTGGGATAGAAATGACATACATGATATACTTATAACATCCATGTTCTTGTCCCTGCCTTTTCTAGTATTAAACTTTTCAAAATTAAACAGAATAGCACGGGGGGCAAATTTATTGAGTGTTCAGCTTGACTGTGCTTTAGAAGGAGTATTGGTTCTTACCTGACACGCCCTTTCTCTGGGAGCTGTGTAGAGCATCCAGGCATGGGAAGTGCTTCTGTCTCTCATTCAATAGGCTCAGCTGATTTCTGAGGACACTCCTCCTTATGGCTCCTCCCATGTCCTCAGTTTTGGCAAAGTCGAAGTGATCTGTTTATCGATTTTCTTCTTCATCGTTGCTCTTTCATCTTGGCCAGGATTGAACCCAGAACCAGTCGGTCTCTGGGTGAAGCTGGATGCTTTTCACAGCTCCCAGAGAAACCAACGCCCCTTCTCCTGAGAGCTGTTCTGAGCATCCAGGCATGGGACATCCCAAAGCTGGCATGTCCTACGGGAGAGTCTCCATCTGGTTTGGAGTACCCCTTTGCGTGTGCACCCACTGTAAGACTCGTCTGCCAAATGCTGCTTCGGCTGAGGCAAAAACATCCAACTTATAGTGCCTTATGAAAGGCGATGGAGACGACCACATCACCGCCCTGCAAATCTCCTCGATTGGCGCCTGAGTTGCCCAAGCCACCAATGTGGCAGCACTCCTGGTGGAGTGCGCCATAATACCTCTAGGCATGGGCAATGTCTATGTTTCGTAAGCTTTTGCGATTGTAGCCCATAACACCTGCCAATTGTCAAGGGTGTGATTTTCCTGCCCTGGGCAGAAGGCTGGAATGAGATGAAGAGGGCCTCCATCCTTCTGAATGAAGCAGTCCTGTCTATGTAAATGTGGAGTGCTCGTCTTATATCTATCAGGTACTATTGCCTCTCTAGAGCATGGGCCGGTCTTGGACAGAAGTTGGGGAGGATCAACTCCTGTGCTCGATGGAAGGCCAAATTGATTTTGGGTATGAAGGTTGGATTGAGATGAAGAACTACTCTGTTGGGGTTTCCGGTTTCGTGTGGCTTCGGGGCAGCAGGAATTCGCGACAGCTCGTGATTCCTGCTGTGCTAGCCGTCGAGGTACCCCCGATCCAGATGGGTCAGGGGGATATGGCTGCCCTGTAGGGACAGCTGAAGAGAGAGGGGAGTCGGACAGGGAGGTGGGGGTGTCGCAGACCCCCCCTTCTCCGGAAAAACCCCTTTTTCCCAAGGCGGTGGAGCGGCGGTCAGCAATGGCCGCCACGAAGAAGCCAGCAACCGGGTAAGATTGCACTGGAGGAAATGTGAAGAGTGAAAGTTTTGTCTGAGCCGGGTCAAGTAACATCCTTTAAATTGCCTGGAACTGAGCTGTTTGAATTGCTGGAGGATACATTGTATCCCTAAGAAGAGCGAAAGCGGCGGAGAAGCTGTTAAAGGGAACTTTTGTTTTTTCTTCACTCTCCCACCCCATGGAAACAGCAGAAATGTTTGGATTTATTGGACATTGAAAGTGAATTGTTTTGAGAGTTGAAGCTAAGGGACAAAAGGATTCTTGGACATTGAAAAATTTAAGAGATTGGAAAACCCTTGTTGGAGGTATGGATTTCTGATTATTTAAAATTGACATTGCAAGTGGGAAGGGAGAGGAAAAAAAATTGGAGCAGAAGCTGAAAAAGGAGGAGATTGCCTAGAATCCCAAAGAAAGATATATGGTAATTGGACCTCTTTGTTTAAACATTAACCCCAGAAAGAGAAAGAGAAGAAGGAAGAAAAGTATTAACTTTTGGAACTTTTTTTAAATTGTTTTTGATTAAAAATACTTGTGGTTGTTTTGGGAAAAGTTTCTCTTTTCATAATGGCATCGTTTGTGGATGAACTAAAGACTGAATATCAAAAATATAAAAAGGAAGATACTTTGGGCGCTTTGTTTCAATTCTTAGAAATGGCGTTATGTACTTATGAAAAGTTGATTACGCAACAGAAGGACTGGGACAAGGAAGAAGCCATCTTTGATGAACAATGGGTCCCTTCCGGAGAGGAGGAGAAAAAGGATAAGAAAAAGGGGATTTTAAGAATTATAAAAACAACCAAAAAAGAGAAAAATGAGCGAAAAGGTGGAGGCAAGGTTAGAAAGCAAAGGAAAAGGAGTAAGAAAAGGGGGGAGGAAAAACAAAGGGGTAAAAAGGGCAAGGAGAAGAATAAGCAAGAGACAAAGGGGGGGAGGAGAAGCCTTAATGGGGGGAAGCAAGATCTAAAGAAAAAAAGTTTATTCAGAGACAATGGGTGAATTTAATTTAGGATAAAAGAGGGATTCTGGAGGGTACATAAGATTGTGTTTTTTATATGTGTATTTAGAGTATAAAATTCATTATGTAATTTTAGAATCTTTTAAACAGAATCCCAAGAAAAATTGTTATACGAAGTACTTTTAAGTTAGGGTAATGAGTTATAGACGTTACTCCAATTGGTGTATAGGAGAAGTATAGTAAAAGAAAAAAGATGAATGGATAGTTGGAAATAGAACAGACAAAGAATGTTATTGAAAATGGTAATAAGATATGGAAGGATATATAAAGGTTTTGTTATGGTTTTTTTTTTTGGATTTTGTATATTGATAAAAGGCAATAAAATTTTAATTAATAAGAAATAATTTGGATGAAAAGGAGAAGTAGGGATAAGATATGAAGTTAAATAGATAAAGTATTGATACTGTAATTTGGAATTGTTATGCTCTATTGGTTTTTTATTATTATTTTTTCCTAGAAAAGAATTTATAAGCTGTTATGCGCCTTGCATTGTTTTTATAAAATTGATAAAAATGGTTTTTATATATATATATATAAAAAGAAAATGATAATAAGATATGGAAGGATATATGGGATGAATATGATGTTTGAATTTGTGTCTGTGTGAAGAGTTTTAACCCGGGATCAGACAACCTTCAGAAAAGATCTTTTAGTTTTGTTTATGTTTTGTGTTTTGTATGTTTGTGTATTGTGTCTTCTGTAAAATTAATAAAATTTGTTTAAAAAAAAAAAAAGAACTACTCTGTTGGAGTACACAAAGGTTTTGTCTCACTGACAGAGCAGCCAACTTGGAGATTCACCTTGCCAATATTATGGCTACTAAGACCACCACTTTATAGGTGAGCAGGTGGAGGCTCGTGGTTCTCAAAGGTTCAAATGGTTGTTTGATGATTGCTGTGAGAACTTTGGTTAGATCCCACATGGAGTATCTGGACCACTGGAGGTCTTAAGTTAGTGGCACCACGGAGGAAACTGCGTATCCTTGGGTGATGAGTGAGGGATTGTAAATCACCACAGAAAATAACTGAGGTTAAAGCTGCCACCTGTCTACGTAATGTATTTGGGGAAAGTCCTTTGTCCAAACCTTCAAGGAGAAAATCTAGTATTTTTGCCACCAATGGACAAGTAGGATCTATCTTTATCCTGTCATATCACCTGAAAAAAGTAGTCCAAGTAGTTAGTGGACGGGCATCTGGCTGCCTGGATCGTTGAGAAGACTTTGTTGCAGAGCTTCTCCCCTTTCAGAAGTTTCTGCTCAAGTGCCATATGGCTAGGTGTAGCCACTGTGGGTCCACATGTTGGATTGGACCCTGTGTGAGCCAGATTCTGTCTGGCGGAATTCTTCAGGGGTCGGTGATCGATAGGTTCCTGAGATCCGCGAACCACAGACGTCTGGGCCAGTACAGCATGACCAGTAACAGTTCTGCTTGCTCCTCCAGGAGCTTCCACCTTGGGAATCAGTGGGAGGGGAGGTTTGGGAACCACAAAAAGAACCTTGGGATCTAAGCTTTGAGTGATGAGGCAAAGAGGTCCAGAATTGGATGGCCAAACCGATCCAACATCTCTTGGAACAGTCTCGGGTGCAGGACCACTCAGAATGGTCGACAGTGGCCCTGCTCAACCAGTCTGCTTGGATGTTGGACTGTCCCGAGATGTGTTCCGCTCTGATCAAAAGTAGGTGCCTCTCTGCCCATCGGCACAGTCTCTTGGCCTCTCTCATGAGGGATTTTGAGTGTGTATGCCCCTGCCTGTTTATGTGGGCCTTCATGGCCACTTTGTCAGTCAGAAGGAGGACATGCTGTCCCTGGATCTGTGGTTGAAATTTGCGGAGGACTAGGAGAGCCGCCCTCAATTCTAACCAATTTTATGCTGTAAGCTTGTTCTGTTGTGGACCAGCGACCCTGGGCTACAAGGAACTGATAGTGTGCCCCCCATCCAAATAGGCTAGGGTCTGTGGTGAGTCTCTCTATATGGGTCTTTGTAGAGACAGCCCTTGGTGATATTTGTTGTAGTTCACCAGTAAAGTGATAGAAGAATCTTTGATGGAACGGTGACCTTGGACATGGCATTGTTCCTTCCTGATCTTTGGTATGGAAGCAGAAACCATTGCAGGGTTCTGGCATGGAGATGGGCCCAGGAAACAATAGAAATGCAGGAAATCATTTTTCCTAATAGTTTGGATAATTGGGCCGGGGTACTCACTTGAGAGACCTAATGGACTATGACAACCCCTTGATGTTACCCTGCCTTTCCAGGGAGAGGGAAACTTTTCTGCCACTGTGTCAATGATGACCCCCAAGTGTAGGAGGTGAGTTGAGGGCATCAAATAACTTTGGGCCCAATTGATCGAGAACGCATGTCCTTGGAGGGCCTGGAGCGTGATTTGAATATCCCATTCCACCTGCCAGTGAGACAATGATAAGATTAGAATGTCATTGAGGTAGTATTGTAGGCAGACCAGCTTGCTCCTAAGATGACCTGCTAATGCCGCTAGAACAGGGGTGGGCAAACATTTTGGCTCGGGGGCCACATTGACTTTTAAAATTTGACAGATGGGCCGGGTCAGTACACAGCTCCGCAAAATCAAGTCACTGTGCCTAATGTGCAGACATGATATTCTTCTGATTAAAAACACAACATAGATAGATTCTTCCCCTACGAATAAACGACTGTGTGTGTGTGTGTGTATGAATATACCCCCTCAGCTTACACAAGTTGGCCACTTATAAGATAAGAAATAAATAAACGCCCACCCCCCAAAACATAACTCCTCCGGTGCCCACGGATAAACTGTGAATCACTGTTCTCTCCCATCTTACTGCAGGGGAAGGCCGTGGAGGGAGGTGTGAAGCGCCTGCTGGTGCTCGGGTCTACGGGAATACGCATCACAACAGCGGGCATTAGGGGAGGAAGGAGGCGGCAGTGGAGCTGCTGCTGCTGCTGCTGGCCGAGAGGTGAGGGAAAGGCGCGCCCAGGATGCAGCGAGCCAGATGCCCAAGAGTGCACGGCAGGCCGCTCCGAAGCCGGATGTGGGAGAAAACCACCCCAGGCCCCCCCTGCGCAGGTCAGCCCCTCGCCGCCATTGCCAGTCCCGGCCGCCAGTTGCTCCTTGGGACGCAGCTCTTAAAAGCCTGTTCCCAGCACCCGAGCAACTTCCCAGCAACTTTCAACTTCCCTTTAACTCGTGGGCGCTCACGCCTGGCCCTGAGCTGTGTGGCGGAGAGGAAGCCCGGAGCACCGCTGGGTTGCCTCTTCCAAGCAGCCCGCCGGGCTTCCCCTCCATCGCACGGCTTGGGGCCAGGCGCGAGCGCCCACGAGTTAAAAGGAAGCTGAAAGTTGCTGGGAAGTTGCTCGGGTTTCCGGAGCTTCCAGGCTTAAACTTTGCACAGGCAAAGTTTGTAGGCAGGAGCATCTTCCCGCCGAGGAGCGGGAAGGGTTCCGCCCGGTGGGCGGGCAGGCTGCTTGGAGGAGGTGACCCGGCAGCGCTCCGGGTTTCCCCTCCACCACGTGGCTCGGGGCCAGGCGTGAGCACCCGCGAGTTAAAAGGAAGCTGAAAGTTTCTGGGAAGTTGCTCGGGTGTTGGGAGCAGGCTTTTAAAGTGGCACCCGAGCAGGACCGCTGAACCGGGAAACGCGGCACCAAGGCAGGGCAAGGCTCCACCAGCAGCGGCCTAGCTTTAGGTGGCTCCAAGCAGCCCACTCCAAGCAGCCCACCCGCCTACTAGCAGAACCCTTCCCGCTCCTTGGCGGGAAGACGCTCCAGCCTGCAAACTTTGCCTCTGCAAAGTTTAAGCCTGGAAGCCCCGGAAAAAAAAGGGGGATCGGCGGAGACTCACCTTTGCAATCAAAGGTGATTTCGAACTCCCAGCCGAGGCCTTTGCAAAGTTCTTCTTTTCTTTCCTACCCCGAGAGCGCTCCGCACTGTTTTGCAGCTTTGGGGGCCACAAGGCACAGGGCAATACACCACGCCCAGCAATTTTTTTTCAGGGGCGGGCCGGATTGGACAGACCAACAAGCCGGATATGGCCTGCGGGCCGTAGTTTGCCCATCCCCGTGCTAGAACCTTTGTAAAGGTTCTAAGAGCAAAGGCTAAGCCGAATGGAAGAGCTCTGTATTCAAAGTGTTGACCACTATAACAGAACCTCAAGAACCTACTATGAGAGGGTCTGATAGGTATATGTAAGTACACCTCTTGACAGATCTATTGAGGTTAAGACGTCTCCCTGTCTGATGCTAAGAAGGATGGACTGTAGAGAGCTCATCTTAAATTCCTGTAGATCAGGAAGTGGTTCAGACATTTGAGGTCTAAAATTGCCCTCCACCCCCACCCCCCGAATTCCTTGGGACCACAAATAGATGTGAATAAAATCCCTGCCTTTGCTGGTCCCGACACAGGTTGGATTGTTGCGGATCTCCAGCAAGTGCTGGATTGCAGTCTCCATATGGGTCTTCTTGGTAGGGTGAGACAGGGTATTGCATAAAGAAGTTCAGGCTGTGTGGAGAGGAATTCTAAAGAATCCTGATGTTATGGTCCCTCTGACCCAGGCATCTGAGGTGGTGGACTCCCATTGTTCTGCAAATAGTGTTATCCGTCCTCCAATGGTAGGAAATTATTTCGGGCATCAAAAAGATTTATTTCCTGCACCACAAAAGGGCCTCTTCGCTTGACCTCCCCAAGTTCTGTCCCCGAAGTCAGATCTTTCTGCCTGCTATCCCTGCCAGTACCCAAATGGTCTATGGGATCTTTAGGAATAGGTCCCCTGATAGAAGGGACAAAAGGAATTCCTCCAAAAGGACTGGGATGGTCTGGTGTCAGGTTTACAAAAGAGGGAAGGATTTTCTTCTTATCCCAAGATTCCACCAGGAGCAAATCCAGGGCAGATCCGAACAATTTATTCCCCTCAAATGGGGTGGATGCCAGGTTCCATTTGTGTTCTCATACATTTGCCAATGGTGGAGTCAAAATAAGCAGCAGGCTGTTACTTCAGACACTTTGGCTCTGAAGGAAAATTTGACCGAATTCAAAGTTTTGTCTGCAGAGAATTCTGTGACTGCCATCAATTTGGCTATGTCCTGATGTGCCCTGGTATTTGAAAAAAGTATGGAATATTGCAGATGGCAAAGCCACCTTAGGGAAGAACTGGTGAAAAAAGAAGTGGCTGTAGCCACCCTGATTGCCCAGGTGTGTACTAGCTTTGCTCTCTTATCCTCCAATTTCAGAGCATTTTCCGCTTTGCTTGGCGGAGGAAGAGGCTAGTACCACCACAGGTTCATCTACTAGGGGGATCTGAAGAGAACCTGATAATTCTGGGGCTAGGTTGTAAAAATTTTTGTCATAACGTGTTGGGTTGGGGTTGATGTCTGTGGAAGACCACTACTTCTGAACTATGTCTATAAACATCTGAGGAACAGGGATAACCTCCGCCTTGGGGATAGGTTGTAAAAAAATTAAATCTGACTCCCCCTGAGCTTAAAACGGTTCTGTGGTGGTTGTCAGATTGTCATGGCACACAGTGTTTTTGGCTTTAAATACTAAGGATTTAAATAAGTTTGGGTGGAACCCTGTGAAGGTCAGTTGATTTGGGGCCAGGCCCTCATCTTCTGACATGTCCTTGTCTAGTTGCTCTACCTTGGACAAAGAATTGTTGTCTTGAGAGGACACTGAGGCAAGATGCTTAAATTCCTCAATCTGGCCTCCCCTGATCAGTATGGCTTGGGTGTCTGAAAGATCTGCCCCCTGAGGTGGTACCTGAAGGTAGATATTGTTGTCTGTCAAAGAAGGTCTGTTGTACCCCCTCTGCAATACCTTGCTTGATTGCCTCTGCCATACAAACCTTCATATGTGGGAGAATTTCCTGAGGGATTCCTTTGTGCAGAGACCTGCTGCAGTGGGGGTGAACATAGCATCAGGTGTGAGGTATAGGGACTGCTGTTGAAGTACCAGCTTGGTTTGTCAGGTTGGTGGTGCCTCTGGATTGCATTAACAGGTCCAGGGGAGGAGCTGGAAGAGAGGTTGGAGCTGCTCTTGGAGAAGTTAGTTGTTGTTTTTTGTCAACTTTACAAAGACACTTTTTCCAAGTGTTTCTCGAGAGCCTTTTGATGTCTCTTTGCATCCTTCTCTATGGCCTTGGAGGGCTTTCTCAAACCTGGTTCCCAGTCTGCTCTGGTTCCCAGTCATGGCTCTTCTGGCTGCCACTCTGGACCCTGACGTGGTGGAACCAAGGTGTACAATACCCTTTGCCATTGCACACCTGGATACAGGTGCTTCTAAGAATGAAGCTTGTAAGCCCAGACATTTGGCACTTCTCCTAAAATTGAGGCCTATAGGCCGAGGTGGTTGGCATGTCTAGAGAGTCTGCTCCGGTATGCAGACAGATACTCTCTGAAATTTATTCAATGTAGTCCCCTGTTTTAATTTTTAATTTAATTTTTAAATATATATATTCCAATTAAAACCAAATATAATGCCAAACAGAGGATTCACCCTGACCTGCCCAGATAGGTATCAAATTATTTTGTGCAATATATTTTTTACTGGGCTTAAACAGCTTTAGTGCACAGGCGGTCACAGGCGGTCACAGGCCTGGGTGCTGGCTATTGCCCTGCTGACTGAAGCTTGCTGTGAGGGGTCTGCCAACTGTTTTTAATATTCTCAAGCAAGAATTGTGCCTGCTCTGCTGTTAAGCAGTTGTTGAAGGTCCCTTTTAGGCTGTCATTGATCAGTCCGCAATAGAACTTCCCTACAGCGGGTTTTTTTTTTTAAGACAAGCCTCTTGGACTGGCTGTTATTTGTGGTGCGAGATTTCCAGAGGCTGAAAATCAATGAGGGAAAATGGCCCCAGCTGTTACTGCTTTTGGCACACAAATCCCTCTTGTCAACAGTTGGACCTGGCGGGGGAGAAAAGAAGAGAGAAAAGAAAAGAGAAAAGAAAAGAGATAAGCTCTATTTCAGCTCGCCGTGCAGAGGGGAAACTCTGATGCCTCCCCCCTTGTGACCAGTACAGGGATTCTGGCTACAGGGAATAAAGCTGTTAAATGAAGGCTATGGGGTGATCTCAAGCCTCCACTCAGCATGTCATTACAGCCCTCGTTGAAGTCTTGAGAGCTCCGACAGCCAGCTGATGTTAAATGGCATTGGCAATTCACTTTATGATCGCAGGCAGCCAGAAAGGCTGCGATCTGACCTGAGTGATATTGTTTTATTTTCAGATTCCATGTTCTGAAAATCCAGCTAAGTTGCTTTGCTCGAACAAAGGCTGAGCTAAAACTGGGGACACTTGGGAGGAGCCATAAAGAAGAGTGTCCTCAGAAATCAGCTGAGCCTATTGAACAACAGATAGAAGCACTTCCCGTGCCTGGATGCTCAGAACTGCTCTCAGGAGAATATTTCATGCGGCAATTAATAAATGTAACAATCATATACTGTTCTCGATCACCCAGAGATTTTAAAGCAGATGTGTCCAATTTGTGACTGACGGGTTGCATGCAGCCCTGCACAGCTAGTAATGTGGCTTCACAAGATAATAAAAATATATAAAAACTAAACCATGTATTATTTATATACATTAACTCTTATATATTTTATATGCTGCTCAAGACAATTCCTCTTCATTCAATGCAATCCGGGCAAACCAAAAGTTTGGAAAACCATGTTTTAAAACAAATTTAGCCGAAAATGTAGCCGATTCAAGGGAAAAAAATCTGAATCTGCAGCTGGTTAAGACAAGATGTGAAATGGTATTAATATGTGCTGTCCAGCTCATTTTTACAGTTATGCTGGAAATTTACTGATATGAAAGCAAATGTCTGAAGATAACAAATAAAAAAGTTTAGAACTTGACTCAGAGTGGCACTAAAATAAGATTGGATATCCACACAGATTTTTTAAAAATAGAATATTGATCTGTCTCTACTTAAAGCAATTTAATTTCTAATGTTCAAATTATGTATTTGTATCTGTACTCTTATTTAATTTGTATTATAATAATGTTTCATGATTCTGCTTTCAGGAATATAAATACTTCTTTTACACTCTTCTATTGCCATGGCCAGAAGACCAGTATACATCAATTTAAGACTGTATAAATTCTGTAGTTGCATAATACTTAGTTATTCAGCCAGAAATTGAAACCAAATAACAAGATTAATTACTTTTTCCTATTTGTATTCTTTTCCCTTCCAATGTGGATTATTAGAACAAACTCTTACTTTTTGACTACAAAGTTTTTTCAAACAAGAGAGCACATCAACAGCAAGAATGAGTTAAGTAAATTTTACAATACATGTTTTAAGGCTACAAATACTGTTGTTTTTGTCGGGGAAGAGGATGGGGAGAACATTTGTTCCATTTCAAAGATGCTTTCAAGAAAACTAACTGCTAATTATGGTTCTACCAAAATGGAGTATAACCATCCAGAAATCACCTTTCCAATGGATACCCGCAAAATAGAAATGTCTCTGAAGACTTTTTCCTTCATACCAAACCCATTTCCTGCCCACAGAACACAAATGCACACACATACACACATATTTTCTTTTTCTCTTTCTCCACACATCCATAACAGAGTAACAGAATGACAGAGTTGGAAGGGACTTTCAAATAGTTGTCCAATCTCTTCTTTAAAACTTCCAGTGTTGGAGCATTCATAACTTTTGGAGGCAATTTGTTCCATTGATTAATTGTTCCAACTGTCAGGAAATTTCTCCTTAGTTCAAGCTTGCTTTTCTCCTGATTAGTTTCCATCCATTGCTTTTTGTCCTACCTTCTGGTGCTTTGGAAAATATGTTGACTGGAGGCTAGTACTAGTAGGTCAATTGAAGACTAGTAATTCATATTGCAACTGGATCATTAACCTTCAGCATCATGAATATTTTCAAGGTTGCTTCTGATCATCTTTCTTAGAGAATATAAAGGATTGCTGTCTCCTGTCCCCCTCTCCCCAGGATAAAAATAAGCAAGGTAGTAGAGAGTATCCTGATGAAAAACTAGAAAATATGGCAGAAAAATTAATAATATTCTTGTAATGTGGTGTCCATAATTAATTGTACAGTATATTTTTCTGTGATAGAATCTGCAATATTTTCTCCAAATTTTAAATGCGACCACCAGCCAAAAAGTTTGAAAATCTGTGAACCAGATACTGAGCCAATGGTGTGAGGGAGCTATCATAAACAAACAAAACAAAGCAAATTAAAACATGCACTCAGAGCCATTTAGGTAAATAGTCTATTTTCCTCTAATTGTCCAGTTCTCTGAATCTTTGTGTCCAATCAAGTTTCAAGGACTAAGTTTAATGAAGGGACTAAATTTCTGTAACATATCAAATGACAACAATACATTTGTTCCTCATTCCCTAAATTGCCAAGGAATGCGTAGACAGCCATCAAACTTCTTCAAGTGCCCACGATGAGTAAGGAGGTATTTAGAGTGCACAAAGCAAGCATAAAATACTTGTGAGTACAAAACACATGTATTTAAGAAGTTTCACTGGAGATTCATAACCGAGGCTCCTTTTTCCTTTCCAATCAATCTCTGTCAATAATGACCAATATCATTAGAACTTTAGAAGGGAGAATGCAAGATATAACTAATAGATGGGAATACAGGGCTGAAGTTTCAACAATAACCAAACAACATATATTTAATGAAAATAAAAAACCCTTTTGAAGGAATTGTAATTTTTTTTTGATGGCAAATTATTAATTTTCTGAAGTTTCTTTTATGATAGTGTAGCTCTGGTAAATTTCTTACTGGAATATGTTGAATCCACATATTACATTCTTGAATTAATGAGAACCGTTAGCCCACTCATATATTCATTAGCAAAAGTCTAAAAAGTCTATGGAGAATGCAAGGAGCTATAGCCATCAGAGCTTGTGGTGAGTTCTTCACTATTTTTAGAACATACTGATTTGATTCTAATAGAATGAAAAATTACATGAATGGCAATGGATTGTGTGTCTCTGTAAAAACATTCCTCGCCCCCAGTGCAAAATAAAGACTTACAATTAGGAGTTCCATTCATTTAAGTGTAAGTTCTCTTGGGGAAGATATTTGGGAGCTGAGAAGCAACTTGACTAAAGACTTACAATTAATTGAGGACAGAGATTGGGTTTGAACTCATAATCTTAGGTTTGAACTCTTAGTACGAATGGTACTTTTCCTTTTGTGGCAAATAGCAAATTCAGACTGAGGCACATAAGAAAAAAGATTAACTCACATATATGGCATGATAGTGTGTATTCTTCTCTAACTAAGGAAGCAATTTAATCACTAAATTTAATCACTAACTGAATTACTCCACTATATTTTGCTCTACTAAATGAAGCTGAACTTGCATATAGGCTGCAGTGCCTTAAAACATATTTCTGTCCTAGTTATCTTATGACCTGGCAAAAACATACATATTCAGTGTTGTAACAATGAATGGACTAAGTAGTCTGAATAAACCATACCTGAATCACTACGAAGTAAAAATATGCAACTTACTAGTTACAAACACCTAGAGAAATAGTTTGCATTGTGCAAAAATTCTGTTTCTTTATAAGAAATGCTTGTAATAACTCTGCTATGGTCAGAAATGGATGGGAGGGAAGATATTTCCCTTTCTCTAATTGTATGAAAAATACAAAATATCATACTTAAGTTTGACATACCAGCATAATATGGGAAAGACAATTGCCCAAGCTGTTGACTGAAGTCAGAAACTTGACGAATGTGAATTTTGTGGATTCTTGAAAAGAATATCTTGACCCATATTTTCTGACTAAAGCACACAAAGGAATTTAGCCACTGCATTTCCCTAATCAGCAACAGTCTTTGGCATTTTAAACCATTTGAGAGGAAGAAGTCATTTAAATCCACATTTTTCAATAAACATTGAAGTACATATTATTTATGTTAAGTATGGAGCATGGGTGCGAATAATGGAGACGAGCCGGTGAAAACAGTGAACTTCAAACTCCTTATTTACATGGTGTGACAGCTCAAACTGGATGGCTGCTATCGTCTTCCTTATATAGGCAACTTATTAACTATTCAACCCATAGCAACCTGGGAGCGCAAGCTCCGTTACCAATGAGAACGGCCTGTTAATGGCCAATCAGATTCTCCTGAACGGACCAATCTGATCTTGCCATTTAACAGCCAATCAGAAGTGCAGGGCCAGAACCCTGCACTTGACTTCAAGCTCAAGATAACTTTATTTAACATTTATTCATTCACAACACCCCTTTCCCCCGGGTTCCGCTTACGGGGTACAGTTATATAGTCCTTGAGGTAGGACGGTTGTTTTGTTAGTCTTTTTGATTTTTGCTGTGCACGTGGTATTTGGTTGCATTCTTGTTGAGGTAGGGCGTTGTTTGGCGAAAGGGGTGCCTCTGATTCAGAGTTCGCCTTTTCGTTGTCACCAATATCTTCAGCGTCGCCCTGAGGTGAACTCAATCCCATCCATGGTTCCTGTTCTCGCGTTTCTGTTCCGCTATCGTTTCCTTCAGAAAGGTTTTCCGCTAGTTGAAATTTGTCTTCCTCTGTCTCTCCCCTCCCCCTCAGTTTTGTTATTAGGGAGCTCGGAATTGCCTGACTGCAGCCTTGATCGTAGTTGATTGATATGGCGCTTCCAAAGTCTATCGTCAGGGCATTGTACAAGGTATGATCTTGGGCCGGTTACACGGACCACAGTCGCTTCTACCCACAGCGGATGGCCCAATAAGTTTTTAGTGAACACCAAATCGCCTACCTAGAAGGTACGGCATCGATCGGCCGCTGAATCCGAGTGGTTTCTCTGGTTCATACACTGGGTGTAACCAGTCGAGGTGGGAGCGGAGCTTTCGTCCCATTAACAGCTCGGCGGGAGTTTTGTTGATGACGCTGTGAGGCGTGATATGCTGTAAAAAGAGGATTCGGTTTATCTTCTCTTCGATGTTGTCATAGTCCACTTTCTGTAGCGTTTTCTTGACGAATTGTACCATGCGCTCAGCCCTAACGTTGGCCGCAGGGTGCACAGGCGAAGTGAGCGCATGTCGGATACCGTGGTCAGCCAGGTACTTCTCAAAGGACAGCGCGGTAAATTGGGGCCCGTTGTCGGATACCAGAACGTCTGGTAATCCGTGGGTTGCAAACAGTTTTTCTAATTTTTTGATGACCGCTTCGGTGGTCGTGTTTCTCATTTGGTGGATTTCGGGCCAGTTCGAGTAGGCGTCTATGGTTAGCAAGAAGGTGTGGCCTTTGGTCAGCCCAGCAAAATCTAGATGGATACGGGACCCCGCGGTGTCTCCCATTCGGTTAGGATTGCCTTTGGTGGAGCGTTGCTTACTTCCTGGCATCTATGACAAGTTTTGACCCATGACTCGATTTGTCTGTCGATGCCTGGCCACTACACGTAGCTTCGTGCGAGGGCCTTCATGCGCACGATGCCAGGGTGGCCATCGTGCAAGGTTCTTAGTAGTGCCGGTTGGAGTCCTTCTGGGATAACGACTCTATCGCCCCAGATGATACAGCCCTTTTGAGAAAACAACTCTGTTTGTCGACTTTTGAATGGTGCGAAGTCTGATACTTGGTCCAATGGCCATCTGCATTCCACCCACGTGAGGACTCGTGCCAAGGTGGGGTCGCATTTTGTTTCTCTCGTGATATCACGGACAGTTAATGGCGGCGTACGAAGTGTCTCGATCTGCAACATTGTCATTGTTGGCGCGGGGTTGTTGATAGTCTCTGGAAGAGGTGCCACGCTCAACGCATCGGCGTGGGGAATAGCGTGGGGCGGTATTGCAGCTAATTATAAGCAGCCAAGAATTCTGACCAACGAGTCATCCTTGGAGATAATATATAGGGGGTTGGCTTATCCCCAGCTATTATTCCCAGCAAAGGTTTGTGGTCAGTCACTATAGTAAAAGCCCGGCCGTACTCATGAAATCTTTTGACAGCTGATACAATTGCAAGGACTTCTTTATCAATCTGGCTATAATTTCGCTCAGTTTTCGAGAGTGTCTTTGAAAAACAGGCAACAGGGGCTTCGCTACCATTAGGCAATACGTGGCTCAAAATGGCGCCCACTCCGAAAGGCGATGCATCACATGTGATATTTTATGATAAGGTTTCATTGTACTGCATTAGTACAGCGTCAGACGTCAGTAGCTTTTTTACATTACGGAACGCCTGCTCTTCTCTATGACCCCATACCCAATTTGCTTTTTTGGTCAGTAGGCGATGTAAAGGTTCAGCGACAGTCGCCTTGTGCGGCAAGAATACATTATAAAAATTGATGAGGCCTAGAAAAGCCTGGAGGTGGGCCTTATTCCAGGGTCTGGGAGCATTTTTTATTGCTCTCAATTTGCTATCTGTAGGGTGAATACCCTGACTGTCAATTAAGTACCCTAAAAATTTGACACGATCTGTACACAGCTTACACTTATTTTTCTTCACCTTAAGGCCTGCGTCTTGGAATTTTTGGAGAACCAGTCTTAGACGATCCCGTAAAATTTTTGGAGTGGGGGGCAGCAATTAACACGTCGTCAAAGTAGGGGACAACACCTTTAATCCCTTGTAAGAGTCTTTCCATTAGGCTGTGAAAGATCCCCGGGGCTACACTCACTCTGAATTGGAGCCATGTACATTTAAAGGCACCTCGGTGCGTTACGATTGTCTGTGCCTATGCAGTTTTTTCATCAACCGGCAGTTGCTGATAAGCCTAAGTCTAGTTTAGCAAAGACTTTTCCACCCCCCAGGGAATGGAGGAGGTGTTGCACCACTGGCACCGGATATGGGTTTTGCTGCAGGGTGTGGTTCAGGGTGGCTCGGTAGTCCCCACAAATTCTAATTGAGCCATCCGGCTTAATTGGTGTCACGATTGAGGTCTCCCAGAGAGAGTGATTGGTTGGCTTTAACATTCCCCGGGCTATCAACTTATCAAGCTGTTCGTCAATTTTCGGCTTTAGTGCGAACGGAACTCGATGAGGCTTAAAGCGGATTGGAGCTATTTTTGGATTAAGGCTAAAGGATATCGGGGTCCCCTTGTACTCGCCTAGCTTTTCCGCAAAGACATCCCTGAATTCATGGGCGAGGTCCTCCTCCCATCACTGCCACCGATTCGGTTAATGCCTGCCACTTCAATGCCAAGTGGTGCAAACCATTGGAGGCCTAACAGGCTAGGCCGGTCCTTGTCGATCACAGTTAGGGGTAATTACGCTGTGCGGTTTTTCAACGAAACCTGGACTCGACTGGATCCCACGACTGGAATCCGGTTCCCCTGATAATCTTTAAGTACGAGTCTTTGGAATTGAAGGTCTTGGCACCGGATAGTAGGGATGAGTTGCTTGAGGGTCTTCCAGGAAACCATCGAAAGAGACGATCCCGAGTCGACTTCCATTTGGCAAGGCTGATTTTCGATGGCCACTGTAATTCGGATTTTCTTGGCATCCAATGAAGAGGCGTGACCGATAGTGATAGTTTGGTGAGCCTCTTCTTGCCTCGTTAAGCGATTCATGGGTCGGTTTCTGTAGGAGTGGTTTGCTGTTCTCGCCTTACAGGATGGTTTCCTATCGATTGGCGATAGTTGGCCCCCTTCGAGGTCTGGCTGGGTCCTAGGAGACTTCTGCAGACCCGTCCGATATGGCCTCGTTTCCCGCACTCATGGCAGAGCGCGTTGCGGAATTTGCAATCGGACCGGTAATGGTTGGCCCCACAGCCAGCGCATGGTTGCTGGGACTTCGGGTAATGGTCCCAATCAGACCGCAGTCGATGGACCTCTTCTTCGTCGCTGTCTGACGACGAAGAGAGGTCCTCATGGTGGGCCGTCGGAAGCTGTCCTTCTGACTTAGGTGAAAGTTCGCAGGCTGGTTGGTGTGTCGGAGTGCGGTTTCGGCGCAGTTGGGCAGCCGACTTCTTGGTTGCTTCCACTGCCGTAGCATCAGCGATGGCATCGGCAAGGCTAATGTCGCCCTTTGCCATTATTTTGCTCTGCACGTTTAGCGCATCTAATCCCAGAACTACTCGGTCTCTCAAAGCCTCTTCCAGGTTGGCGAAATCGTAGAGGCCTCCCAAGTTTCAGAGGTCCGCAACGAAATCGGCAATGCTCTCTCCTTTCCGCTGGTTTCTTTGGTAGAACTCGTGCCGTCTTACGAGCATTGGTACGGTCGGTGCATAGTGGGCCCTTAGTAGAGGTTCGAGGACGTCCCAGTCCATAGCCTTCACTTCAGCCGGTTTTGCTAGTGCCTTGGCCATCTTGAATACGGTCAGCCTGCAATGCGTTAGGAATACCGCCCATTTCTTCCCGGTTGTGGCATCCTTCAGATTTTTTGCTTCCAAGAACATTTGGAAACGATCCATGTAGGACTCCCAGTCTTCTTGCACTGAGTCGAACAGAGCGGGTGGTACTACACCGCCGGACATGGTTCCGCCATTGTGCGTTTCAACCACGTGCTCGGTTGTCTTCTTCGTTGTTTTAGTCAGCTCTGACGTCTCCACATCCCACCATCGCCAGTGTTAAGTGTGGAGCATGGATGCGAATAATGGAGACGAGCCGGTGAAAACAGTGAACTTCAAACTCTTTATTTACATGGTGTGACAGCTCAAACTGGATGGCTGCTATAGCCTTCCTTATTTAGGCAACTTATTAACTATTCAACCAATAGCAACCTGGGAGCGCTAGCTCTGTTAACCAATGAGAACGGCCTGTTAATGGCCAATCAGATTCTCCTGAACGGACCAATCTGATCTTGCCATTTAACAGCCAATCAGAAGTGCAGGGCCAGAACCCTGCACTTGACTTCAAGCTCAAGATAACTTTATTTAACATTTATTCATTCACAACAATTTATTACATACACATTTAAATATATATTTGACAGAAATTTTCAACTGCAGATTAACATGGACACAGAAACTAGGATCATAAAAGATATAAAAGAAAAGCAGTCCAGAATACTTTCTAGTTCCCTTAAGTTTCTTAGTTTAAATGGAGAATGGAGGTATTTTGTTTTTTCTATACCGGGCTCCGTTTAATGTAATGTTTTGCCATCACATTTTGAAAATTCACTTCTCTGGAGATATGTGACAAGTTCCAGAAAATAAACTTCTGTAATAAAGCTAAAGCATATTCTATGTCATGTTTGCTTTTAATAATCATAATTAGGCATTAAAATTCAAATGCATTCCATAAGCGGAATGCTAAGCATAAAAAATTGCTCAAACATATGTAAAAATCTGTAGTGTTGTTTCTTAATGATAAAAATTGAATAATATTACCAAGACATTGAATATTATTGCATAGTATTTACTTTTTCACATTTTATATCAACGTTCTTGGAAATAGCCATGCTATTCAAGCATTTTGTTCAGTTTTATCCAGATGCTGCATTTAGTGAAGTCAGAGGCTGGGGAATCTGTTTTCATTGTCTTACTGACTTCTAAAGAAATGCGAAAGAATCTTGATACTCCAATTTGAGTAACAAACACATGCAAAACCTATTTGGCTGCCACTTATCTTCATTTGGTTTAAGTTCACTGTAATTGCAGCTCCTATGGCCAACATGCCCATAAATCATAAACTCATCATCCAGAATTTCAGTAAGTGCATCCCTCTGAGTTCACTATCCCTCTCTGGTCATTTTGATCTAATTGTATGAGCATATAAAACATAAATCAAACTGGAAGCTAATTGATTGTACTACCAAGCATACTGTGAAAAAGCAAAACAAAGGAAATATTCTGGACATGACTCTGAAAAGCAGAAGAATGGAGAAATCAACACAACAAATGCTGCTTTTAAGTAAGTGACTAGTAATGTTTAACAGTGAAAATTTTTGATAGAATTAATGAAAAGAAACAGAGACCATTTCTGGAAATTTTATATGCTTTTAGTTAATCTTGATATTTTTTTAGATATGGAAGATACTGTATACACAAAATACAAAAAATACTTGTTGGCCATACATTAGCTGTAATAAAATCAAATGCTCTTGAGAAGGGGATAATTGTAATTAATAATGGATAACCTCATGAAGTAATTTAGAATATTTTAATCAAGTGGCCTTTGAACTCTACAAATAGGTTAAATAGGAATCAAACGGGACTGATTTGCATGAATCCAACTGCAATGTTCAAATAAAATTAGATAGGGGCAGAAAAACATTAAAATGAGAACTAATAGGTTACAAATTCTAACTTCCCAGGCAAGATCGGAAATAAAGTTAAAACATGAGGACTGAAAAGTGTAGTGAAGCCATGGACTCTGCATTTCATCACTATCTTAAAATGAAATTTATGAAGAGACTACAGGCATTTAAATTAGGCACTATGAAGTGTTGTAAGCCGGGTTCAGATTTGTTTCTAATACTCTCTTCCTATGATTGGGATGAGAAAATAAAAGAAACTGCTAATGTTTAAAAAGATAAATCTGTTATTCCTAATCTTTTTTTAAAAAGCTAGGACCTTAACCATTGTTTGATTCTTTACTTTATACACAGAATTTACAGCTTGTAATTTATAACCTGAAACACAGTAGTATTTTATGCAGTATAAATTAATTTCTATATTATTACCAACATTCAATTTTAAGACTGTTCTGGAAGACTTGAAAGCTTGCAGGTGATTTTTAACACTGTTGAACATACTGTCAAAACGTGGAAATATTCTTATAACCAACATGACTAATTTTGCTTTTTGTCTTATTAGTGTTTTAAAAGCTTCATGAGAAAGACCCCTGTAACAACAAAAGAAAATATAAAATACCTCACAGAGAAAAGCAATGGTATGAAACCCAGTCTATGATGGCAGTCCATGATATTCCATTAAATTTAATTGGATTTATTTGGGAAGATACATGCTTTGATGTATTTTAAAAAAATACAAACTCTGCAGAATGTTTTAAATTAATTTCTAAATTAAAATATATTTAAGTAATAAGGGTTTCTTCTAAATTTATCCAGAGACTACACCAAGAAATGCATTACCATTATCTTTTTCTCTTTTGCATTTATCAGATCCTGTATTTAGACTAATTTTTGACCTTAAAATGAGGTTCCAATGCAGCAACATGGGGATGGAAGCACTAAGTGACATGTTTGGACAACTGGTCCAGTCAGAGGCTTTTTTGAAGAAACAGAAGTCAAGCATGAAGGTCCTCATGTAGAGATGTCTTTACCTAATAGGTAGGGATGAATGCATGAAAAGCCACTGTCTTCATAAAGTAGGAAAGCATTTTTGAGGAACTGCGCGCAATAAAATAAAGAAAAAATCTATATATGTTTAAACTCTGAAGATGCAACCAGAAAATTAGCCATATTAATCATGACCATCTTCCTTGTTCTCTGTCTTTCCTTTCATATTTTTAATGCTTACTAATGTCCATAACTATCCTTCCTCCCCAAATTAAGCCTTGTCCTAATGCTATCTCCTCCTAAAGTTTATTTTTATTTTATTTTATTTTGTCAAACATGTACAAGATAACAAATATAGGTATGAACCTAAACATGAGCAAAGGAAGTAAATATAGATAAATGGGGACAGTAAGAGAGGGACGACAGGCATGCTGGTGTGCTTATGCATGCCCCCTTTACAAACCTCTTAGGAATGGGGTGAGGTCCATGGTAGACAGTTTGAGATTGAAACTGTGAGGGTTTGAGGCTGTAACCATGGAGTTGGGTAGAGCATTCCAGGCTTTGACCACTCTGTTGCTTAAAAAACATTTTCTGCAATCGAATTTGAAGCTGTTTACCTTGAGTCTGTATTTATTGTTTGCCCATGTATTGTTGCGGTTGAAGCTGAAGAAGTCGTTGACAAGCAAGATGTTATAGCAGACAATTTTGTGAACATATGCTTAGATCGGACCGTAGGCAGAGCAGTTCCAGATTGTCCAGGCCCAAAATTTCGAGCCTGGAAGCATAGGGAATTCTATTGTGAGTGGAGAAGTCGAGTACTTTTCTCGAGAAATATCTCTGAACCCACTCAATTGTATTAATATCCAATATACAGTGCGGGTTCCAGGCAGATGAGCAATCAAGGCTTCTATTTGTTCTTTTGATATTATTGTCTGGAACAACAATGTGTTTTACTAAAACATTTTTCCAGCTAGAATATAAGTTATTTTTCAGTACTGCATTTCAGATATTTTTCTCTGCATAAGCATCTGTACTAATTATTCCAATTTCCTTTTCTTAATAGTATTCACAGTTCTATCTTTCCTATTTTTTGGAAGACATACTCTTTTTGTGTATGTTAAACCTATGATATTTTGAGCAATTGTCATAGCCATATTAAAGGAATTCTATTTTCCCAATTATCATTTGGGGCATTATCTTTGCTTGAGCTCCAAAATATATATCTGTCAACAACTTCCAATCCTATGTTCTGACACCAGGTCAGTTTACTTAAGGTTTGAAAAACTACTATGTCCTGTTCGTTTCTACTTTTTATTTCCATGCTACAATACCATCTATCATTCAAAATACAGCCCAGGTATTACCATTGTGTATTTATTAGCACTATAATTGGCTCTGAAATTTTATTTTAATAATTACTATTACTTTTTGTTTGCTTCTGATTCTGTTTAGCTTCTAAAAGTTATTTGACACGATTGAATAAAATCTATAAACTTTGCTTGCTATTTGCAACAGAATAGTATTATCTGCATAGCATAAATTCTTATCAGTGTATCATGTATCTATAACTTTTTGACATTTTTAAAAGATTCTCTGAAAATAGTTTCAGGATATCAAGAATTAAAATTCTAACATTTGAAATTATTTTGCTTCTTTGTACCAGTACTTTAACACTGCTTGTTTTCAGCATAAATTCATAACAATTTCAGCATAATAAATTCATCCAGATTTTTAATATATCTAGCAACTTATTATATTCCGCTTGGTGAAATATCCTTTCATAAAGTCAATGAAAGATTCCTAAATGCCAAAATTTATACCTTTGCAACGTTTTACTAAATTCTGTATGCCACAAAGAGTATCTCAGAGGTTTCTAACCCATTCCTGAATTCAAACATTTAAAAAGTTTCATTTTTCCTATCAAACCTGTTGTGTCATTAATAAACAAAGATATTTGCCAATGAATGGAAATAATTCCTAAATTGCAGCTTACCAACATTTTTCAAAATATTTATGTCATTAGTTTTAATCCACTAGCTTCAATATTTCTACAGGAATGCCTTTAAATTTAATTCCTTGCCATTTTCAATGTTTTGATTACTTACATTACTTCTTTTCTGCATAAATAAGATTTTGTATCTGTTTCTATAATTATAATGCTCCACTGTCTATTGTATACACTGTTCCACATATATTTATTATGTATATTGTTTTCTTTTATGTCTTCAAGGACTATTAATATGTTGGCATTTCGAGTTTTAATTGCCTGTAATTTATTTTTGAATGCACATTTAAATTCAAGTGCTTCAATTTTACAACTATTCACTACACCTAATTGTGTATGACATTTACTTATTTATCATGATATTCAACCAATTTATATAGCCACCATATTCTGCACGATTCAAGTTAAAATGCTCAGTAATAGATTGAAATTCAAAAATCACATAATAAAGTAAAATATATATCTAAATCTATAGTCACCAAGCCATATAGAGCACATTGCATTAATCTAACTTTAAGGTGAGTAAAGCAAGAGCACTTATTCAGGAGTAAAAGTAGGAGCAAAAATAAAGCTGCACAAAGGCCCTCTGTGCAATGACTGCCACCTATTCCTTAATCTGCAAATGTGAGTCTTGGAGAACCCCTTAATTGCACACAGTGTCTTTTGGGGCAGTGTAACCCCACAAACTTCCCGCACAAATTTCCCTCGACCTAGGATTCCCATAAGACTCAGTTTTCTGAAGTTGAGTATGAGCCTTTTTTATCTCATCTAGACTGTAATAAACACAAGACACAGAGGAAAGATCTCAGTAGCACCACCTAGTAAGCCCAGAGTTGAAATGTACAAGTGAAAACCATAAGCTTACTGATTATATTTAACCCTATGCTCATAGTTGATCATAACCAATGGTCTCTTAGTATTTTATTTTGGGTGTAAAATACTGTGATTGAGTTTCAAATATAAATCAACCGCTGTATCCTATTTTCAAGACTTTCTCCTGCTGAGTAAAGTACACCGTAGTAGAATGTGATACAGCATTTGAAGATTTCATCATGTGGCATATATTATATGCTTACAATACTGTCCTCCATCTGAAATTTGAAAATGGCTTAGCTCCAATGTTTGTTTAATCTGAAAGCGACAGAGGCAAATATGAAAATATAGTGTGCATATTTGGAGACTGAGTCGGTAAATGGCCTTGTAAACAAATAAATAAAAACAGAATTAAACTGCATGTTCAAAACACAGTTCTACATTTCTTGTTCAGACCCAAGTTTGAACAAGACATGTTTTGACTTGTTTCCATGACAGCCAACAGCAATTTGGGGCTCTTTAATGTTAGTAGTTAGCATATAGTAGTAGTCAGATATATAGCAGCATTATCATATATTTGACAACGGATAAGGAGAGCTATTCCTTGAGACACCAAGTATTTTGGGCTTTTAGTAAACCTACATTTTTATGACTAGTTGTTTTTCTTTGTCTGCATTAAGTCTGCTCAACTCCAATCCAATCCGGGTTCTCATCTTTATAAAGGACAATTCTTTCTTCTGAACCACACAAAGATAGGCCAATCCAGGAAAATTTAATTTATTGATATAGATTAACAAAATCTTCAAAGCCAGCAGTTTCCCTTCCCTTCCTTATACCCCAAGGAATTAGGGTGGGATGCCTATGTGTCTAGGTTTTCCATGTTACCGGGCTTAAAACATGTTTTGGACATGTTCTTATAACCATCATTGCAGAGTTTCTCAAGGTCATCTCCAAGGCTGTGTACAAATATAAACTAAATTACAACAAAGGATTTGAGACAGAGCAGCTCAGTTACCTTGACAAAGACTTGGCCAGCCTGACTATGTATCTGTTGCATTTCTATTTGAATGATAATTATTATTTTGAATATAAATTAGTGTAAATTCTACATTTATAATTAGCCATAAATTAGTATAAATATTATATAAATTATCACTGTTTTTTTTCTTTTTGTGTTGCATAAGATGTTACCTTAGCTTTTACCAATCTCTTCCACATATGAATATTTTTACTTTATCTTATTTTAATATTCTCTTCAGTTTTATTAAACAATCCATGCTGCTGGTCAAAGAGTGCAACTTGAACAGATACTTGATTGATGTTGAAATTAATTTTCTCTTTATTATCTACGTTTTTCAACATGACACCTTGAAGAAAACTATTATTATTCCTCAGTGTATATGTAATTAATCAAAGTCAAGGTAAGAATGAATGCAAAACTCTAAGGAATTTTCATAATGATGATTCTGTAATGGAGGGAAAAAAAATCTTCTAGCTATCAATGTTTATTACTTTGTTGATTGAGCCTAAAGCTACCATTGAAATTTTGTCCAAAGTAAAATTTGAAGTAGCTCTGGGAATGGTGGAAGGTTTTAACAAGAGTTGCAAGTTTTCTCTGGAGATGATGTTATCTGCAATTATCTTAAATTGCCACAGAATTTGACCTATAATGAACACAAATCAATTCCTTCTGAGCCTATCATTTGGGAATGTCTGTGGTAGGCATGTATCTTTACTCAAATACATGTAGTTTTCATTTCCTATGAAATTTTCTTTCTAAAAACAAATTTAAGCTGAGATCCTAAAAATTGAATACATTTTACTGTGTGTTTAATTTTTTAAAATGAAAAGAATCAGAACTTATGTATGAGTACATTTATTAGCTTGGGATAGAACGAACAGAAGCTATTATATTGGCATCAGCCATAATCATGCGCAGGGAGGGGGGTGTTGATGCTTCCATTCATCTGATGAACAAATTAGCTTTGAGTGCCAATTCTCTTTGACAGTCTTTTAAAATAAACTCTGCAATGTTCTCCAGTAGCATTTCAGTTCAGAAGCTGAGTTGTTACCAATGTTCCTGTCCATCAGCAATATTAACACTAAATTCATTATTAAACAGGATACTACAGCTCTCAACTAAATGCATCTTGAGCTTAGACTGGATAATTCTTCAAGGCCTCAAGTAGAAGAAGCTTTTTGTACCCATTATTATTTCATATTTCATATTATTTCATATTATTTCATATGACCTGGAGATGCTAAGGATTGCATCAAGGATGTCTGATTTCAAATATTTTCCATACAACTGAGCTATGAAACAGCTTCTGTACAGCGCATAAAGAAAAGGAATTGGGATTGCCATTACTGTTCATTTCAAAGCTTTAACCTTTTTTAAAAGAATGATCTGGAATGGGAGAATACTTGCTCAAGGAAATGGGTTAAACAACCTTCGATAACTACTGTATACTTTTTCTGAATTAAACTGGGAAACCCATTCTTAAATTCTAAAGTTAAATATTAAGCAAAGGCAGAGGAATCTATTCTCCATGCTTATGAGGATTTACTGTAAGCATGTCTCTACATTCAAAACAGGCACATCTAGCTCATGTAGAAATGTATTTTTTTTTACTGTGAGCTTCCCAAAGTTGGTTATAGGATGGGTAGTTGTAAAAATGTTTTAAACAAACAATCAGCTTTCTTCAAGAGGTGGAAATTCTTCTGCGCCTCTTCATTCAGTCTAAATGAATGCTAAATCAGAGATCTGGTAGAAATATTCATTGTCTCAGAATACTCACCTAGCAAATTCCAGACAGGAATTTGGGACAAAGTCCAAGAATCCACTGACCAAAATGCAAAAGAAAGCTTGGCACATTGTGAATAACATATACTCTTCTTGGTCAGAAAGACTTTGGGATCAAAATTAACATTGCTTACATTGACTTTTGTAAAAAAGAAACAAAAGTTCATTCAACCCCAAATGAAAGATTATCTACCCAGAATTAGAACATACCTGCACAATATGGCTCATCCAGCAGCTCTGAGTGGCTCAATTATATTTTTTGATAAATAACAGTCTGCTGTTGTCCTAATATCAACACTACTAGAAAGGATCTGCTGCAACTGTCTAGCTTTTTGCTGCCACTTCAACCCCAAAAAATAAATTGCTGAGATGTCTATGCCTCATGGACGCTACCAGCTCCATTGCTGCTATTGTGACACTAGCTGCCAAAAAGTTGATTAGTGTGCCAATTATGTCTTCCTGACTGCAACTGTTATTACAATATTAATCTGGCCCTTTTCCCTCTATAAGCCATACAGGTCTACTTTAAATAAGTGTGTCTTATTATTAATCTTACAAAAAGAAAACATATATGCTAATTTATAATGAATAGATGCATATTTGGAAATAGTTATCATGAATCTGTCTAGTGATTCCTTACCGTAAAGTAACTTGGACAGTGATGAGAGGGAAAAGTAAGGCCCTAAGCTTTAGAGATAGGGTAAATGTGAAACTACCTTTTTATTTGTTTTAATTTTGCCTTATTTGATTTTTCTCTGATTTATTTTAGTTTTCATTTTGTATTGCCCTTGTGGTCAGGTTTTAGTTGTAAGCTGCCTGGAATCATTTTGGAGCCAAGAGTCAATATACATTAAATTGGATGGATGGATAGATGGATGGATGGATGACAGATGAATGGACAGAGAAATGCCATAGGATTCATCCAGGATGTATTTTTTATTTTCTAGTTTAGCCTACAATCATGTGATTTCCTATTTAAATTATTACATTTAAGGAAACATACATTCTTATAAAAGAATGACTGACTGGGTAGCCAATTACAACTCAAGTTCATATCTTTTTATTTTTTTAGCTGAATGAAATATCTTTTTGGAGCTATAGCATTGTTGTAGGACTGATTAACTGAATTACCTAAATATTGTAGAAAATTACTGGGAGTCCCAGTGCTAATGTCAGAAGAACATCAAAAAATAAATGAGATTTATCTGCTGATCTGAATAATTTTGGCTAATTAACAATAAAATTTCATTTAATTATCAAGCAATAGCAGCGAGATATGCTCAGCACAGTGAACATTTCATACTCAAACAATAATTTATACATTTATGGGACAATTAATGCCTAGTCAATATTGAACATCACAGATATAATGGATCTTTCTTTTTTCGCTCAGTCCATAGTTTATAAGATATAGCATAACTTTCTTTCTGCCTTGGTCCAAATCTAGGTCCAAATTCAAATCTAGGGAATAAAATGTTAGATTTGGTCATCAAAATTAATTATGAGTCTTACTTTGCATAGTCAATCCGTCTAAGGTTACTGGAAGGATCAAATGGAAACATCTCCCTCCCCCCCCCTCCTTCCCTTCCTCTCTCTCATGAAATTCTGATTCCATCCTATTAATGAACACTCATTTTATATGCTCCCTGATCGTAATGATAATTAAATAATAAATCTTTCTTGTTTTCTCGTTTTCCTGAGAACAGAACTGCATTTTCCTAGAAACAAAGAGAAATCATTCTATTTGGAATATAAGAAATATAATTCTTTTATTGCACTTGTAAAATATTATTCCTACTCTAAAAATAAAGTTCCTCTTGGATGCATTAAGTATCTCGATTCATAATCTTTCCCACATTTAGCTTTTTTGAGTTCAATGGTTATGCAAAAGCATCTATTGGATCACTTAGGCTGTTGCCTATCATTACACCTAGTTCAGAACTAAATTACTAAAGGCCGTTATGTAATTTTTATGATCTATTTACTGATGGGACTGTCAACCAATATTAACTTACCTTTAAGATCTTAAAGTACTTAAAGAAAGAAAATGTATTTTAGGGGCAGAAATCATTCACACAGCAAATATATTGTATTGCTTTATTAAAAAGAAAGTTCTTGTGCTAATTCTCCGACTCTTAACACTCCTTCATTCAGGAGAATTACACTAATTATCCATGATTGCTTTAATCATTTCCCCATTTTGAACAGTAAGGAATCTCTATCCTTACATACCACTACTACAAAAATCAGATTTTAACCTAAGAAGATACCTAGTAAGAGTATACCAAACAAGAAAATGTTTTTTTCAGTAATGGATAAGTAGCAATAATGGAGGTGGCCACAATACTATGGTGTTTATCCCTTAAGATGGAAATGTTTGTTCCTTAGAGAATTAGAAGCTTCTTTCTTAATGCAAACAGGGAATTATATTGTTATCATAAGATTATCAGCTTGTAATAAAGACACAAAAAGCCAGATTACATTTCTGAAAGATATGATTATATATTCAGAATTTCTCACTATTTTTGGCTTTTGTATATTCTGTTTGTATTATTTAACATAATTAACAGAACTGAATTAACAGAATTAACCAAGTGAAAAAAAACTTTTGGAATGGGGAACTAGTGTAATTCAAGGTATCAGTGAATTACTGAAAGTATGACTATTTAGCCATGAACAATCCCTAATCTACATCCAATTTTAACTTATAAGAAAGAAGTAGTCTTTGTCCAGTTAGTCCTCAACTTACAGTTAGTCCTCCACTTATAACAATTTGTTTAGTGACCGTTCTAAGTTACAATGGCACTGAAAAAAGTGACCTATGACCATTTTTCACACTTACGACCATTGCAGCAGCATCACTGTCATGTGATCAAAATTTGGATGCTTGGCAACTGGCAAAGTATTTATGACGGTTGCAGTGTCCTGGGCTCATGTGATCACCTTTTGCGACCTCCTAAAAAGCAAAGTCAATGGGGAAGTCAGATTCACTTAACAACCATGTTACAATTGCAGTGATTCATTTATTGCAAGAAAGGTCATAAAATGGGGCAAAACTCACTTAACAACTGTCTTGCTCAGCCATGGAAATTTGGACTCAATTTTGGTCATAAATCAGGGACTACCTGTAATGATGTATTTGTTTGACAGAGAATTCAAATACGAGCATCTGTGGATATTATTGACACAAATACAAATGCACAGTAGACTAAAGGCATACAACTGGGTTAAACTTAACATCTCATTCTGTACATTGCTCCCAGTTACCACAAACAAAAGGAATAATAGAATCTTATAGGCAAGACAAGTATCACAGTATTTGACACAATACAGCAAGTCAAGAAGCTGGTGGGAATTTGAACCGAAGCTGTTTTAGTTCTTGTAGAAATAAGAAAGAGAGTGGAAATCTTTAGCAAACATATTGGACATGCACGAAAGGATACACCACCTTGAGGTCATGTTTGTGGGACAGAGTCTGTGCTGTAAAAACAGTCTATACTTTGCGGAATGTATGAGTAAAACAGGCCCAAACTAATTAGCAATAGGGATGGGGGGAGTAGACAGATAGAATGCTGCACCTGGAGCGGAGAGGCGTGACAAGGGGAAAGGTTAGTGTTAGGCATGAAGGCACTGACTAAACAGACTTTACACTCAGTTGAAAGTCCAGGCAACCCCTGCAGTGTTATTCCATAGTTCTGAGGGTGGGTTTTTTTCCCCGGTTTTTTGGGGGGGTGTCCTAAGCATAAGCATAAACATAATGGAAACTGCTAAAAGCTCAGCAATCCTCAAACAAAAGAAAAGCACAACATAAAAATAAAATCTGGATTCCATCCCTACTCTATTTATTCATAAGGAGCAGAGCATGCGATTTTAATTAAATAAAATAAATTGCTTTATTTCCTCATGATTATGCCCTGGCTTCATCTTCATGAATAGTGGCCTATATAAATGATGGCGGCAGGGAGGAAAGAGAAGTTATAATGCAGGAAGAGGAAGTTAGTCAGCAGCTAGATAATGTTTTTCAACAGCAAATGCTTATTTTCATTTTTTTTTAATTTGGGATTTTCCCGTCCCCCAGCATAGAGATGTACTGATAGAATTTTCTCTTATAAAGTGATTAAAGGGAACAGAACCATGCCAGGAAAAAAAAAAAGAATTCTGCTCCAGCTGAATAGCACTCCCCACACCCCTCATTTTGTCAGTTTAACTACTGACAGCACAAAACTTTTCAAAATGCCCTGTTCTGACTGGGAACAAACTGTTTTGAGTCTCTTGGAAGCGCTATGAAACAAAACATTTTCAATATGCCCCAAATAGCCTATTTCAAGTTTCATGCTTGAAATGGCTCAAAATTAAACTCCCCAACTCTGGAAGATTTGGGCCCAAAGCATTTCCTAGATAATTAACTGAGACTAAATAAAACTTAATATTCCTTTATACGGTCTGATTACCTTATCTCCAGGGATTGATTCAAATGCTAATAGAATCTGATCAACTGTCATTAAAATAAACTAGAAAAGTAGTCCCGTCACCACTGATTTTGTAAGCAAACTCTATTCTTTTATCCCTAATGCTTTTTTTTTAATTCAAGGTTTATAACACATCAACCTATTTTCCTCCCCATTCTTGTTGGAAAGGGAAAGAGACAAGTTGAAAAGCCTGTTCAGAGTTCTTAATGCATTTTATGCAATCTGGAGTCCAAGTAAAAGGTGCAAGGATGAAATGTCGACATACTGTGGTTAATACAAACTATTCAGTGGGGATAAAGCAAAGCCTTTCTTGTCTTACAGAGAACAGAACTCTTTGCACACAAATGGAAAAATGACAACAAAAACCTAACTTTCTTTTAAATAAGGCTAGTCCCACGTATGTGACTCACAAGGCAATTTTCTGCCACCACAAAATGGCAGACTGCAACACAAAGTGTTATTTCAGACTTCATGCTCTGCTCGGCGGTTAAATGTGTGTTGTGAATCTGGATGTTTCCATTATTTGATTTGGAGTTAAAATAAGTATAAAAACCCCCCCAAGGACCTCATGTTAGGCTTTCTGAAATAAAGTGCTACCTTTTCCTTTAAAAAGTAATAGCAATTGTTCTGATTTTAGTTGGGAGGTGGGGGGGCTTAGGGACTCTTATTAAAGCAAGATCTAAATGTCTTCTCTACTAGTTATCTCTGGTGTATGTTGAAAGGAGGTACTTTTCTTAACTTGATGCCAGCCATTATTACCTAAAGTTAATCTCGAGGGCAGACAACAAGTAATGGAAACAA
This sequence comes from Hydrophis major, assembly GCA_033807585.1. Classification (NCBI taxonomy): domain Eukaryota; kingdom Metazoa; phylum Chordata; class Lepidosauria; order Squamata; family Elapidae; genus Hydrophis; species Hydrophis major. The sequence goes on from CM066330.1 coordinate 147,275,506, forward strand.
CATATCTTTAGCAATGTAAGAGCTTAATTGCATAACACTGGCAAACAAGAAAAGAAAATTCAATGAATCTCCACACCACCATTTCTACTGCAAATTCCCACTTCTTTCTTCACAAGCTGACAAAAATGAACTAAGTGTATCATAACTGAGAAGCAAGAATCATTTTCAGGATCCTCTCAAAGCTTTCCAAGGGTGAAAAATACTAGCAATGGTGATAGAAAGTGAAAAATAAATTGAAAAGGAAGACTTCTGCGTTCTAAGCGATGTAAGAATTGGTTGCAAATTTAGAGTTTAGGTTGCAATAAATGTTCTCATTCAAGTTGGCTATACTCTGAGAAGCAGAGGATGACGTACAGCAAAATGGACAACTCAGCTACAATGGCATTATTGTTTGGAGAGTTGAAAGGATTTGATTAAGGACAGATCATCATGGTGAAAAGTAAGTAGTTGCTGGGAGTCAAAACTGACTTGATGGCACATAATCCATCAATGCATGCTCTAGAATATACTATACCTGACCCAACAATGTAGAACATGTATTAGAACTATTGTGGTGCAGCGGTGCAGGCAAACTCTTTCCACAGTCTGGAATTCTATCCTGATGGAGCTCAAAATTGATTCAGCCTTCCATTCTCCTGATGTCGGTAAAATGAGGATTCAGATTGTTGGGGGTAATATGCATATAATGCTGACACTGTAAGCTGCCCAGAGAATGCTGTAAAGTACTATGGGGTGCTATATAAGTCCAATTGCAATTGCTATAGCAAAAGAATGCTAGTAAACCAGTTTCCGGTTCCGCGTGGCTTCGGTGGCAGCAGGAATTTGTGACCGTTCGTGATTCCTGCTGCGCTTGCCGCCGAGGTACCCCCAATCCAAATGGGTCAGGGGGATATGGCTGCCCTGTAGGGAAAGCCGAAGAGAGAGGGGAGACGGACAGGGGGTTGGGGGTGTCGCAGACCCCCTCCTCGTCCGGAAAAACCCCTTTTTCCCAAGGTGGTGGAGCAGCGGTCAGCAATGGCCGCCACGAAGAAGCCTGCAACCGGGTAAGATTGTGCTGGAGGAAGCAAGAAAAGTAAAAGTGCTGGCTGAGCCAGGTCAATCAACATCTTTTAAATTCGCTGGAACTGAGCTGTCTGAATTGCTGGAAGATACACTGTATCCCTAAGAAGATCGAAAGCGGCGGAGACGCTGTTAAAGGGAACTTTTTTTTCTTCACTCTCCCACCCCATGGAAACAGCAGATGAAGATTTGAAATTTCTTTGGGCACTGAAGGTGAACTATTCTGAAAGTTGAAGTTAAGGGACAAAAGAGTTCTTGGACATTGGACTTAAAAATTTAAGAAATTGGAAAACCCTTATTAGAGGTATGGATTTCTGATCATTTAAAAATTGATGTTGCAAGTGGGAAGGGAGAGGAAAAAAACTGGAGCAGAAGTGGAAAAAGGAGGAGATTGCCTAGAATCTCAAAGAAAGAAATATGGTAATTGGACCTCTTTGATTAAACAGTAACCCCAGAAAGAGAAATAGAAGAAGGAAGAAAAGTAGTAACTTTTGGAACTTTTTTTGAATTATTTTTGATTAAAAATACTTGGGTGGTTGTTTTGGGGAAAGTTTCTCTTTTCAGGATGGCATCGCTTGTGGATGAACTAAAGACTGAATATCAAAAATATAAAAAGGAAGAACAAGATGGAAAAGATACTTTGAGCACCTTATTTCAATTTTTAGAAATGGCGTTATGTACTTATGAAAAGTTGATTACGCAGCAGAATGACTGGGACAAAGAAGAAGAGGAACAAGAAGCCATCTTTGATGAACAATGGGTTTTTTCCGGGGAGGAGGAGAAAGAGGATAAGAAAAAGGGGATTTTAAGGTTTGAAAAAACAACCAAAAAGGAGAAAAATGAGAGGAAAGGTGGATGCAAAGTTAGAAAGCAAAGGGAAGGGAGTAAGAAAAGGGAAGAGGAGAGACAAAGGGGTAAAAAGGGCAAGGAGAAGAATAAGCAAGAGAGAAAGGGGGGGGAGAAGCCTCAATGGTGGGAAGCAAGATCTAAAGAAAAAAAGTTTATTCAGAGACAATGGATGAATCTAATTAAGGATAAAAGCGGGATTCTGGAAGGTACATAAGATTGTGTTTTTATATGTGTATTTAGAGTATAAAATTTATTGTGTAATTTTAGAATCTACTAAACAGAATCCCAAGATAAATTAAGTGTTATATGAAGTACTTTTAAGTTAGGCTAATGAGTTAAAGGCGTCACTCCAATTAGTGTATAGGAGAAGTATAGTAAAAGAAAAAAGATGAATGGATAGTTGGAAATAGAACAGACAAAGACTGTTATTGAAAATGGTAATAAGATATGGAAGGATATATAAAGGTTTTGTTATGTTTTTTTGGGTTTTGTATGTTGATAAAAGGCAATAAAATTTTAATTAACAAGAAATAATTTGGATGAAAAGGAGAAGTTGGGATAAGATATGAAGTTAAATAGATAAAGTAAATATTGATATTATAATTGGGAATCATTATGTTTTATTGGTCTTCTTTAATTATTACTATTTCTTTTTAGAAAAGAATTTATAAGCTGTTATGCCTTGATTGTTTGTGCACTGTTTTTGTAAAATTAATAAAATTGGTTTATAAAAAAAAAGAAAATGATAATAAGATATGGAAGGATATATAAAGTGAATATGATGTTTGAATTTGTGTCTGTGAGAAGAGTTTCAACCCGGGGTCAGGCAGCCTTCAGAAAAGATATTTTAGTTTTGTTTTGTTTTTTCCATGTTCTGTGTTTTGTATGTTTATGAAAGGCAATAAAATTTTAATAAGCAAGAAATATAATTTGGATAAAAGGAGAAGTCTGGATAAGATATGAAGTTAAATAGATAATGTAAATATTGATACTACAATTTGGAATTATTTTGTATGTTCTATTGGCTCTCTTCTTTAATTATTATTAATTTTTTTTTAGAAAAGATTTTTCAAGTTGTTATGCCTGGATTGTGTATTGTTTTTGTAAAATTAATAAAATTTGTTATATATATAAAAAAAGAATGCTAGTAAACCAAAGCCACTTTAAGCTTACTATAATACTCATAGGTGGTTAGGGTTTCTCCATCTCCCAAACTGAGCCCAGGCCTTTAAGCATATAGGAATACCTATTCACTATGTCCTTCTGAGTCATTTGGGTCCTTGGGTACTGCCTTCCTGTACACTATATACTTAGTACTCCCATTATTTACAATTAGGTTTGGGAACAATATTTAATATACAGGTTCCAATTGTGATTCCATTTCCTTGACTAGCTTAAACCTCCTTAGATTTTTTAATTTTTCTACTCAGTACTTTCATTTTTTAAATAAGTACTTGCAAAATAATGTATATTAAAAATAGATTATCAATGTTTATTTCCTTTACTATGGTTCTCATATTTTTCCCACAAAGCTGGGATTAACTGAAACTCTATCTTGTATATGGGATGGGATGATAATGACCTACCAGCAGCAGGCAATTCTTATTTTTTGCCCCTAATATGTCCTAAACCTTAATAGCCTCCTCCCCGAGTTATATGCAGGCCATAAGGCACAAGATAAATTTTCCATTAGTGAAGAATTCCTGGGAACCGAAACATTGTATTAACTCATACAATTTTAAGGCTTCTAACCTTTAGCATCAGTTTGGAAAAATAAAGTGCTTAAGGAGAGATACAGGCCTTCTCAAAGCTATACATATGCACACAGTGTTATTTCCAAGAATTTTCAAAATCTTTCTTTTCTTGCTTTATTCCAAGGGTTAATTCTGCAGTATTTTCTACAGATATATTTGATCTGAAGTCTCTAGGCAAGGTTGCAAGTATGCCTTCACTGTGATTTCTGCCCTGGTTATTAGTATCACATTTTTATTGCCTACTGTAGTCATAAGTTGATGTTTCAAAAATAACATAATAAACCTACCATCAATGTTCAGAAGAAGTAACTCAGCCCAAAAGATTAAATAAACTTAGCTGAAGGCCAAGAATGACAAATGGCAAGAACCAACACCCATTTGATTTGTCGATTCTTTCCACACAAATTTAGCCTGATCTAGCACATGCAGGATTAGCGGTATACCACTACACTCAAATCATATATACTATTTTATATATGTGACAGCATATGCTGTTAATCAAATACCAAGGATACGTTTTATTCTTTTTTGCAAATATTTATAGAGAGTTGAGGTATATAATCTTTGTAATCATAAAACATCATAAAATCGTAAAAAGTTTCAAGCACAAAAAGTATTTAAGAAGCAACTAAACTAACAAACTGAATTAAACCTAATAAAAAGACAGAAACAATACAAGTTTCTTTCTGAGTATTAAGTATAGTTAGGTAGCATCTGACAATATTTGTTGGGGAATAGATGCAAATGATAAAATATTATTTTTCCTAGATCATTGTCTCCTCACCTCACACCAATTTATTTGACAAAAATCTTCCCAATGACAGTCTTAATAACCTGATATATTAAGGTTATATTTAGCAGACTGAATTGAGCCCTGAGAAGTCTGGAAGCCAGTAGAGCCATTTCATAATTGGCAAGATATATTCCATATGACAGTTGCAGCAAACAAATTACCTCCCATATTCTGTATTTCCTATGTGTATTTCTGGCTATCATTAAAGGCAGAACCACATACGTGCATGAGAAGAATTTAGCAAGGTGCTGCTAGAACATGACTGCATGTGTACATTTCTTAGAAAGCATAGAAGAACTAATGAAAGTTACTAATTTGACCTTCTCAATAAAGCAACAATTACAGGAAAGGTATATATGCATTTTCAAAAGAGTTGGGGGAAAAAAATAGGATGATACTAACTTCTAATGTCAGAGGGAGTTGGGCCTTTGTTAAAGGTGGATCACTCTGTTGACTTTACTGTAGAATTCTCTGTAATTTTGTCCACTTCAGGGAAGAGGGCCCTGTTTGATCGGTTTGCCCAGGAGCTTAATGGACCCAGTAAATTCCAGAGGGAATTTGTGGTTGTTTCTGAAACTGTGTTGCAGTTTGGCCATTCCTGCAGTTTGCAGGAATTAATTGCTGCTTAAAATGAGCAGATGACAGTAGCCTTGAATCAAGCCTATTCAGATTCATTCATGTGGATCCTGCAGGGCCCATGGTATTTGAAGCAGCTTTGGATGTTGGAAGACATGCCGAGAGTACCACTGGAGGAAGACAAAGAGTTGTCCAAACCAGCAGCACAGGTAAAAGCCTGCATACCGGACCTTATGGAATTAAGGATGATGAAATTTATCTTTTGGCTCTACTGTGTCTATAATTCAGGTGATTATGCCCTTTTTTATCTGTAAGGATAAAATTACCCAGATCCACTCAATGTTCCACAGTGCCAGTACTGTGGATATGACAGAGGACTGAGTTTGACCCAGTTATTCATGAGGAAGTGGATAGACTCTTTTGGTTGTTGAGGTCTGCCATCTGTATGTTAGATACATGTCTTTTCTAGCTGGTCAAGGCCTCCCAGGGTGACATCAAGTGCTTTGCAGGATGGAGCAAGTCCTTGTCCCTTAAAGGGGAATCCACTCCTACAGAAGTTATTACATTGTACAGTCCCAAACCTTCCCTTTTAGAAGGTTGTTGAGAAATTGATAGACCTCGGAAGACAAAAGATTGTCTGGATCCTCTATAGCAGTGGTTCCCAAACTTTTTCGGTCCACTGCCCCCTTGGTGCTACAAACTCATCCTTGGTGCCCCCGCACCCAGGGGTGGGATTCAAATTTCTATGGGTGTGGCCTAATTTGAGGGTGTGGTTTGCTGGTCACATGATTGGGTAGGCATGGCTTGATGGTCATGTGACTAGGTAGGGGTGGCCAGGTGACTGGCAAACCAAATACAAGTGGTCCTCACTTAATGACCGGTTGTTTAGCAAGTGTTCTAATTTATGACTGGCCTCTCCAGAGCTACTTGACCAGTTTTTGGAGTTTTGACAGCTTTAGATCAGGGGTCTAAATCCCAACCCTGCCTGTGTGTGTGTGTGTGTGAGTGAGGGAGAGAGAGAGGTTGGATCAGATCTCTCTCTCTCCCACCAACGCCAGAAAGCCACCGTCAGTCAAAATTCATATTAGTGGTCTCCGGGATTTAAATTATGAGTTTGGTGGTCCCTGAGGTCCAAAAGTTTGGCGACCCCTGATCCAAAGGGATAAGCCTGAGAGAGGGAGAGAGAGAGAAAAGAAAGAGAGAAAGAAAATAAAGAGAAAAGGAAAAGAAAGAAAAAGGGACAAAGAAAGAGGGGGGGATGGAAGGAAGGGGCAGAAAGAAAAAGAAATAAAGGAGGGAGGGAGGAGAAAGATAATGAGATATCTATTCTAGTCCAATCACCTGCTCCAACAGGGTTAGAAGGGAGTGTGTGCGTGTGTGTGTTCTCCTTGTAATTTACCAGTACATTTTGGTTTTGCCTTCTTCAGAATTGGCACTGTAATACATTGGGGAAAAGTAATTTTTAGGGTGGAGATCTGGTCCAATGGATCCTGTTTAAAGCCTCAACAAAATGTGAGAGCTTCCTGATAGTCTTGACCATGTTTCGTCCACAAAACCTTTAATAGAAGCCAAAGAGGTTTCAATGTGCTGGCAGAGATGTTTCAATGTGGAAAAGGGCCTCAGTCTAAACTAGGCCTCATTCAATCTGATGCATCAGGCCTCTCTCTTTCTCCCTCTCTCTCTCTCCCTCCCTCCTTCCCTCTCAGACTGGCTTTGCTATACTTTCCTGATGTGCCTGCAGGGCCAGCGCTTCGAACATGCATGGATGGATGGATGGAGAGAGAGAGAGAGGCAGGCAGGAAGGAAGGCAAGAAGGCAGGCAGGCAAACAGACAGACCTTTTGGATGGATGGATGGATGGATGGATGGATGGATGGATGGATGGATGGATGGATGGATGAATGGACAGACAGAATGCGACGGTGGCGGCACTTTGGGAAAGTGGTGGCAGCAGCTTTTCCCAACGTGCTGCCGCATTTGAGGCACCGGTTCTGGAGCATTACTACAGTCAATGGGTGAACCTGCAGGGCTGGCACCTTGAACACCCCCCTGCCGCCTCTTAGCATCCCCAAAGGGGTCGGCAGGGGGGGGGCTAAGAGGCAGGGGGCATTCAAGGCATCACCCCCCTACCACCTCTTAGCGCCCCTCTGCTGGCCCCCTTGGGGACACTAAGAGGTGGCAGGGGACGGTGCATTGAACACTGCCGCAGAGGCACATAACGTGCCACCGCTTCCGCATTGGAGGCACCGGCTCCGGAGTGGCGCTACAGTCAATGGGTGAACCTGCAGGACCGGCGCCTCGAATGCTCCCCGCCACCTCTTAGCATCCCCAAGGGGGCCAGCAGAGGGGCGCTAAGAAGCGGCAGGGGGGCAGCGCATCAAACTTGGCCGTGGCAGCACATAACATGCCACCACTTCCACACTGGAGGCGCCAGCCCTGGAGAGGTGCTACAGTCAATGAGTGAACCTGCAGGGCCGGTGCCTCAACCCCCCTGCCACCTCTTATCGCCCCCCTGCCAGCCCCCTTGCCTCTTAGCATCCCCCTAAGGCTTCCCCCCAGGGGGCGGTACCACCCATTTTGGGAACCACTGCTCTATAGTCAGGTTTCAGACTAGATACAGTCTGATATGGCATTGATTGTGCATGTGAATGAACTTTGGTAGGCCCGGGACAGATTGGTGTATTCATCCTAGTCCTACATTCATCTACATACATTTGATACCATCAAATTTGGTATCCTTCTGGGATGGCTGAGAGGACTGGGAGTGAAAACTTGGTACATTTTCCTCCTTCTTCCAATGTCAGATGTTTTAGTTGGCGTTCATAGAAGAGCAAAGTTGTTTTACTTAGGTCTTGACTTGCACTACTCCGATTTAACATCGACATGAAATCATTAGGCAACGCCATCAGCCAACATGGGGTCAAGCATGATAAATGTTGATGATACTCAGTTCTACATCTCAATTGACCATCCCAGACTGTCCAACTGATGCTGTGTAGGTGCTGTACTAATGCTTGGAGCTGTGGCGGGATTCAAATTGTTTTACCATTGGTTCTGTGGCCGTGGCTTGGTGGGTGCACTTTGCATGCGCACACACCTAGAGGGTTTCCTGCTGACCTTTTCCTGCAATCTCCCTGTGTTAAACAGCTGACGTGCGGCAATCCACTGTGCTGCGCAAAGCAGCTGAGCTTCAAAACCAAGAAATAAAGGTCAGCATAGAGCCAAGGCAGGTGGGCCCAGCAGCTGATCATCCAAGCAAACCAGTTCGCTCACAAATGATCCTCCGAGATACCCGTTTGACTGACCTGGGCCGAACCAGTAGAATATCACCCCTGGCTTGGAGACAGTATGAGTCTGGATGAGCTTCAGTTCAAACTTCACAAGATTGAATAATTATGGAGTTTGAGCAGATTAGGAGTCTGCCATCTTCAGTGCTGCCTAATGTTATGGTCACACAGCCAGAATTAGCATACAATCTAGTGTTTCTTTGGAACCAAGAGCTCCTGCTTGAAGAGTAGATACCAGCTGTGACTAGGAGAACTTTCACACTAATACATCTTATTTGCACTTTTTCCAAGATTGAGATGCATTGCTCATGGTCACTTATGCCTTGGTCACATCCTAATTTGGCTATATCCTCTCCTCATTTAGCAACCACATTCTTTCTGTTTCAATTACTTTGTCACTATGTGAAATGGTCCCTAAGTAAATAAAGATCATTGGTTGCTACCCTCTAATTCGGATAAACTTCTCTTGTTCAGTGTCCTGTATCTGACTATTTTTTTCCTTTTCTTTGCCCTCTTGAATACTGAGAGATTGCTTAACATGCTATTGCTTCCTGAGTTACTTTTCTCTACACTTCAGTAACTGTGAGAGGGATCTTGGAGTCTTAGTGGACAACCAGCTAAATATGAGCCGGCAGTGTGCAGCAGCTGCCAAAATGCAATCCTAAGTTGTATTAAGAGAGGGATACAGTCAAGATCAAGGGAAGTACTAATACCACTCTATAAAGCCTTAGTAAGACCACACCTAGAGTACTGCATCCAGTTTTGCTCACCACATTATAAAAAAGATGTTGAGACTCTAGAAAAAGTACAGAGAAGAGCAACCAGGATGATTAGGGGACTGGAGGCTAAAACATACAACGAACGGTTGAAGGAAATGGGCTTGGCTAGTCTAACAAAGAGAAGAACCAGGAGAGACATGATAGAGGTATTCCAATATTTGAGGGGCTGCCACAGGGAGGAAGGGGTCAAGCTATTTTCTAAAGCACCTGTAGGCCAGACAAGGAATAACGGATGGAAACTGAACAAGGAGAGATTTAACCTGGAAACAAGGAGAAAATTTCTGACAGTGAGAACAACCAACCAATGGAACAGCTTGCCCTCGGAGGTTGTGGGAGCGCCATCAGTTGAGACTTTCAAGAGATTGGACTGCCATTTGTCAGAAATGGGGTAGGGTCTCCCACTTGGGCAGCAGGGGTTTGGACTAGATGACCTACAAGGTCTCTTCCAACTCTGATTATCTGTATCAGTGCTTCCCTAAAAGTGCTAACCACAAGTTAACAAGCTTAGCTCTGTGATTTTAATTATTTGATTAGAACCCTCCAACTGGCTGCACTACTGCCTAAAACTAACCAGGGCTTAATCAGTTTTATACTGAAGACTTGTCAGATGCTGGAAATCTGGTCATAAATGGATACATTAGTTGGGAAATGAACTTTTTATTACCACTTAATACTGTTATATTTGTGAGTGTTTGTTAACTGCTGTAGTCTGGATACATGGACTGCAATACACTCTGTATGGGGCTGCCCTGGAAGAACTATAGCTGGTCCAGAATGTAGTGCCATAGATAGAAGTGAATCAGTGGTGGGATTCAAATATTTTTGCCACCGGTTCGGTGGGCATGGCTTGGTGGGCGTACTTTGCGTGTACACACACACCAAATGTACACTTTGTGCAGGCACAGAAGCGTTTCCGCAGGCGCAGAGGCGTTCTAACTCACCTCCTACAAGTCTGCATGATCCCGGTCGCTTCAGCAGCTGCCATGTGGCATTATTCTGTGCCACACAAAGCAGCTGCAGTTCAAATTCAGTGGATAAAGGTGAGTATGGGAGCCCAGGAGGGCAGGCCCAACAGCAGAGCGGCGGAGAGAACTCCCAAGTGGGCTTCCAACTGCAATTCAGTTTGTTGCTGTTCATACCTTAAAGCCCTTTACTACTTGCAGTTAGGTTGTTTGCAGGATCACCTATCCCCATCCCAATAGAGCTGGCAGAGTGGACATATTCCGAGTTCCCTCAGTGAAACAGTGTCCCCTGGTGGGATCTCAGAAGAGTGCCTTCTCCATCATGGAACCTGCCCTTTTCAAATTTCAAAATCCAGATGATCCTGATTTTTGATGGTCTTCAGAAAAACAATGGAAATAGGGTTTTCTGTCTAGGTACTGGCATGATACGATTAACTGGTGGATACCAGCTTTACTGGGGCCTCAACACCATTTTAATCATATTGTACTCTATTTTTAAAAATTCTTTTTCACTGTCTGCAGATGCTTCGGTAGAACCTTTGTTTTTTCATAAACTCAGAATTTTCTATCTTGAGTACTTTCTAGACTAAATTAGGGGAAAGGAAATCTATCAAATTTTATTGTGTTCAGTTCTCATTTTCTTATTCCCCCCCCCAACACACACACACAAAAGTTTATTAAGTTTAAATTGTTAAGCATGTATGTTTATTTTTATTTAGTTTTACTCATTTATTTCTTTAGGTGCCCAACTCAATAAGTGACTCTGGGCAGTGTACATCTTAACATGTAAAAACAAATTTAAAATAATTTTAAAAATACAATATATATGGCTGGTAAGTAGAACTATTATCATGGATGTTAATACTGCCAAGTATAAACAGGAACCTTAACACTCTTGAGTGCCAGGCCTGAGAACACAATCAAGTCTCCATGACTTACTAAAGGCCAACAAGGTCAGGGTCATTGAGATCTCTGAGGGGAAAATGTTCCAGGACAGGGCAACAGAGAAGGCACGTTGCCTGGTTCCCTCCAGGCAACTTTCTTTGGCTGATGGGACAGTAACATGCCCAACCTGCCAAACTAAATTAGACAGGTAGAAACGACTGGGTGAAGATGGTTTCTTAGGTAACCTATCCCCAAGGCATGAAGTGCTTTAAAGATGATAAACAACACCTTAAATTGCACCTGGAAGCACACTGGCAGCCAATGCAGCTCAGGTAACCATGGTATTCCATGTGTTAAATATCTGATATCCTTTATTAACCATGCAGTTGTATTCTGTACCAGATGAAGCTTCTGAATGCTCTTCAAGTGCAGTCTCATTTAGAATGTGTTGCAGTAATCCAGAGAAGCTTACAAGGGTATGCATGACTATGAACAAAGCCCCTTGATGCAGAACAGGCACAACTGGTTCACAATTCTTCTGGCCACAGCACCACCTACTCTTCTAGGAGACAGGAGTCAAAGAGAACTTCCAGAATGTGCACCAGGCCCTTCTGGGCAGTGTCAACCCACCCAGACTAGTCATAGAAAACCCTTGCTACTGGAAGGCCCAAATACTCAAAGCCATTCAGTCTTGCTTGGGTTCAGTTGAAGCCCATTTTTCCACATTAAAACACAGCCTCCAGTCATCGGGACAGGACACCCACAGCATCATTCAGCAGACAGAAGTGGAGATATAAAGCTGAATATCAACAGCATATAGATAATAACCCAAACTGTTAGACCACCTCAAGTAGATGTTAAATAGCAAAGGAGACAAAACTGAATCCCAGAGTATCCCACAAAGTAGGTGCCATGGGTTGGATCTCTCTTTTCTGTTCTTACTATAGATATTTGAAATAAATTAATCAATCAATTAATATATTTACACAGATTACCAAAATGCAAACTGGAATCAGCACAGATCAGAAAACAGAAGTGTTTATATGGGCATACAGAGGTTTGATCATAACTACCCATCGAGTTTCATACTGTACCAGATGAAGCTTCTGTAATTATTAAGAACATGCCCTTTTAGAGCACACTACACTAACTGAACTGCACGTGACAAGGCATGTAACAAGGAGCTCCTAATAGTGAACAGTCACAAATAGTTTAAGCTGTGTGAAGGCTCTCTGAGCTACAGGTGGCCCATGCTTTTTAAACAAGAAGCCACAAAGGAGAGGGCTCCAAATTGTGTTCTGGTATGTTTGGCGCAGCTCTACCCCATCTAGAAAAGAAGGAAACTCTCTGTAATCCCACAGTTCACAGTCACTCAGTCCTACAAGAATTGAGTCCAAACCAATGTTCCTCATCCAAACTCCACCTGGTCCAGATAGAGGGGCAGAACCTCAATGGCATTTTCATGTAAAATTGGATGAAGTTTTCTCATAGATCAAAGAAGAGCAGGACAGATGTACTTCTTTCATCTCAGTCTCAACAGCTCACCATCAAAAGCAACCAATGTCAACCTCACAGTATGACTAGGGCCGAAATATGATTGATAAGGATCAACGTAAACCACTTCATCCAAGATCCTTTGGAAATGTAGCTTGACCACCTTTTCAACATTTTTTCCAAGAAAAGAAGGTTGTAGACAACTGAGTAATTATTAAGCACTGTTAGTCCCATCAATTGCTTGAGAAAGAGGAGAATCACTTTCTTAAATGAGAAATTCACTACTGCTTGGACCCAGCCATGCTACCTTCCTGACAAATCAAGATAGACAATCTAAAATAAGGAGGACTCACTCGGCTCCAAGTACCTTGTCTAATTCTTTGGGGCCAAAAAAATAAAGTTCTTCGCAGATACCACGTCAGATCTTGCCTAGCCAACTCTGCAGAATCTATATAACCAAAATCCAACTCTGATTGCACCCCAGTGATTTTATTTGAATTATGTTATTTAAGAAAAATCCTCGGAGCTTCGTTTTGGCGATACAGCTACGATCTCGGGGCTCTGAGATCGCAGCCGATATTTTCGCCCCTGGTCGGTCCCAACGGACCTAAACTGTCCCGTAGAGACGGGGATTGAGAAGGGTACTGTTCCAGGATCCCAGAGATATCGCAAAATCTCTGGTTTGATCCGGAAGAAGCCCTTTTGCTGGCGGCAGAGAGGCAGCCTCTATAGCTACTGAAGTCAGGACAGCTCCGGAAAGAAAGTGGCTGGAGTGAAAGTGTGTCGGCTGGGTGAGAAAAACTCTTTTGTGTTGTAAATTCGCTGAGGTTGGAAAGGACATCCTGATCAAAGAAGAAATCTGTGAGACTTTTTTTTTTGACTGAAATTGTCTGAGCGGCGTTTTTTAAAGTGATGTCAAATTGAGGCTTGGGGGTTTTTTTTTTCTTTTCTCTATATTTTTTTGGGGGGACTTTAGTGTGACTTTGTAGGTAACCGGATTGAATTTTCTCTTATATATATTTTTATGCTTCCTTTGATTTTTTAACTTTCTTTAGGTTAAAGGCTCCCTTTGGCTATTTTTTTTTTTTTTTGTCTCTGTATATATTACTCCTTTTTTCTGGCTGGGGGCGAGGAAGAGCATTAAGAAACTTTGCAACACTGCCAACTAGAGGCTTGAAAGTATTTTATTTGAATTGGAGAGAATTGCAAAAAGACCTCTTCTCAAGGACATTTTAACGTGATAAGATAGAGGGAGAGCACAGCAAAATATTATTGCAGGTGCTTTCCTGGACTGTTATCAATAATTCAGCACTTGAGGTTTGGCTTTGAAGCTGCTGAAGAAGAGAGTCATAACAAGAGCCTTGGATAAATAAATAAAGTGCAGTGTGCCTTTATATATGTATATGTATATGTATATGTATATGTATATGTATATGTATATGTATATGTATATGTATATGTATGTGTATATATATATATATATATATATATATATATATATATATATATATATATATATATATATATATATATATCATCATCTTCAGGCTTGGTCTTCAGCTCTGTGCTTCTCTGAGAAGCACAGAGCTGAAGACCAAGCCTGAAGATGATGAATGAGACTTCATCGAAACGTTGCCTAGATATTTCCAATCTTACGCGGGAGAAAACCCGAATAACCAAAGATCCACATACAAATACCCGCGAGAACCTCAGAAAACAAATATATATATATATATATATATATATATATATATATATATATATATATATATATATCCTATTCGCCAGCCTTTTTCTAAATTTCAATTTTAATAATATTTTTATTTCTGCCTTTTATTTTAAAGGGAAAGCCTCAGAGTTTTTTCTTTATTTTTCTTTTCTTTTTTATTGGGACTTTTTTGCTTTTCCTATCTATGTTTTTGGACCACTTTGTTTTTCTTTTTTGATTATTGAGACTTTTCGACTGAATTAAGGTGTGAAGACACTGAAGGAATTTTTTGTTTTTTCTCTTTTTGCTTTTGTTTTTTCTCTTTTCTTTTTTTTGCTCTTAATCAATATTATTATTTTTGGATTTGTTTGTTTTTCTCCTTTCTATTTTTTCTTTTTTATGGTGGACTACTTCGTAATTGGATTAGGGTCTAGAAGAACCTGAAGATCTTTCTTCTTCCTTTTTTCCTGTTTCTTTTTTGGTTTTGTGCCTTTTACTATTGGAGTTTTCCATTTTGGATTATAATTGGCTGCTCTACCAGTTGGATTAAATGTCAAGAAGAATTTGAAGCTTTGGAAGCATTGAAATGAGCAGGAAACCAATACCATCTGGCATTTCTACTTCTACCTCTGCTTCCCCACCAGCTGGAGGACAACGTTTAATTCAGACAATGTTGAAGCAAGATAAGGAACAAGAAAGAGTAACTTTACAGATGATTATGCAAGGAATCCAAGATCTCAAGATAAAATCAGACATCATTGAACAAAGAACAGGAAATATTGAACAAAGAACAGAAAATATTGAACAAAGAAAAGAAAATATTGAACAAAGAATAGAGAAGACTGATGAAAAAGTGGAAAACATTAAACAAATGATGGTCAAGTATGAGGAGAGATTCCAAAAAATTGAGGAAGAAGGAAAACAAAGAGAGAAGAAGATTGGAAATATTGACAGTAGATTAACAGCGGTTGAACAAGAAAAAAATGAGATGTTGAGGTGGGAGATGGAAAGGTCAGAATTTTATCTCAGATTTCAAAATATAGAAGAGGAAAAAGGAGAAAACTTGGCAGCGGTAATGATAGAAATTTTGGCAGATGCTTTGGAAATTACAGAGGAAAAGATGATGGATGGAATAGATGAGATATATCGAGTCTATACAAGGTATGCGATGAGAAATAAATTACCCAAGGAAGTCCATATTAGATTTACCAAAAAATCCATTAAAACGCATATATTACAAGTAGTAAGAGAGAAAACATTGAAATACAAAGGTAAAGAGGTTGTGGTTTTAAAACAAATACCCAGAAGAGTGAGAGAGATGAGAAAAGAATATCGATTTCTGACCAAAATGCTATTGGAAAACGAAGTGAATTATAGATGGCTGATTCCAGAAGGACTAATGTTTAGGTGGCAAGAGCAGAGATATAGAATTGATTCAATTGAGAAAGTGGAACTTTTCCATGCAGAATTTTTTGGAGGAAGAAGAGAGGAGGCAGAGAAAGAGGTCTCATTAATTGAGTTTCAAGAGGAACAACTGGAGACTGAAAAAGAGAAAGGAGCAGTAGGGGGACAGATGGATAGCAAAGAACAGCGTGAAGTGAGATCCACGAGAGCTGTTAGACCTAAATATAAAGCATAATCATGGAAGAAAAAAAACTGATTACAATGAATATAAATGGACTTAATTCAGCTGTTAAAAGAAGGAAAACTTTTCATAAATTAGAGAAATTAAAATTTGATATAATTTGTCTACAAGAAGTTCATATTAAAAAACAACATGAACAATTGTTAGTACAGCCAAAATTGGGGAAAATATTTAATTCTTTGACTCAATGTAAAAAAAGAGGAGTGGTTCTATATATTAAAGAGGCTATCCCAGCAAAATTGATTCACACAGATGAAGATGGAAGAGTATTAATGGTAGAAATAATGGACAATAATATAAAAATACTCTTGATTGCAATTTATGTTCCGAATGATAAAGAAGAAGAGTTTTATAAAAAGCTACACATGAAAATAATTGGGCTGGACTATGTTAATATAATTATGATGGGAGATTTTAATGGAATTGTGGACAATAAATTGGACTTTATAGCAACAACAACACAGCAAAATAGAAAGGCTCTCCCAAGGTCTTTTTTTAAAATGACAGATGAATTATTTTTAAAAGATATTTGGAGAGAAAGAAATGTTAAAGCTAAACAATATACTTTTTATTCAAATAGACATCTATCATGGTCCAGATTAGATATGATTTGGATCTCAACAGAATTAATATCCAATATTCAAGAAACAAATATTGAAACAAGTACTTGGGCAGATCATAGCCCAATGACAATTAAATGGAAGGGACAAAAAAAAAGATTGAGATGGACATTAAACAATACTATTTTAAAGGAGAAAGATTTTATACAATGGATGGAGAAGGAATTGGCTTTTTTCTTCAGAGAAAATAAAAAAGAAGATACTTCAACGCAGAATGTGTGGGATACAATGAAGGCATACGCTAGAGGTTTGATAATAGATTATGCAAGAAAAAATAATATTAGGAAAAGGCAAGCTTCTAAGGCCTTGGAAGATGAGTATATAATTCTTGAAAAAGAATTACAGAAAATGCCACAGAAAAAGGATATTAAATTGAAGCTGGATCTAATTAAACATAAAATGGAATTAATAGAGAAAGAAGAACTGGCACAGAAAATCAGAAATTCTAAACAGAATTATTTTGAAGATGCAAATAAACCAGGTAAATGGCTAGCATATAAATTGAGAAAAGAGAAGGAATCAAGAAAAATATTGAAGTTAATAGATGAACAAGGCCAAGTTTGTTATGGGAATAAGGAGAAAAAAGAAATTATTCGAGATTTTTATGGGCAACTATATAAACAAGAGAATATTGATGAGGAAAAAGTCAAACAGTATTTACAGGAAGCTAATTTACCGAAGATACCTAAAGAGACTGAAGAAATGCTAGAAAGCAATATAACAATGATGGAACTAAATGAAGCATTTAAGAGACAAAATAATGGGAAAGCACCGGGTCCAGATGGGCTTCCAGCAGAATTCTATAAAATATTTCAAGAATCATTGAGCATCCCATTGTTAGAAGTTATGAATGAAGTTATGTTAAAAAAGATGATACCCAAAACATGGTCAGAGGCTTATATTACACTTATACCGAAGGAAGAGACTGACCCACTGCAAATTAAGAATTATAGACCTATTTCTTTATTGAATGCAGACTATAAAATCTTTGCTTCAATCTTAGCAGAAAGACTTAAAAAATATTTAAATAATTTTATTCACTCAGATCAAAATGGATTTCTGCCAAAGAGACAAATTAGAGACAATATGAGAGTAATCTTGGACACTTTGGAATACTATGAGGCTCATCCTGAAAAGCAAATGGCTTTGATATTCCTAGATGTTCAAAAAGCATTTGACAACGTGAACTGGAGATTTATGTTATTATTATTGGAGCAGATGGGTTTTGCTAAAAAATTTATTCAAGCAATAGAAGCCATATATAATAAACAGACAGCAAGGGTAATGATGGAGGGGGAACTTACAGATTTTATTAATATAAGGAAAGGCACAAGACAAGGATGCCCCCTATCTCCTTTGCTATTTGTGTTGACCTTGGAAGTGTTGAATAGAAACATTAGGGATGATAAAAGCATAAAAGGAATGAAAATTAAGAAGGAAGAATTTAAGCTACAAGCTTTTGCTGATGATTTAGCTTTTATTTTGGAAGACCCGCTAGAAACAGCTCCAAAGTTATTGGAAAGGATAGAGACATATGGAGAGGTGGCTGGTTTGAAAATAAATAAAGATAAAACAAAGATTTTGACAAAGAATATGCTATTGAGACAGAGAGAAAAGGTTAAGTATCTGGGGATATATTTGACAACAAGATGTAGCACATTAAAGGGGAATAATTATATTAAACTTAAACAACAGATAACTACAGATTTGAAGAAGTGGGAAAACTTGCAATTGTCATTAATAGGGAGAATTTCAACAATTAAGATGAATATTTTACCTAGAATTTTATTTTTCTTTCAAACAATACCAATTAGGCTTGGAAAAGACTATTTTGAAGATTTAAATAAAATTATGTTGAAGTTTATATGGCAAGGTAAAAAAGCGAGAATAAAGCTAAAGCTTTTGCAAGATGCTAGAATAAGAGGAGGTTTTGGCCTGCCTAATTGGGAATTGTACTATCAAGCTGCAAGTTTGATGTGGGTCAAAGAATGGATAACATTAAGAAAGCATAGATTGTTGACATAAGAAGGGCATTACTTGCTGTTGGGCTAGCATGCTTTTTTATGGTATAAGGGAACTAAAACACAGGGTTATTTTAGAAGACATTATGTACGGGAGTCTTTGTGGTTAAATTGGGAGAAGGTAAAAAGACAATGTTATTTGAAAATTCCAGTTTGGTTATCGACCATTGAAGCATTTTCCTATCCTCTAATCTACAAGAAGGAACAAACAGTTAGATATGGGGAACTTTTGGATGAAAAGGGTGAGCTTAAATCGATCCAAAACTTAGAGGAACAAGGTATAAGGATGAATTGGTTTTCATATGCACAAATACATTCAAGGTATGATGAAGATTCCAAAACGGAGGGATTTTATGATAAGCAGACTGATTTAGATAAGATCTTGATGGGTACTGATGAGAAGGTGATTAAAAAATTATATGGTTATTTACTGGGAATGAAATTAGAGGAAGAACAAGTCAAAGAAACTATGATTGTTTGGGGGAAGAATTTTGGATATGGGATTGATTTAGAGAAATGGCAGAAATTGTGGTCTCAAAATTATAAAATGACAATGTCAACAGCATATAAAGAAAACTTGTATAAGATGTTTTACAGGTGGCACTTTCCTCCGACAAGAATAGCAAGAATGTTTAAGAACAAATCTGAAAAATGCTGGAAATGTCATCAGATACCCGGCTCATATTACCATATGTGGTGGACTTGTGAGGATGCTAGAAAATATTGGACTATAATTCGCATGTGGTTGGAAAAAATGACAAAGAAACATATAGACTTGAAACCAGAGATCTTCTTATTGGGAATTTTACCTGATATATACAGTAAAGATTTGAAATACCTGATTGTAAATGTAGTAACAGCGGCCAGGATTGTATTTGCTAAAAATTGGAAGAATGAGAAAATACCATTACAGGAAGAAATTATTAAAAAAATATTGGAATGTGCTGAGATGAGCAGATTGACATTTGAAATTAGAGAGCAAGAAGATAAACAATTTTATGAAATTTGGGATCTTTTTTATAAATGGCTAGATGATAAAATACGATAATAGAATATTTTAGATAGTAAGAAATATCTTTATCTTGCTATTTTGCTATTATTTTGTTATTTGATATTATATTTATAAAGGGTTTTTTTAGGATTGATTTGGTATGATTATATGATTTGTTGAATAATCTGGTTAGAGTATTGTTAGCTCATAAAGCATGAATGATTAAAAGTATAGTCAAAAAATTTTTTTATTTTTTTTTAGTGATTATAGGATATATAAGTTTGGATTGATAATATGAGTTGTTATGTAACATAATTGTAACTGGGACTACAGAATGAATGCACAAAAATGATGAACCAACTGACACACTGGATGTACATACGAGAGTTGAATGTTTTAATGTTTTGTTTGTCTTGTTTGTTTGTAGAAAAATTAATAAAATTTTCTTTAAAAAAAAAAGAAAAATCCTCAAAGGAGTGTTGCAGGTGATCTTCCGAGCAAGAACCAAGCCATCTTAAAAAGGATCATTGGATAGCAATCAATGAATGCAGTAAAAGCAGAAGCTCTTGCTGCTCTTATTGTCCTGATAAAGTCTCTGACAAAGATTCTCATGTATGGTCACATTTGTTCTTTTTTCTTCAGCATCACTCTAAACTTTCTTCTGCTTCATCTCCCAGAGTCTCTGTGTAGACTGAGGAGCTATAGGAGAGAGAGTTTACACAGTCACAATCTGGTTTAAGGTTGTCGCCAGTTTTTTTCCAAATTGTGACTAAGGCCTTGGCCAAACTGTACACTAGATTCTCAAGAATTCCACCAAGTGCACTCTGAAACCTAACCGTAGAGAATAGAAAAGTTTTACCTTGACACATATAAGCCAATATATTTTACCAATGAAGCAAGGGAAAGACATGGACAAAAACATAGACAAAAGCAGCTCATAAATTCACATGAGTGGGGAGAGGTGTAGTAAAGGACAATCAGAATGTCAAGATTCTGTTACTATAGTTAATAAAAGTAGCGTTAGCTTCCTATGGAGTCGATTTCTTGGTTTGGTCTACATAGTAGAGCTGAAATCAATCCTGGAAGTTATTGGCCCCCTCCAGTCACTATGGCAACAAATCAGGCTTGTCTCTGTCAATCAAGGTCATTTTCCTTACTCTACACCACGGGTGTCCAACTTGATCATGTCACGTGACATATTGTGACATTTTTTGCTTTTGCGGAGCCGGGGTGGGTGTGGCCTGAGCATGACGCATCCAGCCCGTAGGCCACCAATTTGACAGGTCTGCTCTACATCAACTGGATCTATTAGGTCATTAGCCCCCACTGAAATGGAAAATGGAAATGTAAAACTCCAAAGTAATCAAAAAGTGCCCTGCTCACAACAAGGATAGAAACATTTCCCACCTTCAGATCACATTTCCAATTCCCTCAATCATGACTTGGGCCAGGTCTATAATCGTCATAAACTCCTGAGCCACTTTAGACAATGGTGCCCAAGGATGAAAGATTGAAATCTTCCAAAACTATAAACCTGGGAAATCCCATCACCAATTTGTAACCAAGCTGTATAGCTCGGGCAGTGATACTGCTTTGAAGAAAACCAGTACAGAAGCAGCAATCCTATATAATCCCTTGAACGATGGCGAACCTCTGCCATGAGCCATCTCTCTGGCCATGCCAGCTGTCACCTGTTGCTCTTCTGGGTCCCGGTGTGCCGCCCAGCTGGTCTATGCGCACACAGGAGCACTGGAAATCGAAAAAGCAGCTCCATGGCACACATGTGCATGCTGGCCAGCCGGTCTTTGCGCGCACATGCGTGTTAGAAACCGGAAGACTGGGGGGAAGCTAAGCTTCCAGTTTCCGGTGCTCCTGCACGTGTGTCAGGGAGCTGTTGTTCTGGTTTCCAGGGGGGCGCTCACACTCCCATATCAGCACTCAGTGCCGAAAAGATTAGCCACCACTACCCTAGAGTTTAGCCTCATAAATAAGAGCTCCCATTGGATTATCTTCAGGGTAGTGCCTCTGAAAGAAATAACAATCTCACAAATAATAATAGCTACTCCTAATAAAGGAGAATATTTGCAGCTTAGGGTTGACGGGGGGGTGTGTGTCCTTAGTGCTCTCTGAGCTTTCTTGCAGTCATTTCATTACCCAAACAAAATAACATCATCAGTGCTAGTAAGGAGTGCAGTTTGCTGTTTAGCCAGTCCCTGTTCTTTCCCAGGATATGGCAGTGATGACACACTAAAAATCCAGAATGGCTTTCCAAAATGAGAAGCTCCATTCCCTACCTGCCTTCGATCAAAGATTTTGGAAATTTAATTTTTGAAAGTAGTTTTGCACTAGTTAGTATAGCTTCATGCAAACATTTTCCTAAAAATAAATGTGCAAATGTTTTTATAACAGACAATTTTACATGCATTTTGGAGCTGTGAGTATTCATTAAAACTATGGGAAAGGTGTAAATATCAGTGCAAAATTACGTTTAATTTATATATAGATTTGAGCAGTGTAAATCAGATAATTTCACATTAAAATGCAAACTGAATTTCTCCTCTATCTCTATTCCTAATTACATATAAAAACAAAAATAAAAAAGAGTGGCTGACACTCTAGGTATTCTGCTCACATACTTCTATCAAATCTCAAACATGTAAGAAATACACAATGCTTGCCTATTCATTTGTTAAATAAAAATAATTTTTACATAAAGAAAACCACAAAAGATACAAATAAGAACATGTTACATTCTATATTCAGTACAGAAGCAATATTTTAAGAATGACAACTTAAGGTAGCAGGCAAACAAAGAGACATGCTACACTCTGACTTTCAATTTTGCATAAGGCATAAGAAAACTCTATAGTACACCAACGTATCACAATTCTTCTCTGACTAAATGTACTAAGCTATTTTTAATGTAAACTTTTAATAGGTCAAGAATACCATAGAGCTATGTGCAGAACTCAAGTCCCCTTCTGTGGTTCCAGACAAAGTCTGATTACAGTGATTAAAATCCATATCCCAGATACTTGACATTTTGAGGAAGGAAAAAACTGTAGTGTAATCCATAATATAGCAACATGATTTTTAAAAGATATCACCCACTCCCTCAGAAGACTATAGGAATTCAGATTACTGTGTACAACTAGAGATCGCAGAAAGAAATCTGTATTAGACTATGATAGTAAAAAAACAGGAGTCTTGTAACGTTTTTTTCAACAAATTTTATTAAAAAGCACAAACTGCATCTCACTTCATCAGACGCATATGGTGCCTAGACTAATGTAGGGTTTAAAATAGAATGAGGTGGAATGGAGGACAAAGGAAAAGAGATATGGATTATACAAGTATTAGGTTACACGTGAAACATTTTACAAGTACTTTATCAAAACAACTGTAGCCATCTTTAGCATGATTAACAAATGTCAAATATGATGTGCATGTACAACCAGGTACTCAATGTAAAACTCTCCTGTGGCAACAACTTCAGAGAAAGACTGAAATGATGGATGTGTTGAATTTTCATGAAATTCATTCACTATAACTTGTCATTCTACTTGAGATGATCTTGGTAAGGTTCCAATGAACAAGTTTCTCCCTTTGGGTTAGAAGTTTATAAAGAAATTCTTAGAAATATGCATTTCTAAGATGACAAACCACAAGCTATTGTATATACATATATATACTTGTATGGTATTCAGCTTTGTTCGGGTATTTTCCCACATCATTATAGTTGTGCTTTTAAAGTTGTAGCAACGTTTCGGCAGAATCTCATCTGCCATCATCAGGCTTCATGAGATTCTGCCAAAACGTTGCTACAACTTTAAAAGCACAACTATAATGACGTGGGAAAATACCCGAACAAAGCTGAATATCATACATGTAAGTACCCGCGAAAACTTAAGAAAACATATACTTTCACACACATATATGTAATCAAAACCACACTGTGCGTGTGTGTACATATTTAAATGTTTGCTGCTGACAGGCAACTGGACTTCATTTTTCTTTGAAGATATTTCGCTTCTCATCCAAGAAGCTTCTTCAGCTCTGATTGGATGGTGGGGAATGGAAGGATTTGTAGTCCTTGCTGGTCATTTGCAATTTTTTAGTCACTGATGCCATTTGCTGTCAAATTAGTAACATAGTTATTAAGTGAATCTGGCTCCCCCATTCACTTTGCTTGCTACAAGGTCACCAAAGATGATCGTGTGATCCTTGGACATCATAAATGTAAGTCAGTTGCTAAGAGTCTGTATTTGGTCACGTGACCATAGGGATGGTTATAAGTGTAAAAAAAAATGTAAAAAATGGTCATGTCACTTTTTTTCAGTGATGTAACTTTGAGCGGTCACTAATTGAACTGTTGTAAGTTGAGGACTACCTCAATTACCTGTGGTTTGTAAAGGCAATAGAAGTATTACAATCTGGGCATGATTAAACAACAATTTCAGCAATGTGCAAAATGTTTGTTAAATGATTACCATAAAGCATATGACAAGACTGACATCATAATAAAGTCTAACCTCATTCAATTTTGAAGTGGCTGCCATGTATTACAAAATATTTAAGAATATCATCTGAACCTTATAGATGTATGTGACCTCTAGAAGGTACCTATACTTTAGTATTCAACACAGAAAATGATTGTACGTTTCTGCTGAAGGGTGCCATACCTTTAGGTTTGTCTGCTTGGTCATAAACCCTCTTTAGTTAATAGTCAAAGAATTGAGCATTCTTGTAATATACTGACTCCTTTCATCATAATGCCCATTGTTTCTCTAATCCATTTAGAATAAGCACTAAATGAAGCGGAGTTTGAGATAAACCAACAATATTCACAGAATATGATCCTAGTGAATTCTGATGGAAATAAACCTGATTCATACCACTCAATAAAATGTGCAGCTGGAAACTCAAATTATCTACCAGCCTGCATATTTTCAGTTTCCCAATTCAAATCTTGCTAAATATAGATATTAAGACACATATAGGAAAATGCTTTTTCATGAAAATGCTGTTTCTGTAGTTTAGAAGATTATTTCAATGGGATGTGGATTTTAAAGAAGACACCAATCTGTAGGCACATGATGAAATGGAATAATGTGAAACTGATATAAGAAAGAGCAATATACTTATACGTAAATGGCACTCAAATGGGCACCATCTGATAAAATGAATTTTTCCCACCTACTATCCCCACCCCCATACATTAGGGCAATTCTAAAAAAACTCATAAAAACAAAATATTCCTAATTATTTCAGCTCTAGCTAGCAAGTATGCAAGACAAAGGCGATATTGATGTAGTGTACCTCACAATGGCCCTACTGATTTCTCCACTAACCCTTCCTTTGCACATGGTCAATTAGCATTGAAAATCCTGTGCTGATTTCATTCGCTGGAATTTTTAAGCAGATCAGAAGAAAGATGTTATTGAAAGGAAAACTCTCATCTAAATAAGAAAAGAGCACGTGGCCATCTGCTTCAGCTCTACCATATAGAAATGTCACTGAACTCAGACACAGTCCTCTTCGCCCTTCTTTTGAAATAGCTAACAAAGAACCAGAAAGAAATATGTATACTTCAGGTTCTCCTCACTGTTTTTTTAACCTTACCAAATGCATTGTCTGGATCACTTTCTTTTTACAGAAATGTAAGTTTCTATAGCTGCTTAAAACAAGTTCACTTCTTCATACTTGCTGAGCTAGAATTGCATTTTGCATATAAAGATGGTGGCAGTCTGGACAAACTATTGAACCTCCTGAAATTGCAGAGGTATTTCTACCCATAGTTGTAAGGACAATTTCTTGGCCCAAACACTTTGAACTAATAAATCTTCCTCATTGAAAACATGAAAACTGATTTGGATAAATCATTGCACAACAGATCTCAAGGCATTCTGAGAAGCAACAGTCCACACAATACTAGTTTCATTTCTCTCTAGAATCTAAATTCATGAACGTATTTTCAACATATTCCCAGCAGATGTGTGAATCAGTTTGCCTTCCTACTGAATCACTACACTTCCTTTCCAAAGCAAGTTTGCACTTGTATCCCTACAGGTCAGTGCTTAATTTACTTTCAGGAAAAGATAAATGCAATTGTTTCTTTTATCCCAGGACCCAGCAATTTACATGTCTCTATAATCCTCCCTTGTCCATTTTTTTAACCGCTGTATAAACACACGATTTATTGAAGAACAATAATGCCAGAAGAAGAAAATTATAAATACAGTATAAATTTAATGATGGACAAAGCTCATATGTGACAAGACTGCTGTTTGACAACATATGAATTTTTCCCCAAAAAGGGGAGTGCAATGTATATTCATATCTGTCAATGTTGCACAACCTTTTAGTCTTAGTTATTGCTGTTTCAGTTATGCAAAATAAAGCAAAGTAGATAACATGTAAAGAGGCAAACTCCTGGATGAAGGGCACTGATTTTCAACTAAAAATATGACTGCTTTTTTTAAACATGATATGGGCAAATGGGAAAGAAAAGATATATCATAAGATAAAAAGGTAAAGATGCCCAAGTCAATCTTGCTTCTGGTAAATGCAACCATGTCATTGACTTGAAAGTGTTACATATTTTAACCCAGAATCTTCCCAGAAGATTCACTAATCTCTTCACTCACCAAATTGGCTGCTCTTTCACTCCAGCTGTAACATCCATGCAGGCCAATCTGCTCTATGAGTCCATCTTTATAGTTTTCATTGTTAGCTGCCTACAATGTGATATGTTTGCAATAATTTCAGTTGTATTTTTTTGTTTTATTTTTAACCTCTATTAACTGCTCAGTTGCATGATGGAGAAGGGAGGCATACAGATTGAAATACATAAAATAAGCATTTAAAAGTTTGGATATTTTTTTTTTCATTAGATGGCTTTTCTTGAAGAGCTCAAAACAGCACACAACCCTGTGAAGTATGTTGAGCTGAGGGGAAATGATGGCTTCGAAGTCACCCAGAGAGATTCCATAGCTGATATTTGAATCTAACTCTCCATGGTCTTAGCCATGGTCTTTGTCTTTTAAAAAGACAAATAATATGTAGCTGAACATTTCATGTAGTTTACTCATTATGGTTAGAAATCACAATTTGGCAGGATTTTTTTTCCCCATAGGACAATTGAGTAAAGCTACCAAACCCATATTCTAAAGACTTTTTTCGCACCAGTTTGCCAAATCAAAGTACTTAGTTTTGCAAACTATTAACTCTTAACCTAGTATGTGGAGGAGGGTCAAGAAATCAATCAGCATTCTAATCACAAGGACAAGTTCACAGCTCCTCTCAAACAACAACTGAGACCCTAAATCTTGCTGAAATTACCTGTCCAATTATGTGCTTTGTGTTTGCTTGCTAACATACCACAGAAGAGATCTTTACAATTTATTTATTTCCTGAGAACCAGTTTGGTGTAGTTAAGGCATAAGGCTAGAAACTGGGAAATCATGAGTTCTAGTTCTCCCCCCCCCCCCAACGCAGGCACAAAGGCAGCTAATCACTTTCACTCTAGGAAGAAGGCAACAGCCAACCACTTCTGAAAAACCTTGCCTAGAAAACTGCAGCAACTTGTCCAGGCGGTCTCCAGGAATCAGGCACAATTGAACAAAAGGAAAAGTATTTCTTGCAGGTGTGATTTTTATTCCAAGTAATTAATGAAAGCTAGCCAAGATCCAGTTTCTGGATTTATTTAAGGATGATAGCTACCTAATATAAGAGAGAAAAGCAGATTTCTAATCTCCATTCGCAAATGGCGATGGTAGCATTAGAGATGGCCTCGCTAGCATGTATAATTGACTACTGTCACCATTCAAAACTTCTAGCAAAGTCTAACTTGGACTTTTTTTCCGGTCTTCTTTTCATGATGAACAGATGAAAGTTTACACTATTTTAACCAGGGTAGAATTCCAATGGCTATAATGTAATAGACTTAACCAGAAATCTACAGATTGGAAAAGGAAATTGAGAAAGAAGATCTACCTTTGTAATGGTTACAAATTTACACCACTATGAAATTTGAGAGTTGGTTCAGATTATGCAGTTAGAAAGTTGGTACATCAGCTGGTTTAATTGTCCATGCTTTTAATGTCAGTAGCAGAAATATTTATCTAGACAGATGCCATATAAGAAGGCTACATGCATCTTCAATTTCTGGTGTACAGTTATTGTAGCTTTTGTCAACCTGATAATCTCCAGGTGTGTTGGAATTATAATTCACAGAATCCCAAGGCAACATTGAAATTGCAATCTCAATTCTTTTGAAGAATCCCGACATAACTGGTGGGCACCAAAAATTATAACTGTTTACAAATGTTTAACACTTGATGACGCTACTGCTAAAAATACCAATGTCTGTCCATACAGGAAGCAAGCTTGCTGATTTGATTCTAACAAAGAAAAACAGAAGTTGATACATTAGGAAGACATGGCACCATGTGCAGACATATGATACGGTATATCCTATTAGTACAATGTCATTTTGCAGATGACAGAAATATATTTTCAAACTAAGAAGTAGAAAATTGCCCAATTAATTGCCTTGGTATTCTACATTCCCAGATTTTATTCCAGAAACAAAAAAGTTTTTCTGAGTCTTAATATGTCTTAGAAATGTGTGGGTTTTTTAAAATAAAAGCTCAGATTAAATGAATATTTAATGGTGTACTCAAATCTATTGATTGAATGATGATTTCTTTAAAAAGACAAAATGAATGAAAGCAACATACATTTAAACTGAATAGAAGTATTTGATAACTGTATTAAGGTACCCAACATTAATACATATATTACAGCAATACAGCAATACTATGAAAAAGGTTTTTAATGTTGATTTGCTCAAGTACATTTGTTATTTGTTTTCAGAATAATCTCAGTAAAATCTTTTTCAAATCATAACTGCAAATATAGAAATAGTATACTTCATTCCTATGCAAATCTACAAGGAATAGCTCTGAGGAGGACAGCGTAGTGGGATTAGGTAAAAATGTATACACCTGTACCAATGATGCTTTTTTCAAATGGCAACTGGACATTGTTTTTTCTTTGAAGACATTTCACTTCTCATCCAAGAAGTTTCTTCAATTCTGACTGAATGGTCGAAGATGGAAGGATTTCAATTCCTTGCAGTCTTCAAAGAAAAAACAATGTCCCATTGCCTTTTGAAAAAGCACCTTTGGGACAACCATGACCTGGATGACTGAGAATTTCATATACATCTATACTATGCAGGTCAAAATCTGCTTGTAGATAATGTATCAGAATTGATGGCTCTCAAGTCTAACATCAACTGCTATGTGAAACAGATATAACTGTTTTTCCAAGGTGCATAAGGATTCATATGGTGCTATCCATACCTATTAGCATTTGCAGGTGTTTACTCCTATTATTGGCTGACATATGTTCTATTTGTGACCCAATTACAGAGGCTAGTTGTACTTTGTACTTTGTTTCCTATCCTAGGATTATTATCTAAAAACCAGTTACAGAAATTTTAAGCAGTTTGCTTAAAATACTTCAATTATATTTTTACCCATAGAAATCTGGTAGTAAAAGTCTCACTAAAGGTAGATTTTTAAGTCAGTTTCTAATGAATATAAATTGTATTTACTTATTATGGAATATGTATCTATGTATTTTATTGAAAGAAAGGATGTTCATCTTAACTTCTTATAGGTTTTTGAAGAAAAAAGCAATTGAAGTGTATTAAGTAGCAATTAACCTAAATCAATAATAACGAAAACAAAAGTAGAAGTTACTATTTTCTTTGAAATCAATAATGGCAGAGTGATTAAAGTCCCATGAATAGCCTTAAGATTCTTATACAGTGAGCAATTGCACTGAAATAATTCCCTATCTACTTTAATGCCTTTCATTAGTAAAGAGGTTCTAAACTTTTTTTAAAAAAAATTAATTTCAGGCATGGGCAAAACTGGACTTCACAAAATCTTATATCCTAAAAAAAGTCTGACAGACTTGAAGGCACCACAAGGTTTGTTTTTCAGCAACAGACTAACAAGGCTACCATGCATATAGATTACAATATAGAGCAACAACATTAATCCTCTACTTTGGGGAGACATATACAGGAAATGTTTGTTGCACCCTAGCATTTTGTATATTAGTAAATGTAAGTTTGCTGGAATATTATTTAGAGAATGAAATTATGTCACAATGCTACAAATTAATTACATTTAATTTAATTGGGCTGTATCAAAAACAAATCCCACAAAAAGATAATGAATAAATCAGAATACATAGCATAATAATCAAATCTATAACTTTTTAAAAACTGTTTTGATTGCAGAAGGCATTTTCTTTTGTCATACACATTTCTCATTCTATAGCAAAGTTTTGCTATAAATGCATTATAAGGCATAGATATATCTACTGATCTATTTTATACTACAGTATATATTTAATGATTATGCTTTTTTGCATCTTGTAAAGTGGCTTTCAATATTATTCTCTTTGTTCCAACACCTTTCTCCAACAAATACTACTATATGTTTAAATATGTTTAAATATTTTAATATCTCTTGAAATTTTGCTACTTAGAGGAATGTAAAACTTCCTGAAATATTTTTGAGTCTTAGCAAACACTGTTAACTTCCTAAAACATTGTCACAGGTATTTATTTTGTTTGTACAGGACCCTGTAAATTCTTCTTTGAATCAGTCAAAATTAAATAACAATTTTAGCCAAAATAAACTGTTGTTCGTAGTTTTTGCCTTTTAATATTCTGAACTCTTACCAGAGAGAAGCCTTGTTACCCTGCAGGAGTTACTTTCAAGAATGCCTGAGTAGGGTTACAGAGTTAAATCCATCTGCATCAAATTATTAAATATAATTTCCTTCTAAGAAGAAAGAAGCCTCAGCATTTTGTCCCAAATTTCATGAAATTGTTGGCACGTAGCCAAGAAGTATCTTTTTCAGACACTACCTGGTATCTACCAATGAAAATATCAGCTGACTTCAAACTTCTTGCAACTGTGTTGAAAAATATGTTCCTAAATTCTCTGGACATTTTGTCTAAAATATTCTAGTATTATAATAGAAGATAACATTTGAAAAATACATATGCACATTTTTTCAATATGGTGCACATATTTTCTGTAAACACCTCTCACAAAAATATAATGGTATGTGTACTGTAAGGCACACCAAAACTAAAGCAGACTGTAAGCATTCAAAGATGGAATGGGATAAGAGTACTAGTCACAGACCATATGTGGGTGTGTGCAGGAGAGCTACTTTCAAATGTATGTGGGAGGAAAAAATATACATGTGCTCAAACTGATCCCTGACCAGTAGAGAAAGGGGATATTGTTTGGTTTGGTCTTGCCACAGTATGGGCAAGACTCCTACCCTTCTTCTGCAGGCAGTTGAAGAATAAGCTTGGCGTGCATTGCGTGCAGGCTCCTCGACTGGAGAATTGCAGGGGGGAGGGCAACCTGGCTGGAATCCAGACAGGCTGGAGTAAAGCTCTCTGTTGATCATTATGTCTGGCCTTCAGGTGTCTTAGCTCACAGTGGGCGGTGGTTGGGGGAGGTGTAGATAACAGTACGGCAGACAAAGAAGGGGGGGAAGTGTGGCTTTAAAAAAACCTATGAGATAATGTGATGCTGAACCTTTCTTTTTTATGTATTTCTTGGGTTCAGTGTTCTGAAATCCGTAGCAAGCAAAAGCTCTTCCCACAAAGACTTTATTTCAAGCTGTAATTAGGAACGTCTGGAGTCTGCCTCTTACATACAAACCCCGATTTGTTGTTATTGATATTTTAAGGGGAGTGGTTGGATTTTGTTTAAGGAAAACCAAATAGCAGTTCTGCATTTGTTCTTGCTGTTTTTCCCTTAACTTGCACGTTCATGGAGATGCTGCTTGCTTGGACTGAATATGAATCCAATTTCTATTGTCCTTGCCCTCCCGCCTCTCCCCCCATCCCAAACCACTCCCCTGTGAAGCTAGTTTCAGAATGCAACTTTCCCATAATAGATTGCTTTTTTAAAAAAAAAATACTTTTTACTGCTTGATGTGAATTACTTTTAAAATATGAAAACATAATCAAAGTGTATTATTCTACTCCAAGATTCTGGAATTTCATTTCATTTCTAAAATAGAGAAGGTGCAGAAAGAGGAAAACACCCTGTGCTTTGTCTGTTGCTTCTGCTTGAGAACTCATAAATCTCCTGTTCATGTATGTGAAAGCATCAGGACTGATCCATATGAATGTCTTATTCTCTCTCCTCCCTCCATACTTCGAATCTTTTACAAGGAAGAGTTTTACACCTCTTCCTTGAAAACAATTAGAAATTTAACCAAATTCTAAATTAAAGTCAGCATTCCAACATTAAAAAAAGATACGTCAGTCTCTACTCAGCTTGAATTTATCCATACTCAAAAACATTATTTATTCAGTCAAGTTGGGGGAGAGGATTTAAGAAAGGAATTTTTATACATCACATTCTGTTTTTACACAAGGGTACTCAAGAGAAAAAAAAAAGGAACTTTTTGGTGAATGTTTTTTAGGATCTATGAGCAATTTGTCCAAAAGTGTGTATGTTAGCTATCACCCCACCATCACCACCACATGCCTCACAGCTAATTAGAATAACTGTCAAATGTCGGTTAAGTGTGGCACGCCTTTGCCAGCTGACTTGGCAAACTTTCCCTTTATTCTTCACACTCCTCCTTATAGCTATGCATTTACCATTATTGAGGCAATAAATAAATATTTTTTTCCGCATTCTTCGAGGCAAGGAGGGAACAACCCCTCCCGTTTTCTTTCCTCCACTTCTCCCCTCTCCTTCTTTTTAATCAAACAAAGCGGAAACCTGTCTTAGGAAAGAAACAGCTTTCGCTCTGTCGCACCGTCCAGAGGAGAAAACTCTCCACACTTTTTTTTTTTAAAGAAAAAAAGTGGGCATGTCATTGAAACCGCCGGGGAAAATACTCGGGCAAGACCTGGGTGATAATAAGCTTCCTTTGAAAGAATGTCCACAACCTTCACGACTCCTGGAGGGGAGGGGAGGGAAAGGACCTGCCAACGGGAGAGAAAGGCTGGCTTTTGACACATGCTCGAGACCCCAAAACGGGAAAAGAAAAACTAAAAGTCCGGGGGACTCACCGTTCCCCAACTGCGGCGGAGCAAAGTCACCTCGGGCGTCGGGAATTGAAGGTGGCGGTGTGAGAAGAATACCAAAGATGCAGAATCCCACTTTGCTGATGAGGTCCCGGGAAGAAGGCCCGGCGGGGAGGCAGGAAGGCGGGCGGACGCGCGTCGCAAGGGAAGAAACGGGGGGGGGGGGGAGGAGAGGTAGGGAAAAAAAAAAGTCTGGGTCAAGTCGGCGGGCACCTTCGCCTGTCCCACGGCCACGGCTCACTCCGGCTTGTTCGAATCGGGGAACTAAATATACTTGCCGGTATGAAAAAGAAGACCGGTGGTAGTGAAGGCGGGGGCGGTTGCACGATCACGTGAGGGGCGTCGAGCCCCCCCACTACCACCACCACCTCCTTCCCTCCCCTTCCATGGACCGTGGAAACCCAACTTGGGCTTCCTCGCCTTCTTCATCCGGAAAACGAGTTTAAACAAAAAAAAAAAAAAAACGAGCCAGCGTTGGAGAGCCGAGGCCCGCCGTCTTCCCCTCGCGTGGAGAGACGGACGGTTAAGCTCCTACCGTGTATTAGCGGAGCGAGAGGCAGCGAGCGTGAAGTCATTCCCGGACGGAGAGAAGTGGGTGGGGATTGAAAGCCGAGCCGCCGCCCTCCGACTCTGCCTCCCCCCCCCCTCCCCGCACAGACACACATACATACATATACACTCCCCGCCCGGCCGCCCGTTGCGGGCGCTCCCGCCCCAACGATATAGGCGCGCTCTTGCGCGCGCACCCACATTATTGTGTGGGAACGGCAAGACACAATCTGTCTGAAGACGCCAACGTCCCTGTCACGTGCCCGCCAGTCCCCACTCCTTGTCCCCCCCCCCCCCCCCGCCCTGCTTCGCGTTCTGGAGGAATGTTTCCAATCTTTGCTAAAAGAGGAGCGGGTCGGCTTCTGTTCAGGGTTCAATGGAGGGGAGTGTCTGCATGTCTGTGTCTTGGTGTGTTTTTCTTTTTCTCGGCGGCGTGCCTCGAGAAGCGCCCTATACTGTCGAAGGGAGATCTGGGCGTTCCGTGTAGGAATTCTCAAGGAAAATCTGATCTCCGTTCGTCGTCTGTGAAACAAAAGGAATTTTTCAGCCTCGTTCCCTTCTGCCTTTTTCTCCGTAGCGCGTTTTCAGTACGTACCCGGAGGTCAACGCGAGATTGATCTACCTCAGTTATTTTTCCGAATAAATGGCAAGCGCGTTTACCTTTTGGAGTCTTTTACGAACATTAATAAAAGCCTTCCGTTTCTTCACAGAGGTCTCTTTTCCCCTTTTCATATATAATTTCCTTCAAGATTAATGCCATATCTGATAACCCAGGGCCAAATAAATGAATGAATAAACAAAGAAAAGCCCTGAATGGTTTTAATTGTACTATGTTCTTTCATCAACGCAGTTTGCTTATAAAAGTCTGGCCACCACTAGCAAATCTACCTGATCCTGAATGTAACACTCCATTGGTTAGCAACAAATATGAATAGTCTTAGCTAGTACACAGTAATATTTTTATTTTTTAAAATATTTATGCATACATACATGGATACTGTTTTACTGACATTTCAAATTTCTATTTATTATGTAATGGTTCTGTAATTATTCTGTACTGTATATATAAGTTTCTTTCACGTTGATACAGGATGCTCTATTCTGTCTCAAAGTTCCAATTTTTAACAAGTTCATAAAATATAAGAGAAAATACATTAATGTGTCATCCAAGTCATATGAGAGACAAATGAGCGAAACTGCCACCATGTGTAAAATGGTACTCAGTTCAAAACTGCTATCACTGTATATATCATAAAAGTCTGTGGTAAAACAATCTCGAACCACAAGGAATTCTTTTGTCAATATTGTTATTCCTGGAAAACAAACTTTTTGCAAACATAATGGCAGTAATGAAGCATGTTTAAGATGCTTCTAAATGAAGGCAAGAAGTAATACCAGTTCTAGTTCAAAAGGTTCCTGCCTCCCATTCTTTGTGTTATTAATGTCCTATGTAGGGCTGTGGGTGACCATAAAAAGTGAACTGTAGATATGAAGACTAATGAGACATTTGACCTGTGTAATTCTTGGCAATAAAGAGAAATTGAAAAAGAACAAATATAGCACAGATGCCATCTTATTAAGTTTTCAGAGAAATATTATATAATTAAAATTATTGTAGAAAAACAGAAAGATAAATGTTCAGAATTTAAAGCAGACAAGGAAGGAGATCTATTGAGTGAAAGCCAAGAATAGGAAAGCTCTTGATCCAGCGGTGTGTTTCAAAACTGTCCACTACCGGTTCGGTGAGCGTGGATTGGTGGGCGCGCTTTGCATGCGTACACACACTTTGCGTGCGTGTGCACGCCAAACACGCACAGACGCAAAGTCTTCCAACTCACCTGCAAGCCTGCACTCTCCTGGTCGCTTCAGCAGCTCCCGTGCAGCACTCAGCTGTGCCACGCAAAGCAGCTGCGCTTCAAAAGCAGAGGATAAAGGTGAGTATGGGAGCCCGGGCAGGCGGGTGGGTCCAACAGCAAAGCGGCGGAGAGAATTGGTTTGGTCTCCGCTGCTCATCGTCACTACTGGCTCAGCAGAACCGGGCTGAACCGGTAGAATACCACCACTGCCTTGATCCAAATCCCATTCCACAACTTAATTCAATGGCCTCGAGATTACCTACTTTTTTTTAGACTCAACTCATATACAGTATCTGCAACATAATTCTGACCCACTTCAAAAGGGGACTAGATATCCTGTCATAATTAAGTATTGAAGCAATTAAAACATACTAAAATACCTTTGCACTTTCATTTAAAAATAACATCACAATAGAATTATTTTGTAAGCCTCCTCTTGAATTCACTGTACTGTGCATTTATCCATGAGATGAGTGGCAGAAACCTTTGGCAGTGTAGGTTGTGTGCCACCCAGAATTATTGACTGTGATGAGCAGCCATAGAAATGTAATGAATGAATAAATAAATAAATATTAATAGAGATTATTTGGCTCTGCATCTAGGGACCACATAATTATGACAAGAGTAGATTAAGCAAATCCATTTTTACTGACAGAGCAGTATTGATCTAGTGTAAAAATCAAAAACAACATTAACTATCCAGCTTCCTTTGTAGACTAGTTACGTTGATTTGATATTATATAGAAGCTTCAAATTACATGAATGATCACAATTGTTCCTCACTTTTTATCTCCAGTGGCTCAAGCAGTGACATGAAATAAAAATGATAGAGGGAAATGTGTGGTGCTGTATGGATGGAATGGAAACAAGCTTTTTTCTTTTAAAAAAATGTTTTTGCTTACTATTTACTATTCCTTTTCTGTGTTTGTGTAGCGTTGCCTTACAGATGTAAAGAATTGCTATACAAAGTACATATGCTTGTAAACAATGAGCCACTAGGATACAGTTCTTTACCACATTTTCAGTGCTTCATAAACATGTGAAGTAGGCTTTTGATTTGCATTGGTATTCTTTTAAATATATCTTTTTATTTCTTACTTCAAACTGCTGTCTAAGACTGGCTGTACTGGTTTGTGCAATCTCTTTCACTCCTTGATGTTTACCTCTTGAACTATTTGTAGACTTTGTCATCTATGTTCATATCATTGCTTTAGCTGAACGTAGTTTTCCAGGTACAATTGTGCAACAACTATATTGGAGGATTTTTATGACCCTAGCCTGTGATCTGATGCGTATAGAGTTAATTGTTTAGTCCTTTTTTAAAAAAGAAAAAGAAAAAAGCTGTCTCCTATTGCACTTGACATGCTTCTTCATGAAAATGTGGTACAGAAAATGTGTATATTTTATTTAAAGGTAGCAACCATCAGATTCAATCTGTTTCAAGCCCTTTTCCATGGACCACAATCATTCTTGAAGGGTTTGGAGCAATAAAAAAGTTACATTAAGAAGTATTACAGTGCCTGTACAACCTTGTAACTGTTTACTTTCTTAGAAGAAATTGTACATATTGATTCATTTGTTAGATCTTAATCTTTCACACAGGAGCTGAAGGCAGTATGCTTAGTGCTCCTTTCTCCTATTTTTCTTACAGAAATAGCTCTGTGAGGTAGGATGGGCTAAGAAAACATTAGTAGAAAGCAAAGTTAGCCAGAAAGCTTCAATTTTCTATGGGTGGATAAGAAGGTTGGCATGTCCAGTGCCAGCACCTAAACCATTATACCACATTGGATCCATCTATCCGTATGCCTTTGTTTTTTTTTTGAAACAAATTTTATTAATTTTAAAGATAAAACAACACATCATTAACCATTAAATACATAAACACATAAAACCTCTTAATATTGTAAATCCTTACAAGTCAAACAAAACAATATTTTTATACAACATAATTCCAATTTATCCCATCCCCATATGGACACGCAAATATCTTTCATCAAGTTTCTCATTATTTCTCTTTACTCCAATTCAATTTCATTTCTCTTCCATATTTATCCATTTTATAATCATCATATTCTTTTCTTTCTGACTTGTTTAAATTATTCTCATCTAACATTCCTCCAAGGTTTTATTGATTCTTTTTTCCTTTTTTTTAATAAAAAACAAATTTTGTTAGTTTTATCAAAAGCATAATACACAAACATACAAACACAAAACATAGACAAAACTACAAGATCTTTTCTGAAGGTTGTCTGTTCCCGGGTTAAAAACTCTTTACACAGACACAAATTCAAACATCATATTCAACCTAAGTCTCCTTCTATATCTTATTATCATTTTCTTTTTTATATATGTATATAAAAACCATTTTTATCAGTTTTCTAAAATCAATACACACAAAATCAAGGCATAACAGCTTATAAATTCTTTTCTAAAAAAATAATAATAATGATAGACCAATAAAACATAACATTTCCAGATTATAATATCAATATTTCATATAATATTAACTTCATATCTTATCCCTACTTCTCTTTTCCATCCAAATTATTTATCAATTAAAATTTTATTGCCTTTTATCAATATACAAAATCAAAATAAAAGCATATATATCCTTCCATTATTACCATTTTCAACAACATTCTTTGTCTGTTCTATTTCCAAACATCCATTCATCTTTTTTCTTTTACTATACTTCTCCTGTAAACCAATTGGAGTTGCATCTATAACACATTACCTAACTTAAAAATACTACATATAAATCTTTCTTGGGATTCTGTTTAAAAAATTCTTAAAATTACATAATAAATTTTTTATTCTAAATATACATACATATAAAAACACACTCTTAAATACCCTCCAGAATCCCTCTTTTAATCTAAATTAAATTCACCCATTGTCTCTAAATAAACTTTTTTTCTTTAAATCTTGCTTCCCCCCATTAAGGCTTCTCCTCCCCCCTTTTCTCTCTTGCTTATTCTTCTCCTTGCCCTTTCTACCCCTTTGCTTTTTCCCTTCGCTTTTCTTGCTCCTTTTCTTTTGTTTTCTAACCTTGCCTCCATCTCTTCGCTCATTTTTCTCTCTTTTGGTTGTTTTTATAATTCTTAAAAAACCCTTTTTCTTATCCTTTTTCTCCTCCTCTCCGGAAGGAACCCATTGTTCATCAAAGATGGCTTCTTCTTCTTCTTCCTTGTCCCAGTCCTTCTGCTGCGTCAACTTTTCTAAGGAACATAACGCCATTTCTAAGAATTGGAACAAAGCGCCCAAAGTATCTTCTTTTTTATATTTTTGATATTCAATCTCTAGTTCATCCACAGAGAATGCCATTATGAAAAGGGAAACTTTTTCCAAAACAACCACAAGTATTTTTAATCCAAGACAATCAAAAGCAATTAAAAAAAGGAAAAAAAGAAAAAAGTTCCAAAAGTTAATACTTTTCTTCCTTCTTCTCTTTCTCTTTCCAAATTAATTTTTGATCAAAGAGGTCCAATTACCATATATCTTCTTTTGGGATCCACCAAGACGTTCTAGACAGTCTCCTCCTTTTTCAGTTTCTGCTCCAATTTTTCTTTCTCCCTTCCCACTTGCAATAACAATTTTAAATAATCAAAAATCCATACCTCCAGCAGAGATTTTCCAATTTCTTAAATTTTTCAATGTCCAAAAATCCCTTTGTCTCTTAGCTTAACTTTCAAAGCAATCCACTTTCAGTGTCTAATACATCCAAATATTTCTGCTTTTTCCGTGGGATGAGAGAGTAAAAAAAAAAATAAAAAAAAAAGTTCCCTTTAACAGCTTCTCCGCCGCTTTCGATCTTCTTAGGGATACAATGTATCCTCCAGCAACAAGCAGCTCAATTCCAGGAGATTTAAAAGTTGTTACTTGACCCGGCTCAGACAGAACTTTCACTTTTCACACTTCCTCCAGCACAGTTCTTACCCGGTTGCTGGTTTCTTCGTGGCGGCCATTGCTGACCGCCGCTCCACCGCCTTGGGAAAAAGGGGTTTTCCCGGAGAAGGGGGGGGTCTGCGATGCCCCCACCTCCCTAACCGGCTCCCCTCTATCTTCAGCTGTCCCTACAGGGCAGCCATAACCCCCTGACCCATCTGGATCGGGGGTACCTCGGCAGCTAGCCAGCAGGAATCGCGAGCTGTCGCGAATTCCTGCTGCTCCGAAGCCACGCAAACCGGAAGTTCTCCTTTGTTAACTGAGGTTTTATAGTATACTCTGCTTTGGACTTAATAATACCAATATTGTTAGAATGTATTTCACATTAAAGTAAACATTTTAATCTAAAACACTCTTGTTTGTTGATTTGTAACTTCCAATTGAGTAAAATGGTGCATCATAGGACACAATGTTTGAAACCATGTACCTCAAATTGGCTAGCATAAAGAATATATCCAGAATCCAGGACCCAGGACTCCTATCGGATTGGAATTTGACAAAGTTGTGGCTGCTTTAGTGTTGCTGCAACACCATGCTGCCATGGTTAGACGCACACAGTCCCATGATTATAATTTCCGATGCTCCTGCTAACTTGCTATCAGAAAAGCCAATAGGCAAGCTAATAGGAAGTCAGAAGTACTAGTCCCACTGTCTTTTTGTCCACTTGTGTTTTAGTAGAGAAATACCACGAAAAGATGACTCAATGGGTCATGAGTGGTCTAGTTTTGAATAAACTATACTGGAAAGGTAAAACAGACATGGACACAGCTTAACAAAGAGACAGTTTAGGGATGAAATGACAGTTGTCTTTCAATACTTGAAGGGCTGTCACAGTGAAGAGGGGGTCAATTTATTCTGCATCATACCTGAAGGCAGGAAAAGAAGCAATAGATAGAAGCTCATCAGAGGGAGGACTTTCCTGACAGAACAATTAATTAATGGAACAGGTTGAAGTTGTGGGTGCTGGAAGTTTTCAAGAAAAGATTGGACAACCATTTGTCCACAATGGTATAGGACTCCTGCCTTGGGCAGAGGAGTCCCCAACAGAGGTGGTATTCAGCAGGTTCTGGAGAGCTAGTAGTGGAAATTTTGAGTAATTCGGAGAACCGGTAGCAGAAATCTTGAGTAGTTTAGAGAACCGACAAATACCTCTGACTGGCCCCGCCCCCATCTATTCTCTGCCTCCTATTGTTGCCCTGCACAGGAGAATGGAGTTGGAAAGCAAGTTAGTGGGATGGGGAGGGAATGGGATTTTGCAATAACCTTCCCCCAAGAATGGGGAGGGAATGGAGATTTTACAGTATCCTTCCCCTGCCATGCCCACAAAGCCACGCCCACAAAACTGGTATTAAAAACTTTTGAATTCCACCACTGGTCCCCAACCTTTCCAACTTTGCAGACCAGTGAAGGTGGTGGGGGAGGGAGAAGGGATAGAGCTTCATACTTGCACACACTCACCTGTTGCTCACACAAATGGAGTTGCGCATATGTACACCTGCCACTTGTGCAGCCCGGGGTTGGGACTCCTGGATTAGAAGACCTCCAAGATCTCTTCCAGTTCCATGAATCTATGATTCTACACTCACAGCATCATTACCAGTCTTAATTCCTTTGTTTCTTTAAAGATCCTCAGCTGTTAATCTTTAATTACTAAATGAATTATTTTTAGAAACTATCAAATTAAAGGGATCCAGAAAGGGCTCTCAATTGCATAGCCTTTAAGTTGTCACAAACCACAGGGGAGGCATCAGATGATCACTAGCAGATCAACTGAGAACTACAGTTTCTATTGCTTTCTTCTCCATTCCAACATTTTCCATTAGTTATATACAGGACATCTATGAGAGGAAGGGGTGTTTAAAAAGGGAAAATTAAGATTATAGCATCGAGAACAAAATCAACCCTTTTGAGTATCATTGACACTTGGACAAAATTGCAGGACTTGGATTGTGATGCTGTGACCACTATCTGACTTGTTTTGAATATCACTGTGGATGTCAATTATTTTTTATCAGAAGTTATTTTTAAGTTTAAACATCTACAGTCTCAAGTTCTTCCCAACCTATTAATAAATGAATTTTAATAAGTTCAACACTTATCCTATTATTTTGGGGGGTTTTTTCAGCATGGAAATTTTGAAATTGCAGATATGTGGAAAAATTAGGTCTATGGTATAATTTTTAAAAAACCCACTTCAAATCTTTCTCTTGACCTGTGAAGGACCATTATCAAACATTTTTGGGGAAAATTGTTTGAGAACATCTGGATGAGGTAAACATGTTTTAGTTGGACTTTTGATCAGGATTTTGGACTGAGACTATTTTGGTCAATTTACAGGTTGAGTGGTGCCAGCAGCTGGAAAGCATGAACACAGTTTATCTTGGGACATTCAATACCATTAACTATATCATCCCTCTGGACATAGAATGGAATTAGATCTAGTGGACACTGGTTTTCAATGGCTCTCATCATTGTTATCCAGCAGTACCTAGGAACTGTTACTAAGGATTAGTCAGCAATGGACCATCACAGAAATCAATTTTATTCTGTGTATAATTCAATGCAGTGGTCCCCAATCTTTCTGGCTCCACGGTACAGCAGCAGTGGCAGCAGCAATGGGAGAGGGAGGGCATGGTTTTACACATGCAACCTAATCCTGCACATGCGCAAATGAAGTTTCACATGCTCGCCCACTGCTTGCACAGCCTGATTCCCAACAGATCACAAACCTGTACCAGTCTGCAGCCTGAAGATTGGAGACTCCTGATTCAATATATGCATGAAAGTGCTAGGAGGACATACAAATATTTGGAATGAATCACCATCAATAACGAAACCCAGTTCTAATGTGCTCTACCATTTAACATTAAGGAACTCATTAGTGCCCCTTGAAGTTGATTGCATGAGCAAACATGCTGGAATTAAATGGAGACACTGTTGAATAGCAAAACAAAAACAAAACAGAAATGGAGTTTGGAATTTAGCCAATGCTGAATGGGGTTGCACTTTCCCAATAGTTTAGTTTACTTTATTGTCATTGCACCTCGTACAATGAAATCAAACACCATCTTCAATGCATATCATGACCATGACCATGAAAATAAACACAAACACACATCCTTCATCCTTTACACATTGAACCGGAAACCCCCGACACCACACCAACACTGCACTATACAGCAGAATTCAAAAGAGCTACTGCCCTGGGATAGAAGCTGTTTTTCAGCCTATTTGTCCTTGTTTTTATTATTCTGTACCATCTGCCAGATGGTAATAGTTCAAAAAAAGGGTGCCCAGGATGAGATGGATCTTTGAGAATGTTTTGAATTTTCTTAAGGCAGCGGGAGCTGTAAAGCTCTTCCAAAGAGGGGAGAGGGCAACCAATGATCTTCTGGGCAATGACGTTACTCCTCTGGAGTGCTTTCCTATCTACCACTGCGCAATTGGCAAACCATACAGAGGTGCAGTATGTTAAAATGCTCTCTATGGTGCAGTGGTAGAAGGTCACCAGCAGTTTCTCATTCAGTTGTTGTTTTCTGAGAAGCCTCAAGTGGTATAATCTCTGCTGGGCCCTTTTGACGAGGGCTGCAATGTGGGCACCCCAGGTCAGGTCCTCTTTTAGGGTAACACCCAGAAACTTAAAACTGGCCACTTGCTCTACTCGGTTTCCATTGATAAGCAAGGGCTGGATATCTGATCTGTTCCTTCTATAATCCACTATAAGCTCCTTGGTCGTATTGGTGTTGAGGACCAAGTTGTTGTCTCCACACCACGAAAGCAACCGGTCCACTTCATCTTGGTAGGCAGACTCCAAGATAAGTCCCACCACTGTTTTATCATCTGC
This sequence comes from Hydrophis major, assembly GCA_033807585.1. NCBI lineage: Eukaryota > Metazoa > Chordata > Lepidosauria > Squamata > Elapidae > Hydrophis > Hydrophis major. The sequence goes on from CM066330.1 coordinate 147,318,275, forward strand.
AAATTTAGCAATAGTATTGAGTGGGAATGCAGTCACGCACATAAAGGGTATAGAGTAAGGGACTCAACACACAATAGAATAGAGAATGGAAATGGCACTGGATTCTCAAATGCCATTTGTATTAAGGACCGCAGTTCTGCAATTATGACTTAAATGGCAATCATATCTGCCCTAACACAGTTATCTGTACCTTTTTTCAATCTGATTTAACACCGGCAATACATTCTTCCTGAACCTACCTTTGAAAGCTGTCATGAAGTACCCCTGAGAAAAGGAAGGTGTTCAGACTTAGAACACAACCTGAGATTTGGATGGCATGGATATTTATGTGGATTTTAAAAATCATTATGTTACATTTACTATTTTTTTCCTTTTTTTCTAGATGGTGGGGAATGAAAGAATTTATATTCCTTGAAGAACAGCTGGTGATTTGCATTGTTTTAGAGAGTTGTTGTGGCCAGCTGGAGATTTATCTGTGCCATCAGGGTTACATAAGTAGTGCACGTGTGTATGGGAACTTCTTGGCTGCAGGATGTTTTCTGCCCTGTGTCCGTCCCTTCACTGCTGAAGACAGGTGCAGGCTGTTGGGGATAAGTCTGTGTTGTCTGCATTTTAAACTGAAGCGCAAATGGTTCCTGTAGTCTGCAAAAAAATTTCTGGAAATCCATTCACACTCCCGCACCATTCGAAGGGTGTTCATCCCAAAGTGCCTAGGTAAATGTCTATGGAGATTCTCAGTCATCCAGGTCAGGACTGTCCCAAAAGTGCTTTTTCAGGAGGCAACTGGACTGTTGCCTTCTAAAAAAGCACCTTTGGGACAACTATGATCTGGATGACTGAGAATCTCCATAGACAGTTACATCTACTATTTTGAGAACATGGGATAGATACAAATCCAGATTGTGCCAGGAAACACCTTTGTGACTTTCAGCATAAGAAGTATATTATAAATGAAAAATTACAGGAAAACACAAATGGCTAACTTATTGTGAGGTACTAGAATTTTGTCAAGGAGAATATAAAATGAACCCAAAAGAATAACTGATGGCAGAGGGATATAACTGTCAATGCTTTTCATATTTAAAGTATTAAAATATTCAAAGTAGATAAAATAATTTATGGTTTTGAACATTGTATGATTGAGTTTGAAATGGAATTATGTGCAAATCATGACAATGTAATTGCTAAAATGTATAAACTTTTTTTTTTAATTTGAAAAAGAAGAACAAATGAAAGAATATATTACAAAGTGGATTTGACAAAATGAAGTATCATTGGCATATGTCACCAAAGAAATTGTCTAGAATATATAAAGGGAATGTTATTTATATTAGAAAAATTAACAGCCAGAGACTTTTCAGCATGTTTGGTATATAAGTAAAAAAGCTTTTAAAAAACTGAATTCAAATACAGACACTGACATACACTGATTCATAGGATTTTAAAGATTAATATACAATTGAGACCAGAGGTTTCTATTTTGGGATTAATGGACAAATATTTGTAAAAAAAGAAAAGACAAGACATAGAACTTCGTTTTTGCATATGGTAACAGCAGTGAAATGTTTGTATGCCCAAAGTTGGAAAGATTTCATACTATCCACAATGGAGTAATGATTGGTGAAGATGATGGAACTTGCTGAGATGCTAAATTGACTTCTTTTATCAGAGAAAAGACAATGTCTGGGTTTATTGCTGACTGGAAACCTCTTATGGATTTTTTGTGAAATAAATGAACTCATGTTTTATGATTTTGATGATTAGATAGGAGAGATAGTAGAAAGAAGAAAGTAATGATGTAACTTTGGAGTAAGAAATTAATAACTGCTGTAAAGGAGTCTGAAAGTGTCTTCTTTGTATATTTTTTCTTTCTTTTATACTTTTACTTTTTTTACTTTCTTGCACTTTTATTTATATTTTCTTTTTGGTTTCTTTCTTTGCTTACTATATATTATTTTGTATTCATTTTTATTTTCTTTTTAAAAAATATTTAATAAAATTATATATATCAAAAAACAAAGTTGCCTGAAGCACTAATTGAGAGTGCTTTGACTGCCACTTGGCAGCTCTAAGCAATAAAGTACTTCACAATGTGAATAACTACCTCTTATTAAGAAAACATTTCAATATGGGTTTCCGGTTTCGCGTGGCTTCAGGGCAGCAGGAATTCGCGACAGCTTGCGATTCCTGCTGTGCTAGCTGTCGAGGTACCCCCGATCCAGATGGGTCAGGGGGATATGGCTGCCCTGTAGGGACAGCTGAAGAGAGAGGGGAGTCGGATAGGGGGGTGGGGGTGTCGCAGACCCCCCCCCTTCTCCGGGAAAACCCCTTTTTCCCAAGGCGGTGGAGCGGCGGTCAACAATGGCCGCCACGAAGAAGCCAGCAACCGGGTAAGATTGCGCTGGAGGAAATGAGAAGAGTGAAAGTGTTGTCTGAGCCGGGTCAAGTAACATCTTTTAAATTGCTTGGAACTAAGCTGTTTGAATTGCTGGAGGATACATTGTATCCCTAAGAAGAGCGAAAGTGGTGGAGAAGCTGTTAAAGGGAACTTTTTTTTTTCTTCACTCTCCCACCCCATGGAAACAGCAGAAATGTTTGGATATATTGGACATTGAAAGTGAATTGTTTTGAGAGTTGAAGCTAAGGGACAAAAGGATTCTTGGACATTGAAAAATTTAAGAAATTGGAAAACCCTTGTTGGAGGTATGGATTTCTGATTATTTAAAATTGATATTGCAAGTGGGAAGGGAGAGGAAAAAAAATTGGAGCAGAAGCTGAAAAAGGAGGAGATTGCCTAGAATCCCAAAGAAAGATATATGGTAATTGGACCTCTTTGATTAAACATTAACCCCAGAAAGAGAAAGAGAAGAAGGAAGAAAAGTATTAACTTTTGGAACTTTTTTTGAATTGTTTTTGATTAAAAATACTTGTGGTTGTTTTGGGAAAAGTTTCTCTTTTCATAATGGCATCGCTTGTGGATGAACTAAAGACTGAATATCAAAAATATAAAAAGGAAGATACTTTGGGCGCTTTGTTTCAATTCTTAGAAATGGCGTTATGTACTTATGAAAAGTTGATTACGCAACAGAAGGACTGGGACAAGGAAGAAGAGGAAGAAGAAGCCATCTTTGATGAACAATGGGTCCTTTCCGGAGAGGAGGAGAAAAAGGATAAGAAAAAGGGGATTTTAAGAATTATAAAAACAACCAAAGAAGAGAAAAATGAGCGAAAAGGTGGAGGCAAGGTTAGAAAGCAAAGGAAAAGGAGTAAGAAAAGGGAGGAGGAAAAACAAAGGGGTAAAAAGGGCAAGGAGAAGAATAAGCAAGAGAGAAAGGGGGGGAGGAGAAGCCTCAATGGGGGGAAGCAAGATCTAAAGAAAAAAAGTTTATTTAGAGACAATGGGTGAATTTAATTTAGGATAAAAGAGGGATTCTGGAGGGTATATAAGATTGTGTTAATTCATTATGTAATTTTAGAATCTTTTAAACAGAATCCCAAGAAAAATTGTTATACGAAGTACTTTTAAGTTAGGGTAATGAGTTATAAACGTTACTCCAATTGGTGTATAGGAGAAGTATAGTAAAAGAAAAAAGATGAATGGATAGTTGGAAATAGAACAGACAAAGAATGTTATTGAAAATGGTAATAAGATATGAAAGGATATATAAAGGTTTTGTTATGGTTTTTTTTTTTTGGATTTTGTATATTGATAAAAGGCAATAAAATTTTAATTAACAAGAAATAATTTGGATGAAAAGGAGAAGTAGGGATAAGATATGAAGTTAAATAGATAAAGTATTGATACTATAATTTGGAATTGTTATGTTCTATTGGTTTTTTATTATTATTTTTTCCTAGAAAAGAATTTATAAGCTGTTATGCCTTGATTCTTTGTGCATTGTTTTTATAAAATTGATAAAAATGGTTTATATATATATATAAAAAAAGAAAATGATAATAAGATATGGAAGGATATATAAAGTGAATATGATGTTTGAATTTGTGTCTGTGTGAAGAGTTTTAACCCGGGATCAGACAACCTTCAGAAAAGATCTTTTAGTTTTGTTTATGTTTTGTGTTTTGTATGTTTGTGTATTGTGTTTTCTGTAAAATTAATAAAATTTGTTAAAAAAAAAAAAGAAAACATTCCAATATTAACTTATTTTAAGTGTATATCCTACATTTCCTTCAGAGACTTCCACAGGAGTCTCTCTTTCACTTTATCCACCCCAAAAATTGCAAATTTGGAAAGTCTGAGAGAATGATGGCTGAGGGTGAGTTTCTATTGTGAAGTAATGGATGGATGTAAACTTGGGTCTCCCTGAATCTAATACAATACCTTTACTGATACGCTGCACTGCTGCTCTCTCCTTCTCTCTCCTTTCATTTATTAAAATGAAATAAAGCTGGGTCAATAGCAAACTTTCTCTCCTCCCCCAGTTTTCCCCTATATCCTGGTCTAGTCAGCCTTTCACATCTGGGCTCCAGAACATCGAGGGGACTAAGTTACATATCTTAAGAGGCATTTTCTTTCTTTTTTAGTCACTGCTGGTGGCCTTCGTTTTTGTTTTTCTGTCTCCTTCTTCTCCCTCTCTTTGTATTTTAGTCTTACTGTAAATGTTTTATTATTATTATTATTTTGTATACTATGTTTTCAAGAATCACTGGATTAAGGCAAAAAAAGAAAAGAGAAAAGAAAAGAAAGAGGGAGAGGGAAAATATCACCACACGCAAGAATGAAAGGCTTAATACAGGTATATATTTACTTAGGTATTTATACATACATACGATTTTAGACCACCCAACCCCAACAACTCTGAGTGGCTTATGATACAAAGAAAGAAAGAAAGAAAGAAAGAAAGAAAGAAAGAAAGAAAGAAAGAAAGAAAGAAAGAAAGAAAGAAAGAAAGAAAGAAAGAAAGAAAGAAAGAAAGAAATAAATCATGGACATATATCAAAAAGTCTGTTTGGGAGGGAGTCAACCTTCACAGTGCCCTGGAGCCTGGGATAATAGCCTGATCTGTAATAGCTTCCTGAACTTTAACCATGTGGGGGAGCCATCCAGGTCTCTGGAGCATATTGTTCCAGGAGGCGGCCACTGCTGACTTCTGCATAACCGTTGTATACTGTATGCTTTTACTGTATCGCTGTTTCTCTTTCCTTCTCTCTGACAGGCACAGACACTGAAAAAAGTCAGGATTTTTCTTTGTGGCCAGTTAATGTGCTTTTCTCCCAAACTTGTATTATCTATTAGGTACAACCGGCACAATGTCTAGGGCCTATTAAACTTTGGGGCTTGCAAAAGGTGTTTTAAGTTAAAAAGAAAAAAGAGAATGAAATCTGAAAATGGAAATCAGTAAACTTTCAATCAGAATTTACAATTTAAAATAAATTCGTGTGGATACATGACTTGAAACCATTATGTTCTCTTGGGCAGAAGAAAATTCCCTGCAACTTACTAAAGAATTGCCTGAGAATATCTTTATAATCGTAAGCATCTGGATTATTACTGCAGTGACTATTGTCTCAGATAAATGCGTTCAGAGCCTATAAGATTCTTAGTTCAGCCCTGTTTCTTTTATCATTGAATCAGAAGTAAAGTATATGGGAATAAACTGTAATGACTTAACAGCCTATATTTATTGGAATTCAGAACAAATCTGGCCAAGTATGGCTTCCTTCATACAACTTAAATTCTAAGGCAATAAATTGATTCTCAGCTATCTTTTTACCCTCACTGGCTACTGAGTCCATTCCACCTTGCTGCTGGTTGGACTCTTCTTCTTTCCTTCCACCTTTCCCAGCACTAAACCCTTTCTAGAGAGCTGGGCCTTCACATTATGTGTCAGATAGGATAATTTGAACCTTGTCATTTTGGCCTCAAGTGAAAACTGGGTTGATTCATTTGATGAGCCATCCGTTTGTTTTCTTGGCTGTCCACATATTCCCAGGAGTCTTCTCCAACATCAAACTTCAAAGGGATCGACCCTCTTCCTATTCTGCTTTTTTTAAAGTCCAGCTTTTATTTCCATAGAGAGTCACAGGAAATATCATGGCCTGCACAATGCTGCTCCTTGTAGGGATAGATATTACAGCATTTGAATATGCTTTCTAAGGCTTTCATGGCTGCTCTACCAAATGCTAACATATTTCTTGACTGCTTATTTCCTTATTGTTGATAATTGATCCTAAAAGGCAGAAGCTATCCCCACTTTGATATCTTCATTGGCTGGTTTTTCTATCTGTTTTCATTAGTTTGGTCTCCTTCGTATTTATTTTTAGTCCCATTTTTTTCACTGTTTTCTTTGACTTTTACTACCAGGGCTTGCAGATCCTATGTATGTATTTTCATTTGTCAGTGTAGCCTCAACACCATAGCATAGGTTATTGATGTTTCTTCATCCAGTTTTAAAACTGTGCTCATCTTCTTTCAATTCAACTTCTTTTAATACATATTCAACATGTAGATTGAATAAATAAGAGTATGTAGCCTTGTCACACTCCTTTGCCAACCTGGAATCTGTCTCTTTTGCCACATTCTGTCCATACCATGGCTTCCTGACTTATGTATAAGTTTCTCATGAGGCCAATGATGGAGATGTGAAGGAGGATTAAAATTTAACTTTATTTCCTTTTTGCATGGAGTTGAGATGAATAATATGGGAATTATTTTTGTTTCACAATCTTCAGTAACTTGAGGATTATTTTATTGGCATATTAGTATTTTGTTCTGGTTCTATGTATTCTATGGTATGCAGGGATGAAAAAAAGTTAGGAAAGATGGTGGAGTGGAAAAGGGTTGTGTGGAAGTTCTTGGAATGAGTGATATTATTTCTTCAGGTACAATCAATTGTACACGACTGTTGACATAAAAGTCTGTGATACATTGGATACATTTGCTCAAAGTTTTAAGTTCTTTTATTATTTTTTTCAAAAAACAAATTAAACTGTTTATGTAAATAGTAGGTACTTGGTGGTGCCTGATTCAGAATATCAGAAGAAAAAAGATAGCGGCTCTCAGATAAATGTTTGAATATAATATTTTACTGCCAACTAAAAACCAGATACGTTTATAAAGAAGGATGGAAAAGTGCCTGATAGATTTAGGCAAAGTCTCCCCATGTAAAATATTAAAAGGGAAACCTTCCTGCTTACTCTTTTGAAAACCTGTTATTTGTTAAATATTTTACAATGCATGGTTTTGACACCATAATCTTCAGTGGATACACAAACTGTTTCTACATATTTAAACAAAGGTTTCATCATACTAATATTGGGATTTGATGGATCACTTGCATTAAAAAAGGAATGTTTTATATTATGCATAAGGAAACATTAATTGTTAATTTCACATTCTACTATGCATATTTTCTGAAGGCATATTTGCTTTTGCTACAATGGCCATCCATTTGGATTTCTTTTTGAATTGCTAATTCCTGCTATCAGAAACAGACAAATTTCAAATATGGATTTTGTTCCGGACTAGCAGGCTCATAAACCTGCAAACCTGATTGGTCCGCTAACAGTGGGTCGTGATTGGTCACTCCGGGCTAATCTGATTGGCTGGTTAACGGGCTGCCACGATTGGACAACCCAAGCGTGGTAAGCTTAAATCATTGTCATTGGACGTTTAGCCGCAGCCAACTCTATAAAAGGAGCTGCTGCGACCAGGCTTTTTCGCTCTGATCAGAAGTCACTAATAAAGAGTTGAAGTTACTATCCGAGGTCTCGTCTCCGTTATTGCGCCCATCCTTCCAGACACAACAGATTTGGCTAAATGAGATACATAAACAAATTTTCAGAAAAAAACCCAGTTAATTCCCCCCCTCAAAAAAATCCTACATTCACTTTTTTGCCCATACAATCCACACTCTACTTTTTCTCTTATAAGCACTTCTTAGATAATTTTTGATGCATAATTTCCAAACAGATTACTGATACTGATACTGAGTAGCTGCCATGACTACAGGAAATGCATCACTCCAGGAATCTGTCTTATGACATGAAGAAGAAAGCAAACTATAGGAGGAAGAGGAAATGGTTTTTCTGAATGTCTCCATTTTCCATCATATGAAGTTTCTTTTAATAGCAAACCTTTCTTTTATTGAGGAATTATGAAGCCTGGAACAGCCATTTTACAGTTCCTTTATTTCATCCTTACCATATATGCCCTCATTTTTTAAAGCTGGATTCAGAAGTATGGCAAAATTGCAAGGTGTTGCTGTTTGAATTTCTTTTAGTACTTCTGTGCAATTTGCTTAAATTTTGTTCTTGTCTGGTCTTTACCCATGTAACAATATATTCATAAACATATAATAAACATATAATTCCTTATTCCCAATACCTCTTAAGCTGCTTTTTCACCTGTGTTAAGTTCTGGGCATGGGCACAAGGAACGGAGACGAGACATCAAATGGTGACTTCAACTCTTTATTAACAAGAAAGAACAGAGCAAAATACTTGGGCAGCAGCAGCTCTTTTATAGAGCTGGCTGCTGTCAAAACAACCAATGAATTGAGTTTACCGCTTTCACAAGCATCCAATCAGGGGGCCCCATTAACAGCCAATCAGACTGGCCAAAAACGACCAATCACGACTCACTATCCACGGGCCAATGAGAAGTGCAGGATTACAAGCCTGCTGTAAAGTAAAGTTGTTGAGGGTTGTATCGCTGCGTTGGCTTAGTCCATAACAAATGTTTCTGAAGAAATCCTAAATTTTTAAATATTTAGCTGTCCAACATGCGTAAAATATATAAAGACTGAAATTAGGACTGATATCATAGTAGAAGTTCTGGAGAATTCAATTTTTATGTGCACTTTCAAAGTAAATGGATTGGTGGGTTTCTTTGGCCAAACAGGGCCCGGATGCAAGATTTCTGTAACAGCACCTCTAGAACTAAGTTCTCCTTGTGATCCAGATGATCCCAAATCTCTTGTTTAGAATAGGCATGAAGACTTGGCTCTTCACCCTGGCCTTTAACAAGAGACAATGAGACTCCTTGCTTATTTTATGTTTGCTATTTTTTATCTTCATCTTTTATTTTATTGTATTTTTTGTTTGAGCGTAGTGAGCCAGCCATTCAGAGTTGGGCAGCATACAGGTTTAATAAATAATTATTTCCCCCGTACTAAACAGGGAAACAGATTGCACATTGTTTAAATTTTGCAATATTACTCTGAGCTCATAAAATGCATATCAAAATATAAATTACAGAAGGAAATTCATGTAACTAAATGTATTTTAGAGGGAAAGACATATTAAAACATATATTTTAGGGAAAATGCAAAATTGAATTTCAAACCTTCAATCAGTTTTTTTTTTTTTAAATCACAAAAACACTCTTATTTTAAAAGTATTGTATAATTATAGGCAGAAATAGATCTCTCTATTCTGCAGCATAGGCAATCCATATTTCTATTAATGCTTAACTCACTTATTCTTTCGCAGCGATCACAGTCATACAGTGGCCCAGTGGATGTCATTTCACCAGAACTGACTACTAGTAAGTCATACAGTAGTACAGTAGAGCTTTTCCAAGCTCAAAATACCTCACAGTATCTAACCACTGTGTCTTCTGTTGGCCTCCTTTTCAATTGCCTTCCATTTTTTCAAGTATTAAAACGTTTTCCACCGATTCTTGGCTTCACATTATATGTCCAAAATTAAGCTTTGCTTTCATTATCTGGTTTTACTTCATCTACTCGTACTGAAATATTTTGTTCTTCATACAATCCAAAGTATTCCTAACCATTCCACTCCCCCAGCACCTCAGTTCAAAGGCATAATTTTCTCTTTGTTCAGGCTTTCTGATGGTCCAGCTTATACAACCATATGTTAGAACTGCACAGTTCATAGCTTTAGAAATGTATATCTTTGATATCAATGTGATGTCACTGCATTTTAATTATTTTGTTAGTCTGTCATATAGTGCCAAGTAATAGATGTCTCTATTTCATGGCTATAGTCATTATTCCTGTGAGTTTTTGAGCCTAAAAAGCTAAACTATGTCACAACTTTAGGGGGTGTGCATAAGTGCACCAATGTGCCTACCGTCCCTATCCTATTTTTTTTCTTATATGTATCAATAACTATGTTTACACTTATACCTGTTATCTTATAATCACTTGACTAAATAAATAATAAATAAATAAATAAACTTCAACTTCTCTGCTTATTTGTATTCTATTGCCTTTATGTGTTCACATAATATTGCATGTTTTTTTTTATACTGAGCAATAAACTAATTTTTGCACTCCCTTTTTTCACTCTCAGCAAGAGATTCCTTAAGTCTTACTCTCTTCTAAACATCATAGTGGTATTATAGAGCCTTGGTGGTGTAGTGGTTAGAGTGCAGTACTTCAGGCTACTTCTGCTGATGGCTGGCTGCCTGCAATTTGGCAATTCAAATCCTACCAGGCTCAAGGTTGACTCAGCCTTCCATCCTTCCAAGGTGGATAAAATGAGGACCCAAATTGTTGGGGGCAATCTGCTGACTCTGTAAACCTCTCAGAGAGAGATGTTAAGCATTATAAAATAATATATACGCCTAAGTGCTATTGTTATATAATTTCTATTTCTTCTAGAACAGCACTTCTCATGCTATATTTGGTGTTGAGTTAATTAATCTTATGTGGTTATTATGCCATTTAGGATATTAAATACTGCGCCAGAATGCTGAATTAGACCTGGAAACAAACTAGCAGTTTTGTGAAGTTCTTTTAGGACATGTTGCATATACATTTTGCCATAGCAAAAATGAAAACTCCTGAATCACCTCAGGGCCTGCCCCAAACAGAACACATGGCAGTTGTTAAGTCTGGAGCATGGGTGCGAATGATGGAGACGAGCCGGTAGAAACAGTGAACTTCAAACTCTTTATTTACATATTGTGACAGCTCAATTCGAGGGCTGCTATAGCCTTCCTTATATAGGCAACTTATTAACTGTTCAACCAATAGCAAACCTAGGGCGCTAGCTCCGTTAACCAATAGGAATGGCCTGTTAATGGCCAATCAGATGCTCCTGAACGGACCAATCCAATCCTGCCATTAACAGCCAATCAGAAGTACAGGGCCAGAACCCTGCACTTGACTTCAAGCTCAATATACTTTATTGGTATTATTCATTCACAACACCCCTTTCCCCTGGCTTCTGCCCAAGGGGCGCGGTTACATAGTCCTTAAGGTAGGACGGCTGTTTTGTTGGTCTTTTCGATTTTCGCAAAGTGCCTGGTGGTTGGCTGCACTTCTGCTGAGGTAGATCGTTGTTTATCGGTAGGGGTGCCTCTGGTTCCGAGTTCGCGTTCCCGTTGTCACCAATATCACTGGCCACTCCTGAGGTGAACTCACTCTGGTACCTGGTTCCTGTTCCTGCGTTTCAGTCCCATTATCAGTTTCTTCAAAAAGGTTTCCCTCAAATTGCAATTCGCTTTCCTCTGTATCTCCCCCCCCCTCAGTTTGGTCATAAGGGAGTTCAGAAGTGTGCGATGGTAGCTGCGATCGTAGCTGATCTATGTGGCGCTTCCAAAGTCTGTCGTCAGGGCACTGAATGAGATATGATCTTGGGCCGGTTACACGGATTACGATCGCTTCTACCCACAGTGGATTGCCTGATAAGTTTTTAGCGAGTACTAAATCACCTACCTGGAAGGTACGGCATCGGCCGCTGGATCCGAGTGGTTTTTTCAGTTCATAGGCTGGGTGTAGCCGATCGAGGTGGGAGCGGAGCTTTCGTCCCATTAGCAGCTCAGCGGGAGTTTTGTTGGTGACGCTGTGGGGTGTGATGTGTTGTAGGAAAAGGATCCGGTTGATTTTCTCGTCGATGTTATTGTAGTCAATCTTTTGAAGAGACTTTTTGATGAATTGTACCATGCGCTCAGCCCTACCATTGGCAGCAGGGTGTACAGTTGAAGTGAATGCATGTCGGATACCGCGGTCAGCCAGGTACTGCTCAAAAGACAGCACGGTAAACTGGGGTCCGTTGTCGGATACCAGAACGTCTGGTAATCCATGGGTTGCAAACAGTCTTTCCAGTCTTTTGATGACCGCGTCGGTGGTCATGTTGCTCATTTGGTGAATCTTGAGCCAATTTGAGTAGGCGTCGACGGTTAGCAAAAACATGTGGCCCTTGGTCGGCCCGGCAAAGTCCAGATGGATGCGGGACCAGGGTCCCCATGGTGTCTCCCATTCAGTTGGGGTTGCCTTTGGTGGAGCATTGCTTACTTCTTGGCATCTCCTGCAAGTTTTAACCCACGATTCGATTTGTTTGTCGATGCCTGGCCACCATGCGTAGCTTCGTGCAAGGCCCTTCATGCGCACAATGCCAGGGTGGCCATCGTGCAAGGTTCTTAGCAATGTCTGTTGGAGTCGTTCTGGGATAATGACTCTATCGCCCCAGATGACACAGCCCTTCTGCAAGAACAATTCTGTTTGACGACTTTTGAATGGTGCAAAGTCGTCTGGTACTTGGTCCAATGGCCATCCGCGTTCCACCCATGTGAGGACTCGTGCTAAGATGGGGTCACGTTTTGTTTCTCTCGCGATGTCACGGGCCGTTAATGGTGGCGTGTGGAGTGTCTCGATCTGCAACGCTGTCATCGTTGGTGCAGGATCATTGATAGTTTCAGGGAGTGGTGTACGGCTCAGTGCGTCGGCATGGGGAATGGCTTTACCGGGACGACATTATAGCCGATAATTGTAGGCAGCCAAGAATTCTGACCAGCGGGTCATTCTGGGAGAAAGTATGTAGGGAGTTGGCTTGTCCCCAGCGATGATCCCCAGCTATGGTTTGTGGTCAGTTACAATGGTGAAAACCCGGCCGTACACGTACTCATGAAATCTTTTAACAGCTGATACGATCGCCAGGGCTTCTTTATCGATCTGGCTGTAATTTCGCTCGGTTTTCGAGAGCGTCTTTGAGAAGTAAGCAACAGGGGCTTCGTTACCATTAGGTAACACATGGCTCAAAATGGCGCCCACTCCAAAAGGCGATGCATCACATGTAATGTTTATTGGCAAGGTCTCATTGTACTGCATTAGAACGGCGTCCGAAGTCAGTAGTTTTTTCACATTATGGAACGCCTGCTCTTCTTTGTGACCCCATACCCAAATTGATTTTTTATCTAATAGACGATGTAACGGTTCAGCGACAGTCGCCTTGTGCAGCAAGAATACATTAAAAAATTGATGAAGCCTAAGAACGCCTGGAGGTCAGTCTTGTTCTGGGGTCTGGGAGTATTTTTTATTGCTCTCAATTTGCTATCAGTAGGGTGAATACCCTGACTGTCAATTAAATACCCTAAAAATTCAACACAATCGGTACACAGTTTGCACTTATTTCTTTTGACTTTCAAGCCTGCTTCCTGGAATTTTCGTAATACCAGTCTTAAACGCTCCTGTAAGATTTTTGGAGTGGGGGCGGCAATGAGCACATCGTCAAAATAGGGGACAACGCCCCTTAGAGAGAAGGCGGAGCTTCGTTCCGGCGATACAGCTGCGATCTCGGGGCTCTGAGATCGTAGCCGATATTTTCACCCCTGGTCGGTCCTAACGGACCTAAACCGTCCCGTAGAGACGGTGATCGTGAAGGGCACTGTTCCAGGATCCCAGAGATATCGCAAAATCTCTGGTTAGATCCGGAAGAAGCCCTTTTGCTGGCGGCGGAGAGGCAGCCTCCATAGCTGCTGAAGTCGGGACAGCTCCGGAAAGAAAGTGATTGGATTGAAGTGTGTCGGCTGGGTGAGAAAAACTCTTTTGTTGTAAATTCGCTGAGGTTGGAAAGTTCATTCTGAAGAGAGGAGGAAGCTGTGAGATTTTTTTTTTGATTGAAATTGTTTGAGCGGCGTTTTTTAAAGTGATGTCAAATTGAGGCTTGGGGTGTTTTTTTTTCTCTTTTCTCTATATTTTTCGGGAAAGATTTTATTGTGACTTTGTAGGTAACCGGATTGAATTTTCTTTTATATATACTTTTAGGCTCCCTTTGATTTTTTAATTTTTTTTAGGATAGAGGCTTCCTTTGGCTATTTTTTCTTTTTTTTTTCTGTATATATTATTCCTTTTTTCCGGTTGGGGGGAGAAAGAGCATTAAGAAACTTTGTAACACTGCCAACTAGAGGCTTGAAAGTATTCTATTTGAATTGGAGAGAATTGCAAAAAGACATCTTCTCAAGGACATTTTAACGTGATAAGATAGAGGGAGAGCACAGCAAAATATCATTGCAGGTGCTTTCCTGGACTGTTATCAACAACACTTGAGGTTTGGCTTTGAAGCTGCTGAAGAAGAGAGTTATAACAAGAGCCTTGGATAAATAACAAAGTGCAGTGTGCTCTCTTATATATACCCCATTCGCTAGCCTTTTTTTAAAATTTCAATTCTAGTAATATTCTTATTTTTGCCTTTTATTTTAAAGGGAAAAGCCTCAGAGTTTTTCTTTTTTTTTCTTTTTTCTTCTTTATTTTTCTTTTCTTTTTTATTGGGACTTTTTTGCTTTTCCTATTTATGTTTTTGGACCACTTTGTTATTGTTTTTTTTTTTTTTTTTTGGATTATTGAGATTTTTTAAGTGGATTAAGGTGTGAAGAATTTGAAGGAACTTTTTGTCTTTTCTCTTTTTGCTTTTTGCTTTTTCTTTTCTTTGCTCTCAATCAATATTATTATTTTTGGATTTGTTTGTTTTTGCCTTTTTATTTTTTCCTTTTTCATGGTGGACTATCTCGTAATTGGATTAGGGTTTAGAAGAACCTGAAGATCTTTCTTCTTCTTTTTTTCCTGTTTCTTTTTTGGTTTTGTGTCTTTTACTGTTGGAGTTTTCCGTTTTGGATTATAATTGGCTGCTCTAGCAGTTGGATTAAAAGTTAAGAAGAATTTGAAGTTTTGGAAGCATTGAAATGAGCAGGAAACCAATACCATCTGGCATCTCTGCTTCTACCTCTGCTTCCCCGCCAGCTGGAGGACAACGTTTAATTCAGACAATGTTAAAGCAAGATAAAGAACAAGAAAAAGTAACTTTACAGATGATTATGCAAGGAATACAAGATCTCAAGATAAAATCAGACACCATTGAACAAAGGATAGAGAACATTGAACAAAGAATGGAGAAGACGGATGAAAAAGTGGAAAATATTAAACAAATGATGGTCAAGTATGAGGAGAGATTCCAAAAAATCGAGGAAGAAGGAAAACAAAGAGAGAAGAAGATTGGAAATATTGACAGTAGACTAAGAGCAGTTGAACAAGAAAAAGGTGGGATGTTGAGGTGGGAGATGGAAAGATCAGAATTTTACCTTAGATTTCAAAATATAGAAGAGGAAAAAGGAGAAAATTTGGCAGCGGTGATGATAGAAATTTTGGCAGATGCTTTGGAAATTACAGAGGAAAAGATGATGGATGGAATAGATGAGATATATCGAGTTTATACAAGATATGCGATGAGAAATAAATTACCCAAGGAAGTCCATATTAGATTTACCAAAAAATCCATTAAAACGCAAATATTACAAGTAGTAAGAGAGAAAATACTGAAATACAAAGGTAAAGAGGTTGTGGTTTTAAAACAAATACCCAGAAGAGTGAGAGAGATGAGAAAAGAATATCGATTCCTGACCAAAATACTATTGGAAAACGAAGTGAATTATAGATGGCTGATTCCAGAAGGACTAATGTTTAGGTGGCAAGAGCAGAGATATAGAATTGATTCAATTGAGAAAGCAGAACTTTTTCACGTAGAATTTTTCGGAGGAAGAAGAGAGGAAGCAGAGAAAGAGATTTCATTAATTGAGTTTCAAGATGAACAACTGGAGACTGAAAAAGAGAAAGGAGCAACAGGGGGACAGATGGATAGCAAAGAACAGCGTGAAGTGAGATCCACGAGAGCTGTTAGACCTAAATATAAAGCATAATCATGGAAGAAAAAAAATTGATTACAATGAATATAAATGGGCTTAATTCGGCTGTTAAAAGAAGGAAAACTTTTCATAAATTAGAGAAATTAAAATTTGATATAATTTGTTTACAAGAAGTTCACATTAAAAAACAACATGAACAATTGTTATTGCAGCCAAAATTGGGGAAAATATTTACTTCTTTGACTCAATGTAAGAAAAGAGGAGTGGTTTTATACATTAAAGAGGCTATCCCGGCAAAATTGATTTACACGGATGAAGATGGAAGAGTATTAATGGTAGAAATAATGGACAATAATATAAAAATACTCTTGATTGCAATTTATGCTCCGAACGATAAACAAGAAGAGTTTTATAAAAAGCTACACATGAAAATAATTGGACTAGACTATGTTAATATAATTATGATGGGAGATTTTAATGGAATTGTGGATAATAAATTGGACTATATAGCAACAACAACAAAACAAAATAGAAAGGCTCTCCCAAGGTCTTTTTTTAAAATGACAGATGAATTAACTTTAAAAGATATTTGGAGAGAAAGAAATGTTAAAGCTAAACAATATACTTTTTATTCAAATAGACATTTATCATGGTCCAGATTAGATATGGTCTGGATCTCAACAGAATTAATATCTAATATTAAAGAAACAAATATTGAAACAAGTACTTGGGCAGATCATAGCCCAATGACAATTAAATGGAAGGGACAAAAAAGAAGATCGAGATGGACATTAAATAATACTATTTTAAAGGAGAAAGATTTTATACAATGGATGGAGAAGGAATTGGCTTTTTTTTTCAGAGAAAATAAAAAAGAAGATACTTCAACGCAGAATGTGTGGGATACAATGAAGGCATACGCTAGAGGTTTGATAATAGATTATACAAGGAAAAAGAATATTAGGAAAAGGCAAGCTTCTAAGGCCTTGGAAGATGAGTATAAAACTCTTGAAAAAGAATTACAGAAAATGCCACAGAAAAAGGATATTAAATTGAAGCTGGATCTAATCAAACATAAAATGGAATTAATAGAGAAAGAAGAACTGGCACAGAAAATTAGAAACTCTAAACAGAATTATTTTGAAGATGCAAATAAATCAGGTAGATGGCTAGCATATAAATTGAGAAAAGAGAAGGAATCAAGAAAAATATTGAAGTTAATAGACGAACAAGGCCAAGTTTGTTATGGGAATAAGGAGAAAAAAGAAATTATTCGAGATTTTTATGGACAACTATATAAACAAGAGAATATTGATGAAGAAAAAGTTAAACAGTATTTACAGGAAGCTAATTTACCAAAGGTACCTAAAGAGACTGAAGAAATGCTAGAAAGCAATATAACAATGATGGAACTAAATGAAGCATTTAAGAGACAAAATAATGGGAAAGCTCCGGGTCCAGATGGGCTTCCAGCAGAATTCTATAAAACACTTCAAGAATCATTGAGCATTCCATTGTTAGAAGTTATGAATGAAGTTATGTTAAAAAAGATAATACCTAAAACATGGTCAGAGGCTTATATTACACTTATACCGAAGGAAGAGACTGACCCATTGCAAATTAAGAATTATAGACCTATTTCTTTATTGAATGCAGACTA